>CM061060.1:14891783-15514595 GCA_030762865.1 Paraleonurus japonicus | reverse complement strand
AAGTAAGAAAATACAAACCTAATATAAAACAAAAAAACATATGCAAGACTTTAAACAGAATTAAAATCGACCATAAGTCATGAACGTAGATATAAACACAAATACTTAATCTAATAAGTTCAAAAATAAAAACATAGGTATTAACACATAAGCCTATACTATTATAAGTCTAGCAAAATAAAACGCATATAAATCGAGAAAATTAAAATGAGTCTATTACAAGAATAAGAAAAGCTTGTTAATGAAGATTAGGAGAGGATTGGGCTGATAATGAATTAACAAATGCATCTACTTGAGTCTGCACGAACTCCCCCTTTCTTCTAGCTCCCTCATTCTTGGAAAGCTCCCCCTTAGTTCGACCTCCGATGTCCCCAATCGTCTAGATCGTCGTAAAAGAACCGAGGTCATCATCATCCCGATCCACTGCCTCGATCCTTTCAGCATCTTCATCCATATTTGAAGCCGCTTTGGGTCCATCTCTCATTATTGGTTTGTTGTGTCGGCACATCTTAGGCACATTCGTGTCTCTGTTTGATTCTCGGCACACTGGAGCTGCACTTGTTCCAGCTCGAGAAATGTCCATGTCGAGTCCTCCTCCAATATCGATGCTCGGCCTCTGCATCTGCCCCATCACCGGCACTTACTCCTTGGCTGTTCGGCGAAATATCGGCAACATCCACACGGCAACTTGAGGAGCGGCAACATCGGGGCCCACTCCCCTGAGGCGGTAGAAAGTAAAGTTTCCCAGACTTTCTTACGCATTTCGAGGTTGCTTAGCAAACACTTGGTATTACTAATTGAATTTTCGGCCATAGCTATCCGATCTCGGATGAACCGAGGCTGCAATTACAGTATGTTGGCGGCGTGTGTGTCAACATTTTAGGAACATCGGTTTGTTGATCGGTAGGTTCAGGTGCATTCGGGTCTCGAAGGCGAGATCAATCACTCTTGGTCCGAGTTCTCAAGACATGAGAAATAGCTAAACTTAGTGCAAACGAGCTGATAATCTCATGGTTCTCCCTTTGAAACCCTTGAGCAGAAATCAAAGAGTGAATTAGACTTGGGTATGGCGGCAACCCTTTGCTTGATACTTTCCACTGAATATGTCATCATATTCTCAAAGATCGTTTTCCAAGGTTGAAGACCCTCAAATGTCCAATCTTGTACATCGAGAATAGCCTGCTCACTTGTCAAAGTGGTTGTGTTTGAAGAAGGCGGCCGGTTATACACAATTAACTTGTGAAGAACACTATAAAGGCTGGTCAAGACCGAGGAATTCATCCTATATCTCCATACATTAATCCTTCCCCAGTGATTACCTTAATAACCTCATCCAAATCATCAACTGAGGATCATCACCATCTCTAGTCCTCAAGATCTCATTAATAATAGTGGAGTTATCATAATGACCTTTCCCCTAAACTTCACTTTTCCAAAGTACTTAGAATTAACTTCGAAACTCGACTTTCAAGTTTGCATAAAACTCATAAACCCAATCTACAATATAAGGAGTAGCAAATTGTAGAGAGTGCATTAAGGACCTATCGGTCGGTATCCAATCAAATTCATACTCACAAAATCATCCATCTTAACTATCCTTTCTCCAACTATCACTCTAGTCCGCAAAGTCCTAAATTTCTCACTATCCACACCATTATAGCTATCATCCGAATCGGATGAAGACATATGCAAAGAGGAATCTGTATGTACCTCATCGATTTAGCCACACTTGCTTGAGATGACGAAGACTCGTGAGTCGATGATGATGTGTCCATTGGTGTGCCAACATCCTCCGGCACATCCTGCGGAACTTTTGCTTCTTCTTCCTCTTCTCCAAGCTAGCAGCCATTTGAGCCAATGTTTGATCCATCTCTGAATCCTCAGTACTCCCCTAGGGCTAAGCACCGGAACATCGGCTTCTTCTCTCGTCCGCTCTCTCTGGATTCGCCTCTTCCACTTCATCGCCAGAGGAGTCAGAGTCGAACACTGGATAGGCTTGAAGCAACGCCATCATCATGCTTACGCTTTTTGCCGGTTTGAGAATAGTCCACACGACGTCCCATTGTTCTATACGAACGGCGTTTGTCCTTGTCCTCTTGAGCTCGTAGCCTTTTGTCGAGCAGATTGAAGGCGGGCGGCGAGTTCTCGGTGTCCGAAGATTCGAGAGGATGATTCTTCCACTGGAGTATCTTCCGGTGATTGTTGCGGTGTAAACACTAAGTGTTTGTACTGCTGGAAATCAACCTCCATGTCGCCTACCTTGACAACGGGGGTAAATCGTCTGTTTTGAGAGGGTTTTGAACGCATAGACTATTTGATCGAGGTGGCTCCTTCAGCTAGTTCCACCGTCTTTGGATAAGTTTCAAGAGCTGGGTCTTCGCTGGCTTCGTCGCCGACCGGCTTTGGTGGCGTTCCGTCCCAATTTCGGAATATCGAGGATTGGGTACTGTGGTTTTGGATTTACGATCGAATGTCATAGGCCGAGAGAGGAACATCAATTGAGTCAACCCTAACCGAAGAGGGTGATGTTGGGTTAGAAGGGCCAACATTTCCGGGAACATTCTCAGCGGCCATTGAAGCTAATAGGTGTAGGTTTTGAGAAGAAGATGAAATTCTTTGGAGAGGTAGAGTGTTTCGAATGTGAAGGTGAAGAGCCTTTCCCATCACCATGATAATTAATAACTCAAGCACTATTCAAATTAAATTAATAAAATAATCAATTTGAATTGCAATATTTAAAGGCTGATTATCAACTAATACCAACAAGTGCAAACATTAATACCTTCGAACACTTGTGTCAATTTTCGAAAACTAAGAGCAATGTGTAGAGCACACGAGAATATTAAGAACCTTAAATAGGAAAAGAAAGAATGTAGAAGTTGTGTCCACATCGGTTTTGAGAAGAAGAAATTTAATCACATCCCTAAGAAATAGGCATTACCGAAAATGTGGAAGTTATAAGAGAAACATGCAAAAACCACTTAATAAAATAAAAACGTGCACACTAAAAATAATTAGATTAAATAATATTCTTTGGGAACAATTTAAAAATAATAATTCATCATAGAATAATATCCGGAAATTATCAAACTCATAGAGGTAAATATACATAAAAGAACCGAGAATGCTATACGGACAATGTCGGCACACACACTTCTCAACACAGCTTTTACATGATATAAAATCATTTGTGTTGCACTATATTTTGTTTTTCTCACTTTTAATCACATTGATCCATTTTTCGAGAAGAGATCATCGTAGTTGTCACTCCGTGTCCCATAATTACTCAATGGATTGTGATTATATTGATGCATTCAAGTCACCTTTTGAAAAGAGATCATCGTAGTAGTCAACTCCGTGTCCCATAGTTATTTAGTGACATAGCATCTAATTGTGAGTTAATTTCATTGCATTTAAGAGAAGTGTGTCCAGGACAAATTTTATTAATCACAGGGTTCTAATACTATTTACACAGGAGAGTTTGACAACACTAAATATTACAATACTTAGAAAAATTTAAATAAATTGTTCTAGTGTTGCTTCAAATGTTGGCACATTTTGTCACAACACACAAAGCAATAATGAGATCTAATTTGTGCATAAACCTAGAGATTTTCTAAGAGAAGAAAACCTCTCATTATCCAGGGCTTTAGTAAAAATGTGCGCAATTTGCTTCTCGGTTGAAATGTATTCCAACTTTACAACTTCTTTTTCTACAAGATCCCTAATGAAATGGTGCCTAATACTTATGTGCTTAGTTAACGAATGTTGCACGGGGTTCTTGGATATATTAATTGCACTTGTATTGTCACAATAAACGGTAAGAGTATTGCTCTCCAAACCGTAATCATCGAACATCTTCTTAAGCCATAGAAGTTGAGTACAACAATTTCCCGTGGCAATATATTCGGATTCAGCCGTGGATAAGGACACACAATTTTGTTTACGGCTATGCCATGAAACAAGATTGTTACCCATGTAGAAACATCCTCCACTTGTACTCTTTCTATCATCACTATCACTGCCCAATCTGCATCACTATACCCAATCAAGGAACAATTAGTATCTTTGCTATACCATATTCCATAATCACATGTGCCTCGCCACATATCGAATTATTCTCTTAACCGAATTCATATGAGATTCTTTAGGATCAGCTTGATAACGTGCACATAAACAAACACTAAACATGATATCCGGCCTGCTAGAAGTCGATACAATAGATCGCCAATCATCGACCTATACAATGTTGGGTCAACATTTGTGCCAACACTGTCTTTACACAATTTTTGTGTCGATCCCATAGGTGTCTTCATGTGTTTAGCATTGTCTAAACCAAACCTTTTCACAAGATTTTTGGCATATTTACTTTGACAAAAGAAAATACCATCTTTGCATTGTTTAATCGAAGACCTAAAAAGTAATTTAAGTCTCCAACCATTGACATTTCAAAGGTAGAGGTCATTTCATGCACAAATAATTCAAGCATTTTCTCACATGTAGAACCAAATATAATGTCATCAACATATATTTGAGCAATCATAATATCATTTCAGAATGTTTTATAAACAAAGTTCTATCGCCTTCACCTCTATAAAAACCAAATTCAACAAGAAAATCGGTTAATCTACCATACCATGCCCTAGGTGCTTGCTTTAAACCATATAAGGCTTTCTTAAGTTTATAAACATGATTAGGAAATTCATGATCCTCAAATCCCTTTGGTTGCTCTACATAAGCTTCTTCCATAAGAATTCCATTTAGAAATGCGGCTTTGACATCCATTTGATGCGTTTAATGTCTATATAACATGCAATAGCAAGTAATAGTCTTATGGATTCAATTCTAGCAAGCTGGAGCAAATGTCTCATCAAAATCAATTCCTTCTACTTGTGTATAGCCTTGAGCAACTAATCTAGCTTTGTTTCTAATAACATTACGGATTCATCAGTTTTGTTTTTGAAGATCCATTTAGTGCCAATTACATTCACATCATTAGGCCTAGGTACTAGTATCCATACATCATTCCTATCAAATTGGTTCAACTCCTCATGCATTGCATTGATCCAGTTTTCATCTTTCATAGCTTCATCAATATTTTTAGGCTCATTGAGAGAATGAAAACATTCAAAGTTCACCTTGTTGCACATAGAAGTCATACAGATTGATCTTACCACATGCCTTGCATCAAAACTCAATTTTCTCCTTGTTTGTACACACGATTGAGGCTTACCTATGATCTGTTGTTGTGGATGATTTTTGAGAATTCTAGAAGATGGTATTGTAGCGAGGATAAGGCATAGTTACGATAGTTTACGGAATTTGAGGTGATGTTGCTTGAGATGTGGGCACATTTGTAGCAACATTCTCAAACGATTCAGAAATTTCGAACTTTGCATCTGCTCAACAAGATCGCAGACACATCTTCTTCAATAGTATTATCTCGAAAGACTTGCATTATCATCAAAAACAACATTCATAGACTCTTGAACAAGATTATCAGTCCTAAGATTATAAATCCTAAAGGCTCTCTTGTTTCTAGCATAACCAAGAAAGAAACCCTTATCACTTTTTGAATCAAACTTATGAAGTTGGTCTCTATCATTCGAATGTAGCAAACACATCCAAAGACATGAAAGTATTTTGATTAGGCTTTTTGTCATTCAAAAATTCATAAGGTGTCTTTGTGGAATTAGGTCTAAGATAAATTCTATTTGAAATATGACAAGCGGTATTCAAAGCTTCAGCCCAAAATCTTTTTGAAAGTTTCTTGGATAAAAGCATTACTCTAGCCATCTCTTGTAGAGTTCTATTTTTCCTTTCGGCTACACCATTTTGTTGAGGTGTTTTAGGAGAAGAGAATTCTTGCATTATGCCTTTATCTTCACAAAACTTAGTGAATAAACTGTTCTCAAACTCCCTACCATGATCGGACCTTATTCTCTTTATCTTAGTGTTATACACATTCTTAAACCTTTTGTAAAGAATTTTGAATACATCAAAAGCATCGATTTCTCTTTAAGAAACTCAATCCATGTAAACCTTGAATAATCATCTACTATGACAAAAGAATATCTCTTACCACCAATGCTTTCGGTCTCCATTGGTCCCATTAAATCCATATGCAAAAGTTCAAAGCAATGTTTTGTAGTACATTGTGTCAACATTTCATGCGACATTTTGACTTGTTTACCACTTTGGCGTGGATCCACACACATTTGACCTATGTATTTGTAACTTAGGCAGACCTTTAACAAAGATCAAATTTTAACAATTTGATTATGTTTCTATAATGAGTATGTCCAAGTTTTTGATGCCAAAGTATACTTTCATCGGTTTGAACATTAAAGCATGCTTGATTAGAGTCGATCAAATAGCAATTATCAACCGATCTATTTCCAACCATAAGACATTTATCCTCACTGTTTAGCACATAGCATGAACTCTTATCAAACTTCACATGCAAGTCATCATCACATAATTGACTAATACTAATCAAATTTGCAAGTAAACCTTTAACATGTAATACTTTTGTCAAGTTAGGAAAACCAGGGAACATTTAGTGTACCTATTCCAATAATTTTACCTTTTGAACCTCCTCCGTAAGTAACATTTCCACCATCATAAACCTTATAATCAGTAAGATAATTTTGCTCACCGGTCATGTGTCTAGAACACCCACTATCAAAATACCATAGTCCAGAACACATGCTTTTAAAGAGGTATAGACAACATTACAAACAGAATTTGACTTTATTACCCAAGTAGATTTTTGAACAGGTTTTTGAACTGATTTTTGAACTGTTTGTCTCAAATGTTGAGCGAGAATGTGGCAACATTCTTAAAGACATTTTAGAAAACTTTTTATCCTGTCTCATTCTAAAACAGCTTTGGTCGCTTGTGACCCTCAAGAAAAACAATAATGACAAACATCCTTCTTTTGAATTATTTTTCAATTTTTCAGTTTCAACGAAGGTTTTGTAAAACAACAGGTTTGTTATTGTTTAAAAACGAGTGATATTGCCATTATAACCAAGACCATGTCTACTAGTACTACCAATTGTCGGTGCCTCATCAAGTTTATTTGAACTTTACGAATATCTTTTGAAATTCGGTGTTGTGCCTTTGAGTGCTCTTTGAGGTTGCAAATCTCCAGATCTTTTCTTGTCAATAAGACTTCAAATCTTATTACCAACTCCTTTTGGTATGACTCTTCAATAGTCATGTCCTTCAAGACTTTTTGAGTGGATTCCAACTCCTTTTCAAGCTTTAGATAACCTGGACTTACAATCTTTGCAAACAATGTTAGAAGTACCGCTTTATCTACACAAGAACTTGAGAAACAATTAAATTACGGAACCTCCAATGTTTCCTCAAATGTTGGCACATTTGACTCAACATCGAATCATCCAAAGAAATCATCAAGTGTATTATCATATAAAATTCTTGCGAGAAAAAGCAAACTCCTCATTTTTATCGTAATCATCTTCACCATCGGACTCATCACTTAAGGTAGCATTGAAATTTACCCTCTTTCTCAAAAGAGTGTTGGCACATTCATTAGCATAATGACCAAAACCAGAACATGCATCACATTTAACATTTTTCCTATATTGCGGATCATATTTGATCTTGTTACCTTTATCAAATTGCCTTGGTTGATTAACATTCCGATTTCTATCGTGATTGGCGTGAACTACCGATCTGTTCTCTCTCTTGATTCTTAATTTGCAAATTATTTCTAAGTCTATTTGCTCTCTTTTTCAAAAATGCATTAAATCTGCTTTAGTCGGAAAGCAATGTTATCAAAGCATTGTCGGCACAATCGTCACCAACATCTTCATCAATCTATTTCAAGAACAAACGGTTGTTTATCAACATATGAAGAAGTCTCTCCTTTAAAAGCGAGAAATTTTCCTATCGATTTCTCATTATCTCTTTGGGAAAAATTCATTTCATAAGTTTTCAAAATACTAATCAATTCATTTTGAGTTATAGCATCGATCTTTGGCTTCCTCAATAGCACATATCTTAGCATCAAAACGTTTAGGAACAGTTCTTAAGATTTTATGTACTAACCTTGTATTGGATATGGCTTCACCAAGTGCTTGAGATTCATTGGAAATCTCGGTAATCCTCTCATTGTAAGATGATATGGTCTCATCTTCCTTCATCCTTAGATTTTCGAACTTGGTTCCAAGCATCCTCAACTTCGTCCTTCTTACACTCTCGGATCCTTCACAATGTTCTTGTAATCTCTCTCATGCATCTTTTGCGAGATACACAATTAGAAATTATTTTGAACATGGAAACATCCGTAGAGGTAAATAAGGCATTGAGTGCCTTCGAATTGAAGCTAGCCGTTGTCACCTCATCATTTGTCCATTCTAGTTCCTTCTTGATTTGAGCTTCAGTGTTGTCATCATTTGGAACAATCGGTGGAGTCCATCCAAATAATATACTCCTCCATGCACGTTCATCAATGGACTTGATGTACATGCGCATCTTAGGCTTCCAAATTGCATAATTTGTACCATCTAGAACGGGTGGTCTAATTGGAGCTGTCATAGGATAATCCATTGCAATAAATCACACCAAACACGAGGATCTAAACTCAAAATAACGAGTTTTACGGCTCTGGTGCCAATTGAAGGTGTGCGTACGTGTTTTGCGAGAATGTTGTTACGAATGTTGGCACATTCGAAGAACAACACAAACAAATAATAATCGAGAAATGTACGGGAAGTCTTAAACACGTTTGCAAGATGGATATAAAAATTTGTATAGACTATGAATAAGTCTATATCGCCAAACGGCGAATTATCACTAATAAATGTTAAGTGATACAATCGGTAAAAACATAAGCTATACCGCGAATGGATCTACGTATATAGTGACTAGATAATATTCAATCTAACCTATCACTAATACAAATAAAGACCCAATGTTGGTTGAAATGTTGGAACATTCACCAACGAAAGTATCGAGTATGAAACTACAATAAATTCTATAGTCTATGCCAATCGACTATGCTAGATTGTGTTTCCCTCAACTTCAAGTTTTAATCTTCATAGCAGTAGTGTATTTATAGATAAAATCTGGACTCTTAATGCTTGAAGATAACTTCCACATCCCCCTTGAAAATAGGTAACTTCCTTGTAACTTCCCCATGATCTTTATAACCTCTATTGCTTGCTTCTTTCAACCGCATGACTTAGGTAACTTCCGTAAGTCTTCAATCCTGAAAAGAACAAGTCAATAACCAAGACAAAACGTGGGTTAAGGGTTAGTGGAAGTGGAAGGACGAATCGATGTTGTGACCGTAATGTTGGCACATTACGAGTAACACTCGTCATAACATCAACAGATTATCATTAAATAAATGTAATGAAATATATTTTCTCTCTATGCCCCTAGAATATTTGAGGTAGAATTGTTTCAATGATGATGACATCACAAGTGTTGTGCTCTAATTTTGAAAAAAATAAAATAAAAGAAAGTTGTAGTGATGGTGGAGGGAATGATTGAGGAGAAACCATTGTAGGAGGAAGTTCATCAAAATTGGGTAATGATTACCTTATTGGGGTTTTTATCGGTACAAGTTCTGAAAGATATACTCCCTCCGTCCCAGAGAACCTTTCACACTCGACTTTTTCAACGATTTTTGTGTGAGAGTTATTTCATAGTAATACGTTAACAAAGTTATTTTATATGAATGATATGCTAGTTAATAAGATCAACTAGCATATCATTCATATAAAATAACTTTTATAAATGTATTACTATAAAATAACTCTCACAAAACCGTTGAAAAGTCAAGTGTGAAATGTTCTTTGGGACGGAGAGAGTATTAATTATCAATTCGAGTGCGAAAGATAAAACTTACCAATTTGGGACATGAAATATGTTTATATTAAAAGGATTTTATCAATTCAGGACCTGGAATTAAGGCTCCCGTATTGATAATTGTCCTATCTTTTAGGTCCCGAATTGATAAAATTCCTTAATATAAATATTTTTCATGTCCGGATTGATAAATTTAATCTTTTAGGACCCAAATTGATAATTAACATATCTTTCGGGATTTGTAACGATAAAAATTCTACCTTATTTAGGAGGAAAAGTTGTAACATTAATTATTTTTTATTCTTATTAACCACCATAGTTGTTCTATATTCATTTAAATTCGTATTCCCATTGCGGAACTTTCAACCAAGCGGCCCCTTAATATCATACTATGAAAGCTGTTACACACTAATCATTCGCACTACTAGTAATGTCCATCTTTGGTGATAGGTTTTTCAATAATTCGACAACACGTGTAATTTTTCGTATTCTCAACAGGTATCTTCTCACCATTCTGGGTGACATATCCTGGAGCTCAGCTGAATTCAAGAATCTGTTGCCAGAATTTGAAGCAGTGGCTAATCAAGCTGGAAGTTTCGTCCATTCATTCTTTTTCTCTTCTAATCGAGGAAGGGCACGAAAGAATAATAAGGCCATTGCTGCAGTTTTAGATCGTACGGACCACTTGAAAGCTAATCTTGAGTCATGTGTAAGCAGCATACGAGCTCCTTACACAACTCCAACGTCTTCCATCGTTGACTCCATCCTCATTCTCGATTCTCTAGTTGATGATCTGGATGATCTGTTGAAACGGGACGATGATCCAATGGCTGATGTTAAGGAACAAGTCTCTCTTCTCCATCACCATCTACACCTTTTGAATTCTTCAATCACTGACATGAGATCGCCACAGCCATCACAGATTGAAAAACTAAAGGAACCTCTGATGCGCATTGTAGGTATTGTACATCAAGCTGAATATCTTGTAACCTCTTTCTTGGTCAAAGATGCTCCTCTTTGGTATGTCTTCAACAGGCTCACTCACATCAACCTAAAGATTGAGCCTTTAAGAGCAGAACTGCAATTAATTACACAGAAATATCAATTTGGAGGCTTGAAAGTGGCAGAGGATTTCAGGGCAGAGCTGCCATTGCATGATAATGATGTAATTGTGGGTCTTGAAGACAAAACAACAGAAATTCTTTACCAGTTGGTGGGAGGAGGAATGGAGGGTCTGCAAGTCATTTCAATCTTGGGGATGGCTGGGCTTGGAAAGACCACTTTAGCAAATAAATTGTACAATCATCCCTTGGTTAGTTATAGATTTGATAAACTTGCTTGGTGTGTTGTTTCTCAATCATATAAGACCACTAGCATATTGGCTAACATTTTGATTCATATAAATAGTGGGCTTGACAAAGATAGGATCTTGACTATGAAAGAAATGAACTTAGTAGAACACATTCATAAAACTTTGATGGGAAGAAGGTACCTCATTGTAGTGGATGATATATGGGATTTAAATGCATTGGATGAATTGCTTCGATGTTTTCCGGATGATGGAAATGGAAGCCAGGTTTTGGTCACAAGTAGGAATAAAGGTGTGGCTCCACCTAATAGCATAAAACACGAGCTGCCACTTTTGTCGGACGAGCAATGTTGGGAGCTATTAGAGACGAAGGTGTTTGGCAGTCGAAGGCGAACTTGTTCTGCTCAGCTGCAGGGGATTGGAAAGAGGATTGCTGCAAAATGTTGTGGACTACCACTTACAGTAGTTGTTATTGCAGGCGTTCTTTCGAGTGTGGATGAGGACGAAAGAATGTGGGAAGAAGTCGGAGGAAGTTTAGGCTTGTATATTGATGGGGAAGACAGTTCAGTGATGCAGATTCTTGAACTGAGTTACAAGCATTTATCGGACCATTTGAAGCCGTGCTTTCTTTATTTTGGAGAATTCGATGAGGGCGAGGAAATCTCTGTCGGAAACTTGAAGAGATTGTGGGTCGCGGAAGGATTCGTACGTAAAGAGAAAGAGAAGAGTGCAGAAGATATTGCGGGAGAATATTTGATGGAGCTAATTGATAAAAGTCTGGTAATGATTGCCAAAAGAAGAATAGATGGGAGAGGAGCCAAAAGCTGTGTTGTTCATGATTTACTGCGTGACTTGTGCTTGAAAAAATCAAAAGAAGAAAGCTTCTTGAAATACCAGAATAGCGAGTAAGTCGTGTATATACTCCCTCCGTCCAATTTTAATTAGTCAATATACCTATCTGGTCTGTTCAAATTTTATTTTTTTACTTATTTCTATCCTCACAACTCACTTATTTACACTATTTGTCATTACAGTCCTACACTATTTTCTCTCTTTTTTATTAATTTTCTCTCTCCTATTAATGACTTGATAACAATACCCTTAGGCTCCATTTAGATGGAGTCATTTGGAATCAAGGGATTTGAGGATAAGACACCATACATTTACAAATCAAAATGGAGAAAAACTAAATGAATGAATTTGGTTCACACAAATATTACTTATAAGTGGAAGAATTTCAAATACCCAACAAAACGTAGTCATTTGAAATCCTCTCACTTCTCCCGAATGTGCTTAATATTTGAGTGAATCAAATCCATTCATTTAGCTTTTCTCCATTTTAGTTTATGTGAATGCATGGTATATTATTATCAAATCTCTTGATTTCAAATCCACTTCATCCAAATGGAGCCTTACTTGTTACTCCACTCATCTACTTTGTACATAAACAATTAAGAGTTAAAATTTCGGACTTTTCCGCAAAGGTCCCAAAAAATTAAAATTTTCAATTTTGTCTCATAATTTTTAAATTGTCCGATTTCAGTCCAAAGTCACCGAAATTTCATAACCGACGTTATATTGATACACATTTTCTTGGGACCTTTTGCAAAAATGTTCAAAATTATGAGACAGAAAGTTCAAAATCCGGCAAAAATTACCAAATTCGAACAGTTATAGAGTTATGGGACGAAATTGAAATCTCTAAATTTTTTGATACCTTTTGCGGAAAAGTTTAAAGTTATGAGACGAAATTAAATTTCAACTCAAACAGCTAATATTTCTTGAAACCTTGTGTCAAACTATTTGTCTAATTAAAATTAGATGGAGGGAGTACAATATAACTAGCACTTTATGTTTGTGTTGAACATTCATATATAGTTATGGTTGTCTCATGTTTTGTTTTAGTTACAGTACTATTTTCGAGAAAGGCCACCGCGTGCGAGGTAACGGAGAATCTGCGACTTCGAGCTATTGCCAACATGTTCGCTCTTTCGTTGGGGATCATCGGTCCTCCCCATTCTATGTTCGAGATATGAGATTATTGAGAGTCTTGTATTTCAAGGGCATTCACGGCCGTAGTCGTACATTCGAATTTCATATCCGGTTAACTTGAGATTCTTGGTTATCCATAGTTTGCCTACAAGGATAGACAAACTAGTGAATCTAGAGTACGTGCGTGTCGAGGAGGTGGAGACGAGCCTACCCCCGGCAATTGTGAAAATGAAGAAGTTGAGATACCTCCGTGCCCGTTCAGCGGCGTATAGCGAGAGATTGGAAAATGAAGAAGTTGAGGTACCAAATTACGTACCTCGAGTATCTTTCAGGTCTTACTATTAAGAAGGCCAATGATGAAGAGTTTTTAAAATGTTGGCGCCATCTTCGCAAGCTCAAATGCATATATGATGTGGACCGTTGGTCGTGTCCAGTTTGATCTTCGTTTCCTCGTGAAACTTGATTCACTCTCGGTGGATGGATTTTTGAGAAAGGATTTTGGATTCCCTTTAAGGATTAGAAAGCTTACACTTTGTGGGTCATGTTTGCCTTGGGAGAAGATGTCAACAGTTGGGAGATTGGAATTCCTCGAGGTTCTCAAATTAAGTTACGATGCGTTTGAGGGAGATAGATGGAATACGAGAGATGGTGAATTCCAAAAGCTTAGAAACTTGCAATTGGAGGATATGCAACTCTCTGAATGGAATGTCGCCTCCGACGATCACTTCCCTAAACTTCGACGATTGATCTTGATTAACCGCTTGAATCTGCAAGACATCCCTACTGAAATCGGAGAAATCGCAACGCTTGAATTGATTGAGGTGAAACGTGGTTGTCGAAAATCATTGGTGGAGTCGGCTGTAAATATTAAAGAAGAACAACGGGACATGGGAAATGACGAGCTCGGGGTCATCATCAGTCCTACTGATGATTGGTAAACCTAGACATATAACGAGTTTGCCTAACGAAGAGGTATAGCTCAAGTGGTTAGAGTTCTACTACATATGCCTAGAGTTCATAAGTTCGAGTCATCATTTAAGCGATAAAAATATATATAACAGGTTTGCCTCTTTAATCGGTGATCATTTCAGAATAATGTGTCAAGATGATCAAATGTATAGTTGATCATGGTTACAAAAGTTTTAGTTTAATAATATCCAAATGATCATCTTCTTTGTCATATGCTTCACTAATAATTGTCTTCATTTTCTTGTAATATTATTTCGTTTTTGACCGGTACTCTATCTTGTGTTTCGGCAAGAAAACTGATCTTTTTATTAATTTACCTCAGAAAAACAAAGAATAGTGCTTAAAAGTGCTCGTGTGAGTTATGATGAACTTTGATCCTATTTTTTCAAAACATTGATCCTATATAATAAAGCATACGAGGAAAAGATTTGTTGTTCACATGATTATTAATGTTTATCAAGATATATTGTGGGCGAAGTGGAATAGTTCAAGTGGTTAGAGTTTCACTACTTATGACTTGTGAGTCCAGTTTGAGTCATCATTTGGTCGATAAAAAAAAATTTATCTTACATGATTAATTAGACCTGATCGGACCCAATTAGATTAAGCTCCGCTAAATTAGCTTTGATCCAATCAACTCTTGATGATCAACGAATAATATATATATTAATCAGGTTTTATTCCTCTAAAAGAATATTGAGACTGCAGTTTTGTTCTAATTGAAATTATTGAAGTCATTAATAAATAATTGAATCCTCAGGTTGATTTCCAATATAAAGATCATCCTCTTCGATCAACTGAATTAATATGAAAATTAAGACTACCATGACTGTAATGCAAATATTCCAACATTCATGCATATCAACTCTCATTTTCTATGTGACACTCCTGTGTAAACTGAGCTGATCAGATTTACTGTCCATTGAAAAACCTTTGATATCATGATCATGTCAATGTAATAGGTGAAGGATTTCAAATTGCAAAGGCAAAAACTTGTGTGAGACCGTCTCACGCATTTCATAAAGTGATACAAATTAATATAAAAATGATAAAAAAATTAAAAAGTGATATACTTCACATTATAAGTGATAACAATTTATTAAAAAATGAATACGTCTCATTGTAAACACAAATTTTCGTATTTAAATAAATAAATAACGAAAACTACAAATTTTTGTATTTAAAAAATAAATAACAAAAGCTGGAATTACAAAAATAATTTAATTTAAATCAAGCGATTGTTCGGGTACAATCTCTAGAAACTCCTCCGATTCTCTCTTCGTAGTTGACTTTGACTTTGACTTTCGAATTCGTCGGGGTTGAAACCGTTGTTGATGAACTTCGGAGGAGAAAACGTCGATCAAAGGGGCTTAGCACCTTGATCTCGAATCAAACGCCCGTCTTTGACGAAGAACTTGAAGAATTCTCGTGGGAGGAAACGCCAATCGGAAGGGCTTAGCATCTTGATCTCGGATTGAACGCCGTTCTTGATGCTCCTTGAATCGCGGACTTGATCTCCAAAGCTCGAAATCAGGTGTGTTTCGATGCTCTCCGTATGCTTCTGTGTGTTTAAAATGGTGAAATGAGACACTGTTTTATAGATGATGGAAACCTGTTGAACCAGAGAATATTCCCCGCATCTACGGGAATATTCCTTTTTCAATTTGATTTGTTGGGCTTTAAAAACTGACATGATTTATTGGGCTTTAGAAGCCCAACTCAATTAATTGGACTTTAGAGGCTAAATTGATTTATTGGACTTTAAAGACCCAATTCAATTAATTGGACTTTAAAGGCCCAAATTTATTTATTGGACTTTAGAGGCCCAAATTTAGTTTATTGGACTTTAGAGGCCCAATTCGATTGATTTATTGGACTTTAGAGGCCCAACTTGATTTATTGGACTTTAGAGGCCCAAATTTATTTATTGGACTTTAAAGGCCCAATTCGGTTTGTTGGACTTTTGAGGCTCAATATGATTTATTAGGCTTTAGAGGTCCAATATGACTTATTGGACTTTAGAGGCCCGATTTTATTTAGTGGACTTAAAAGCCCGAATTATTTTATTAGGACTCAATACTTGGATTGGGCCTAATTTTAATAGACCAATTAAATTATCAATTATTTATTATATTAGAAATTATATGTATTTAAATTCCTAAATAATAAATTTAATTGATATTTAATATATAATTTTCACGTGTCGCTTCTTGATTCGGCAATTAAATTTTGCTTGCTTACACTCACGAAATGATATTCGGGAGACGGTCTCACACAAGACTTAATCAATTGCAAATATGTGTTACTCATTTTTAGCTTTGATTCCCAATGCACCAAGATATTGATCAACAATTAATATAATTTCCATTTATTGACATATGTATCAAAAACCTTCAACCCAACAAATGTAAATACCTTATCCTCCCAAGATTAAGGGTCCGCTTGGTTGGGGGTATTAGAAATAGGTAATAAGAATGACTTATTAATCATTCTCATTGATGATGCTTGGTAATATTTACAATTTGGAATTGATTTAAAAATAAAATAATTAATAATTTATTTTGATTACATAATCTCTCTTTTATGATCAATCATTTAATAATCATTTATTTTTCCTCCGCTCAAATTTTTCTCGCTTAAATTTTTCATGCTCAACTTTCTTTCCAAAATTCATCAATGGAAATGAATCACTAGTCATTCTTATTACCTAATTCTAATACTCCCAACCAAGCGACCCTAAGATTTTACATACGATAATCAAGTAAAATGAGACACTCAAACAACAATTCTTTTACGTGGTCCAGTTTAAAACGAGAATAATTTTTAAGGATCGTAACTTAGGGTGGTAAAATGGAGACCGTAACTTTTCGAACTGGCAATTTTAAGACAATAACTTTTGAAAGTTACGAATGTAGGCCAAATCAAATCGAATCAACCCAAATTGGGCTCAAATTCAACCTTGATTCAGGTCAAATTCATCCCAATCAACTTTTTTGTGTTTTAATAAAGAGAAGAGAATACTTGAGATGGATTTTGATTTGAGCCATTTCATTATTTATGGGAAATGGAAATGTAAAGAAAGTGAATATGCAAGAACCAAATATATATCACAGATCCCTCTCTAATATATTGTGTATTTGGATTTAATGCAACACAATTTATGTTGTGTAAATTAAAAAAATTGCATAGGACGACCCTGATCAAAATCCAAATTCCAGCAAGTATTTGGCACTGTTCAATGATGTAGCTAGTGGTGACTGGGAAACAGCAAACACATTATTATTTTTTCAATTAACAAAATGAAGAGGAAACCAATCGAAGACATTTTTAAAAAGAAATGCACCACAATAGAGCCTGACAAACAACGTCATTTGAGAAGACGTCATCTTCTACGGATGCAAACAACTTGTTTTTATTTATTTGAAACGAAAACGACTTGTTAGTTTATGAACAAAGAAATCTATTAATTTTATGCATTATTTTAAGGGTTAATTACAATTTGCAATGTGTATTATATTTTGTAACAAATTACAACCCGTATTATGTAAAATTGATGATTACTACCTCAAATACAAATTTTGTTCTTTTTCCGACCAAATTAGGATCGATTCTTTGTTAGATATTAAAAATTTGATAAAAAAATAATTAATAAACTTAAAAGGACAAATATAACATTGTTCAAATATAATTTGGTCGGGAAAAAGAATAAAATTTGAGTTATTATATCTGTCAATTTTACATAGTACAACTTGCAACTTATTACAAAATATAGCATAAGTTGCAAATTGTAAAATATGATACAGATGTTGTAACTTGTAATTAACCCATAATTAATTTAATAGGAAACATTAATGTCTATTCGAAGGTACATGTATTCTGGTCTCGATTCATCCTCCACAATAATTTGAGAAATTAAACAAATTAAAAACCGTACGTTTATGTGATATCCAACTTGATCCAGTAGATCAGTACTAAGTTTATATATTTATATATCCTGTCAAAAAAAAAAGTTTATATATATATATATATATATATATATATATATATATATATATATATATATATATTCAACCATGTTGCTTTCCAATGTAACATAGGGAATATAAAAAATTGATCTAGTAGACCAGTACTAAAATTTATAGATCATGTACAATTGTACTGGGCAATTTGTTCTACTGTTAAAATTATTTCTACCTATTTTTTTATATTCTCTATGATACATTGAAAAATAGATATACACCAATAATAATTTAAAATTATAATTTTTAAGTTTCATATTGAAATTAATGCAATAAAGTCATAGACAACACATCATCATTTTAGAATACTAAAATTTAATAAATATTAAAAATACTAGAATGAGAGAGAAATGAATAAACATTATGTAGTTTTGATAATTGAGTGACTTGTTTAATTAATTTAATAATTCAAAATATTAAATAAAACGAAATAAGGGATATGTCATTAATATTTAAACTTTAAACGCCAATAAATAATAACTAAAAAATCAGTTAAACCAGTTTTATCGATTTATTTTTTTATTTTGATCGATTTTTCCGGTTCTAGCCAAAAAAATAATAATAATAAAATTGGTCCACTCTCAAAATATGATTTTCGGGAGTAATTCGACCGGTTTCATGGCCGATTTTCAATTCAATTAGATTTTAAAAACAGTGATTTTGTTTAAATGATATGAAATAGCTAGAAATAGAAAAATATGAATTATATATTAACGGTAACAAAAATTACCTTAATTATGTTATGAGTTAATAACTATATAGTGAATTCATGATCAAGTCATGCAGCATGGAGTACATAAAATTAAAAATTATATGTTTATTTATATATAATATCATTGTAGCTAAAAAGATTAGTGAGAGATGACAATGCTGTTAATACATTGAAAAATACAAGTTGCTAATTAATGAGCATAACTGGATCGACGTATGTGTCAGATTTAAAAATACATGTCTTATAGTTATATTTAAAAAAAAGGGATTCCCATCAAAAAATAAAAAATAAAAAAGAGGGATACCTGATATAATAGTATAATAATACACGTGGGCGGCTGCTGCCGCTTTTGTTTTTTCATATATTAGTAATAATTATATGAATATATACTGAATGATGGCAGTATTTTACAATATTTTCAACTTAATCTAACTGTACTTTTTATCTATTTGGTATCTTTTCAATTAAAAATAAAATGTTATCCTGTTTTCATTATCCCATCTGAAACTCAGCTCACACATTATTTATATTACATAGATATACATTAATTAATTATATATATTATTACTATAATTAGCTGAATTTGGACTTATTTGACGGCTTAACATGACACTCATAAAAAAAGCTAGTTGAAGAAATAAGACCGTAATATACTCCTACAATACTCAACCCACCCTGGAAAAGCTTTCATGTGTAGAAGGGTCACTTTAAGAAAAAGAGTAATGATTGAAATTTTGATGGATATTTTTGTAAACATTTATGTATAAAGTAAAAAATTTTTATTGGGTTATGTATATATGAGAGTAAAAGTAATGACATTTCTGTAAATTAGTGAAAATTGTGAGAGTGGAATTTATAAAAGGTTTTTCATTTTTAAGAGTGAAATTTATAATGAGACGGACGAAAAAGAAAGTGTGAAAGCTTTTATGGACATACCAAAGCAATGATTTATTTTACACGGTTTTAAAGAGTATTAAAAATTTATTTATGAAATAGAGGAATAGAGTAAAATTATGGATGAATAAAGTAAATGAAAATTTAAGTAACAATCTAAATGTTTGGAGAATAAAGATAAAATAATAATTTTTTAACATATACATTAAGTTTGAAAAAAATACATACAATCAAAAATAATTTAATATGACATGAACCAACATTTTGAGCTAGAGGTATTTTAGACTCGAGTAAACTTAAAATAGATATAGCGTAATCATCCTATTTGGCAAAAGAGACCATCTCCAGTTGGATACAATAGGATAAATTGCAATTTTTTTTTTTAATGGCCTGCAAAATAATCTTTTTCAATATATTTTATTTCATTGTTTTCCTACATTCTCGTACTAAGAGAATTGCATTTTTTATCCCAAGAGAATGAAATAAAATTTTAGTTTTGGTCGTGAAAAATTATAAATGAAACCACATTTGTAAAGGAAAAAAATGATCACTTCCACACATAGATTGGAAAAATGTCTTAAATTCATTATTTTGAGAACAAAACTGCAACTTATCTCATATATATATATTAAAATATCAAAACATATATATATATAAATACATAATAAGTATTCGAGCTATAGATTATATACCACAATATAACCTCATTCACACATATATTTTTTTAAACATTATTTTTGGCACATATACATGTATATGAATTTATGCATATATAATAATTGAATGATTGGGGGCAGTGAGAATATTGTTCATTATTCCATCCAACCATATAGTATTTGTTACATAATATAATGTATTATTATATCTTATTGCCCTAAAAAGAAGAGGACTCGATTTTCGGAAATCAAATTTTTGAGTAAAATCCAACTTAAGGCTTGTTCTAAATCCACAAACCCATCACAATATTTTCTAAAACACCTCCTAATTTAAATTATTACAATTTATTCATTAAAAAATTCTATCTCATTTAAAAACTTAATTTGTAAACAATTTAATATGAGAAAAATTATTTTCTGCGATATTTAAATACAAAATGTGAGCGTGACTCGCAATATGCTCTTATACCATAAAATAATTTTATTATTCTAAAACTAAAACTACTTGTAAAAAGATATATAAAATTAATGAGTGTATCTCTTGTAAACCAAGTTTTACGGTAAAATTTAATTCACATTGAAAAAATAAATTCAATTTACATTTCGATTATTCCGACTAACACCCTTTAATAATGTAGATCATAACCTTTAGTTATCATGACTAATACTATTTGTAATGTTGTCTTATTTTGTAATATAGGTCATACGACTTATACCCTTGATTATCACGACCGATATCTTTCAATGATGTAAGTAACACCCTTTAGTTATCATGATCAAGTACCCTTTAATAATATATAGTACATACTTTTCATTATCATGGTGATACCTTTTAGTAATATAGGTAATATTTTTCAATCATGACAACCGATACTTTCTTTAACAAATAGATCAAGTTTCACCATATATAACCCCTTGTTCATAGTAGTAGCCAAAATTAATTTATTTATATTAATCCTAACAACTATCTATCCTAATTAACATTACCAAACAAAGCCTAGCGTGATCTATTTCGACGGGTGTAAAATCTAAAAACCTAAGTCATCCTAGGTATTTGACAGCGAAGTCTCCTTACAACTTCTTTCCAAACAACTTTTCTTACGATATTAATTCCATTTTTGTTAAGAATTAAGGCTTCATAATCTATTTCGTACGTTGACTGCGAAACACGGTTTGACTTTGTCGACACACACATATATAATTAGAGTGAACTAATTAATTACGTTTGTTTGGAGAGAATTAATTAGCAATTAAAACAGAATTAAAGAAAAGATCGAAATTAATGGTGAGGGCACCTCGTTTTGACAGCAATGGACTGAAGAAAGGTGCTTGGAGCATAGAAGAGGACAACTTATTGAGATCTCATGTCCTCCAAATCGGCCACCCCAACTGGCGGTTGCTGCCGTTACTCGCCGGTAAGTCCAAACTTTTCCGATCACCCATATTTCCATCATATATTATTAAATGTAAATGTATAGTTTAAATCTTTTTATTACATATGTTAAGAGGGTAAATTGCATTTTTGGTCCCAAGAGAATGGGGGTCTGTAAAATGATCCCTTTTTTGATATTTTTGGTCCCGTAATTTTTTCGACATTTTTAGTCACAATTTTGGACCCAAGAGAATAAGAAATTGTAGTTTTGATCCCAAAAAAATTAGATAAAATTTCAGTTTTGATTCCAAAAATAATGGCTGGGACTATTTTTGCCAAAAAATGACCAAAAAGAATGTGGATTAACATTGTCGTCGAAAAAATCTCATGGGACCAAAACTACAATTTTTCATATGTTAAGATATTAAAGATGGGGAAATTGCAATTTTAATCGTAGGAATATCCTCAAAACACTTTTGGTCCCTTGTATTCAAAAGTGGTTTTGCAAAAATTGATCCCGAGCCTTAAAAAAAAGGAACCAATTTTGCAATTTTGGTACTAATTTGGACAAACATGTTAACTGTTTAACTATTGAGACTAATTTTGCAAATAAAAGTACTATTTTTATCATAGAATCAAAATTATTTTGAAAATATAAAAATGCAATTATTACTTATAAAGATATATATATATATATATATATATATATATATATATTGTGAGTTATGATAATGAATATCAGGTTATATATAATCATATATCCTCTAGTTTGCTCAGGAAAAATATATATATGATTTCCTTTTCTTTAACTCTAATTAGGAAACCCTAATGTGTTAATGAGCATTTTTGTATTATTAGTGGTTATAACTAAAAATTAAGTTTAATGCAGAAGTCACAGTTGATGTTTTATACTAGTACATGAAATCACAGGCACAAACTTAGATTCAGTACCTTAATTCTGAATCCATCGAATAAAAATTACAAATATATATATATATATATATATATATATATATATATATATATATATATATATATATATATATATATATATGCCTAAATTGAAATCAATCATTTCGTTGACGTCATGGAATTGACAAATTTATGTGTGCTAGCTACACAATGCAATTGGATTTTTACCCAAATTTAATTTAATTTTATATAATTATATTTTGACATGCTTAGGATTGATCAAAATTATTTTGAAATTGAATTAAAATTGCACCAATTGCATAGTGAACTAACCAAGTGGCTTAGCCCACTTGGCCATCGGGTTCCTTACTTTAGTTGGAGACCCGGTTCGATTTCCAGTGTTTGGGTGATGGGTGATCTAAATACTAACAAACTAACATTTCTTGATAAAAAAAAATTGCATAGTGAACTTCATGCAATTTCAAATTAAAGTATATATGAATTATTCATATATAATTTCTAAATCATACAGTTGTTCATAATGGCGATCAACTTAAAATGACCAAAGTTCTCATCTATAATTACTGCTTTAGGTGGGTGTATTGGTTCTAGAGTTTATAGGATTTTTAGACTTTCAAAATTTGAGAGTATTCAACTGGATTTTCAAAAGTCTATGGATTTTAATAGTCTATGGATTTTATTTGATTCTCTTTCCAAAATATAAATAGATTTCACTCTCCAAAATCTCTTCTAACAATGAGAGATTTCTACGTATTCTCTCGAGAAGAAAAATAAACCTTTGTTGTTCTTTTAACAAAAGTAATTTATAAATTTTTTTCTGCTCTTTATTTTGGATTTTGTCGTCAAGACTTTTGTTCGTGATCCCAGATTAAAGTTTCACAATCTCAGTTCAATCTCTCTCTACATAACTTTCTTTACACAACTTTCTTCAAAAAAATGCCGCTCGAAAAAATCTCAATTATGAGAATGATAGAATAAATCTCAATTATTTCGTAAAAAATCTCAATTATGGGAATGATAGAACAAATCTCAATTATTTCATGATAGGTCACATTTATTTGGAAAGGAAAAATGATATAAAATTGCTTAGAGAATATTATTAATATTTTTTCGCGGTGTTACATAAAGAAAAATGAAAATGAAAGAAACATATTTATATATTTTATTAAAAAATTATATTTCAAATTTTAATATTTACATCAATAAATTTTGAATTTTATATTAATTTAAGAACAAATATAAAAATCATTTAAATTATTAATTTTAATTATAATCATTAAAATTATCTCTGAGATTTTTAATAAAATTATTATAGGACTTCAAAGATGATGAGAATGAAGATGATAATAATAATGATGAATAATAGTAATGTATTTTTTTGGAACTAATGTGTTTTTGATATTTTTTCTAAACAATTTGGATAACTTTTCTTTATATATAAGTGTGTTCCATATACATTTGCATCAATAGTTTCAGCGTGAAATCTATGGAAATCCATGTAAATCAATAAAAAAGTCAGTCAAACTCTGCATGGAGTCTATGAAACTCCACATGGAGTCTGTGGATTTTCTAAATCCACATACTTTTAAAGTCCAAAAAATCCAATAGAATCCCAATTGAACACACCCCTCTTAGATTCTTATAAAATTTATCCAAGATCTGGCTTTATATATATAATTGATTTTTAATAATAAAATTTCATGTCGTAAACGTTCTCATCTATAGTTACTGCTTCAGATTCTTATAAAATTTCATGTCGTAAATTGCTTCAGGGCTTGCGAGATGTGGGAAGAGTTGTAGACTACGTTGGATGAATTATTTGAAACCCGGCCTCAAACGAGGAAAGATCACCAAACATGAAGAAGATATCATCATCAAATTGCATGACCAACTTGGTAACAAGTATGAATCTCAACCTTAATTCAATAATTTGTAATTTTTCAAAATTTAGGGTAATTAAATTGCATTGTTGGTCCCAAGATAATGCATGAGTGGTCTACAAAATGGTCTTTTTTCGACACTTTTGATCCCATAGTTTCTTTTTGCCATTTTTTGTCAAAAGAATTGTAGTTTTGGTCCCAAAAGAATGTGGTAAAATTGCAGTTTTAGTCCTAAAAAATAATGGTTGAAAAAAAAGGACCAAAAAGAACGTAGCACCAAAATTATCGTTGAAAAATTTTCATGGGACCAAAACTACAATTTTTCCCAAACCTTTACGATGAAAATGAGTTGTGATCAATTTAAATTACGTGCAGGTGGTCGGCAATTGCAGCAAAGTTGCCCGGGCGTACGGACAACGAGGTCAAGAATCATTGGCATGCCCACATAAATAAACGCAGTAAACGAAAGGGTGGCATTACTAGGGTCAAGACTAAGGGAGAAACACCAGAGGAAGAACAATCATCATCATCATCGTCGTCTGAATTAATCGACTATTGTAAAACAAATGAAAACCCTGAAAATGTTTATGAAGATCCATATTCGGTTATTGGACCATACCATCATCAAACATGCACGAGCCAACTCAAAATAGATCTATCTCCAGTTCTTGAGGAAGAAATCTTCGATTTCGAAGTATGTCGAAATGATTATATGTCCACCTTCTCTGATTCACCTTCAGATGATGGAATGATTTCTTGGAATTCAAATAGTGCAGAAATTAGAGGAGAATTATGGTGTGATCAACCACTTGAAGAAGACACATTTGAGGTGGTACTTTGGTGATACATACTATGAATTTGTTCAATCATTGAGCTCCATGATTAAAAAAAAAAAAAAAAGATCGGACCTAGCTAGGATTTGTGATTCATATGCGTGTATAATTTGAATGAAAATGTCTTGGATTAAAGCACTTTGCACGTCCAAAATATGTGAAATAATTCGTGGTTATCAAAGCATGTTAATTCTTTCCTAGCCAAATTGTTAAATATCAGCCAATTGTACTATTGTGGCCCATCTCGAGGAGTACTTTTTCAATTATATTTCATCTAACTTTCTCCCCCACCCCAACCACCTACTGATGAAATTGGTATTGAAATTGGTATTGTGTGAACAAGTTTTACCGTGAAATTAATTTTCAACTAATATTTTTAGTGAAACAACTAAATACAACGGATATTTATCATTCAAAACTAATACTCCTTTCGTCCCGGAAAAACTTTCATATGTAGGAGGGCACACACTTTAAGAAAAAAGAGTAATGATTGAGGTTTTGAGGGATAATTTTGTGAACTTTTATGTATAAAGTAAAAAAACTAATTGGGTTATGTGTATGTATGTGAGAGTAAAAAGTAGCGACACTTGTGTAAATTAGTAAAAATTGTGAGGGTGGAGTTTATTAAGGGTTTTCCATTTTAAGGGTGTGAAACTTATATTGGGACGGACGAATAAGGAAAGTGTGAAAACTTTTATGGGACGAAGGGAGTATCTTATAATAAAATAACTAATACTCTTAAAATAAGTTTTACGTTGAAACTTATTCACACAATATTTTGTCTTTAAGTCATTTGTTTAGTCTATTATATCTCTCTATTTAATTAAGTTTTAAAATGCCACAAAAACTTCGTTATTTGTCTATTATATCACTTTATATAGGAAAAATTACATATTTGGTCCCATGAGAATTTTTCAATAACAACTTAAATCATACTTTTTTGTTTTGGCCTTTATTTTGCAAAAATAGTCTCAACCATTATTAATTTTAGGATCTAAATTGCGATTTTATCTCATTCTTTTAGGACCAAAATCACAATTTATCATTCTCTTGGGACCAAAAACTGCAGTTTTCTTGGGACAAAAATGTCAAAAAAACTATGGAACCAAAAGTATCGAGAAAAGGACCATTTTGCAAACCAATCATTCTCTTGAGACCAAAAATACAATTTACCCCTTTATATAAGATGGTGTTTAAAGGGAAATCTTGTTTAAAGGGTGCGTATTAATTTGGATAGCGTCATCGGGGACTTCGTTACCTTCATCGTGTCCGCATACTTAAGAAGTTGGGCTAAGTGTTGGTTGGGATATTCCAATGTCCTTCCTCCAAATTGTGAATTTTGTACCGTTTCTATCAAGGTCCAGTCGTGCCTATTTTGACGAATTAGAATAGCTCAAGTGGTTAGAACAATATTATCTATATCGTAAAGTTATTAATTCGAATCATCATATGACTTTTAAAAAAATCAAAATCCGGTCGCAACTTGAAGATGTTAGCTTCCACATTCGGGCGAGAGCCACTTGGGGAGGTTGATAAATTTCCTTCATCTCATCTCCCTTTTCCATATGATACTTCTCCAGTGGTAGGTTTCTTTGTTCTACTCTCCATCTCCGATTTCTTCTTCTAGCTCTAGCTTCGATTTCGTGATTGATGGGTGGAAGTTGAGTCCTTTGTGCCCTTGTGATCATATATTCATTCCATGAAAATTTCCAACGACAGTGTTAATCACACGTTCTTTTTTGGTCATTTTTTTTTGTAAAAATAGTCCCGACCATTATATTTTAGAACCAAAATTACATTTTTATCTCATTCTTTTCGAACCAAAACTACAATTTATCATTCTCTTGGGACTAAAAATGTCAAAAAAACTATCGGACCAAAAGTGTAAAAAAAAAAAGACCATTTTACAGACCAATCATTTTCTTGGTACAAAAATACAATTTACCTTATATCCACAATTAATACAAGAACGCATCAACTTTTTACCAAGATCGATGAAAAATAATAAAACAAGTAAATGTTCTTAGTATGTGTATCAAACAAACCACAAGTCACAAACTACTGTATCATTTAAGATCCGCCAACGACCCAAAATACAATTTTCACTCTTAAGCACAAATTTATCAAATCTTAATTTAATACTAGCAAAAAAGGGTACGGTAGCCAAAATTATGAAATGACATTTGTGAACCCTCATTATACTTTAAAATTATTCCATAAATTGTTAAACCCAGATCTTATAACCCGCCAACTGATGTCTTCCCATTTGATTTTCAATTCAAAAAAGAAAAAGAAAAGAAAACTCACGTTTTCTAATTAATTTAATAAAGGGTCCAACCATAAAAAATTAAATTTTAAGAAGTTTTAGTAGTAATTTATTCTCCAACAGAGCTTTGGTCTTTCTCCTTTGTTTCGGCCCAATAATTAACTAGCAACCCATTCAATTGGTTCTGCTCTATTAGGCCTTTATCTCCAGCCACTCAAACTAGGTTAGGTTATTTACACCCCCAAATTGATAAATACACCCTCATATTAATATTTTTATTATGTTATTACAATTGTAAAATAAAACAATACCCTTTAATTTAAACTCTAATTTTTACACACATAACTATACCAGCTGCCGCAACCACCGCCCCCTGGCCTCCCCATCGAGAAGAAAACCAGTTGCAGAAAAAAACATGAAAAAAATAAAACGAGAACAAAAATGTGAGGAAAAAACGAGCAGAAAGATTTCTCCCCAATTAATTTCCAAAAATTAATTGTGTAAATTACTGGTTTTTATGTTTTATTATGTGTTCCACCTTCCGGATTAACATAAGACCCAACAAGATTGTGGTAATTTTGAATGTTATTTTACTATTTCACATTAAAAAAAAAAAAATTATGTCATCTAAAAGTTCGAACTTTTAAAAATGTGTGAAATTACTTTACATTGACTCAAAGATTGTGGTAGTTCAATGTTGTTTTAACATTCCATGTTGAAAGAATTTCATCTTATTTAAAGGTATGGGCGTGAGTCAAAGACTCTAATACCATGAAAGAATTTCACTCATCATCAGTCCGAACTTATAGAGAGATTTAAAATTAAATTGTAGAAAAATGTAAAATTAATCCATTTATATTAATTCTCCTAACACTCCCCACACCCTAATATTATAAAAGAATTTCATCTCATCTAAAATTTCAAATTTAAAAAAATATATATATATATGTGAAATTAATCTATCTATATTAACCCCCTTAACACCTCCTATTATTCTAACTTGTTTTCGAGCTCGATTAATTGTGTACGTACGTGTTGAAGGTGTTCCTCTAAAACAGCATGAATCCATATCAAAACTATGTTGCTGGTCACATTGAAGATCAAACATATAGGAGGACCTCCACCTCGTTTCACCTGATGGCAAATATTTGTATGCACAATGTTTATACCTAAAAATACACTCAGAACTAAACTAATACTATATAATTAATGTTATTAATACTACACTGTAACTAAACTAATATTATACAATGATATACGAAATAATATTACATTGTAATCAAACTAATACTACACTGTAACCAAATTTTGTGCACAATCTTTTATTGTGCACAATATGCACACACAAATACTACTCCTGCAAAAATCTTCTCATTTTGATTGGGAATAATTTTTTAATAATCATAACTTATGGGTAGTAAAATGAGGATCGCAACTCTTCGAACCGATAATTTTTAAGGACAATAGCTTTTAAAAATTGCGAATTGAGATCAAATTAGCTAGAATCAACCGAATCGGGCTAATTGATTTGGCTTGATCCTGGCTTATTTGTTAATATAAATTTGAATACATGGATTTTCATTTTAATATTCATATCCAAACGCAATCCGAAGAGTGTTAGAATGTGCTAAACGCCATGTGGGGGCCTGTTGGAATAAACCATTATACAGACAAACATGCCCAAGGCTTACAACAATTATTATATGGTAGTTAGCAAAAATAGTTGCAACAAAGAACAAATATACATCAAATCTTTCGATTCATCGACAATCAATCCCTTGTTTTATAATCCATGTTTACAGATAACCCCACATGGTTTGCTCCTTCTAATTGTCTTTGCACTCCATTTAATCAACTATTGTGGTCCATAGAGTTTACACAATAATTACACATCGCCATTATTTAATATTTGAAATCATACCATTAAAATCAAAATATATAAATAATAACATACTATATAAGATTCACAAGATAAGTAGTGAATAATAAGAATACATTTACATAATAAAGTAGTTATTAAAAATCATAAATCAATCAAATTCGCACATAAGTTTCGACTTTTAGATGAGACAAAATTCTTTCATGAGCTTGTAGCTCACGTCCAGGTTGATTCAAACCCTATAAAATAGCTTTCAAAATTATTATTTTTCAAAATTTGTGAAAGATAGAAACTATCAATTTAATACTTAAAAATTGTAAGACCATACATGTTTGACATCGATCTTATTATGTATTTATATTGCTATTTTGTCTTTTCTAATATATATTTTATTTTTGAAACTGTGATTTATAAAAATATTAATGGATAACTAAAAATTATAAAATGCAATATGTTCTTAAAATGTGTGTTTTAAATTTTGTTAGTTTCAACCTTTCATGTTTAGAATTAATAATTATCTATTTTTAAGGTTCTAAATCAATAGAAAAAAATTAGATTCTAAATTCATAATTTTACTACGTACGTTCAGACCTTAGATTGATAAAACTCCAAAAAAATTCATTACGAATTTATCATATATATATATATATATATATATATATATATATATATATATATATATATATATATATATATATATATTATCGCATACATACTGACAAAGTTGTTATTTCAAATTGATAAATGGGGAAAGAAATATTTTTAGACGCCTAATTAATTTAATTTTTTTTTTCAAGGTGTGGGTACAACTGTACCCATGTCCTTGAGTGAATCCATCAAATGATATAAAATGTTTTGTTTTTTTAAAGGGGAATCAATAATCATTATTTGAAGATACACTGGCTCGGGCATAAAAAATAGCTCTCTTATTTATTTATTCATTTATTTATTTTTGCATATATAAAAAATAGCTCTTTATAATATTGCACAACTACAACGACCGCATCAAAATTGCTTAGCATCATCAATTGACAATGGCAAGTGAAAGGCCAAAGAGAGAAGGCATGTACGTGTACAATATGACGGCCGGTCTTCCACGGTCGTCGAAAACCGCGATTTCGAGGGGATGGGGATCGCTAATGAAGTCGAAAACTTACAAAGAGAGGAGTGAGAGAGAGAAAGTGGTGGCGGGAAGTGGCGGAGGAGAGGCGGCGGAATCGAGAAAATTGGAGCTGAAATCGGTGTCGGCGGTGGAAGGTAACGGTGGAGCGGCGGCGGCGTTTCTCCAAGTGAAGGTGTTAGCGAGTGACATGCCGGGGTTGATGCAAGTGCATGCCTTTCGATGTGCGAGGACGACTTACGATAGCTTAGATAAATTCAGCTCAAAGTACATGGCCTATAACATTAAGAAGGTATGTTTTTTTCCTTCTTTTATAAAATAAAATCAAAGTGTTTTCGCAATTGCAATCTAATTTAATCTAGTTTTTAATTTTGGTAACAAAATTTTAATTTAAAGGGTAAATTTATTGGTATTAGATGTATCATTCAATTTAAGTGTATTTTTAAAGGGTAAATTGTATTTTTGGTCCCAAGAAAATAAGTGGTCGCAAAATGATCATTTTTGACACTTTTAATTCCATAATTTTTGACATTTTAGTCCCAAAAATTACAGTTTTGGTCTCAAAAGAATGAGATAAAATTGTAGTTTTGGTCCTAAAAAATAGTGGCCGAGAATATTTTTGCAAAAAAAAAAGACCAAAAATAACGTGCGATTAGCATTGTCGTTGAAAAATTCTTATGAGACTAAAACTACAACTTCCATATTTTTAAATAGTATTAATTATTTTTAATAAATAGTTGTAGTTGTTTTCTTGAATAGTATCGAGTTAGACATTTGTAATTGTTCGATACAAACAAGCGCAATCTTGGTAAAAATAAGTGATATTGTTTAAAAATGTATTTGAGTTGCACTTTGCACTTAATGCATAGTCCAATTTAAAATTTATTTGCAATTTGAACCAACGAGAAGATTCGTTTATGCCCTAAAATGACGTGTCACCTACGACAATTAATAATTAATTGTGTTAATATGTTTAAATTTGTTTAAATCTTAGTAACTACTTTACTAAGATATAAAATTTAAAATGATATTATAATTTGTGAAAATTTTATAATTTTATTCACCATTAAATTTTTAATTAATTGTTTAATTCGTTTTTATAGTTTTTTTTTTTTACTTGATAGTGAATTTCGTGTGACCCTCTCTGCATAACTTTATCCTTCAAATTATCCAATTTAGATTTCTGCAGGCCCAGTTATTATGTCATCTCATGCTTCATTTGATAATATTTTTATACGTGGAAATAGTAATATCATCAATATATATATTCAGTATGACAATGAAATAAAATAGTACAAATATTAAAGTTGTATATAAGATGGAGGTGTGTTTCATATATAGTTTTTTTATAGTATATATAATTACGGTTTGATAAAATGAAAAATACTATGAATATAATTACGGTTTCATAGTTGTATATAATTTCATAGTTTGATAAAATGAAAAATACTATCTTTATATAGAAAAAGGTAAATTGAAACGAAGCATCTATATATATATATATATATATATATATATATATATATATATATATATATATATATATATAAGTATAAATTAATTTGGACAGGATGTGATGTTTATTTTCACTCAAATATATATATATATATATATATATATATATATATATATATATATATATATATATATATATGATAAAGCCTTGGTACCGTAGAACATGTAATGCTTTAATTTTGTAACTTAAATATGCTAAATATTTTATTATTTATTATTATTGTTATTATTTTTCAAAAAAAAATTTATTATTGTTATTATTATCCAGCGGTTGAGTCAGTGGGGTAGGGCCCTGGCCTACGTTCATTCATTGTCCAACTGCCCACTCAAACCTTTTTTCCACAAAAATTTACATGGGATATATATATATATATATATATATATATATATATATATATATATAAGATATGATATTTTTGCTTATTTTTAAAATATTTATATTTAAATAGTATCATAAAAATATATAAAAGTATCATATTTTATGTATGAGATGATCTCACACAATATTTTTATCTTTTATTGTCTCTTGAATTTATTTTTTCACATTACGTGTATTATTTAAATATATACTATTATATATTAAAAATAATGATTTCAAAATTGGAATTGGGATTTTTATGTACTATCTTCAAAATTCATCCCTTTTAATTCATCCATGCTTGTTTTTATTTTATTTTGTATAAATTTTTAAATGCAGACTTCAATTAATTTGTTATTCAAATTCTTGATATTAAAATAAAAGCTCAGTGATTTTTCCTCTACACTTATATAAAAGGTTTTTAGATTTCAGTTCATCTTAAATCACAATATTATTTAATTATTAGAAATAACAAATGCCAGTAAAAATTAACTATAAATCTCTTTTTTTAATTCAAGTAAATGTTGATTTATAGTAGACGAAGTGGTATAGCTCAAGTGATTAGAGCTCCAATACCTATGACCCAAAGGTTATGGATTCGGGTCATCCTTTGCCTGATAAAAAAATATTAATTTATAGTGTGGGTAAATTAATTCCATTTTCGTTATTTTATGCAAAAATGACTAAGAAGGTACTTGTTTTTGTGTAGATTAATATTGTTTTTCTTATAATCAAGTAAGGTTAGACACTATAAGATGATAAAAATAGTATTGCAATGGAAAAGAGTGCCTAAGAGTTGGTATAAGTATAATTTTTAGATGATTTAACCATTTTATAAATTAATTTGATTAAGAATGATGCATATTTTATAATGATTTTTAGGAGAATATTCTAATAGAATTTCATCTCATCTCATATTAATTCTCTAACATTCCCTCTCATCCGTGTGCGAATTCTAAGGATATGACAATTTTAATATGGGTGGAGTTCATTCAAAATAACTCTAATACCATGAAAGAATTATGTGATCTCATCTAAAAGTCCAAATTCATAAAGAGGTGTAAAATTAATTTATTTATATTTATTCTGTAACATATTTAATAATGGATATTAATGTATATATCATTTTATGAAATATACATATTTGAATATTTCATACATAATATATATGATCAATTTTACTTTAAATTAATTTTGGCCTCCATATATCATTAATTATATGGTCATATATATGTGCGAAACCCCGACAATCAGATATTCATGTTGCATTGTGCTGTTAAAAGAATACTCCAATTGATAGACAAGAATCAAAATGTGTGAATATTCTTTCCAGAGTCTCATATATATATATATATATATAGCCCATGTTAAAGCATTAGTTTGTCCAATAATAGTGAATATTCTTCCAAATCATGTGCTAATTATGGCCCATCTCATTGAAGTTTTGTCCAAAATATACCTAACTTTAATAATCTTGTTTCTTTCTATCATGCAATTTCATAATGGAAGAATTTCATATTAGGTCTTGAATTTTGAAGTGTCTCAAATTAAGATTTAATTTTTAGTTTTCTCAATTTAAGATCCAATTTTATCCCTTATTTTTCAATTTAAGGCCCAAAATTTATTTTTATTTTTCATTTCTAATCATACCCCACTAATTCATTTATAAAGAATTATTTTTATTATGTATAATTTTTCTTATCTATATTTTGAAATTTATTTTATATATTTTTATATTTTAAATTTTTTTATATTTTGTCACTTGCATTTATTCTAAATACTCACGTTCATCACCTTGATTAAAAAATAAAAAACATGAAAAAAAAAAATTGAAAAAAAAATTGATTTTTAATTTTTAATTTAATATATTATTTTTAAAAAATTGATTAGAAAAAATTATTATACTTTAAGTATTTTATAAAAATAATTAAAATAAAGATAAATTAATCGAATCTTGAATTGAGACCAAAAGAGAAAAAAATTGATCTTAAATTGAGAAAAACTAAAAATTAGATCATAATTTGAGACACTTCCAACATTCAAGACCTAAATTGAGACTCAACCTAAAATTTGAGCATTAATATGAAATTCTTTCATTTTTTTATGCAAAATGCGAATGAGTTGCATGTTATATATATTTATATATATATATATATATAATTCAGGATTTAAGTGGATATGTGGCGATAGCCCACTTTATTTTTATTTTTATTACGTAGGAACTTCCTATTTAGACCTTTAAAAGAAATTAAGTAAAATTTTAGATACGTCTCTGCTTATATATCACTCTTAGTGTTATGCACCATTCATGATCTTTATACGTACATCGGTTATATTTAAATAAATACATCTACGTACTCTAGTAGATAATCTCTCTGTTGAGTGATATAATTTCGACCACTTTATTACTCCCTCCGTCCCATTTTAATAGTCGTTTAAGGTTGTTTAACACAGATTAAGAAAATAATAAATATATGTATAATGGGACAATTTTACCCTTCTCGTGGAAGTAAATTTCAAAGTGAAATAAATTTGTCTAGAATAGTAGAGTATCACTATAAACAAGAACAAGGGTATATTTGGAAAAACTCATTTATTTTTTATATATTGATGTAAAATGACAAATATTTTGGGAAAAATTTAGTCCCTAAAAAGACCATTAAAATGGGACGGAGGGAGTAACATATCAAAAGAGGTATATACAAGTTACAAGGGTGTACAATATGTACAAAAACAATGTGGGATAAATAAAAGCTCTATACAAAAATATATACTACTCCTAACATCCACCCTCAAGATGGGGCACGATTAGTGACACCAATCTTGGACATAAGTAGAGGCAGAGGCAGTACGCGTAATAGGTTTTGGTGAGTGCATCGGCAAGTTGGTCTGCGGAGGAGACATGAGAAACCCGAAGCAAAGAGTGTTAACAAGATCTCGAACAAAGTGATAGTCAATAGCAATGTGCTTCATACGGGAGTGAAAAGGCTGGATTTGAGACGTGGCCCCAGTGTTGTCACTTGTAAATAATCGGGAAGAAGGTAGAGATACACGATGTTCGCCAAGAATGGAGCGCATCCACCGAACTTCAGCAGCGGCGAAGCAATGGATCTCAGATCAGCCTCGGTGGAAGAACGAGCAACCGAACATTGCTTCTTCGAGCTCCACGAAAGTGGGTTAGCACCAAGAAAGACAATGTAAGCTCCGGTGGATGTGCGATCATTACGATTGCGGCTCAATCAAGATCGTGAAAGCAGTGAAGAGATAAAGGCGAATTTCAACGAAGAGTAAGACCAACGTTACGAGTGCCATTAAGGTAACAAAGGAGTCGAACATGACTCCCCAATGTAGTTGATCGGGAATGCATGAATTGAGAGAGCTTGTTAACAACAAAGGCTATATCCGATCGAGTAAAGAGTAGATATTGGAGACATCCAAGAATGCGCCTATATGAAGTTGCATCAGCGGAGTTTGGAGCCATCATGAAGTGAGAGTGTCACACCGTGAGCAAGTGGTGTGCGAGGCGGCTTAGAGTCAAGCATGTTGTGCTTGGCAAGGAGATCGGTGATGTACTTCCGTTGAAAGAGAACACAGTCGATGACGATCGAAGCACTTCCACCCTAAGAAAGTATGAGAGATCACCAAGATCTTTAACAGAGAAAGCGAGATGCCAAAGGCTGAAACAATGCGACAAAGGAATACAAAGTCGTTGTCGGTGAGAATCAGTCATCAACATAGACCAAGAAGTAGGCTAGTGTACCACTATAGGAGTACACAAAGAGAGATTCATCGGACTTGGCATGAGTAAACCCGACAGACGCTTAAACCTGCCGAAGAGCAAAGCAGTACCAAGTGCGAGGAGCCTGCTTGAGACCATAGATGGATTTACGAAGCTTGCAGATGTAGGAGGGGTAGTTCTTATCCGAAAAACCCGGAGAGGCTGAGACATGTACACTTCATCGAAAGAGAACCATGAAGGAACGCATTATTCACATCAAAGCGGCGGAGAGGCCAATCTGAGAGGCTGAGGCGAGAACAAGGGACAGTGGCGGGCTTAACAACGAGGTGAAGGTCTCAGAGTAATCAACACCAGGTGTTGATGAAAGCCCTTAGCAACAAGGCGAGCTTTAAACTTTTCAATCGAACCATCGAGTTGTGCTTGATTCGAAAGACCCACTTGTACCCAACAACATTTTTGGACGGATCCGGAGGAACAAGATCCCAAGTGCCATTCTTGAGTAAAGCATCAAATTCGGTGACATAGCGAGCCCTCCAGGGTGCAAGTGCCTCGGAGACAGGTGGTAGGCTCGATATCGGTAGAAAGGGAGGAGATGAGACAATACCTCGGGTTAGGCTTCACAATATTATTACGCGAGACGAGTAGCCATAGGGTCTTTGAGATACCGGCGGAGGCGGTGGTAGAGCCGGCGTAGGAGGAGTGACCAAAGGTTCTTGAGGCACCGGTGAAGGTGGTGGTGGAGTCGCCGTAGGAGGAGACGAATCGGGGTCAGCCGAGAGGGGACAAACACCACGGGGAGGAGCGGGAATGGAGAAGTCGGGGGGATAGGGACGAGGCAGGAGGATGAGGAAGCAGAAAGTTTGGGAAAGGGAAGTCATATTCAACAAAGTCAACATGACGAGAGGTGTAAAGGCTGGGTAGCGGGGTCAAGATAGAGATAGGCACTACGAGTAAGGAAGTAACCAACGAGACACATGGGGAGGAGCGTGGTTCTAGTTTGTGGGCGGAATAAGGACGAAGCCAAGGGTAGCATAGACACCCAAAGACACGTAGCTTGGAAATATTCGGAGGATGACCAAAGAGTTTCTCATACGAGGAGAGCATGGAGAGATTAACTTTAGGAAGGCGATTTATGACGTATGTGGCAGCGGTCGGGGCAAAAGGCTAGTATGTGGTGGGAATAAAGGCTTGATGAAGGAGGGCAAGACCAGTATCAACAATGTGGCGATGGCGACGTTCGGACCAACCATTGTGCTCGAGGGTTTGAGGGGAGAGGTAAGGTGGTTGATGCCGTCGGTTTGCAGAAGGGACAAAGAGCGATGAACTCCCGCCATTGTCGGAGTAGAGAGTGACAATTTTGGTTTTGTGGAGGTTCTCAACTAGGGATTTAAAGGCAACAAAGGTGGGGAGAACATCTCGCCTTACATTTTAACGGGTATAACCAAACATAGTGAGTAAAATGGTCGACAAAAATAACATAGTACTTAAAACCGTCAACGAGATAACACGGAGAGGTCCAAACATCATAGTAAAGTAATTCAAGAGGCATAGACGACGTAAAAGGACTCGAGAAAAAGGTAGTTTATGACTCTTGATACATTCAGGAATCACATGAAAAATTAGAAAGCTTAAGAACAGATAAATTATTACGAGAGACAACATGATTTAGAATATGGGTAGAGGGATGACCGAGTCTAGCATGCCAAGTAAATAAGGGCTGAAAAGAGGAAGTCGGGGCCCCGAATGTGAGGCATGTACACCACGATCGGCCACCGATAGAGCTCATTAACGCGGGGACCGCGTGGCGAATCTCCTTGGTACGACGATCCATCACCCGAAACCCGAATTAGAAAACACGACATCAACATCATTATCAATGCATAGGCGGGATACGAGATTAAATTTACGGAAATAGATGGCACATGTAGAGCATTCGAAAATCGAAGAGATTTAGCAAAATCAAATTCCAAAATCCCAACATGAGCAATGCGCAACCCGTTCTTGTCACCAATAACCACACCATCAACACTATCAAATGGAGCGGGAAGAGAGAGACTAGCCAACGAATTAGTAATGTGGTGTGATGCCCCGAGAATCGAGAATACAATTAGTGTGACTCGAGTGAGCAGCGAGGGCGACGGGGATGCGAGACGGAAGCAAAAACAGCTTGGGTGGGGCCGGCGCGTTGGCGTTGCGCGGCTGGTGGTGGGGCCGGATCGCGTAGGTGAATCTCCTTAACGTGGGGGACCGCGTAGGCGAATCTCCTTGGTACGACGATCCATCACCCGAAACCTAGAATTAGAAAACACGACATCAACATCATTATCAATGCATAGGCGGGATACAGAGATTAAATTTACGGAAATAGATGGCACATGTAGAGCACTAAAAATCGAAGAGATTTAGCAAAATCAAATTCCAAGATCCCAACATGAGCAATGCGCAACCTGCTACCGTCACCAAATGGAGCGGGAAGAGAGAGACTAGCCAACGAACTAATAATGTGGTGCGATGCCCCGAATCGAGAATCCAATTAGTGTGACTCGAGTGAGCAGCGAAGGCGACGGGGATGCGAGGCGGAAGCAAAAACAGCTTAGGTGGGGCGGCGCGTTGGCGTCGCGCGGCTGGTGGTGGGGCCAGATCGTTGGGTTGGGTCCTCGGTCGGTGGCGTCGCGTTTTGCCTATGGTAGGTGAGGTGCATCCGAGGCGGAACAGGGTGCCGGTGGTCCGAGCAGCGCGCGAGGCGGCAGGCGTCGGGCGTAGCGGTGGGCTGGGCCTTGTGACGCGGCAGCGAATGAAGTCTGGCGGAGCGCATAGCGTCGCGGTGGTAGGCAGCGACTAGGTCCAGTGTGGATAAGCTGGTGCCCAAGTGGAGAGTGGGTATGGCCGGGTAGGGATAAGTTGGGGCAACAGAAATTAAGGATCAAGTTTGCTGCCAAATCGTGAGGAGTTTGGCAGATTTGGGGAAAAAGAAAAAGAAATCGTGAGGATCAACTTTTCAAGAGGCGTTGGCCAAAAATGGCTCACGATACCATGTTGAGTGATATAATTTACTGAGCACTTTATTAATATATCAAAAGAGGTATATACAAGTTACAAGGGGTGTACAATATGTACAAAAACAATGTGGGATAAATTAAAGCTCTATACAAAAATATATACTACTCCTAACACTCTTCGTCCACTAAAATTATGTCTATTTTTCTTATTTGATCGTTCAACAAAGTTGTGTTGATATGTTGCATAAATCATCACTCAATAACTAAAAATTAAATTGCACTTTTAGTCCCCAAAGAATGAGTGGTTTGTAAAATGATTCTTTTTTCATATTTTTTTCCCTTTTGATATTCCAGTGTGCAATGAAGAATATGATTATACTCTATGTATAAAATAATGAAAATTGAACAAGTAAACAAAATTCATATTTCATTCAACAACAAGAATTTAAAAATAAAACGAAAAATTAAAGTCATTCTTAAGTTGGAGTTAGGGTTACAAAGTTTCATTCTGTATCAACCAACACCACAAAAATCATACTCAAAATTAATTCATTTAAATTAGATAAAAATATAATAACAATCAACTAAAACTTACAATTTAATAATGGTGAATTGGTGATCTTATATGATGGCTAAACTTTTAAAGCTGAGACGAAATAAAATTGAAAAAAAAAAGACAACTCTTATTCATTTTTAATTTATATATGGTAAAAAATATAGGCCCCTAATTATTAGTAGATGTTTTTAGTGTGAACCAAAAAAATTATTGGGCTCATAGAAGGACCGGTTGTGTTCGTATTAACTAGTGCTCATTTACGAAATATATACGTATCTTGTATTCTTGTGAAAATTATAATTATTAATTTAATATACACCTTTGTGTACAAAGATAATAAATGCAGATATACATCAATGGACCAAATTCTACAAAAACATTCTTTTTCCAAGATAAAATTCATTACTTGGAGCTAGACAAGGCATGTTCCTAAAATATACATGATCCTAAAATTTAGGAGTTTTAAGTGGTGAGGTGAGAGCAATACGTATTTGTCTACCCAAGAAAATGACCTATTTTGATGTAATTTCCCAATAAATTTTAAAAATTAAGTCAAATGAGTGATGGGACATATTTAAATTAAAATGTATTTTTTTAATTACATATATGTTCATTCGATTTTGATATTTTTTTATCAATAATTTATAATTTGGATCCGTCTAACATAATTTACGTGTTTGTGTGACAGTATTTGATAAGTCTTAATAATAATTTACATGTGTGTGACAAAATTAGTTGAAGTCAAATTAGTAATATCAATCATTATACACTAATTTGATAAATTTATGAGATACATTGTCTAATAAGCCCATGTTTGGTAGTATAGTCTCCAAGTCTGTTAGATAATGCATCTCACAAGATTGCATCGGTCATTGAGCCTAAAGACAAAGCAAAAAGGTGTTTGGATCCATGAAACCAAAAATATAATTGTAGTAAATTAGTAAAAAAAAAAAAAAAAATAGGCGTTATGGATACATACCCAAAAACTACGAAATATACATTAGTTGTTAATGGAGACGAGTACAATTGCCGTTCACGAGCTTCCATCGGCAGACGACGTCGTTCTTTATTTGATTTCACTCGGCCGCTTGATTAGTGTGAAAATTGTATGATTATTGTGTGTTTAATTGCCTCAATTTGATATCATTTTCATGTTAATTCATAATTAATTGGTCCAATTGCATTTAATTGTTGGATTTGGTGTTTTAAGTTGAAATTGCGGGTTTTAGGCCAACTTTGAGTGCAAATTGAGATCTGTTAACATTGCCAAATCAAGTGAGAAATTATATGGTTAGAAAGAAGGCCGAGAGAGTTTCGCAACGCAAAAAGAATTAGGTCATTCGGAGTTCGTATGAAGGAGATACGGTCGAACGAAGGAGACGGCGAAAAACAAACTGTTACACCCAGAATCGCATGCACCCTTCGGATTAGGAAATACACCCACCAGCTGCACCCATGAAATTGATAAGTACACCCCTAGCGAGTTTTTAAATTGACGACGCAGCAGTTTTTTTGGAGGGGATTTTTAGAGTTTTCAATTTAGGGTTTCTTCTCTCTCATTGTTCTCCACACACAAACACACATAGTTAGGGTGTTCTTGAATTCTTTTTCAATTTCTTGAAGATTAGGTTTAGATTTTGGATTAATTCAAGTATTCTACACATTCAAGGTGACATCAAACCTTATTCTTTTAATTAATAGTGGATTCTTTTTCAATTATTATGCTTTCTTCTCTCTCAATTCTTTCAATTTTCATGGGTTTTCTTGAATTCATGATGATTGACTAAATTCCTTTTGTGTTTGGGTGTGATGATCCTTGGGTGAATTAATTTTGATGATCATGTGATTGGGTATTTCAATTGTAGAGGTGAATAATTATTCTATTGTGATTTGCATGATTTAATTATTAGATTAGGTCTTGATCCTTTGTTAATTGATTTAATTTGCGCAAAGAGATTTGGTTTATTAAGTTGATTCCTAGGTGTTAGGCTTAGTTTCGTGATTGAAGTAAATATTGGGTTAACGCAAGGAGACTTGGTTAATTTTCATTAGAACCTACATTAGGATACGTTAATTGCTTGAAATTAATTCTTGTGATTAAGTGAGGAGACTTAGGGTGTCGTCTCTAAACTATCTTACGTTTTCTTTGACATATTAAACCTAGGCTTATCGAGACGGTTGATATGTGATTCTTGGCTAGATAGCTCCTATTATCCCTCGTTAATTGAAACTCCGATCATATGTGATTGAAAGTAAGGATTCCTTGGTGATTTGCCCCGAACGCATTTTTCTCATATTTATTATCTTATTCTTATTTTGGTGATTAATTTAGATTAAATTTTGCAAAACCCGTGTCCGATTCTATAATACCATGACAACTCGTAGCTTTAGGGATCCTAGCTCGACATAGTTCCTTTGGGTTCGATAACTTGATTGGGTTTTAAATATACTTACACGAAAAAGCTGCAATCAAAATGGCGCCGTTGCCGGGAACTAATTAGAGTGCTAATAGGGACTTAGAGTTTGTTGAGTGGTGTTAGTAGAGTCATTTTTATTCTTCTTATTTTTGTTTTGGTTTGTTGTTTTTGAGAATTTGATACTTGTTCTTTTTGTAGCCTACGAAAGATGCAAGGAAGAGCTTAATTGCGAAGATGGATGGATATAACCAATACTCGTGGAATCCATACTATTACCAAAATAGTATGGTTTATCCTCCATACTATGAAGGATATGGCTACAATAATGGGAGAAGCCATGGGTATGAATATCAAATTCCACAACCTCCTTCTCATGATCATGATTGGAGACTCTATGAGGTGAGAGTTACTTTGAAGGAGTTGCTTGAGATATTCTGAAGAGAATTGAGGAAGATGACTCAAGATTTGAAGAAATAATCACCTTGTATGAGAGCATCTATGAGGCAAAGAAAAGAGTTGATGTCTTGATAGATGAGAACATGGAGATCACCCAAGTTCAATTCAACTCTAATAAGTCATCTCGACTCTTTCTCACTTGAAGTCAAGCACATAACCACCATGGAGAACCAAAGAAGAAGAAGGTCCAAGCATGGAGGATGAAGGAGAAGATTTCTGGTCGAAAGTGATGAAGAGGAGTGTCAATTGATTGACATGAGCAAAATTGAAGAAGAAAATCTAGAAGCACCAAATGAAGAATTGAAGAACGAAATGAGCATTTCTAAACCTCTTAACTCTTCAATTTGTACTTTAATTTGGAACCGATGCTTCTATTGATTTTATTTTACCTCTTGTGCACTTTGATTACGGAAGGAATTGATAAAGTGCTTGGGCATCCTTGGAAGAAAAGGATGGAAAAGGAGGATGGTGAGAGAGCAAGAGGAGAATCCATCAAGGGAAATGTGCAAGATATGTATGGATGATGGGTCTCTCCTACATATTGGCCTCCATGATTTCGAAGCTCAAAGGATGAGCTACAATGGGAAGGAGGACCAATATCCGTGGCCATTTCGATAGGGAGTATGAACTCATTGAGTTCAGTCCGGCATAGGACAATAAAAATAGCGCTAGATGGAAGGCAACCCATCATTTACTTGCTTTCTTTTATTTTCGTATTTATTTATTGCTTTTAATAAGTGTGTTGTGTGTTGCTTTTCAGGAGATCGAGGGTACAAGTGAGACAATTAGATACGAGGCTTGAAGGAGAGAGAGTACTTGAAGACTTTTAGGTACAAAGCACCTTCTCCGGACTTGGACTTGTCTAAGTTTGGGGGAGGTGTGCCTCTTTCGTGTTTTTCATTTCTTAGTAGTAGGTAGTTGTGTGCAACTCAACTAGCTAACTATCTTACCAAACTTTTAATTGCTTAGCAATGAAAAAGTTTGGGGGTGTGTTAGTTTAGCGATTTTCGTTGCACTAACTTGCCTCTCATTAGCATGAGAAAATTTTTGTGAAGTCGGAGCTTATTTGTGGATTAATTGCTTATATTTGAGTTTATCTTTGTTGAGAGTAGTTGTGGAGAGCGTTGGTATGTGTAGGGGAATATGATTGAGACTATGTTCATGAGCATGTGTACTTGATTGGTGGACTTATTGGACTTTTGATTTGATAATGAGTTGATTTGTGGCTTGATGCTAGCATGATGAATTGTTGTGTGATGATGGATGTGAGTGAGAATGCTCGATTCCTTGCTCATTTTTAAGCCCGTGAGCTTTTGTGCCTTTTAAATCGTACATTTTATACGGTTTAATTCCTTGTTGAGTGCATCGTTCATGAATTTGCATGCTAGAACTTGCCTAGAGACTTGTCAAAATTAAGTTTTGTGTGGATTGTGTGAATATGATAAGAGGCCTTGTTTGATTTGAAAGCCAATTAGCCAAATTTGACCCCACCAAAAACATTGATTTCCCTAGTGAGCCAATTTGAGCCTACAAGCCTTATTTTCTTTGGTAAGCTTGTGAAATTGAAGCCATTTTGTCTATCTTTATGAGCCTTTTTGTCCTTATGATTAGTAGAGCTTTGATTGTTGACAAAAGAATGGTGTTTGAAAAGAGAAGTGTGGGGGTTTAATTTGCTAAGTTTGAGTAGAGAAAAAGAAAGAAGGTTGAAGTAAAAAATTGAATTGTGGAAAAGATGAGAAAATTGATAGTGGAAAAAATTCAATTGAGTGCTTGAAAATGCAAGAAAAGTCTCAAAGGAGTTTGGTGGTGAATTATATTTGAGAAAAAATGAAAAAGGAAAGAAAGAGTGATGATTGTTGAGATTTGAGTTGAATTGAATTGTATTGCTTGATCAACTTTCATTTGCTCTACTAATTGTTGAGTTGCTTTTCCTAAAATTCACCCACCTTGTCCAAAGAGCCTACATTACAACCTTGAGAAAGCCCTCTTTGATTCATGTTTGAAGTACAAAACGATATAATTGAGATTGAGTCTTTTGGCAAGCCTATGGTGTTCATTTTTGTGGATTGATGAGTGAGTGCATACATATCCTTATACACTTGAGTGATTGAGTGAAACACTCCTTGGAAGGAGCATTGAGTTGAGCATTTGAATAAGCATTTGTCAAAACATGACATTTTTAGTGCTTTGGTGAAAAGTTTGCATTGATACTTGTTCTCATTGAAGAGGTTGGAGTGTCCTATTTCGTTCTTGTGCTCATTGAACATAATTGCAATTAATTCTCACTAATGTGCTTATTTGTCTTGTTGCTCGGGACGAGCAACACCTTAAGTTTGGGGGAGTTGATTAGTGTGAAAATTGTATGATTATTGTGTGTTTAATTGCCTCAATTTGATATCATTTTCATGTTAATTCATAATTAATTGGTCCAATTGCATTTAATTGTTGGATTTGGTGTTTTAAGTTGAAATTGCGGGTTTTAGGCCAACTTTGAGTGCAAATTGAGATCTGTTAACATTGCCAAATCAAGTGAGAAATTATATGGTTAGAAAGAAGGCCGAGAGAGTTTCGCAACGCAAAAAGAATTAGGTCATTCGGAGTTCGTATGAAGGAGATACGGTCGAACGAAGGAGACGGCGAAAAACAAACTGTTACACCCAGAATCGCATGCACCCTTCGGATTAGGAAATACACCCACCAGCTGCACCCATGAAATTGATAAGTACACCCCTAGCGAGTTTTTAAATTGACGACGCAGCAGTTTTTTTGGAGGGGATTTTAGAGTTTTCAATTTAGGGTTTCTTCTCTCTCATTGTTCTCCACACACAAACACACATAGTTAGGGTGTTCTTGAATTCTTTTTCAATTTCTTGAAGATTAGGTTTAGATTTTGGATTAATTCAAGTATTCTACACATTCAAGGTGACATCAAACCTTATTCTTTTAATTAATAGTGGATTCTTTTTCAATTATTATGCTTTCTTCTCTCTCAATTCTTTCAATTTTCATGGGTTTTCTTGAATTCATGATGATTGACTAAATTCCTTTTGTGTTTGGGTGTGATGATCCTTGGGTGAATTAATTTTGATGATCATGTGATTGGGTATTTCAATTGTAGAGGTGAATAATTATTCTATTGTGATTTGCATGATTTAATTATTAGATTAGGTCTTGATCCTTTGTTAATTGATTTAATTTGCGCAAAGAGATTTGGTTTATTAAGTTGATTCCTAGGTGTTAGGCTTAGTTTCGTGATTGAAGTAAATATTGGGTTAACGCAAGGAGACTTGGTTAATTTTCATTAGAACCTACATTAGGATACGTTAATTGCTTGAAATTAATTCTTGTGATTAAGTGAGGAGACTTAGGGTGTCGTCTCTAAACTATCTTACGTTTTCTTTGACATATTAAACCTAGGCTTATCCAAGACGGTTGATATGTGATTCTTGGCTAGATAGCTCCTATTATCCCTCGTTAATTGAAACTCCGATCATATGTGATTCGAAAGTAAGGATTCCTTGGTGATTTGCCCCGAACGCATTTTTCTCATATTTATTATCTTATTCTTATTTTCGGTGATTAATTTAGATTAAATTTTGCAAAACCCGTGTCCGATTCTATAATACCATGACAACTCGTAGCTTTAGGGATCCTAGCTCGACATAGTTCCTTTGGGTTCGATAACTTGATTGGGTTTTAAATATACTTACACGAAAAAGCTGCAATCACCGCTCTCGCTCAAGGCATCGGGGACTCCAAGAAATGAACGAAAAGAAGCGAGATAGAAACCCTAATAAACGAGGGATAAAATCGGCATAAAACTATGCAAATCTTGGTTCCTAAAATTCCTATTTGGCTATTTTACCGTGTTTTGTTATCTGCATTTTTCACGATTAAATCTTGAGTCTATGGTGATATATTAGGCCTTCAAGATTTCTACCAAACACTTGTAGATAGTAAGATTAGAGCCTAATCGGTCTCCATCTTTTGTATCAAACGGGGGCTAATATTATATAAATGAGTGGTGGAACATATTTATATTAATTTTTTTTTACTCAAGTTACTTGCTGATTTGATTTGATATTTTTTTATAATTAATTTATGAATTTTATTCGTCTCAAATTTTATAATTTAAATGTTTGTGTGACAGGAATTTGATAAGGTGTATGGACCTGCGTGGCATTGCATTGTGGGATCGAGCTTTGGATCATTTGTAACCCACTCAACAGGTTGCTTTCTCTATTTCTCAATGGATAAGCTTTACATTTTGGTCTTTAAGACTAAAGTCGAAAGAGCACTCCTAGATCAACTCTAATATGTAAATTAATTAATTATGGAGTAATTCTTAAACGTATAAGTTGAACTGTGCAATTTTTTAATTTTGTAATATCTTACACTTATTAAGTAATACTCTACACTTATAAAGTAATATCCCAATATTTTTTTCATACAATTCGATGTGTTATGAGTGTAAAAATATTGGAGTATTATTTTATAAGCGTAAGGTATTACTTCGTAAGTGATAAAATATTGTAAATTGAAAAAAAAAAGTTCAATTGCATAGAATGTAACTTGTGCCTACAAGAATTAGTGTTAAGTTTAAGGTATGTCAATATAGTCAAACCATTGTTTATAGGTAAATACTTCATGTTTATAGATATGTAATTTATGAGATTCAACATGATTTAAATTCCTAAATTATCTTTAGGGTTCAATGTAAAGATTGGATAAGCTACAATTAGATTTCTCAAACTATTTTCTCATTTATGTTCTTAGTTTTCTTGGGTCAGATTTTATTTTAACCATTTAAAAAAATTATCATACTTTTATCAAGACAATTTTTTAAATTATACTACTTTATATATAAGTGTATAATTTTAAAATTAAAAGCTGAGCTACGAATTGCTCTGCTATTAAATTATTCTATTTTCATGATAAAATTATATAGAATGGTGACCAAAAATTAAATAATAAAAAATCACATATATATTGTATGATTTGTAGAATTATGATCCTATTATATTTTTGGACTACCAAATATTAGACCCAACATAACTTTAAATTCGAGCTAGTTGAACCGATCCAGGGCCAAACTCATTTTGTAAGCTCTGCTTGTGAATCACTCACTTTTTATTACCTTAATACCTTTACCTTAAAATCACAAATATATATACATATATATATATATATAATATATATATATATATATATATAAAAAGAATAAGCGAAGCGTTTATAAAAAAAAAAAAGAGAGAGATAATAATAATAGTAGAAAAGAAACCCTAGATGGGCAAAATCGTAAATATATAAATTTCACAATAGTACAGCGCGACGTCCGCAGCTTCCTCACCGCCTCTCCTAGACAGGAAATCAAAGCTATCCTAATCCTACTTCAGTTACTCTCATAATATCAAATCTTATTATCTCTCTACAAATCTCTCCATTTCATCCTCGATTTCTGAAACTAGGCTGTAAAGCTCATCAGTTTGATCAATCAATCGATCCACAGATATATATACAATTAATTTTATACATAAAAGATGCAGGAAATTACAGAGGGAGTGAGCAACATTAGCATCGCTGGAGACGCTCAGAAGAAGAATCGAATTCAGGTCTCCAACACTAAGAAACCGCTCTTCTTCTACGTCAATCTCGCCAAGGTACTGCTCGCTTTGCTTTCCGATGCTTTTCGTCTCAAAATTGGTGATCTGTCCTACCTATAAATTTGTGTAAATGTGATACAACGAAAATATCAGAATAATGAATCTAGGTTTTGATTATGTAAATTTGATTTTGAAATTGGGGATTTTGAAATATGTGCAGAGGTACATGCAGCAGCATAACGAGGTCGAACTTTCTGCTCTCGGGATGGGTATATTTTGCTTCACTCTTATTTTTTCTGTTGCATCCTTTATATTGAGTTTATGATTGAGATTTCGTATATCTGTTGCTAGTTCGATGGAATTTGTCTTGATTTGCTTAGAGATATTGGTACCCTGACTAAGTTATTGTGGAAAATATTGGATTATGTTTTTGTTTTGCATTTAATGAGGCATGAGTCGATGACTGCTCATTTCTTCTGGAAAAATACACTTCTATAGTCTATGTATTATACTAATCAGGCTGAGTTTGCAGTTCTCCCACAGCATAAATAAATTGCGTTCGCTCTCTTCGTTACCATTTAGCCATTTCTTCGTTTCAAGTTACCACCTACATTGCTTTGCATCCATGATATAAACCAACCACTCTGGGTTTCCTCTTTGACGTGCTACCCCCTTTTGCAAGTATTAAAGGACAGTATGTTGGACGTGCAGAGCCATGTTTAGGTGGTTACACAAACAGGCTACTTGCTCAAAGTAATTCGAAATTGACCAGGGTTTCACCTTAATTAAAAATGTGCAATGAGTTTTGCAATGTTATTAGTGTTAGTTGACTAGTATTCTTAATCAAAGTGTAAAGTAGCTAGTTGATCACCAGCTTTCTTGAGCAAGAGCAACAAAACCTAGTGAACAATATCTTTGTTTTACATTCTTCTCTCACGTCTGGTCAATATATAAACTTAGAATTGTGTAAATAATTACCTATAGGTTCCATCAAAAAGCGCATCTCGTACTTTTCTGTCATCACTTCTGTCAATGGAATTATTTAAAAATCACAGAAATTATTTATCTGTCCTATCTTCCTAAACAAAAGTGGCATAGCTGCTGAATATCATCCTACATACTGCTGACGAGAAGTTCATCACTTCATTGTACATAAAGTGCTTGAATTAGTTTTAATCTAATTCAAAAAGGACCACTAAAAAGTCATCAAAGAATCGTTGGCTGTGTTTTAAGTAATAATTGGATTACAATTTTATACATATTGTATCACGTGTACTACCAATATCAGAGCCCCTTTGAGGAAATTTCCTATCCAGCAAGCACCCTCACCCATTTATTTTAATGGCTTGTCTATCTAAAAGTTTAGTTCATTCATTTTAGGGTCTAACTCATGAGCTTCTCTAAATATAGTGTGGATTAAGAAGAAGTGAATTGAGACCCAAGGCATAGTGACATGGGGAAATTCAAACTTTGGGCAAAGCCAAAACGCTTGAAGGGAAGCACAGTTGATGGTTTTCTGCCCAATCCATCTACAGTAGCATGTTATGTTTTCAGAGAATAGTTTCCCTAGTTACACTGATGTGTGATTTTTAGGCAGAATTTTTAAACCCTCTGCCTCTGTTCCTTATTCTAAGGTTTTTTATGATTATAAAGTAAGGAAACACCTCCGAAAGAAAATGGGGGTATCTTTGACATTAGTGTTTAGATACCACCTTAGTTTAGAAGGCGCGAAGCGCTTGAGGCTATAGGGTATGCGCCTTTTTGAGTTTGTTGAGGCGCGCGCGTTTTTGTGCCTTAAGTGAGGCGACCAAGGCGCACCTCTTGGTCAAAACGTTTTTACATCAACTTTAGCACGCTTTTGTGTCATTTTTTAAAAGATACCAACACGTTTACTCCTATTCTTCTAAACATTAAGTTGTTTAGAGCTGGAATAAAATTTTTAAACTAGTTTAAACAAATAACTAGGGTTTTAGAAGAAAAGCAAACCAAGTTCACTTGACTTGGAGTGTGGTTGGTGATGCTCTTGGAGTTGATGAATCCACATATCTAACTAGAGGGAAGAAATCATCAATGAGTGTAGGTAGTTCAAGTGCTAAACCACCTTAAGGTAACATCGAACAAATGGACAAGAGAGAGTATAAACGGCTCATCTTTTAGACTTTTAGAGATGAAGATGCATATGAATTTGTGGAAGATATGAAGATGAAGAATTTTGGTGATGATGAGATGGACTTTGATTTGGATTAGAATGCTGTTTTTCTAACATTTGATGGTTTTTGTGTGATAATGATGTCTAACTTCACAATTATAGTATTAATTTTATGTTTACATTATGTTCTAAGGTTTATTTATTGATTTTTTGGTAGTATTATGTGGCACTAAACTTTAATTTTGTGGGTTAATATGCATGAAATATGTAATAGCCTTGTAGGAATATAAAAGTGCGCCTTGCGCCTCGGGCGCTAGGGCCACTCTTGCGCCTTTCAAAACTATGTATACCACTTTTTATATCTTCATCAATTTTCTTAGGTTCCTATCATTAATCCTTGTTTAGAAATATACTGCTATTTGGTTCTGGAGATAGTACCATATCCTAGAAGGAAATATCCTTGAATCCAACTTGTAAATTTCCTCCGCAAAAGAACAATATTTTCAGAGTAAAACAAAGGAATAAAATGATCCTAGAGTAGTCTACAGAGTCAAGGTCGTGAAATGAATCCCTAAATCCAAGCTTGGATCATTATGAAACTTAGTGTAATATTCACTAATTTATTTATTAGGATTTCATCTAATAGTCTCAATATTGTCTATGTACTTGAATTGAATGGCCCAAGAAAACAAAACCTTTTTGATAGTTTTGGCTTTGATTGAGGTAATAAGAAATGCATAATTCGCTCTTCACTTTACCTAAGGAATGAGATAGAGTAGACCTTAGTTTCGGATTTTTGGAGATTATCCTTCTCACTCTGAGCAGATAGAGTGCGACTTTTGGCCCAAGAATTTTTCTGCCATTGCTTGTTTCTCACTGTGGGAGATTATCCTTTACACATGTCATTTATCAATTATCATGCAACTGATTGAATTTGGAATATATTGTGAAGATTACAGAGTATCTAGTGGTGTAGTCTAGTCGTGAAAATTACATGAACTGCAGAAATACATAATGAACTAGTTCCATTTCACTGTTGATAATTGGTGCCTTTCTATTTTTTCCAGCTATTTCAACAGTTGTCAGTATTGCTGAAATCCTGAAGAATAATGGATTTGCAGTTGAGAGGAGTAAGTCTTGGAGTTCACATTGTTTTTATTATATCATGTGTTGGCCCATAATAAACTGTTTTACATGATATTCTGAGCATACTAACAGGAATTTATATTGACATTCTGTAGAGATTACAACTTCTACTGTTGAAATCAGAGATGATTCTAGAGGGAGACCAATCTCAAAAGCCAAAGTAAGTTCATAAACTGTAGTTATCATGTCATCATATGAAAATGTGGTTGTGAAAAGCAGTCAAAGATTTCTGCTAGTTTGTGGGATGGATCAAATCCAATTAAAAATTTGATCTGCGCCTAAGAATAAAAGATTTTCAGAGAGAGCTGAATTTTTTGGATAGCACCTAGAGTCGCGCCTCCAATTTCCCTCTTGGATTTCATGTTTCTTTAATTTTGTTATGTACATTTTCTTGATGTCTTTATGATTGGAAAGACAAAGGTAAGATAGTATGCATTACTTTCTACTGCGCTTAGGTTTCATATTGTTACTATTTATGCTTTTTTTTTATACATGTATTGATTTTATTTTACTTGGTAATTAGATTGAGATCGTGCTGGGGAAGACAGAGAAATTTGACGAGTTGATGGCAGCTGCTGCGGAGGAGAGATCTGGTAATGGTGAAGAGCAAAGTTAAAGAAGTTTGTTCTTTGTTTTTCATGAGTTTTGTTATATTAAGACTCTCTTAAGTGATATTCTAGTGCATTTTCCAAGTTAGAAGTTCTAATTGTAGTCAGTCAAGGATTTCGGTCAGGTGAACTTTGCAGCTGTGAAAATTTTCTCGTTAGCATTTCAGAAACACTCGTCTTCGATTCGCAATTTACTGTTCCGTTGATCTCTTGTGTCTTGTTTACTCGTCACAACTGTCTAAAATATATCAGATAATTACTTGTGAAAATGTGATTTGGAGGCAGAAATTTTTTGTTGAGCGATTTGAACACATTCAGTTGGTGTATGATTTTGATTTCTGAACATATTTGATTACTAAAGTGTGTGGTATCCTTTGTCAATCCGCACACGCCAGTTCTGTGTTGAAGATGATAAAATGTACTATTTCCGTCTGATACAGGTAGACATAAGTTTTTTTTTTTTTTTTTTTTTTTTTACGGATTTTAAGAAATACTATTAAATATTAATAGTATATTTATAAAGTAGATTAAATGTGGTGATATTTCAGTAAATTGATGTAAGTTGGGGGTGCAAATAATGTGAAAAGTTTCTATTTTAATCTATTCATATTTTTATTGGATAAATTAAAAAGAAAATTATGACTATTTATATTGTATAGAAGTAGAGGTGTTAAAAAAATCGAAATCGGTGGTTAAACCGCCGAACCGCCGGTTAGCCGGTTTTGGCGGTTTCGGTTCATAAACCGAACCGAAATCGTCTAACCGCGGTTCGGTTTCGATTTATGTAATTTCAAAATCGAAACCGATGCTTTTCTGCCTCAAACCGCCGATTTTTTTGGTTCAAACCACGGCTTTAGGCGGTTTTTTCTTCTTTGTTTTTTTGAATTTTGAAATCAACATTAAGATTATTTGCTCGTTGACGATCAACGGCTCGGATTGATCCTTACAAACTCCAAAAAAAAAGGAAAAATTGACAAATCGGCGGTTCAGAAATCAGAATCGTAACCGCCTAATCACGGCTCGATTTTGGTTTGGATTTTTCACAAACCGTTGGGCACCCCTATATAGAAGAAGTATTTTTTTGTCATTTATAGAAGAAGTATTTATTGACAATGGAACAGGTGACATTTTAGTAAATCGGGCAACAGCTTTGTTCCTAACCAAATCTGCAGATGATTCTAAGATCCTTTTGATTCCATATGAAAGGAAAGTTGCACTTACACCTTAGTGCTCACTTGGTAAGCGAGAATAACGTCATATAAACCCTTAATATGCCACCGTCTCTTCCGCGAAGACGACAAATAACGCCGCTTGCTACCACCTCTTCCACCGCCGCCGACCCGCCATTAATACGTCGACTCGGTCTTGCTCTTGTTCGACATTAGTGTTCCCTTCGCACAATTAGTAAGGCCTCGACCCCTCTTCTTATTCGAAGATGACTTCTACAATATTTTTCTCCCATATTTACCCCTCGTTAAGGGCACGGTGTTTTCAATTTTAATTTTATTTTTGGGTGTTTCTCCTTTTGTTCTCTCCTCTGTAGAAAATCCTAGCCGTCGTAATTTTTTGTTGAATTTTACATTGTTTGTCGCCATTACGATTGGGGAAAATTTCGACCCGCTGAAGACGCCGCCGTTCGTCGCCGTGACGCTCGACGAGTGATGTCGTCATTGCCATCGCCATGATTCTTGAATCGTTTGACGAGTGATGCCGTCGCCGCCGCGATTCTTAAATCGCACGATGAGTTGTTCAAAGTTAAAATTCATCAATATTCCCCCAAATTCTCCTACTACTCGAAGCCCCAAATTTCGTTCATCGGCATTCTTGAAATTCTTGCTTTTTTCTTAAAAACCCAACTATAAAATTCATTATTTTTTTGTGAGTTTGTTATTTCACCACAAAAATAAATGGATTTAGCGAGGATTTAACGAGGGGAGGGGTTTGGCGAGGGCCTTAGCGAGGGAGATCGCCTCGGCAAAATCGTCGTCGGTAACCCTTAGCGAGGGCCGCCTCGCTAATTGCCGAGGAATTGGCGAGGGCCCTAGTGGCGAGGGCAAGCCGGGCGAGGGCGGGCCCCCTCGTCTAGCCCCTCGCTAATATCAAAACATTAAAAAAAAAAAAAAGAATCGCGGCCGTGGGGATCGAACCCGCGCCGGCCGCGGCCGGGGCTGGGCCGTGCGATTTTTTTCGCGAGAGCCGGGTATCGATCCCGCGACCTCCGAGAGAGTGGAGGAGAGAGCTTGGGCGCTTTACCGTTTGGGGCAAAGCTAATCATTCGATATGATTTTGCTTTTAATTATATTAATATCATATTATGTTCAATATTTTATATATATTTAATTTATAATTAAATTGTATACTATATATTTAATTAAATTGTATACTATATATTTAATTAAATTATCTACTATATATATTTAATTAAATTATATCATTTTTAAATTTTTATTATTATAACATATATTATCATGTTTATATACTATATTCAATTAAATTATATATATATTTACTATATATATTATTATTTTATAATTGTTAATATTGTATATATTCAATTAAATTGTATCCTATAATTCACTATATACATATTATCATTTATTATTATTATTATTATTATTATTATTATTATTATTATTATTATTATTATTATTATTATTATTATTATCACACATATATATTATCATGTTTATAATTATTATTATTATTATCACACATATACTCAATTAAATTGAATTATATATTCACTATATATTATCATTTATAATTGTTATTATTATTATCACACATATATATTATCATTTCTATAATTGTTATTATATATATATATATATATCATGTGTTTATATATGCACTTTTCATGAATTAAAATTAATACTTTAAACAATTAAAATTCATCATCTTAATCAATCAATATTCAGTAAAATTCATAGTTTTAAATGTATATAATGAACTCGGGCGCCTCCGAGACCCACGAGATGAGTGATCGTAACCACTCGGAGCATTTGGTGGATTACCACCACAAGCCGAGGAACCCGGTACCCCGCATCCACTCTTGGAATTGACGCTGCATTTCCGCTCTCAAAGCCGCGTCTCTTCGCTCCATCTCCGCCTCGCACCTCGCCTCGCACATCTTGTATTTGTTTCTGCGATCTCTCACGCTCTTCTTGGAGCATGCGGTCGACATCGCCTTGGCTGTAGGTGCCGCCAATAGGAGCATCCGATGAGCAGGAGCCGGAGGGGATGCGTCTGACTTACCCACCGACCAAGACCCCGAACCCTCCCGTGTTGTTTTCCAACCGCCCGGACATAGAGCCGGGATAAGTCGGCATGGGGTTCGAGCTCGACCCCTCGGAGGGCATCCGGGAGGCCACCTCTTGTACTTCATCTTTGTACGGATATTTCGACAATTAAAATTTAAGATTACAAAATAGACATATATATATATATATATATAATATTTTATTATAAATTATTACATAATATAAAATGAAAATACTTACAAGTGTGTCACTAATAGCCCCGTAGGTGTACTCCCGTCATTATACCGGTGGTAATGCCGCACTATGTCCCACCCGTGGGGGGCCGTCCATGCCTCCTCTCTCGTATTTATTTAATTAGAACCACGTGTTTAATTAAAATATTGAACTAGCATTAAAAAATACTTACATAGTCATATGCATACTCGGTGATCCACGGGATCCGCCTTTATGACGGGAGATGCCGCATTCCCGGCCTCCAGGCTCGACATGCGATTGTTACGACACCGCTGGCTTTTGCTCTCACGCCTTCTCTATCCCGGAAGCGAGCGCCCATTCCAGACGGCGTCATCCCATCCGTGCCTCTCACGCTTGGTGACCCACAACGTTCTCACGTTGTTCAAAGATATCGGTGTATCTACTTGCCGCCTCTACGAAGGAACAAATGATACACCTCCGTTGAGTTCGTAACGGAAGGGTCCCACCTAGTCTCTCTCGCCAAACAAAATATTATTGTACTTAACACCGAGTTAAAGTTTATAAATTAATCAAAATTAAATAGCGAATAACAAAATATAATGTACTGAAATGTCTCCCAAGATAACCGCAAATTTCTCGTGAGATATCATCCGGAAAGTGAATGCACCGGCTCCATGTGTTGAGACATAATCTCCCGAATAGTCCTGGATACCGCATTCGATGGCATCAACTCCGCAAAAAGGGAATAAACACGCAAAATTAATAGACATATAAATATGACATAGTTTATTATTCACAAGTATTTAACTTACGTGCCTCGGTAGATCCATATATCCAGGACCCTCCCCACCGGAGCCGGAGCCGGAGCCGAGCCGGATGATGGTCATCATAGGCCTCGGGGCCGGCTGACCCTCGTCGTCCCCCTCCTCTCGAATAAAGGGTACTGATCGGTACCCCGCCATCTCGACCCTCGACCTGCACGGTCCGCTCGACTCCATCTCCTCTAGATCCGAGATCGTCCCCTCGATCCAGACGGTCCGCTCATCTCAGAATAATAATTAAAATTTTCAAAAAATTTCGGCAGAGTTTTATTTTATTTTATCGTATTCCCCACTTAATATATCAAGTTAAATCCTAGTGCATCCATTTCCGACTTAATTAAAATTAATCAAGCTCTTAACGCACATTCTACAAAGAAACAATACCAAACAATTCATCAACCCTCAACTCCAACATCAACTTGAATCGAACATCAATTCAATTTTTAAAATTAATATAATTGAACTATCATGCAAAATTTGATCGAACATCGATCATCATATATATATATATATATATATATATATATATAAAAATTATTATATCATATGAGCATGCAAAATAATTTTAAATCAAATAATTTTTAGAATTAAATTAAAAGCATATTTAAATAATTAATTAAAAAAAGAATACTTACGATGATAGTGGTGGCTATGAAATTATACTCCCGGATCGAATCTTTTTCAATAAACGTACACACCTACAAATATATAAATTATAGCAATTAAATTAAAATTATAATAATATTAATAATTAAAATTATATAATTGCATAATTACTAATTAATTAACACTAAATAATTATATAATAATCTTATACTACTAATTTTCCTAAATAATTACTAATAATCCAAATACACATAACAATTACAAAAATTAACACTAAATAATTAATAAATCACCAACTATAACAACAAATTATATAATTGCATAGTTACTAATTAATTAATATTTTCCTAAATAATTAAAATACACATAACAATTATACAAATTAACTCTAAATAATTAATAAATCACCAACTATAACAACAAAATTAATAATAAAATTACACAAATACATATAAAAAATACAAAATTACTCACTAAAATAACAACAAATTAATCGATTAAATCTAAAAAATTTACCGTAGAAATATCCCTGAACGAGTACTACAAAGCCCGACTAGTATTAGACCCAATTTCCGGCGAGAAAGGCGGCGGCGGCGGCTTTTTAACGGCGGCGGCGATTTTGAGAGTGAAAGGGGGCGGCGCTGGCCGGTGGGGGAGAAGGGCAGCCCGTTTAATTATATTGGGCTTAGCGAGGGGGCCCACTTCTAATTAGCTTAGGGGGCCCTCACCTCGGTAAATTTGGAATTGGCGAGGGTTTTGCCGTGCAGACCGGGCTTGCCGAGGCCCATTCCCTCGTTAAAATGCCGAGGGCCCATTCCCTCGTTTGGGCCCTCGTTAATTACCGAGGCCCACCCCTCGCAAATACCCTCGTTAATTTTGGCCCTCGGCCCGCCTCGTTAATTACCGAGGGCTTTTTCCTCGGTAAATGCCCTCGTTAATACTTGTTTTTTTGTAGTGTTTCTTCATCCGATTTATTAAGGGCTTAATTTTATTTCTGCTCGCTCATTTATCGATTTTTTTATTTGGCTTGCACACAATATGTTCGACAATTTGCCTCGTAGAGGGAATTCAGTTTTGTGCTTGATGTTCCCGGGTTTTGCCATCATTTTTGCTTCTATGACGATTTATTTTTGCGATTTTAATTTTGGATTGCAATGATGTTCTGTTTTGGGAATGAATCCAATAAGGTTGCAATCGTAGTATTGAGTTATAGTGACAATAGGAATCAATCTATATATTTTTGTAATTTAAATGATGAATTTTTAGGTTATGGATGACATATAATTTGGTTAAAGTGTGAGTTTCAATTTTTTTTTTTTTTTTTGCATGTTTTCGTAATTAAAATATGAATTTATAGTAATTTGACGGATTCATAAGTAGGCTTTCCATGAAGGAAATAAAAGGTTGACATGGTTGGTGGCTTAAAAGCCAACACTAACCCTTCAAGTGTAAAGGGATCGTGTAACTAGTAAGTTACCCGGTTAAATATCGATCCAAGGGAATCAAATGGAGATAACCCTAAATTTACTAGTTTAGTCATAATTGTAGCACAAGTCATTCAACAAGATTAAGGATTCAAGCAACGATTAACAAAAGCAATCAACTAACTTACAAGCAACTAAATGCAATCAATAATAAAAAGGTGCTCGGGTGCTTATCAACTAATGGAGATCAAACAAGCAATGAATTCAAATGAGCATCTATCATGTCAATCAATTAATAAAAGTAATCTTTAAAACAAGCAATAATCTCGTATTTGGTAAACCTAGGAATTACGCTACGATTAATGCACGAAAGATTGAAAGGACTAACTCACCGTTTCCTCCGGGCAAGAACACGAGTCAATAGGTTCCCCAGCGTGTCTCCTTCGATACTAAGGCACCTTACCTATGGTCCCTTCACTAATTACCCGATTTATCGCCTAAGTATTAGTGTTGAATTGATGCAATTCCAATAACAATAACCAAGTCACCTTGCGTTAAGCTAATATTCACTCTAATTACTTAATTAATTCCCTCACCCAAATGAGTTATCTAAATACTCAAGTCTCCTTGCGATAATTAAACAACTATGCATGGAATTGGAAATTAATTAAACAAATAGATCAATCAAACCTCATCAATCCAATCAATTAATCAACAATTAAAATTATCCATGAGAATTCAACATAAATTCAATCACCCATAAACATCAAAACACATTAGCATTAAGAATTTAGCCAAACATAATTAAAGAAATTAAACTCATGATATTAATAAAATTGTTTTTAAACTCATGATATTAATAAAATAAACAATTGTCATAACAAGTGATTTAGCCAACAAAACTGTAATTAAAGGTAAAATATCACCTAAGTAGCATCCAAACATTAAGAAATCATTCTTTGATCATCAAAATTGGAGAAAAAAATGCAAAATCTAGCTATGTGTGTGTAAAAATGTGTAATAGTATGTGTAGGGATTAAACCCTATTTTTCTATATCTAATTTTTTCTAATTTTCGCTGAAAAAATAAATCTCTCCTTTCACGCTGATATCCTCTTCCAAGTCTTGTTATCCATGTGTCGACATCCCATTGGCCGAAGAAAGGAAAAATTCGCGCAGGGAAAAAAACGTTAACGCGCTCCTTTGCTTGCAACAGTGCCGCCTCGACTCGAATCAGGCGGCGACGTCTCGAGTCGAAGTGGAAGAGCGGCTGGGTCGATACGAGCTCGAGACAATTTGAGCGAGCTACGTAAATTGAAATTCTTCGTCTCGACTCGATTGAGGCGGTGGTTCGGATCGAGAGAGGGGCGACGGTGGATTTGTGATGTTTACAGAGTTTCGTCGGCGACGCTGGGTTGAGGACGACGGCTGTCTGGAATGGCCGACGATGGTGGTTGGGTGATGAAGGAGACGCGCTGTGACATCGGCGATAAAGGGCGACTGGGTGTTGCGAGGGATCTGTGATGCGGCGGTGGGTGGTTAATGATGGTGAAGACGACGGCGGTGATGATTAGGTGTGATTGGGGTTGTTGTTGTGTTGATTCGGTGGTTTCAGATGAATGGAGGTGTGCAGCAATGGCGGATCTGCAACGTTGAAGACGCCGGGGGTGTACTAATCCGATCAGTGGGTGCAGGGTGTACTGGCTGGTGGATGTATGTGCCAGTCTGATGGGTGTAACTGCTTGTTTTGCCTACCACAACTTCGTTCAATCATATTTTCTTCATACGAGCTCCGTTTGACCCGATTCTTTTGCGTTGCGAAGTTCTCTCGGTCCTCTTTCCAACCATACAATTTCTCATTTGATTTGGAAACATTAATTACCCTGAAATTGTCCTTAAAAATCGCCTCAAACCTACAATTTAGACTCAAAACACCAAATTAAACAATTAAGTACAATTAGACCAAATAATAGTGCATTAAAAGGAAAATTATATCAACAATTAAGCACACAATTATTCTGCAATAATTCACCCTAATCATTGACATATAACTTGATTAAAGTGTGGGTTGCAAATTTTTGGCATATTTTTGTAATGAAATAATGAATTTATAGTGGTTGACATATATATCAACATTAGTGTGGACAGCAATATTATTTTGTATTCTAATTGTTGCAAAAATTAAACAAGAATTAGCTTGGTTAAAGTGTGGAACAAGAAATTGTATTGAGTTGTAGTGACAATATGAATCCATCTATATGTTTTGTAATTTAAATGATGAATTTTTAATCATGAATGACATAAAGATGGGTTAAAGTGTGTATTACAAATGTTTTGATATATTTTTTGTAATGAAATGATGAATTTATAGTCATAGTTGACATATATATCGACATTAGTGTAGACAAAGAATGTTATTTTGTATTCTAATTGGTGCAAAAATTAAACAAGATTTGACTTGGTTAAAGTGTAGGACAAGAAATTGTATTGACAATGAATCCAATAGTATTGAGTCTGTAGTGACAGTATGAATCCACCTACATATTTTTGTAATTTAAATGATGAATTTTTAGTCATGAATGACATATAGATTGATTAAAGTGTGGTTTGCAAATATTTTGGTATTTTTTTTTAATGTAATAATGAATTTATAGTCATGGTTGACGACATTAGTGTGGACAGTAATGTTATTTTGCATGTTTTAGTAATTAAATGATGAATTTATAATCATGGTTGTTATATTGTATCGTTCTCGAAAATTAGTGACAAAAATATATAAATTTCCCCCAATTACTTATTTTTCTCCATGGTCAAATACTAGATATTAAAAAGAAAGAACGAAGAAAGTTTATTTCCATCAATACGTCTTCACGAAATTGGAATAAAGGAGGAAGAAAGTTTATTTCCTTCAATACGTCTTCACGAAATTGGAATGTACGTCTTTCACTTAATCAATTTTCTTGTTTTGTTTTTAGAAAAGTGTATGTTAATTATTTGATTAATTAATGCTATATATATTTCTTTTATGACAAATTCTTATATGCAATATTGCACCGTAAAATAACCCATTTAATGAAATTCGAGGATCTTGGGCGAGTTGGGTTGGGTTAGGTCGTGTTTGGCTAAAAAAACTCGCGCAATGACAAAACAATTTTCGCTTTCGGGTGTTCCAGGTGTTACTATTAGGTTAAACATGTGTTACTTTAATGATAAATATGTGTTCTTGTAAAATAAATAATACGTATTTGCGTAAAAATAATAGTTCAAATACAAAAATAAAAATGAAAAAATGGTCAAATAAATATCTTATATAATTATATATGTGAATCAAATAAGTCTTTAATCTTCGACAACTTTATTCTTATTAAAAGAGTGATTTTATTAAGATGATGACTTATTTGATCTCAATATTAAAGAGAAATAATTTTAATTGGTTAAGAAAAAAATCATGGGTTTATTTGATCCCAAGTATAAGATTTTGAGGTAAATATGTGTTATTGTAAGGGCAAATATGTGTATTAAACTCGTGCAAAGGTAAAAACAAATTTTTACTCTCGGGTTGTGTTATTATTAGGTCAAACACGTGTTCTTGTATGAAGAAAAATGTGTTATTAATGAACAAAACCAATATTTCATTCTTTTAAAGACCAAGAACACGTACTTACCCTTACAAGAACACATAATTGTTCTTACAAGAACACATACCGTTGAAAAAATATGTTATACTATATGAATACAAACGTGTTCTTGTATAGTGAAAGATGTCGCTTTTTAGAAGAACATGCAACCGATAACAAAGATGATGCGAACTTTGTTATTGTGTTTGTGCAACAATTATTAGAAAATTTTCAAAAAACATTTATATCTTCTCCTTTTTCTTTTTATCGCCTCTTGATCGCCGCCTTCTCTGCTGGTTGTCATTATCGCGATTTCGCCCTAATTCTCGCAAATCTGTGTATCTTCTTATCTTTGACCCGATCCGATGATGACCCGCGAATTTTAAATCTTTATATTTTTAATTAATATTGCATGCAATATTGTATAAGAGACTTCGCTCTTTTTTATATGGTTGGGTGTGAATACTTTGAATAGTTTGGATCCTCCATTATGAGCTACAGAAAATGTGACTGTTCTAGAATTGCAGGTAGAAATAATGGAGCTAAAAAAGGATGTTCAAACTTTGCAAAAAAAAATTGAAGAATCATATTATCATTAATAATTTTATTTGTAATTTTGTTACATATGAAGTAGTAATATGTTGCACCGAGGTGGTTGTTCCATAATATTTTAAATTTTGTCTTGTTCTCGTTTTTTGTGTGTATTTTTAAATAGCGTTAATTATTTTACTATTAATTTATTAGTATTAATTGTTTATTTAAAAAAGTTGTTTTACTATAAAATGATTGTTGTTAAAAAATTATATCATAAGATCAAGTCGTAAATCAAAATGTTTATATTATATTTTGAAGATTAAAACTTTTTTTTCTTTGGTCTAAAATCGCTATCATAATGAAATATATACTTCTATTTATACAAGTTCAAATTATGAATGAATGGTGGAGGCTATTTTAATTTAATAGATGAGAATAACATTTCACAATTCTCTACACAAATAAAAAATTTAATAATAATTCAAAAATATTGCAATATGTTATATAATACTCCTTTCTCGTACTAAATAATATGACCCATACAAAAATAAGAATTGCTACCAATTGTGGCCTAACTTAATAAGTAAAGGATAAGGTGCAACTTACATTCTTAATCCGTGTATAGGGTACAAATAGAATTCTGATTTTTCTTTTTTATAATAAATTAATATTTTTAATTTTTAAAATTCAACAAATAAATCTCTAAAATGAGGCCAGGCCCTTCAGAAACACTTTTAAAAATGATAAACAAAAATATATATACCAAAATATATTGTGTATTTTCTGTGTATTTTTAAGCTGTGTTAATTGTTTTTCGTAAAAATATATTAGTTGGATATTAATAATATATAATAGAAAAAAATAATACTACTCTCTCCGCTCCAATGAAAATTTCTCATTTTTTCTATTTTGGTCCGTCCCAATGAAAGTTTTCCATTTTTTTATTTTGGTCCGTCCCAATGAAAGTTTTTCATTTCCTTTTTTGTATACTCAAATAATATATTTAATTAATTTTTAAATATTTTCATCCACCTTTTTATCACTTTTTATTATTATACTACAACTCCTAATATTGTGCTCAAACTCAATGGAAAACTTTCATGTGAGGGTAACATTTTGAGTTGCATGACAAAACTAGTTTATGAAATATTTACTCTTAGTCCACTGAAAATTATTAAATCCTTTATTTTCTCGTTCAATCATATTTTTAGAAACAAGTTTTTTTATTAATTTCATCCAAATTTTAAAGTTGCAATTCTATTTTATTTTAAATTTATTTTTAACACATAATATTACATAGGTTATTTTTATTATTTATTTAATGTCATATTGCATATTAAAAAAATAAATTCTTCAGAATACACTACCAAAATGTAAAAAGTGTTGCTGATTCTCACCTCATTTTTAAAATTTATTTTAGGGAATAATTCATTTTAGTACCCAAAGTTTTTTTTTCCAGATTTGGTACCTCACCTTTAGGCACTTTCAAAATTGGTCACCAAAGTTTATTTTTGTCTCAAAATTGATCTGCCGGTTGACCGTCATTGACTAACGAAACACTGCTTTTAGGCACGAATTCATCTAGGGTTATAAGTATTGCCCCCAAATTCGACATCCCACTTTCCTCTTCTATCAGACCCTAATTTTTTTAATTTTTTGCCTTGTGTAGCTTAATATTTTTTCATTACCGATAAAATATATATATATATATATATATTTTCATTAAATGTAATGTATTTTATTTTGTGAAATGTATGTGGAATTAATCTACAATGTCTTTTTAATGAATTTAGATATTTTACGAAACAAAGTGAACATTAAATCTGTGTATACAAATAAACAGAGAGTTCTTTCTATCATACACAAGAATAGGATGAGGAACTAATAATAATGTTTATTTGTATTTAATGTTCACTTTGTTTCGTGAAATATCTAAATTCATTAAAAATGACATTGTAGATTAATTCCACATACATTCACAAAATAAAATACATTACATTTAATGAATTTTTTGTCGGTAATGAAAAATATTAAGCTACACAAGGGCCAAAAATTGAAAAAATTAGGGTTCTCGATAGAAGAGAGAAGTGGACTGCCGAATTTGAGGGCAATACTTATAACCCTAGATGAATTCGCGCCTAAAACAGATGCTTCCGTTAGTCAATGACGGTCAACCGACGGCAGGACCAATTTTGAGACAAAAATGAACTTTGGTGACCAATTTTGAGAGTGCCTAAAGGTGGGGTACCAAATCCTGGAAATAGGTAAACTTTGGGTACCAAAAATGAATTTTTCCCTTTATTTTAATGTCATCTGCCAATTTTATCCACTGAATTAATAAATTTCTTTGCCAATTTATTTAACAGAACAGTCTACGTGACTCATCTTGCTAGCCAAGGACTTATTTGCACAATTTTAAAAGCTAGCGTTTAATTGTAATTACAATTAAAATCGCAATATTATCATAAATTTTAATTTAATTTAAAATTTTAAAATCTTGTTAAACAAAATATGTCATTTTTCAACCGGAGAAAATATATGCATGGGTTATAATTGACAAGAAAACTTAAATTACAATTATATTTAACAAGATTTAAAAATTTATACTCCTCCGTCCCGAGTATCTTCACACTTTCCTTTTCGGACGTCCCACAATTAACTTCACACCCCTAAAATGGAATACCCTCCATAAACTACACCCTCACAATATCATTTAAATTTAAAAATGTCACTCTTACTTTATTCTACTTTATTCTCTCTCCTACACTTTATCTCAAACAACCACCCAAAATACTCTTACACATTATTCTCTCTCCTACATTAATTTAAGTTTTCTTAAACAACGTGCAACATCACATATGAACGGGACGGAGGGAGTATTAAATTATAATTTTATCCACATTTTAACTTTATTTATATTTTTTAAAAAATAGTTAATGGTACCAAAACAATCTAAGTACTAAGAAGGAAAAAAAGAATTCCATGCCAAAAATAACCTGAAAGAACAGAAAGATTCAGATCAACATTGAATGAAATTTGAAAAAAAAAAAAAAACTACCAAATCACATGAATCAAATTATTCAGAGGTATTAATTAATAGAACAAATACCACAATCCAATAAAAAAGAGTTGCAAATTAATGATGAATATAAGCCTCAAGTGTTTCTCCAGTCACCACACACATTCTGGTAAATATGAGCAAAACCTCAAAATTTCCAGCAATGCGAGGTGATAACAATAAGTATTGTAAACTAAAAGTGGAAATAAAACATAAATTAATCTCCTAAAACTGCATATAAAATCATAATTCTAAGCAAGATAACCTGATCGATGATCTTGATCCTATCAAAAAGGCGATGAATCAATTATGGGACTCGTTCTTCCTAGCGCCGCCATTGTTGTCCGCTTCCTTCTCCTCCAACAACCTTCCAGCTTCCTCATCGACCTGCGGCGTCTTCCTCTGCGCTTCCTTCGCCTTCAGAGCCTGCAGCTTGCAGTGATTGTAATACGCCACTCCTAAGAACGCCAATCCGTAGCCAAACAGATTGATTGGAGTAACAGTATCCTTGATCACAGACCAGGAAAATGCAATCAGCAGCCAATCCTTGACCACCCCTGCTACATTCATTGTCAGAGCAGATGTCTTTCCAACAAGCAGGAAAACAGCAAGGTTCAATGCAAATGCGCACAGTGAATTGCTACCAAAGATGACATAATCGAAATGGAAGGTTGAGTTCTCCTTCAGGATGGGGAACTCAACGAACATCCATGGAAAAAACAAGAAAATCAAGCAACAAGGAGCAACGTAATAAAGAGAGGTAATCGGATTTAGTGTAATTCCCTTGGAAGTGAGCAAGATCTGGATCATCACAAGCCTTGTGGCCTCGAAAGCCACCGCACCTAATTGAAGGATAACTCCCCAGGTATCGAATTTCGCCTCACCGTAGGCGGCGATTCCGACGCCGATCGAGATCGAGATCATGTTCGCCATGGTCTCCGACTTGAAATTCTCCTTCTTACACATCACGCTGATGGAATACACGGCCACCGGCATAAGCGCCTTAAGCATTTGAATAAATGACACAGAGAGATAAATGTAAGCGGAATTGGAGAGCCAGAGAGAGAGAGAGTACAGAAACCCTATCGGAACAACCGATTTGAAATAAAACTCCCAAGTCATGGCCACAGGCTCAACGACCTGAAGAACGCGAACGAGAATGTAAGCAAGGGATGAGCAGAAGCCCATGTGAATCATGGTGAGGGAGATAGGGTAGGGCCAATTGTACATCTTCCGATCCAGAATGTACTTGTTGTAGACGATGACCATGAAGGAGAGGAAGATCCATATGGAGACGTAGGTGTAGGAGAGCACGATCTTCTTCACAACGCCTTCGCTCAAAGTGCCGCCCTTCCCCATTGTTGAACAGCAGTGTGTGCAGTGTGTGCAAGGTTATGGAGAAGATGAGGAGGCGTCGTTAGTGATGCGAGAGAAGAGGTTTTGCATCGAACGGCTGGATTTTGACTGGGCAAACAAATAAATTAATTCAGTGTTTGATTTGGTTTTTTCATGATAATTTGATTTGATGTAGATCTCTATGCATATTTTGCCACCTGTTTAGGCTATCCAAGTGTAAGGTAGTTGTAGGCCCAAATTCAACATCCTCTCTCTCTCCCTAACTTTCTCTCTCAACAATGATCCAATACACCAAGTGCTGCACGTTTTTTAATCACAGAGCCCGGTGGAATCGAGTAGTGTGAAATTCGAACTGATTTGATTTAGGACAATGTGTACTATGAACAAAGGTTCATTGTGAAATTTGATTATTTACTAAGTTATTATAACTAAACGAAATTACCTATAATACTAAAAGTTTCGGTCGTGATAATTGAAAAGTATGTTCTATATTGTTAAAGATTATCAATCGTGATAATCAAGAGTATTACCTATATTATCGGTCATGATAACAAAATAGTATTAACTATATTACTAAAAGACATTAGTCGAGATAATTAAAAAGTAAATCGCTTCTATTTTTTTAATATGGATCAAGTTTTATGAGACACACTCTTGATTTAATAAGTCGAAACTCGAATTTGATTCCTCATATTCAATTGAACGTTGTGTTTCTCAAACTTAATTTCAATTTGATCGAAAGTTGAAGAGCAATTCTTTTATAAACCAATTTCATAGTGCAACTAAACATAAATTTTTAAATTAATATTTTTTAATAAAATAACTAATACGACTAAAAAAATACTCCCTCCGTCTCATAAAAGCTTTCACACTTTCTTTTTTAGTCCGTCCCAATATAAGTTTCACACCCTTAAAATAAAAAAATCTTTTACAAATTCCACACTCACAATTTTCACTAATTTACACAAATGTCATTACTTTTACTTTCACATACATATAACCCAATAAAGTTTTTTAACATTATACATAAAAGTTTACAAATTTATCACTCAAAACTTCAATCATTACACTTTTTGCTTAAAGTGTGTGTCCACCTACATATGAAAAAAATTTCAGATCGGAGGGAGTACGATATTTAAAATGCAAATAAATTTTACGGTGAACCGATTCATAATCACAATATAGTTTGCCAAATTTGAAATACTCGAGTTCGACTCAGTAACTTATATATAAAAATGGGGTATATTTATCGTTGTTCTAAAATGGTCTCAGGCGTCCGACTAGTCGCCGCCTAGGCGTTAGCGGCCCCATGCCGTACCATTTTGCCTCAAAACGCCTAGAAAAAATGATATGATAATTAATCGTAACTAATCCCGATTAATACCGAATAGGCGGGTCTAATCCTCGTTTAATCCGCTAATTTATTTATGAATTGTTGTTAATAATTTTTTTATTAAGTTTAATACATCAATCTTTATTTTTTTCTGCGTTTTAAATTTCATTGCATTTTTTTGATGTATTACTAGTTTTCTATTACTTACAATTATAACAAATTGTAGGTGATTTGGTTAATTTTAATAATCTTAAGTATTTTTTTATGTATTATATCTTATATATTTTTAAAAATTACTATTATATTATGAATTTTAGGTGGCTTCGACTAGGCCCCGTCTAGACTCCGACTAAACGATCTAGACGCTAGACCCTAGTATTCCGCCCGACTACCGACTAGCGACTTTTAGAACAATGATATTTATAAATAAATTAACACACTGTTAGTAATGTTAAGCAAAAGTGGGTGTATTAATCAAATTATTAGAAGAATTAATCTGAATTAATGCTCGATAAACTTGTGCGAACAAGGCAATGAAGAAAGAGACAGAAAAGAGAAATCAACACAAGGATTTACGTGGTTCGATAAAAAAATGATTTACATCCACGACAAATCAAGGCACTCAAATCACTATATTTGATCGTATTACAAAATACAATCAATTTCTCCTTAATCACTTAAATTCTTAGTTCAAGCAAAGAACCCTAATTTCGCAATCGAGTGTAAATCACCAACCGAATCAAGGGGAAAATCGAACTACAACACTCGCCAACTTCCACAGAGTAAAACCCAAGAATAATCAACGTTTAATTCTAACTAATTCTCGAATTGATCTTGGCCGCTCCCGCTAAACGAAACTCAACAGAGTTAGTTAAATTCATTAACAACCGGTTTAATTCCATAGCAATGGTTCTTCAATTATGTGCCGGTTTTGACTTTAATGAACCGATTTTGGAAAGAATACCAAACACCGATTATGAACCATACTTAACGTCAAGAAGAAAGCTTATGTAATTTATCCATCAATTCTCCACCATAAATGAATAAGCATGCCTATCATATTCGCAATTTACCTCTCGATCGCTGAACATCCCATGATTCAAGCTTTACCACCTTTGAGCGTAATCCGAATTTATTTCTTGGTAAAGCCTTTGCCATCATATCTGCAAAGATTGTCATCGCACCAATTTTCTGAATGGATATGATGCCTTTGTTAACAACATCTCTAACAAAATGCAACTTCACACCGATGTGCTTTGATCTTTCATGAAATACTTGGTGTTTAACTAAGTGTATGGTGCTCTGATTGTCACAGAAGATAGTAACCCTTTCTTGTTCAACACCAAAAATTTGATAATCCCCTTGAGCCAAATTGCTTCTTTAACAGCCTCGAAACAAAGAATATATTCGGCCTCGCAGTAGATAAGGCCACAACAGATTGAAGAGTAGACTTCCAACTTATAGCGAGTGCCATTAAGTGTGAAAATATAACCAGCTTAGAGACTTTCTTGAGTCAATGTTCCCAAAGAAAATCCGCATCCACATACCTTTTCAATTGATCTTCATTTCCCGAGTTTTCTCAAATAGCAATCCCAGATTTGGCAAGACCATTCAAGTATCTAAGTATCCATTTCAATGCTTCCCAATGTAGACTCCCAGGATCTCGCCATAATCGCTTACCATGCTTACAACATAAGCAAGATCGTGCTGGAACACACCATGGCATACATGATGCCGCCAACACCATTAGCATAAGGAACTCGTACTCATCTTCCTTCTTTCTTCATCTGTTTTAGGAGAGTGTTGCAATGATAGCTTGAATTGCTGCCCTATAGGTGTACATATAGATTTAGATTGATGCATAAAAAATCTTTTGAGAACCTTCAATATGTAATCCCTTTGAGTGAGGAAAAGTTTCCCGACCTTCTCTACTCGATAATATCCATCCCCAAAATTCTTCTAGCATTTCCAAGATCTTTCATGTCAAAAACTAAATTCACTTAGATTTCAATGCTTGAATCCTAGACATGCTCTTGCTTGCAATAAGCATGTCATCTACATATAACATAAGTATGTCAACACCTTACTTCCTTTCCATTCAAGATAAACACACTGTCATAAGGACATCTAGAGAACCCCACCGAAAGCATAAACCGGTCAAATCTTTTATACCACCGCCTTGGACTCGCTTGAGACCATAAAGAGATTTCTTGAGTAAACATACCTTATTTTCATTTCAGGCTGAATGAATCCCTCAAAGTTGATTCATGTATATAGTTTTAATCAATTCTCCATGAAGAAAAGCTGTTTGACATCTAATCGCATTGCAGATTCTAAGTCTTCACGAGTAACAAAGGATAAGAGAAGTCCGATTGAGCGGGCTTGACAACAGGAGAAAAACTTCATTAAAGTCAATCCCTTCTCTTTGAGTGAATCCCCTTGCAACCAATCTTGCTTTATATCCGATTCTATCAAAGCAACACCAACCTCAACCTTCTTCTTGTAGATCCATTTACAACCGATGAGTTTCGATTTTTACTTCACAACCGTAATCCAAGTCTCGATTCTTATTCGAGACTCCATTTCTTCCGTCATGGCCATCACCCAACTTTCTTTCTCCGGACTCATCATAGCTTCCTTGTAATTTCTTGGTTCACCGAACTCCACTTCTTCTCTCAGCTTATGAGAGCATAGTAAGCAAGATCAAAGCATGCCCAAATCTTCTTGGAGGATGAATTTCTCTTCTTGTCCTATCTCTTGTGATTATAATCTCTTAGATTTTCTCAAGGAGAAACAATTTCTTCTTCCAAATCATTTTGATCTTCATGATCAATATCATGTTGATCAATATTAGTATATGCTCCTTCTTCATGGTTTTGAGCTTCATGTGTATTCGACCAATCTCTCGTATGCTCCACCTCAACCGGTGACATCTCGGTACTAATAATACCATCAGTGTCTTGAGAATTTTCAAAACATGTGTATCTCATTTGCTGCTCATTAAAGACAACATCCCTCGCTAATGATGCACCTTTGACCTCCGAGTTCAAGATTCCACAATTTATAGCCTTTAACACCCTTGGGATAGCCTATAAAGATGCATTTGATTGTTCTTGGCCTCAAGCTTATCCCGCCTTACATGAGCATATACAAGACATCCAAAAACTTTTAGATTCTCATAGTTTGAGAGTTTTCCATACCATATCTCATCGGGAGTTTTGAGACCTATGGCGGTTGATGGTGATTTGTTGATCAAGTAAGTTGTTGTGCTTCTGACCTCTCCCCGTAAAACTTCTTGGAAGCTTTGCATCGATAATAAGCACCTTACTCTTTCTAGTATGGTTCTATTCATTCTCTCTGCTAATCCATTTTGTTGTGGATTAGCAGTAATCGCTTTTATGCCTTGTGATGCCTCTTTCTCTACAAAACGATTTGAAACTCCTCGATTGATACTCCAGTCCATTGTCCGTCCTCAAGTGTTTGAGTTTCTTTTGCTTCTTGTTCTCTTGCTCTGTAAGCCACTCCTTAAACTTGACAAATGCATCACTCTTTTGTTTTAGAATAAGAACCCAAACTTTCCTACCGTAGTCATCAATTACAGTCATGAAATATCTACCTCCACCATGAGATTCAACTCTAGTAGGCACCCACACATCCGAGTGCACATAATCCAATATTTCTTTTGTGGTGTGAATACTCCTTTTGTAAGAATGCTTCTGGATTTCCCCAATACACACCGTTCACGTAAATTAAGCTTGGTGATTTCTTTTCCCGAGAATACCCCCTTTGATGCCGAGTTCTTTCATACCCTTTTCACCAATGTGTGCAAGTCTCTTATGCCATATCACCGCATCTTCACCGCTCATGACAACCTCTCGCATTTCTGTGATAGTTTCTCCCATCAAAATGTATAAGCCATTCATCTTTTTGCCTTTCATGACTGTTTCTCTCACTTTTAGTGACAAGAATATAGCCATCTTTGGTATTGAATTCATATCCCATAGCATTCAAGGAACCCAAAGATATCGATTTCTTTTCAAATCTGGTACATACCTAACATGAGTTAGGACTCTTGGCTTGCCATCATACATTCCGATCTTTATGGAACCAGACCCCATCACCTTACAACTCTTGTCATTTCCAAGCAAAATTGATCCTCTATTCTCTTTCTTGAAATCAAAACCAGCTCTCAAAGAGGACACATATGAAATGAACATCCGTAATCTAATACCCATTCCCGATACATCTTCTTATCTATTACATTGAGGACTTCAAAGACTATCATATCCACCATCGATAAGCAAAGATCAACCTTGTTTACATCCTGTTTGTTCTTGTCCTTATCGTGGCAATTTTTCTTTAAATGGCCAACCTTATGACATGAGAAGCACTTCCTTCTTTCAACAAAACCAAAGGTCGATTTCTTATCTTTCCGATCATTCTTCTCTCCCTTCTTGTTAAAAGATTTCTTCTTCCCTTTCTTGAATTTAACATTCAAGCTTTCTCTAGAACTTGGTTTCTTCTTTTCCATTGAAGCGGTGTTCAGCATTTGGTTTTGAGAGCTGTTTGAACTTCATCAAAAGAGATTGATTCCTCCTTCCAAACAAAGCAGAGTATCTTTGAAGAATTCATAAGACTTTGGCAATGCATTCAAAAGCATTAGTGCTTTATCATCATCTTTAAGTTTCTCCTCAAGATTCTCCAAATTGTCCACAGCTTGATTAAACTCATTAAGCCGCTCATCCAAAGGCTTATCCTCTCGTCATCTTGAAAGTGAGTAGTTTCTGTTTCATAAACAACTTATTAGAAACAGACTTTGCCAAGTAAAGATCCTTCAATTTCTTCCATATATCAATGGCTATCTTTTCTTTTGAAACTTCTCTAAGAACTTTGTCTCCAAGGCACAATATGATCATGCTTCGTGCCTTCCTTTTGATTTCATCCTTCTTGTCTTGATTGCTTGTAGATGCCTCAAGACGTAAACACTCAAAGCCCCATCAAGACCATGTTGAATTAGCAGAGCCTCCATCTTAATCCTCCATAAACCGAAGTCATTCTTTCCATTGAACTTTTCAATATCCAACTTGAATGATGCCATTGTCTTGATCACTTCCCACGCACGGTGCCACTTGTTAAGCAAAAGTGGGTGTATTAATCAAATTATTAGAAGAATTAATCAATTAATACTCGATAAACTTGCGGGAACAAGGCAATGAAGAAAGACACGTAAAAGAGAAATCAACACAAGGATTTACGTGGTTCGATCAAAAATGATCTATATCCACGGCGAATCAAGACACTCAAATCACTATATCTCGATCGGATTACAAAATACAATCAATTTCTCCCGGAATCACCGAAATTCTTAGTTGAGTGTAAATCACCAACCGAATCAAGGGGAAAACTGAACTACAACACTCGCCAACTTCCACAGAGTAAAACCTAGTAACAATCAACGTTTAATTCTAACTAATTCTCAAAGAATTTATCTTGGCCGTTCCTCGCTAAATGAAATCGAACAGAGTTAGTTAAATTCATTAACAACCAGTTTAATTCCATAGCAACGGTTCTTCAATTAAGCGCCCGGTTTTGACTTTAATGAACCGGTTTTGGAAAGAATATCAAACACCGATTATGAACCATACTTAACACCGAAAAGAAAGCTTATGTAATCTATCCATCAAGTAAAATAGCAAAACAATTTATAAATAAATAGTCAAGTATTACTCGCTTAAAAGATAAGTAGTGAAGCTCATTCAATTTGGATACCGATTACTGTCAAAAAATTTGGATACCGATTATCGAGTATAAAAATACATCATATCATCTTCTTTTGTCAAAATATTTTATAAATTTGAAAAGTGAATTATACATAATAAAAAAATGAGTAAAAAAAAAAAAAGAACCAACATAGCTTCTTTTCGTATGCTTTCTCTCTTCTTATTTCGGAAATTTGCTAAGAAAAAAATCGAGAGGAACTAAAGCACAAATTCTATGCGATAACAAAGCACTATAAAATACTATTCAATTGGCAAATATAGTGTTTTTTTTTCTATTTTTCTGTTGGGATAAAATGTACTTAGTTTTGATGAGTTAAAGTGTAATTTAAGATGACCACCAAGACAATGTATAATCGGTGATGTAATAAAAACTCTAGGATGACCAAATGGAGACAATGTATAGTCACCGATGTAATAAAAACTCTAAATAGACTAAGTATAGAAAAATAAGATAGGGATGATTCAAAAGAAGTCGAGATAGAGACAAGAACAGAAATGCACGATGACAGAACTGCACGAGGTAGAAGATCGATAGAGATTCAAGACAATGAAAGAATCAGACAGAGTAGAGAATCGGACAAGGTAAAGAATCGACAGGTGGTGAAGAATCCGACAAGCTAGAAGAGTTAGTCAAATTCAAGAATCGATTACAACCAAACAAGAAGCGGTTTCAAGAATTAGTTAATCGATTACAACCATCAACAAACAAGAACAAGGAAGTTATAACCGTCATCTACGTAAGATCTATAAATAGGTTCAGAGATTCAGAATTTCATATACGAGAGAAACTTCGCAATCCGTAAACTTAGCATTTGAAAAATCTGAGAATTCAAAGCTCTTTTCAATATCATTTGTATACACACGAACACTTAGTGTTCATTCATTTTCTGGTGTTTATAGAACACCATTTTCTTTGTACATCTTCAAAACCAATTAGAGATAGTATCATAATTGTAAGGTCAAGAAGAACACCGTAAAGGAAGAAAGCAAGAAAGTAAGCAAGAAGGAAGGAAGTAAGAAGAGTCCCTTCTTCAAATTGAAGAAGGAGAGTGGATGTAGGATCGTTTGATCCGAACCACTATAAATCTGGGTGTTGTTTACTTTTCGCTCTTTACTTGCTTTCATTAATTGTTTCTTGATCGCAAATTCGATATCCGACAAAGCTTTAGATCCTATTTGAATTGAGTATAAACAAAAATCAAGCTCACAGTAAATCGATTTTGGAGTTGATAGATCATCTAAGCTTGCAAAAGTTTTTGATAATCTATTCATCCCCCCTTCTAGATTATCACTAGAGGGTATCTTGATTTTGTATTTAAACTCGTTCTAAAGGGACCCAACAAGTGGTATCAAAGCGGTTGTTAAGTCAGTTTCGATAGAGATTTGTGGTCTTGAAATTTCGAGTTCTTATTGAAATCTGATTTCTTATCATTGAGTCACTAACATTTCGATAAGTTGTGTTTTAGAATCTTGAATTACGATGTCTTCTGTTAAAAGTAAGAAATCCAGGAGTTTGCAGAGTTTTCTATCGAAGAATATGATTATTGGAAGTTCAGAATGGAGAATCATTTAAAGGCCATTCATGACCGTATGGAAGAGGTTCTTGAGGAAGGTCCAATAAAATTCTACCATGGAGTTGTTAGATCGGAGCTGAATCTTCTACTACAAGAAGTCAACAAGAAAAGAAAAGTCTTGAATCGACAAACGACGAAAGGAAGATTCACAATTTGGATCAGGTAGCAAGGACAGAAATTATAGAGACATTGAGCAAAGACTAGATAGAAAAGGTAAAGAGATGTAAAGCGCTAAGGATATGTGGAAGACTCTTGCGAGTGTTTGTGAAGGATCGAAACGGTTAAAGAAAACAAGTTGCAATCAGTTTTACATGCATTTGATACATTCAAGATGAAAGATGGAGAAGCTGTGGATCAATTGGATGTGAGATTGACTAATTTGGTGAATAAAGTCACGATTTGGGTAAAACCTATACCGAGAAAGAAATTAATAATAAGGTACTCGGATCATTAAGCAAAAGATGGAGGGAAAAAGCAAATATTCTCAAAGCTACACGTAACCCGTCATCTATATCACATCATACTCTATTTTCTCATCTCGAAAGCATTGGAATATGATATACACATTGAAGATGAAGAAGATGAGGCGAGTCATCTACTGGAAAGGCGTGGCATTTCTTCATCAAGAGGATTCTCGACAAGATTTCTAAGGCATCGATTGATTTGTCAAGAAAGGAGGAAATGGCATTATTAATCGACGTTATGAGAGACTCAAGATGAAGTATAAAAGGAATAAGAGAGATAGGTTTAATCGTCAAAATTATAAATCGACAAGGAAGAGAAGTATTCGTGACAATGACAAAAAGAAGGATCCGGTGAAAAGGTATAAATCACCAATCGACGAGGTGAGAATAGTCCAAAATCAGATAGAGGAGATATCTCGTTATACCCGCAATAAACCTGGCCATTTTAGCTATGATTGTCCTCAACTCACTCCTAGAGAGAGAGAAGAAAAGAGGAAGAAACGAGATAGGAGATATGCAGATCAACGAGCTCTTTTAGCGTAAAAGGAGGAAACACATGAGATATCATCATCCTCATCCTCATCTAGTTTCGGGTCGACAATGACATTTGCCTAATGGCTAAGGAGGTAAACTATTACTCATCCTCGCACAATGATAATGATAACTTGTCCGAATCGATCCATGTCTTATTAACAAGCTTCTAAAAGATCTCAAGACAACTTTATCTCGCTTATAAACAGATAGAGACCGAAAATTTAAGTTTAAAGGATCAAATTCTTAGTCTAACAAAGGAACATCGACAGGGGACAAGGAAGAATCTAGATTGTACATTCAAGGGGAATGTCAATCTAAGACTTCTACTAGTTCCTCGTCCGAGAAAACCAATAAGTTGGAAAAAGAATTGAGTACTTTAAAAATTAAATTTTCAAATATCAATATGGAGAATGAGAATTTTAAAAAGACTAACAGAGATTTGAATCTCAAGTTAGGACATCTTAATAATTCTCGGTCTACAATTGATAACATCTTGATACTTCTCGGAAGCCTTGTGATAAAAGCTGGATTGAGTTTTGATAGGAACACGAAAAATGATTCTATCAAACCTAGAGTTTTTGTCAAAGCTACTAAGACTATGGAAAAGACGTAACTTAGTCCAAAGAAATCAAAGGAGCAAAACACCTCATCCGATATATCTAAAGAGAAAATACAGATGAGGAGAAATGTTTCCAAAAGAAATCTAAAGACTAAATCAAAGTTATTTCCAAAGTATAATGGTTTTGATGGAAGAAGCAAGTCGTATCCATTCTTTCCAAGATATAAGACAATCACTAGAGATCAATTAAATAAAATTGATCTAGATAGTCTAATATTAGTAGATAGATATGGTTGCAAAATTCAATCATTGGTTACGAAAAACTTGGATGTGTTTATCTGGATACCTAAGTATCAACTTGGCGAGAAAGGACCCAATACACAAAGGGTACCTAAGAATTAATTTGTGATTGCAGGGAAATAAGGAGATAGTTGAACGAGAAGATGTTCTTGAAGTCATCCGGTATATAGACAGTGGATGTTCTAAGCATATGATTTATGAGAAAAGACTTCTTTCCAACTATCGACGATAGATGGACCCCGGGTAATGTTCGGTGACAACAATTTTGGTCTAACCAAAGGAGTTGGAACTCTAATGATTGGAGATGTCCAGGTTAATGAAGTTTATTTTGTTGAAGGATTGAAACATAATCTATTATCATCTCATGATTTTGTGACAAAGGATATTGTGTAAAATTTACTCATGATGCATGTTATATTTTGGATGGTTTAAACGAAAATATTTTACTTACTGGAGTCGACAAGATAATATCTATGTTGCAAATTTCAAGAGTTGCCCTAAGGATACTTGTCTTATTGCTAAGAGTTCGGAGGATTTAAGTTGGCTATGGCATAAACGTCTTAGTCATTTAAAGTTCAAAACTCTTAACAAAATAGCAAGAAAATCTTTAGTCAAAGGACTTCCAGATAAAATATTTTCGAAAAATCATATTTGTGACGCTTGTCAAAAGAAAAAGCAGACCAAAACTTCTTTCAAAACAATAAATGGTCACATTTCGAAAGGATTTTGGAACTTTTGCACATGGATCTTTTTGGTCGAGCTTACACCTACCGAGTTTTAGTGGAAGAAAGTATACTTTAGTGATTGTAGATTATTTTTCTAGATTCACTTGGGTTATTTTCTTGTACAAAAAGAATGAGGCTGTAACAAAAGTTCGAGAATTCCTTAAAAGAATTCAAAATGAAAAAGGACTAAATATTGTCAAGATTAGAAGTTATAAAGGTACCGAGTTTCTAAACTCGTTTGTTACTAACTATTGTCCGAGAATGGTATAGCACATGAAACATCATCTCGCAAGAACACCCCAAAGAAAATGGAGTTGTAGAAAGGAGAAACAGAGCCTTGAAGGAAGGCTGCAAGGACTATGTTATCTCGAGTATGACACTCCACACGTGTTTTGGGCGTAATCCATTAATACCGCATGTTTTGTTCAAAATAGGTGTTTAACCGTGAAAGACAAATGCAAAACTCCTTATGAAATATGGAAGGGTAGAATACCAAAAATTTCATATTTTCATATATTTGGTTGTAAGTGTTTCATCCATAATAATGGAAAATCTAAATTAAGAACTTTTGATGCTAAGATTGCGAAGGGATATTCTTAGGATAGTCATCAGTATCCAAAGCATATAGAGTTTTTAATAAGATTACATTATGTGTGGAAGAAACACCATATGTTGTTTTTGACGAAATTTCAAGTCTCAAAGCACGAGATGATGTCACCAAGATAGTCAAGATCTTAACAGATTAAATTTCAAGAAATCAGTCAAGTTCTACTTACTAGAGTCGAATCGGATGAGGAGGACACATCGTGACAGGAATAAAGATAAGGAAGCCGAGAGTTCTTCCATATCATCCGATCGACGACTACAATACCGGATAGACTAGAAGATACTCACGAAGGTAATACTGAGAATCAATTGATGAAAATATCTCGAGATAAGACTTCATACTCGGTAAAAGATAAAGGTAAACGAGTATTGACTTATCATCCGGTGAGCAGATAATCGGAAGTTTAGATTAAGAGTCAGGATAAGGACACAGATAAACCAAGAGAAGTATCTGTTTAGTTGTTATGTATCATTGCTCGAACCTAAAACTATTATGAAGCTCTAACGGACTCCAATTGGATAAATGCAATGCAAGATGAATTAAATCAATTTCAAAGACAAGATGTATGGGAGCTTGTTGAAAGACCTCATCATCAAAAAGTTATCGGAACAAAATGGGTTTTCAAAAACAAGAAAGATGAGAACAATATTGTGGTAAGAAATAAGGCTAGATTGGTTGCACAAGGTTATTCACAATCAAGGAATTGATTATGATGAAACCTTTGCACCGGTTGCTCGTCTTGAAGCCATAAGATTGTTCTTAGCTTATGCTGCTTATAAAAGATTTCTTGTGTTCCAAATGGATGTGAAATCGCTTTTCTAAATGGAGTCATTCTTGAAGAAGTTTATGTAGAGCAACCCCTGGCTTTGTCAACGGAGACAAAGTTTATAAACTAAAGAAAGCTCTATATGGACTTAAACAAGCACCTAGAGCATGGTATGATACACTATCCGAGTATTTAATTCAAAATGGTTTTGTAAAAGGTAAGATAGATAGAACTTTATTTAGGAAAGAATCGATAAAGGTCTTTTGTTAGTTCAAATATATGTTGATGATATTATTTTTGGATCAACTAATCTAATCTTGTGTGAAGAATTTAGTCATCTTATGAAGAACAGATTTGAAATGTCCATGATGGGAGAGATGACATACTTTCTTGGACTACAAATTAAGCGAGACAAAGAAAGGAATTTTCATAAGTCAAGCAAAATACACCAAAGATCTTATTGAGAAATTTGGAATAGGTACTCCGAGAAGCCAAAATACCTATGATGACAAATTTTTCAATGGATCTAGATGAGAAAGGAGAAGACAACGATCGACGCATTATAGAGGTTTAATTGGCTCTCTTTTATACTTAATCGCTAGTAGACCCGACATTTCTTTTGCGGTGGGTGTATGTGCACGTTTTCAAGCTATACCTAAAAAGAGTCATCTTGAAGCCGCAAAGAAGATTCTAAAATATTTGAAAGGTACAATCTATGTAGGGTGGTATCCGGTGACGATAACTTTGAGTTGTCGGGATACTCGATTGATTTTGGTGGGTGTAAGATAGATAGGAAATCTACATCCGGAACTTGCCAATTTACGGGAAGTAAGCCGATTTCATGGTTGTCTAAGAAACAAACCTCTGTAGCTACTTCTACTACCAAGCCGAGTACATGGCGGTGGGAGTTGTTGTGCACACTAATCTGGATCGACCAATGCTAAGGGACTATAACATTATCACCAAAGATGTACCAATCTTTTGTGATAGTAATAGTGCCATAGCTATTACCCGTAACCAGTCTTACATACTGTGTGCAAACATGTTGACATCCGTCATCATTTCATTCGAGATCATGTGGAAAAAGGCAATATTAGACTTGAGAAAATCCTGATTTTCAAAAGCGGACATATTAACAAAGCCTCTTGCAGACAAGGTTTAAAGAACTTTCGGTAGAATTAGGATTATTAGATGCTTCTTTAGTCGTCTTTTGATCAAAATTCTTGAATTTACCTTGTTTTTCTCATTTTGGTATATTATGTCTAGAAAGAATTATCGACAAGATTGAGTCAAAGGACAATCAGTAGCTGATATCATTGATCTCCTTTCATTGGAATCAAGAATCAAGGATTAATCATATTGACCATATCCGACTTGATAATTACTTGTTCGACATAAGTAAATCGGATAAGGATGTAATAGTCAACGCGTTCTTCTACGTAATCGGATGACTATTGAATCTTATCGACTTACTCTTGTTACTAACAATTTTTCTAAGTGTCTCGTGATTTCAGCAAAAATAAAGTTTACATGTCTCGTAATGCAAGACAAGGTCAATTTATCCAAGGGTTTCAAGTAATCGACAATGATGCTATCAATCCGCATAAGGAGAAAAATCGGGAAGTTTTCTTAAATACTTTTAATTATGAATATTGGGTTCATATAATTAATATATGAATTTAATATCATAATTCACTCTATCATTCATTAATTTATTGAAGTTACTCGGTGAAATAAAATAGTTTGTGTTACAAAATAAAAGGATAAGGGTTCAAAATTTGTTTTTCTAAAAACAATAATATTTTACTTTATCTCTCCAATCAACCGAAAAGATTTTACAAATCAAGTTACTTCTTGTCGAGAAGTTACTATCGGACGAAATTTTATCAAATAAAGCTTTGAAATACGCCGAGTGACATTCACGCGCATAAATTGGAGGCGGTTTACGAAATATGAATCGTCACAGTTCACGCGCGACATATTTAATTTTATTCGTGCACTTTTTAAAATAAATCCGCATAATTGCATTAAATGCCGGCACGAAAGCCAAAATCTACACTTTTGCAGGTCATTATTAGTTTTGATTAGTTTATTATTAAATCTTTCCGTATAAATAGGAGATCGTGGTGCATAATAACTTACGCACAAAATTACCTATTCATTTTTCACTCAAAAATCATTTTCTCTCTCAAAACCTTCAAAAGCTGTTTCAATGGCGGATTCTTAAAAACCAGAATCAAATATAAGTATGATCTTGCCTCTATCGGGATCGAACAAAGTCGGAAATGTATGTAGAATGGGGAATCTCCACGGATCACGAAACAAGAGAAATGCAGGTTACTAGAATCAAGAGGTTTAAGGCGATACTTTTCTCTGAAACCTTCAAAATCCAAAACTCTTGATGATATTGCTGCGGAATTCTTGACTGAGCCAAAGCCACAGACCTGGTTTAGAAACAAGTATTCGAACTTTGGGAAAAAGCGAGAAAAATTCATGTGTCCATTCTTGATATTGGAGAAATTTTTGGTCTAAGTATCACCGGTGGAAATCCATTTGTATATAAAGCAGAGGAGTATTTAGAAAGTTATAGAATGATGGCAAGGAGATCCTTAAAAATAAAACCGCGAATTTGAAAAAGGGGATGTTGAGGAGAAAATATCGACTTCGATGCTCATTTTGACGAAGTGTATGGGGAGCAGCAGAGTCACGACGGATTGACTAAGCCGAGGATATCTTTGTCGAGGGCCATCATAGACGGAGCCGATATTAATTGGGCTCGAGGCAGTGTACTCTCGGCGATGGAGGAAAGGAAGAAGTTTGTCAAGAAAGAGGTATCGAAGGAGCTAATAAGATGGTCGCCGACCAAGATAACAAGTATGATGGCAAGAATCACCATCATACTTGAACACAAGATCGGGACGGACAGAAGCTTGATTGGCGAGAGGGGTGAAAAAGTTCACAAAGCGTATGGAAAGTCTCGCTCATCAAGGATGAGAAACCCTTTGGGCTAACAGACTGTAAGGAGACACCCCACCTCCATCACCTAAGAAGAAGGCTTCTAAGGCCAAGGGAAAGAAAAAAATGGAGACAGTGTTAGCCGATGAACCCTCATCTCGAGGAGGAGATGACAGCCTTCCCAAGGGGGAAGTGTCGCGCCGGAAAATCGGGCAGGAGGAGACGGTTGAAGTCTCATCTCAAGACGAGGTCAAGAAGCCGAGCAACCCAAATCCACCACATCATCGTCTTCCTCATCCGAGGTCGACGACACCCAACCCACATCATCTCACCCGCGATGAAGGGGCGCACAAGGCCGCCGCCTCGAGCCTCTAAACCGGTCTACTCCCAAAAGTCCAACCCAAACCCAACCCTCATCCGACTCCATTTTCTTTTCTTTCCTCATCCCAAACTAACCTAATCTCTATTCCTTACTTCCAAACCCCAATGGAGTTATGGGACCAACGAGAAGAGTCCTTAAGAGTTATAGGGAAGAAGTTCATACTCCACAAAGAACACAACCTTCAAAATGAACCCAAGCCGTTGGAAGAGCTAGTTGATGTATGGCTCCCATGGAGGTTAAGGACCGGAGGCTTTGAGGAGACAAATATCCTCATAGCCGAGGTTGGTGGGAACAACTGTCAATATGGGAGAAAGAAGTGCCGAAAAGAGCCAAGCTCAAATCCTTTATGGATATTTTAACCGAGAGCATGTTCTTCGATTATATCCTTCACAGGTATATTTCGTAGACATGCCCATCAAGAGGCTCGTAAAAGGCGGAGGAAGAAAGGCAGTGGAGCCGGAGTTAGTTGGAGAAGGAATGGAAGCCGGGCGATCTTGGGCGGAGATGACACTGAAATTGAGCCGAGATGGCACATGGTGGAGCTGCGATGAGCCAGTGAGTTGATCTGGTGGGGAGGCACGAACAGGAGCGGTTATGCGAGGTAATGCAGGTGGATCTAACTTCAATCTTCTCCATCACGAAGATGTGGCTGGACCCTCGGCTTTTGTTCGTATCTCGATTTCAACACGCCGAAGGAGGAGGTGTTGAACATCAAAAGAGCTAGTCCGAATGCTCTACACTTGTTCCGTATATGATAACTTCTTCAATCAAGGAAAATATAGAAGCCTGCAATTCAAGAAAAAACCAAGATTGATCTATATTTTTCTATGATCGAGACATGAGGAACAGATGATGGTCATTAAGGCGACGATTGCTAAGGAGATGAACTCTCGGGATGAATGGGTCAAACAAGACGTCCGTCTCGCCTATACCCAAATCAAGGATTCTCGTTGAAGACCAAGTAAGAGAAGCTTGGAAAGCTAAAGAGGCCTCATTTCACCAAGTACCGAAAATGCAGATGGCAATGGAGAAGGATAGGCAGACGACGATCATTAAGAAATTCATGGATGATGAGTTCGCATTTAGCCGAGGTCGGACAAAAGAAGAGATATGACCAGCTTGATCAAAAACAGGGCATGTGAGAGAAGAACTCGTAGGATGTATTTCCCAAGTAGCCACTATTCGCAATACCCGCTTTCTGATGCTAAAAAGGGGGAAGATAGTGTGCTCAAGAAAAGAATAGACGAGTAAGATGACAAGATCATTGCCCTAAACATGAAGTTGAAGGAGTTGTCTCAAGAGTCACAAAGCCGAAGAGGAAAGGAGGAAAGATGAGGACAAGACAGAGAAGGTCTTGAAGAAGACAAGAGTTGAATCCAAGACGCAGGAAAGCCCTCGTGCAAGAGCTGCTCAAATCACCTCTCCTTCCGGATCATCTAGAACAGCTCAAACAGCTCAAATTCCTAGGAAAACTCAAGCCGAGATAGATGAGGAAGAGAAGATCAAGAAAAGGAAGAGAGAGGAGAAGGAGAGATATAAGCGAAGGGATGCAAAGAAGAGGAGAGAGCGGGGAGAAGGCTGCAGGAAAATTCTATGACCGCTCACCGAGGAGATGGGTTCGAGAAGATAACAGATGAGCAAGGGGAAGAAGTTCTAAGGCCATTTCATCGAAGTGAAGTCGTCCCCAAGGAAGTTCTACTAATGGCGTATCGTGCAAAGTGGAGGCCATATGAAGTGGATGGATCTTCCAGCCCATGTCCGCAAAGCCATCAAATGGGGACTCGATGAGAATGAAGCTTTTCATAATTGGCTGGAAGAAAAGGACCCTCGGATGTATCAATATCTAGTCAACCTTGCTCACACGGAATTCAACTCGATGTAGTCGCACCGCTTACTCTCGCATGGAACCCCTCTAACACCGATGGTCATCCTGGACCTAGAGAAGATCAAGCGGCCTTATCATTAAAGCCGAAGCCACACTGATCTTGCAGAGGAGGTGAAACAATTTCTTTAAAGAAGCGAGTCTTTGATCGCTCAAGGTTCCGAAGAGAATAGGTGGTATGACTAAATCTTTCTCGTTCTTATCTTATCTCGAATCTTATCCGAATTTGCATGAAGTCAAGTGATGGAATTCTCGTGAATAAAACTTTTGATCTACTCTCATAACTGCTGATGTTTCTTTAAATTTCCTTGAAACTTATCTCGTGAAACTAATCATTTCTTATAACATAACTTGACTAAGACTCTGTCATAATTAATCAAACTAAATAAAATAAACTAAAACTCTTTTGCTAATCATCCGATTTATTACTCATGTGATTGAACAAAGCTCTTTGAATAACTCGATCATTTGTTTTTATGAACAAAGTTCTCTCGAGTATATGAGTTGTGTATTACTACGATTATCTACTTCATAATCTTATCATCATACATTAATAAAACTATGTGCTTCAATGATCCGACTAAGTGTCTTAAGTGTATTTCCGTATCTTTGAGATTACTAACATTTCTCTTTTCTTGAGCCATGTTTTAACATCATCAAAAAGGGGGAAATTGTTGGGATAAAATGTACTTAGTTTTGATGAGTTAAAGTGTAATTTAAGATGACCAGTGAAGACAATGTATAATCGGTGATGTAATAAAAACTCTAGGATGACCGGTGGAGACAATGTATAGTCGGTGATGTAATAAAAACTCTAAATAGACTAAGTATAGAAAAATAAGATAGGGATGATTCAAAAGAAGTCGATAGAGACAAGAACAGTAAAAGCAGACGATGACTTAACTGCATTTGAGGTAGAAGATCGAGATAGAGATTCAAGACAATGAAAGAATCAGACAGAGTAGAGAATCGTACAAGGTAAAGAATCGAGACAGGTGAAGAATCCGACAAGCTAGAAGAGTTAGTCAAATTCAAGAATCGATTACAACCAAACAAGAAGCGGTTTCAAGAATTAGTTAATCGATTACAACCATCAACAAACAAGAACAATGAAGTTATAACCGTCATCTACGTAAGATCTATAAATAGGTTAGGAGATTCGAGAATTTCATATACGAGAGAAACTTCGCAATCCAGAAACTTAGCATTTGAAAAATCGAGAATTCAAAGCTCTTTTCAATATCATTTGTATACACACGAACACTTAGTGTTCATTCATTTTCTGGTGTTTATAGAACACCATTTTCTTTATACATCTTCAAAAGCCAATTAGAGATAGTATCATAATTGTAAGGTCAAGAAGAACAACGTAAAGGAAGAAAGCAAGAAAGTAAGCAAGAAGGAAGGAAGTAAGAAGAGTCTCTTCTTCAAATTGAAGAAGGAGAGTGGATGTAGGATCGTTTGATCCGAACCACTATAAATCAGTGTTGTTTACTTTTCGCTTCTTTACTTGCTTTCATTAATTGTTTCTTGATCGCAAATTCGATATCCGACAAAGCTTTAGATCCTATTTGAATTGAGTATAAACAAAAATTGTTTCATTGTAAAGCTGATTTTGGAGTTGATAGATCATCTAAGCTTGCAAAAGTTTTTTTGATAATCTATTCATCCCCCTTCTAGATTATCACTAGAGGGTATCTTGATTTTGTGTTTAAACTCGTTCTAAAGGGACCCAACATTTTCTTGTTGAGAAGGATTTCCATAACATATATTATGATCGATTATTTATAATTCTATTGGAAAATATTAAAATAAACAAAGTATAATGTGAAATACATAAATAGAATACCGTCTTATACACGGATCGTTCCACACAAAATTATCTCATATTATTAAAGATTAAAAAAATAAAAAATTGTATTAAATCGTGAAACTTATTCGCTTTACTTCTTTTCTCGTGTTTGTCTCTATTCTCTTTCATCTACACACTTATTTTTAATAATATTATTAAATTGTAAAATATAATTGACCCTCAATCTCTATTGCAAAAATCCCGCCTACACGGCGCTTAAGCCCCGACTAGGCGCTAGACTGTCGTCGGTCGATTTGATTTTTTATAAAATCGATTTTCTAGAGAGGATTTAGACGGCGCCTAGACGGGTCTCGAGTTGGGTCCTATACGGTCGAAATAATTAAATTTATTTTTATGTAAAATCGAATTTATTAATAAAAGAAACTAAAATGTTGAAGTTTATAAAATGTTAAACCTTTAAATTATTTTGATGTGAACTTGACATGTGAAACATCTATTTTGTGTTGTAGTGGTACTATTGTAGTTAGAATGTTAACTATTTGACTAATTGCGTTAAAATTATGTTCTTAACTTTTTATATTCTTTTTATAGTTTAAATCAAATTTTTAAAAAAATAATAAAAATGGACCGCCTAGGTAGTGAATAGGCGGTGCTTAAACGGTCTACGCGCTAGGTGACACAAAATCGTCCGATTAATGATTTCCGACTTCTACAACCTTATCTAATTTTCAGAAAAACTCCATAAAAATAAATATGCTTACCGAATTGTTCACCAAACAATTCAAATTCATCAAACACATGTGACCACTCTTGAAGGCTGAAGCACGACATGATGAATTCCATGGTAGACTTTCACACATATGGCAACATTGTGAGAGTCGAAGCACTCACTTTTTTATTTAATTTAAAATCGTTTTTTTAACGATATTTACTTTTAATTTTACTATCAAAATCAATTAATACTCCCTCAGTCCCAAGATAGTTTTCATATGTAGTGTGACACACAATTTAAGAAAAAAGAGTAATGATTGAAGTTTTGATGGGTAAATTTGTAATTTTTATGTATAAAGTAAAAAATTTTATTGGGATATGTGTATATTAGAGTAAAAATAATTACATTTGTGTAAATTAGTGAAAATTATGAGGGTGAAGTTTATAAAGAGTTTCCATTTTAGTGGTGTGAAATTTATATTGGGACGTATGAAAAAGGAAAGTCGAAAGGCTTTTATGGGACGAAGGGAGTATCACTTTTTAAAAATAAAATAGAATTAAAAAAACTCTTAATACCATGATAAAGGTAGAAGTAGCGGCGATGCCAGTGTTGACGCCGTCAGAAAAGCGACGGCAGTGATTGCGGCGGCGGCAACTAAGTCACGGCAGCGTGAGCGGCGGCGATGGATGAGGGTAACCAATGGCGAGTAGACACATGGCTTATTTTGCAAAAAATGGGAAAGCAAACATAAAAAGCCGCAAAAAAAAAAAAAAAAGCCGCAATCACCTCCAAAAGTGACATTGGAGTGAGAAAGGGAGGAGGAGCTTGTAACGTGTTCCAATAATTACTTGACACGTGGAATACACAGGTGCGATATTTATTTTATTAAATGCATCATGTACTCGATTACTGGCAATAAATTCATTCAAGATAATGTTTATTAGTGAAAGAGAGGAAAGGGCAATTAATTACATCTAAGATAATGTTGATTAAGAGGCAATTAATTATATTTAAGATCGGACAACTACAATATTTAAATGAGATAATAAATAGGAGTATAACATGTGTCGAACACTATGGAATTTAATAAATTATTAATATTTTTATTTGTTTATATTATGTGTAACCTTATAATGTTTTTTCCGATGATATCTCAAATAAAGACTAAATACAATATTAATATAGCACTAATATATTTTTATTAAACAATAAATAGTGTTAAAAATATATATGTAAAATGAATATAAATTTCACTTTAAAATTAATTTACAGTATATTTTGCCAAAATAATATCAAAATTTATGACATAATCTCAGAAATTTTGTTCCTTGCAAGAGCAAAAAAAAAAACATAATTTTTCAATAAAATTATACCGATCACTCTTATAAGTTTCTCATTTTGTTAAAAAGGACGTGTCAATCAAAACTCTATATTCCTATAAATGTCAAAAAAATGTTCCAACATCTTTTATTTTCTACCTTTATTTCTCTATATCTCTTTATATATATATATTTTCATAAAATCTCCACTTACTATACACAAAATACTTTTTAAGAAAAAAAAAAATACAATTCTCAAATGGTAAGCTTATGTGGGAACAAAGAAAATATTATTTTTAAAGTGAAAACTATCACTTATATTTTTTATAGAACGTTTTTTTAAAGAGTAATGCAATTTATCTTCCAAATAATACTTTTTATGGAAAAAAATTAGTCTCACATGAAAAGACTTGTCATTCAAACAAAAAGTGGTAAATGTAACTTTTAATAGATTTTTTCAAGTATCACCGTGTGTAATGTAATTTTTAAATAAACAGCACAACAAATCAAATATTTTTAAATAATAACATTTGAAAAAAGAGTTCATGTGAAATTAGATTAACGAGAATACTTGCTTCTTTTATATGAGATAATATTATATTAGAGCGAGTTAATCGGTGGCTTAGTCCACATGACCACCGGAGTTCTTCATTTTAGTGGGTAAGTGGGTTCGATTCTCTTTGAAAATGAATTTGGAGTTATAAAGTGGATTTGAGAAAATCTTGGAGTGTTGGGTCTTGGTGAACTAACCCCTAACAACTAAGGTGGTGCTTGATATATTGGAAGGAATGAAAATGACTATGGGTATGATAGTAGTGTGGAATCAAAGTCATACCTCACATATTTGAGAGGTATGGTTGATTCCACAAAAGTGAGTAATCAAATGCACCGTAACACTATCATTCCTTTTATTCAAACATATTTTTCATTTCATTCTCATTCCCCTTTTCCCAAAGGACCTAACCAAACACCCTCTAACAATAACTAATATTTACCGATAAAAAAATTATATCAAAGCAGTTATAATAAAACTTCAAAACTCTCTAGTTATAAGTTATAACTCATAATTCATAAGTCTACAATTAGAAGCAGTTGATGTTTACTGTAATTAATGGTGATATGGGTCCCCCACCTGTTGGACAAAAATTAGCATCCAAAGAATCCTTAACCAGTAACGCTTCATTAACAAAAGTACCTTTCCACATTCTCACCAAGCCACAAACAAATTTGGACTAGGAATTTGAGCTCCCAATAAACAATTCTATTCTATTTGCAAACACAAGTCAAGCACACAAATCTTGGTTTTCCTACGCCCATATATGGAAATCAGCAAGCCCTTGCACCAGAAGAAATGGCTATTTCCACTCTCCTTCTCTCTCCTAGCTTCCTCTTTCCTCATCTTGCTAACCCTCTTCCCTTTTCACCAAACTCCCAAAATCAAGCCCCAAGTCCCCATCTTTGTTGAATCAAAGCTGCACACAACCCCTGCAAATCCCACTTCAAGAATCCCAAGATTGGCCTATTTGATCTCTGGTTCGAGTGGGGATTGTGAGAGTTTGAAGAGGACTTTGAGGGCTCTGTATCATCCATTGAACCAGTATGTGGTGCATTTGGACTTGGAGGCAAAAGTTGATGAGAGAATTGACCTGATTAACTATGTCAAGAATGAAGCTTTGTTTAGGGAAGTAGGGAATGTGAGGGTTGTTATGAAGTCTAATTTGGTCACATATAGAGGGCCTACTATGGTCACTAATACCCTTCATGCTGCAGCAATTTTGTTGAAGGAAGGTGGGGATTGGGATTGGTTCATCAATTTGAGTGCTTCTGATTACCCTTTGGTCACACAAGATGGTACTTTCTTGATTTCACTTTCCTCTTATTAATTAAATGAAACACTTTGGTTGTATAATTTAATCTGTTTTATTGTGCAACTGTCAATAGTTTTCTCTGGCTTAGATGTTTTTTGTGTTCAACAGATATGCTTCATACTTTGTCAACCATTCCAAGGGACCTTAACTTTATTGAGCATACAAGCGATATTGGTTGGAAGGAGTAAGAATTTTTCTTTTTTCTTTTTATGAAAGACATATTAATTATCAGTTTCGAGCTTGAAAGATAAAACTTATTAATCCGGAACCTGAAAGATGTTTACATTAAAGGATTTTATCTATCCAAGACCTGAAATTAAAGCCCCATTTGATAATTATCCTATCTTTCAGGTTCCGAATTGATAAAATCCCTTAACATAAATATCTTTCAAATCTTGGATTGATAAATTTTATCTTTCAGGCCCCGAATTAATAATTAACATATCTTTCGGGACCTGTACCGATAAAAATCCATATATATATGCCCTTTTGTTGAACTACTTATTCTTATTCATGTCAATTTGAAATTTAAGTGTCTGATATAGTGTTTATATAGATACCAGAGAGCCAAGCCTATTATAATTGATCCAGGCCTTTATAGCTTGCAAAAATCCGATCTCTTTTGGATCAACGAGAAACGTAAAGTTCCTACTGCATTCAAGCTTTTTACAGGTTAGAACAACTTACATTGTACTGGAATTATCTGTTTTTATTTCGTAGTAATGTCTGCAAAGATACTGGATTAGTTCTTGACTAGTTTTTATTGAGCATCTAACGAGAAGTAGATGTGCACGATGACGATCTTGAAGTATGTTAATGCATAATGAATCCTCCTGCTAACAGCAAAAAATATAAGCTTAAGCATGACAATTATGATCTTGATCCACAGATTCTGTTTCTTTGTCTATTGTCATAGTTCTTTTTATTATTATTGTTGGCTAAATGTTTGATATATACATATATATATTCCTATTATGTGGAATTGTTAACAATCCCATGGCTATTCATTTACACAAAAGCTCCATATTAGCATAGATTCCTCCAGGGATGGTTTTTGCCCTGATTTCCTTCTCATAAATGCTTACCTTCTACTCTTAGAACTTATGTTGTCTTCGACATTCGTAAAACACAGATGATTATTTACATAAATGGTTTTGGTTATTTGTCTAACAAGCGGACTATATATTATACTCTCTCTGTCCCACATTAGTTTTTACACTTTTCTTTTGGTTTGTCCCACATTACTTTTCACATTCCAAAAAGGAAATTCCTCTTTAAACTCCACCCTCACAATATTCATATATTTACACAAAATGTCATTACTTTTTACACTCAATCCAACCACCTCTCTTACTTTATAATAAAAGTTTACAAAATTATCCTTCAAAACTCCACTCATTACACTTTTTTTAAAATGCGTGCCTGCATTAGTATGAAAACTAATCTGGGACGGAGGGAGTATAAACTAATGAACTTCCATTCTTACTTCAATTAATATAATATCTTGACTTTCATCCTGAAAAATAGCTCCCAATGTTGTAGGCTATAGTTTCTCCTCCAAAAATGACTTCTCCGGTCGGGAAGCGCATTAGGTATTTACCTAAACCAGTAGGTCCTTGAGCGGATCCTACATTAGCCCCAAGACGTTGGTCTCTAACTACAAAAGTAAATGCTTGAGCCTGAGAAGCTTCTGGTCTAGTAGGACTGTAAAACTCGCTAGGATAGGCGGTATTATTGAACCGGACAAACAACAAGCAGTACAAAACACTAGTAGGTGCCCACCAAAGACTTATTGAAAAGTTAAGCCGGAAAGAGCAGAAATGGAACTATGCGATCGACGAGTGATTCCTCTATCTTGTCAGCATTTACAGCTAGACAAGAAAGGCCTAGCTTCTTTATTGTTTCACTGAATTTGCAGGTTACTTAATAGCAAGTAGCTATGTGTTTGAAAACTACTCAACATGTATCGTTTATTGTTAGTCTTAAGCTTAAGAAGATTGACATATCAATTGATCGTCTAAATTTGTCAATTTTGTTATGACCAGCTTAATTTAAACTAGCTCATTCATGTGCTCACCTCCCACATTCCAAGCTACCAAATCATGTCCTTATTCCTTTATCACATTCATTGGATCAAATAGACATTGATTTAACTTGAATAAGTGCCCTCAATCTAGTAGCTGGAGCACTGTCGTGTATAACCGTCAACAACATGACATCCCTCAGCTTCTTACCTGTAGGATATTTTTCAAACACTCGTACATTTGATGCATGCTATTCAACAAACAGCTGTTTACTGTACAGATGCACACAATGACATTAATGTACAGTCTCAGCATCCTCAGGTCTAATTTTCGTTCAACTTGATTTTTATGCTTGAAAACAATTTAGGGACTGAGGTGTGTGAGCTGGCCATGTGTTCTTTGGAGGTGAAATATTTTCAAATTTTAACTGATGGGTGCACCTTTCGAATGAGATTGCCTTAGACATACATTGATTTATCACTATAATCGTTTGGATTCATTGTGACCTCAGTTATTTGCTGATTGGAGTTATCGTTTTCGATGCAGGCTCAGCTTGGATGATGCTTTCACGTTCGTTTGTTGAGTTCTGTATATGGGGTTGGGACAACCTCCCTAGAGTTGTTCTAATGTATTATGCAAACTTTCTTTCATCACCAGAGGGGTACTTTCACACAGTCATTTGCAATGCTGAAGAGTTTAAGAACACTACTGTTAGCCATGACCTCCATTTCATATCATGGGATAACCCTCCCAAACAGCACCCTCATTTCCTCTCGCTCGATGATTATCAAAAGATGGTGGATAGTAATGCTCCGTTTGCCAGAAAATTTGGACAGGACAAAGCTGTTTTAGATAAGATTGATTCGGATATCTTAGGACGTAAGGATGACGGTTTTGTCCCTGGCAGTTGGTTTGATGGCAAGGAGACAAAAGGAACTTACGTTCTTGCGAATATAACCGAGCTTAACCCTGGTCCTGGGGCTGAAAGGCTTAAAACTCTGATTAATAGTTTGATATCTGATAAGGATTTCCATAACAAACATTGCGTTTAGCACGTGGAAAGATAAGCGATTGGAAGGGTAATATCGTCAAATCAAATCTTGATCCTACACCGATGAGGTACTACATTGGCTTTACCATGAATTGATTGTTTTTTGAGCCTTTACTTGAATAGTATAGATACAAATCCCACGTGCATCTTTAAACATTCTTAGTTTAGAAAGAGATAAGTTTTGGGATCATTGGTGTATGTTCAAATAAATCAGTTTTACGGCCTCTGAGACGCCTCCTCGAATCTTGATTTCGAAATATATGCATGCAAATCTCATTTTTCTCTATTGTGGAGTAGTCTTTCTTCATTTGATATCATATATTCAGCCTTTCTTTACAATTCTTGTGTGTGGTTAACTTTACATGTTAATCATCAACCCTCACTACTCTGGAGACACGGACCTGGAAACACGTCGATTTCCTGTCCGTAAGCCTTGTTACAATACGCAGTAACTTCTTCCCGGTCGTGGCTGATGTCAAGTGGATTGATTCCATCAGTATTCGGGAACATGGGACGGAGTTACTGCAGTTAAGATTAATGGCGATGTCTGTGGCTGATGTCCCTGATGCTTCACTGTATACTACATTGCTTATTTGAACTCCAGTCCCCTTGATGAAAAGATACAGAAAGATGCTGTCATCATTCAAGTAATTTGCTTTTAAGGACTAAAATTTTGTCTAGTGTTGTTTACCTGCTCTTTGCATGCACCCCTAACGTCGCAGTAATTTTGGTCGATGATTATCGGGTTCTTGACGTTGTTGAATACAAGATTTTCGAATCTGACACCACGAACGTGGCCTCTTCCCCCCTTCTCAGGTATTGTTTCGTTGATAGTTAGGCAAAAATTTATGTGACCAGTTGTATCGTGCAATCGGTGCAATTTTTGATACGTCGAGTTATTATATGTGTATGTGTGTGTTTGAAAATACCTGCCATGTTTTGATTCGAGCTCCATTAGAGGTTCCATGGAAGAAGGCATAAGATACATGAATGTTCTCTACTTGTGCATAGCTACCTCCTTTTCCTAAGCTTCCAATGCTATGCATGCCATGAAAACATATGCCCAAATTAAACTTTCATCTTTTTTTCTTTTTATCGTTAGAATGTTATTTCATTAGTAGTTAGTTCATCAAATACCCAAACACTCCAAGAATTTCTCCAAGCCACCTTATAATTCCATAGTTCATTCTCAAAGGAAATCGAACTGGGTCTCCCACTAAAGTAAGAAATCTCGGTGATCAGTCGACTAAGCCACCTGGTTACTTTCATCTTTTGTTGTTGCTATGATTATTAATATTTTTGTTTGTTTATTATTTAAATTTATCATATCATTTGAAAAAGTAACAATAACAAACAAAAAAATATATATAGAATAATTCTTGCATACACTACTCCAGCGTGTAGTCTCTTTCAATTTGTAATATTTGATTACGTATTAAATAATATCTTACACCTATAAAATAATACTCCAGCATTTTTCACAAAACTCTGCAGGTTATGCATGTAAAATGCTGAGATACTATATTTTATAAGGTAGGAGTGTTATTTAATAAACAATAAGATATTACAAATTATTAATAAAAAATTAATTACATAAGGTAGAATTTGTGCATTAGAGTAAATAGGGAAATAATTAACCACCTGATACCATGGCCAGGTCCACATTTAATATTACCAATTTCGACGTCAGAAATGTGGTCACCAATTGAAATACAATCATCGCCTGCACACACGTAAGATACATAAACTAGCAAAAGAATTCCAATTATATATATTTAATTTTCATTTAACATTATTGCCCACTTTAATTCAAGTAAAAGAAAATTATATCATCACTCAATATGCATCATTTTTTTACATATTTATTATTTGGCCCTAATAAAAAGTCATACCCAAACATAATCTCACCTAAATCAAAACCCTACATCCCACCACTTTTATTTCCTTGAGAAAAATCCTTCAACCCATTTTTTTATATAAATTGCAATTAGGTGCTTTTGACGATTGAGTGCATAAAAAATAATTTTTATTAATCCAAGTCCCGAAAGATATATTAATTATCAATTTGGGGCTTGAAAGATAAAATTTATCAATCCAGGACTTGAAAGATATTTATATTAAGGAATTTTATCAATCTAAGACCTGAAATTAAGGTTTCGAATTTATAATTGTCTTATCTTTCGGTCCCGAATTGATAAATTTCCTTAATATAAACATCTTTTAGATCCCGAATTGATAAATTTTGTCTTTCGAGCCCGAATTGATAAGTAACATATCTTTCGGGACTATACCGATAAAAATCCTAAAAATTAACATGTGAACTGTTGTAAAATAAAAATAAATAAAGTAGTTAATTATTACCACATGCAATAATAGAATCAACGATGAGGACATGGTTAGATGATTGAATGTGAATGCCATCAGTGTTTGGGCTGTTTCCAGGAGTCAATTGCCACATTTTTATCACAAAATTGTTGCACCCCTCCACCAGAATGTGTGTTTGACCACTGTTTATGAGCCTCGTATTTTTAACACTGCTGTCTTTGCACTTAAAAATTTCCACGCCTGTTTAAAGATAATAAAACACGAGATGAAATACATAATTTAAGAGAGAACATTTTTACGTCCCATAACTTTTTCACTCTTCCAAAAAGCGTTCCAAAAAAATTAATTTTTCCAATTTCGTCCCAAATTATTAATGAGTGTACAATTTGTGTCCCAAAGTTCGCGGAGGACACCAAACGGTGTCGTTTCGCATCAATTTACGTCCCAATTTGATTGTCACGTGCCCCACACATGATGCGAAACGACACTGTTTCGTGTCCTCCGGCGAACTTTGGAAAGTAAATTGTACACCTAGCAATAATTTGGGATGAAATTGAAAAAATTAACTTTTGGGGACGTTTTTGAAAAGTGAAAAGTTATGGGACATAAAAATTTTATCCCCATAATTTGATGTCAATTTAATTTAAATAAAGAAAAATCATATAACTTACAGTTGGAGCTAGTGTCGTGCACCCTTTCTGAAACCCCAAAGCCAAAAAAATAACAATGAGAAGAATTTATTATCAAGTACATTGTTCATAACAAAATACTTGTACGTCGATATAGAGTATAAATAATTTTATTGAAATTGAGCTTTATATTCGTGTATATGTATATTTAAAATAATAATTAAATCGAAATGAGTTAAAATTCAATTTGATATCATAATTTTGGATTTTTTCGCAAAAGGTCCCAAAATTTTAAAATTTTCAATTTTGTCCCATAATTTCATAATTGGTCGATTTCGGGCCAAAGGTTGCCAAAATTCCGCATAAGCGATGTCGTATTAACATACATTTTCTTGGGACCTTTTGCGAAAAGTTCAAAATTATGGGACAAAAATTGTAGAATCCGGCAAAAAGGACTAAACTTGTAACAATTATGGAGTTTGAGACAAAATTTTAAATTTTTGGAACCTTTCTTTGAAAAATCCGGGTTATGGGACCAAATCAAATTTTAACTCAATCGAAAATCAAAAATCGAAGAGAAAATAAATTGAATATACATACTAGTTGATGATGGTATCTACATGATTGATCCCACCAGCCCTTGCCTTGGCCATTGATGAGGCCAAAACCATCAACATTTATTCCATTGATATTCTTAAAAACCATCCATTCACCTGCATTTTTACCTTCCCACGAACTAGGTGATTCTGGTGCCATAATTGTCCCTGAAATCTTTATATGCAAAAATATATTTAATATATGTATAATAAAATTAGGGAAAAGATACAATGGGGGCCATGAACTATTCTTCAGTCTGAATGGACTTAAAGTATATTTGGGCATAAAATAGACCCTTTAACTTTAATTTTTGGAACAAAGAGACGCTTCGTTTATATTATCTAACCGACTTGACGGATTGATTGTCCTTTAATTTATTTTCTATTAGAATATTCTCAAATATTGAGTAACAAAAATAAAGTCCTACACACTACATCGTCCTTTTTGACTGTTACAACACTTTACGTTATTTATTTTTTTAATTGTTTGCTTAATTTTTGAAATTAATGAAATAAGTTCAACTAGATATCATTATCACATAATGTTGAACTTGAAATTTTCAATTTTCAAATTATTTAATTAAAATAATTCTTAAGGAAACATTATTGAATAATACATTATTATTGAATAATACATTATAAAAATTAAATTTAGAGAGCCTATTTAAGCTCAAATATACTTTAAGTCTATTCGTACTGGAACAATAGTTTAGTGTCTTGGTTGTACCTTTTTTCATAAAATTATTCATAAAAAATAATATCTCTTTCTTTCTTCTTTTTCATTTATTTTGCATACCATGAAATTGATGCTCAACGCATTGCACGGCCCTTGAAAAGTGACGGGGTTTACCAAAAATACCCCTAGTGGCGGAACGTATATAACCGGAAATTTCAATGATGCTTTACATGCAGCATCCCATGCCTTTAAGAATGCCTATAAAAATATATTTGAAATTAAATAAAAAAAAACCATAGAAACGTTGCATGCATTTACTGGAAAAAATATAGTTACATTACTTGTGAATCGTCTGAGAGACCATCGCCCTTGGCTCCATAATCCATGACATTAAAGGCGAATTCGTTGATCTCCGAAGCATGTGAGCAGGCGAGGATCAACGAAGACGAAACGAATACGAATATTTTAAATGATGTTGGATCCTAAAAACAACGAAAAAAAACAACTTAATATTAGTAAATTTAATTTGAGCAAATTAAAGCCATGATAATGCAATTAAGATATGTTTGAATTCTCACCATGAAATGAAATTAAGTCTAGAGGTAGTTGCTAAGGAGCCCCAAATTGTTGCACTGAAAAATGTGTGGATTGTTGTACCTATACATGGTCATATATATACACAAACTAGCTAGCTACTGCTAAGTGGAAATGCCAAGAAAATCAGTCATTATTTTTTTCCCCTAAAATGCCTTTGTAATAAATATATTCGGATGTTTAGTTGTTTACGCATTAGTACAAGGAGAGTTATTATTATTATTATTGTTATTATTATTATTATTATTATTGTTATTATTATTAATTATTTTTTACCTAACTATACTATGAATCAGTTTTAATTATCGTAAAATGTATTTGTATTTTTTTAATAATATTAGCTATTTTATTAAAATATGTTGGTTAATAGTAATAATGTATAATGAAAACAGTTAATATTTTAAAAGAGTTACCCATGAAATATATTACATATGGACAATAATTTGTCAACAAAAATGCACATTGTAACTTAAGCTAAAGAGTACCATATATCCCGTATATAAAAAAAAAAACAAAAAAACAAAAAAAAAGTGTACCATATAAAGGTACCACTCATACTCTCTTTATGTTTGATTTCATTTTCTTCTGAATTTGATTTTAAGTACTTTTATTTTGTAAGGGCTCGTTTGGTTTCCTTTATTGGATAATACCCGAACTATAATACCTATATTTGTAATGAGTTTATTATCAATATTTTGTTTGGTTTAAAAAACTTGAGTTAAATAATTAGTGATTAGCTATTAATATTATGTTTGGTAGCAAGTATTATAACTAGTATTAATTTATTTTAGACTAATTTGTCCTTATAATTAATAATAATAATAATAAACACATTTTGATGAAAGTGAAGGGTGTTTTTGGTATTTTAAAATTTAATAGATGTTGGAGAAATATAAGTATTACAAATACCATATGAAACTTGGAATCTATAATACCATGTATTAGGTATTATTTGAACGGGCCCATTCTTAATAACGGCTTGGAAGTATAATGTATACAACAAACCAAACAAATGATAAAGTTGTATTAGGGATCAATACACCCCTAATAAAGGAAACCAAACGAGGCCTAAGTATATATATAATCCCTATATTATTAATAGGGAGTTTGTTTTTGCTTAGGTGTCGTTATGAGGTTAATTTGAATGAGGTGTCACATTCTTATTAAATACATATATATGTTAATAATCTATGTCTCATTTTTCTATTGATTTATAATTAATATATGACATCTATGTGGCATTTTAATATGAGAATTAATTAAAAAATATATTTCTAAGGAGGTTTGAACCTTAGACCTCTTGCATAATATGTATATTTTTAATAAATAAGTTAATATATAAATCTTTAAATATTTTAAATATCTATTTTATATCTAAAAAGTGTTATCATATGATACTTTTTAAACATAAAATTATATTTAACTTAAGCCTATAAATGTATGTAAGAAAAATTGTGGTTGTATCAACTTTTATACATTTTTTTAATATATTCATATATGATATTTATTTTAAATATAATATATATATATATATATATATATATATTATTCGGAGTAATATTTATGCATCAATTATATAAAAAAATTCTATTAATCATCTCATTTTTTTATTAATTGTAAAATAAATTTGAAACAAATCTTATAGTAAATTCTTTCACATAATTATAATAATTCTAATCCCTAGCATGAATTGTCATACAATTAATATTATCATTATTTAAATTTAATATTATAATTGCTTTAAAAAAATTAATATTTATAATTATAATTTTTTTACACATATACATTATTTTAATATATATATATATATATATATATGTTATTATTTGAAAATATTATATATATATATATAATATTATATTGTAAAGTTAATTTAATTTAAAAATACTGCGTAATACGCGGGAGCTTATCTAGTATAATATAATATTATATAATTCTTAAAGCAATAATAATTATATCATCCTTGTTTTAGGAATGATAATGGATGGGTTTGAAACGAGTTTGTCCTATCTCAGGATCCGTCCTTAAAAAAATTTGATTCAAACCTACTCGACCCGTCACCAATTCGATTGATGAATCCAAATCCGTTACGACAGATAGAAATAAATATGAATTTCGAATTTGAACCCGCCCATTGTAAAAAGTCAAAGGTAAGTGTTAGTTGTGGATATAATTGTCTATATGCGTGGTTGGCTGGTTGCTTTCTTCCTCCTCCTAGCTCTTTCCCATTTTGTTTTGTTAATAATTAAAGAATTAATTTCGTTAAAAAACATTGGTGTATATTGAAAAAGAAAGATTACAGAAAATGTAAACTTAGTCACTTGCTGAGAAAAGGGAAAAAGTGGATTATAGAGAAGAAAACCCACATAAATAGAGAGGTGTAACCGCCTAACAAAAAGGGTGTATTAACAAACTAACCCCTCTAACTAATAAATTAATCAAGAAATTAAGTAAAGCAAAAACATTTTTTACAAAAGAAGTAACACTTTTATAAGTGATGTTTTAAAATTGTGGCCTTAAATCTCCCAAAAGCAAATAATTCTGACAAGGTAATTAATTATAGTACATGTAATATGAAATCAAATTACCCTACATTTAATATTAATATTAATTTACACGGTACCATTAAAATAATTTTGAACAGCAAATTAAGATGACATATACAATGTTATTAAAATTGTAGTTTTTTCCTACATTCTTCATATTTTATTCTTATACAACAAAAAACTTCATATTCTCGTGGTAATTCAAGAAAGAGTTCCTAAAAGTAGAAATGAAGTTTATCTTACGGTACCAAAGAAAACAAATTAACTAGACAGAGTAGGTCTTGACTAAGGTTGTGTACTAAATTTGGAGATTAAATAGCATCAAAGTTAATTATTGTGCATTGATTACCATTAAAAAAATAAAAAATTATTGTGCATTGATTAATGTGCGAGTAGGGTTCAAAAAATAATGGTTAAACAACAATTCAATTGACCACGCGCGCCCTCTATCTCTGCCTAGCTGGCCGAGCCACGCCCATGTCCCTTCTTGAACTTCGTGTGGACTGGGACCAGGACGGATTTAGGGCGCGGGCGGTCGCCCCTTGGCTTTAAAATTTTTCTTCTATATGTATGGATTTTTTTTTATTTATGCTTTAAATTCTTAATATTTTATCATTTCGCCCCCTTGAATTATTAAATTTTCCTCTTCTTTACTCTTCGCCCCTTGAAACGAAATCCTGGATCCGTCCCCGACTGGGACCTTGGGCTCGAGTGCCTACTTATCTTTTTAGGACTTGAAAAATAGGTTTAACTCATGTTAAATTAATTTGGCCCAAAAGATGAAAGCATAATCATAATTGGATTGGTCCAATGGAATCAACCCACATGTTTGAGGTGTCCAATGGAATTTGAAATTTTTAAGTATCTCGGATGTTTGAGGTGTCCAAATTTATAGACGTTTCAAGAATTGTGTAATTGTCGATCATACACACTCCTTAGTTATTTTTGTTCCTTTGTTATAGTCCTGTCGACTTCCCCACCTCTATCCCATCCAAAGGCCGCCGCCTCCGCCTTGCCCCACCGTAATAAGGTGCACCGCAGCTCACGGCCGCCGGTTCTTTAGCCATCCTCTCTGCGCCTACTAGCCCGTTAGTCCGTCCGATGATTTTGTGTTTGGGCAACGAGACGATTCCTTCAACGACGCCATGCATGCGATAGATCGTTGTCGGATCGTCCCGTTGACCCCCTTTCTTAACTTTTTACTTTTTGTTTTTGTTTTTTTGGCTTTTTTGAGTTACGGTTTTGATTTTGGTAGTTTCTTTCTTTTAAGGTTGATTTTTCTCTCTTTTGGAATTTCCCTCTCTTTGTGCCCTCTTCCCCCTCGTGGTGATTTTCTTCACCTTAGTGTGTTATTTTACCTCTTGTGAGTTTCTATCTCCTTGTATGGAGTTCGTTTGTGGGTCCCCGACTTAGGGATTAGACTTTTGGTGACTCTTTGCCTTTTATTTTGTCTTGATCTTTTGGAATGAGATTGCACGAGGTGTAGGGATTTTCTTTTCGAGGACGAAGACCGGAGTTTATTGGCGGCAGAGATTGCACCAATCCCTCCTCTCCTCACGATTGGAGGCGATTGCTCGAGCCTAGGAAATAGGCTGGCGAGGTTTATTTTGTAGAAGCTATTTCTTCCATTGAAAAAAACAAAGAATTGTGTAATTGATTCGTTACCAAATTATAAGTCTCATTTGAAATGGAAATCAATTCCATTAATGACATTAATCGCCACAATAAGCCCGAATTAAGTATGGAAGACTCCTCACATTGCCGGAATGCTCCTACAAATTGGAGTGCATGCATGATGATTCATGTAGTATGGAACAAAGGAAGTAGTAAAATTTTTACTCATTCCTAGACTCCAACAATTTAAAAATTACTATCTTTCTCCCTTGTTAAACTAATCACTTTATCACTTATACGTAAAAAAAAAAAAAAAAAAAAATCTCACTTTATCAATATGAGCAAGTTAAATTTTCTATTTTATTTAATGAAAAGTAAATGTCCTTGTTAGATCAAGATTGTTTTGATGAGTTAAAAGGTTATTTCGAGATGAGCGAGATGATAATAAAGAACAGTGAAGGCGAGTTCTAGTACGAAGGCGATCGGACTAGGACAAGGATAGTTCAAGTCACCGGAGACTAGGAATCACAAGTCATACGAAGACAAGCTCGAATTTAGTCATAGAAGGAGACAAGTATGAAGAGCTCGAGACGAGGTCAAGACAAGTTGAGTAGAATAAGAAAAGCAAGTCTTCACCAAGTCACTTCAGATGAGTAGATTAAAATCAGCCGAGGAGCAAGCGGTTTTCAAGATTAAGTTTGTTGAGCGGTTTTAGTTTGTTAGAACTAACTAACAAACTAAGCTGTCTTTTCAGGACTTATAAATAGGACTAGATTTTATTCTTCTAGACACTTATGCAAATTTGATTTTTCACACTATTCACTATTGATTTCATAAAACATTGTCAAGAGAGATTTCAAATATTTTCTAAGTGTTTATAGAACACTTCACTTCACATCTTCAAAAACACATCTTATTCTTAGAGTTAGATTTCAGAAAGTTGATTAGATTTTGAAGAATTGAAGATCAAGTTGTAATTTGTAAAGTTTGTACGGTAAGTAAGTAGCGAGTTAGTGAAGACCCTTCTTCAAGGTTTGGAGAAGGAGAGTGGATGTAGGATTGTTATAATCCGAACCACTATAAATCCTGGTGTTATTTCTTGCTTTCTTTTAATTTCGTTCAAGTTACAATTTTGTTAATTCAAGGTTAAAATTCAGAATCTTAACTAGAATCTAAATATCACCTTGCTTTTGATCTTGTTAAAAGTTGAGTTTACAATTGTTTTCCATTGTGTTTAATCGATACTACGAATTGATTTTGGAAGATTTGAAAAATCTACAAAATCTATTCAAACCCCTTTCTAGATTTTGGTTCTAGAAGGTTATCTCAAGGTTTTAATCAACTCAACGCGTTCGGGGACCAACAAGTGGTCGAGCGGTGTTAAGTCATTACGATATTGATTTTAGGTCTTGAATAAGATTAAATTAGCTTGATCTTCTTCATTTTCTTCATTGATACTAACAGTGCTACTAATTAGTTTGTGGAGTATTTTGTTTCTTTGTTTCATCATGTCATCGGGAAAAACAAGAAGTCTAGGAATCTTCTGAATTCTCTATTGAAGATTATGATTAATGGAAATTCGGGATGGAAAATCACCTAAAAGCCATTCATGATAGGATGGAAGAGGTTCTTGAAGAGGGACCTATAAAATTTTATCATGGAGGAACCAAAGACTGAGCCGAGTCACCGAATCCAGGACTAGACAAGAAAAGAAGAGCTACGAGTTAACAAATGATGAAAGAAAGATTCATAATCTTGATCAAGTAGCTCGAACTAAGATCATTGAGACTCTAAGTAAGGATTGGATTGAAAAAGTTAAAAGATGCAAGACCGCCAAAGAAATGTGGGAGACTCTTCTTGGAATTTGTGAAGGATCCGAACAAGTCAAAGAAAATAAGCTTCATCTGTTCTACATGCATTTGACACATTCAAAATGAAGGATGGTGAAAGCGTAGATCAACTAGGCGTGAGACTTACTAATCTTGTGAACAAAGCAGCCGATTTGGGTAAGACTTACACCGAGAAAGAAATTAACAACAAAGTACTCAGATCTTTGAGCAAAAGATGGAGAGAGAAAGCAAATATTCTCAAGGCAACACAGAATTTGTCATGAATATCACACCACACTCTTTTCTCTCATCTTAAAGCACTGGAATATGACATTCACATTGAAGATGAAGAAGATGAGGCAGAGTCATCTACATCTGGAAAAAGCAGTAGCATTTGTTCATCGGGATGAATGCGAAAAGATCTCAAAAGCATCGATTTGTCCGTAAAAGAAGAAATGGCTCTTTTGCTGAAAAGATATGAAAGGCCGAAGATGAAGTATAGAAGAAACAAAAGAGACAGATTAGGACGTAGGAACTATAGATCGACAGGGGATGAAAAGAGTTCGAGAAAGTGATAAAAGAAGGATCGGTCAAGAAGTCATAAGTCACCTATCGACGAGGAGAAAGTAGTCCAAAAATAGACAGAGGAGATATATGTTATACATGCGGTAAACCTGGTCACTACAAATTTATGATTGTCCTCAACTCACTCCCGGAGAGAGAGAAGAAAAGAGGAAGAAAAGAGATAGAAGGTATGCTTTGATCGGGGAGCTCTCTAGCCGAGAAAGAAGAGGCTCATGAGACATCATCATCCTCATCCTCATCTGATTTTGGGTCGGATGATGACATATGTTTAATGGCTAAAGAGGTACATTACTATTCATCATCGAGATAATGACTGTGATACCTTATCTCGAAATCGATCCTAGTCTTATTGATAAACTTTTGAAAGATTTGGAGACTGCTCTATCTCGCTTACAAGCAGATAGAGACTGAAAATCTTAATTTAAAGGATCAAATTTCTGATCTAACTAAGGTCAATCGGACTAAGAAAAGTGAGAAATCAGACCGTACATTCAAGGGGGAATGTCGATCGAGATGATCATCGATGCACTTGTCCGATAAGGCGGATAAGTTAGAACAGAACTCGAGTTCTTTAAAAATAAAATTTTCAAAAATCTATTCTCGAGAATGAGAATTATAAAAGAACTAACAGAGATTTAAATCTCAAGTTGGGACTTTTGAATAATTCTCAAACCACAATAGATAAAATCTTCAATTCATCTCAAAAGTCTAGTGATAAAATCGAATTAGGTTTTGATAGGAGTAAGAAGAATGATCCTATAAAACCTAGAGTCTTTGTCAAAGCAACTAAATCTAAGGTAGAAACTCTATTCGAGTCCCCTGGAAACCAAAGGAATTAATTACCTCATCCGATACTTTTGAAAAGAAAAATCGACGAGGAGAATAACTCCTAAGGTGAAACCTAAGACTAAATCAAAGATCTATCCTAGGTATAATAGTTTTGATGGAAGAAGCAAATCTTATCCATTATTGCCAAGATTCAAGACAATTTCAAAAGATCAAGCTGAATAAGATTGATCTTGAAAGTCTTATCTTAGTAGATAGATATGGATGTAAGCTTCAATCTATGGTTTTAAGGAACATTGATATTTTTATCTGGATTCCTAAGAGTCAACTTAACATGAAAGGACCCAAAGTACAAAGGGTACTAAGCAATAAATTTGTGATTGCAGGAAGATAAAAAGATAGTTGATAGAGGAAATATTCTTGAGGTCATCCGGTACATTGATAGTGGGTACTGTTCCAAGCACATGACCTATGAAAGACGACTTCTCTCTAACTACCAAAACATTGATGGACCTAGAGTGATGTTTGGAGACAACAACTATGGACTTACTAAAGGTGTAGGAACACTAATGATTGGAGATATTCAAGTTCAAGAAGTTTACTACGTGGAAGGATTGAAGCACAACCTACTATCTGTTTCACAATTTTGTGATAAAGGGTTTTGTGTTAAATTTACTCATAATGCATGCTATGTTTTAGATGGTATCAATGAAAATATTTTATTGGCTGGAGTAAGACAAGGTAACATTTATGTTGCCAACTTTAAAAGTTGTCCTAAAGATACTTGTCTTGTTGCTAAGAGTTCGAGATGACTTAAGTTGGGTGTGCGCATTTACGACTTGGTCACTTAAACTTCAAAACTCTTAACAAGATTGCAAGGAAATCTTTAGTTAAAAGACTCCCGATAAAGTATTTTCAAAGAACCATGTATGTGTTTCTTGTAAAAAGGAAAAGCAGATCCAAAGCTTCTTTTAAAACAATAAGTAATCCTTCTTGAGAAAGAATTTTGGAACTTCTTCATATGGATCTGTTTGGTCCATTAACTCCTCTCGGCTTTAGTGGAAGAAAATACACCTTAGTAATTGTTGATGATTTTTCAAGATTTACTTGGGTTATTTTCTTGTACAAAAAGAATGAGACTATGACTAAGATTCCGAATTTCTTAAAAAGATTCAAAATGAAAAAGGACTAAATGTTGTTAAAATTAGAAGTGATAAAGGTCTTGAATTTCTAAATAAATTAATTTCTAACTACTTGCATTGAGAATGACATAGCTCGGGAAACATCTCAGCAAAGGACTCCACAAAGAAAATGGAGTTGTTGAGAGAAGAAACAGGACTTTGAAAGAGGCCTAGAACAATGTTGTCTCGAATTCAACACTCCTCATAGGTTTTGGGTAAAGCAGTGAATACAAACTGCTATGTTCAAAATAGGAGTACGATTGTCAAGGATAAGTGTAAAACTCCTATGAAATTTGGAAAGGAAGATCTCCCAAAATTTCATATTTTCATATATTTGGTTGTAAATGTTTCATACACAATAATGAGAAATCTCAATTAAAAACCTTTGATGCCAAGCTAGCAGATGGGATATTCTTAGGATACTCATCTATATCAAAGGCATATAGAGTTTTTAATAAGACAACCTTGTGTGTAGAAGAAACACCCCATGTGGTATTTGATGAATCTTCTCTTGAGTTTGATAAGACAGGGGACATCACAAAGATATCGGATAATTTGAATCGGATGACTATCAAAGGATCAACCATAAAATTCTATAATCAAGAATCGATTCAGATGAAGAGAAAAAATCAGACAAAGGAAGAGAACACGAAAGAACTTCCTCAACGGTGATCTACCAACCGATCAGACGACCAATGACATATCACCGATCGACGACCAACAACACATCAACCGATCGGGTAGAGTTATCGAAGGTAACATAGAATCATCTCAAATAAATAATTCAGACAAGACACCATCTACCGTAAAAGATAAAGGTAAGAAAGTAATGTCATATCACCCAAATTGAGCAGATAATTGGAAATTTAGACTGCGTGTCAGGGCGAGGACCCAACTAAATCAAGATTGTATGTTCGGTTGTTATGTGTCATTACTTGAACCTAAATCAATTACGAAGCTTTAAGCGATTCCAATCGGATTAATGCCATGCAAGAAGAACTAAATCGGTTTCAAAGACAAGATGTGTGGGAACTTGTTGAAAGGCCTCATCATCAAAAAGTCATTGGAACTAAATGGGTCTTTAAAAACAAAAGGGATGAAAACAATATTGTGGTTAGAAATAAGGCCAGACTAGTTGCTCAAGGTTATTCACAATCGGAGGGTATTGATTATGATGAAACCTTTGCACCAGAGCTCGTCACGGAAGCCATAAGATTGTTTTTAGCCTATGCACTTTTAAAAGATTCATAGTTTTTCAAATGGATGTTAAATCGGCATTCTTAAATGGAATCCTAAATGAAGAAGTTTATGTAGAGCAACCCCCGGCTTTGTCAAAGGAGACAAGGTTTATAAACTAAGGAAAGCTCTATATGGACTTAAACAAGCACCAAGAGTTTGGTATGACACCTTGTCGATTATTTAATTCAAAATGGTTTTGTTAAAGGTAGAATTGATAGAACTCTCTTTAGAAAAGAGTTTGGTTGTGATCTTTTATTAGTTCAAATTTATGTTGATGATATAATTTTTGGATCAACTAACATATCTTTGTGTGAAGAATTTAGTAGTCTTATGAAAAGCAGATTTGAGATGTCCATGATGGGAGAAATGACATATTTTCTTGGACTTCAAGTCAAGGCAGACAAAGAAGGGAATATTCATAAATCAAGCCAAATATACAAAAGATCTCATTGAAAAATATGGAATAGGTACGGTAGAAGCTAAGATACCTATGATGACAAATTTTCAATGGATCCGCATTTAAAAGGGAGAAGACAACGATCAAACTCGAGTATCGAGGTCTTATTGGTTCTTTATTATATTTAATCGCTAGTAGACTGATATTTCTTTTGCGGTTGGAGTCTCGTGCTCGATTTCAAGCTAATCCTAAGAAAAGTCATCTTGAAGCAAAGAAAGAAAATCCTCAAGTATTTGAAAGGAACAATAAATGTTGGATTGTGGTATCCGGTGATGACAATTTTGAGTTGTGCGGATACTCGATTGATTTTGGTGGGTGTAAGATAGATAGAAAATCGCATCCGGTACTTGCCAATTTCTTGGAAGTAAGCTGATTTCATGGTTGTCTAAGAAACAACCCTCTGTAGCTACTTCAACAATCGAAGTGAGTATATGTCACCGGAAGTTGTTGTTCACATGGTGATCTGGATAAGTCAACGGCTAAGGGACTATAATGTTATCACCAAAGGTGTACCTATCTTTTGTGATAGTAATAGTGCCATAGCTATTACTCGTAACCCAGTTCTTCATACAAGATGCAAGCATGTAGATATCGGACACCACTTCATCCGAGACCATGTAGAGAAAGGAGATATCGAGACTTGAGAAGATCTTGACCGACTTTCAAAGAGCAGACATCTTGACAAAACCACCGCAGAGACGAGGTTTAAAGAATTATCTGTAGAATTAGGTTTATTAGATGCTTCTTTAGTAAATCTCTAATTCTTTTTTTTACTCTTGTCTTTCTCAATTTTAGTTTATTATGTCTAGAAAGAATTATCGACTAGATGCGAGTCAAAGGACAATCAGTGGTGATATCATTGATTTACTTCTTAGGAATCAAGAATCAAGGATTAGTCATATTGACCTTATCGACATGATAATTACTTATACGACATATGGTAAATCGAACGAGGGCACAATAGTCAATCGATTTTACGAAAAGCAGATGACTATCTCGCACTCTATCCGATCTACCTAAAGCTACTAATGGTTTTCTATGAGTCTATATCTTTGCGGAATAGATCACGAGATCATCTTGTTTCACCTCATCTCGGTTCTCAATCTTTTTTTTTAAAAAATTATTTTTTTTTAAAAAAAAAATAGACTTCATATTTTTATAAAATTTTTTTGGAATGATTGATTGAAAATCCCATTTTTAGAAAATTAAGTCTCGAGTCCTGCATTTATTTAAAAATTGTCTTTAAGATTGCTAAATTTTTTTTTTTTTTTTGAACTTAAGTTGTTTTTAAAAATCGAGACGAGGTTACTTTATCGGATGACTTTTCAACTCATCTGTTTTTAAACTCATCTGCTTTGAAAACCCTTATACGAAGTAAGGTAGTCCTAGACTAACGTCGAGGATACTTACTTCTCTGCATAAAGTAACCTACATCTGTCAAATCAACGATCTATAAAGTAACTTTTACGCATTCCAAAGGTTAGTGTATTACACGCTGAATCCCAATCGCTTATCCAAGTTTTAACCGTTGATTCAAAGACAAGAATCCAATTTAAATAAACGGCTTAGATTAAGATTAATTTTCAAAGCGGTTTCTCTTTCCAAACTTTCCCTCCTATAAATACATCTTCTTCTTCCCTTAATCAATTTTTTTCATTCTCGAGAAAAACTGCATATCTTCTAAACTCTTTTCCAAAATTTTCAATGGCATCCTCTTCTAAAACCACCAAAACCTACAAACCTACATATATTTCAACCAATATTTCTCATTTCAAAATGAATGAGGAATATTTCAAAACCGTTTAAAGGCGAAATGTATGTTGATTTCAAACAACCCAAGATTTAGAATCGGCAGAAATTCTTCGTCTTCTTGAAGCATCACGACTCGAGGTTTTCTCTCAATGAAATCTCCCTGCAATGCAGGCAATGTGATCCGTTAGGGGCGAATTCTCGCAAGAATGGTGGATACCCGAGGATGGAGTTCGATACATCTGTTGATGGAACAACACTAAGCTATACCAGGAAAATATCTCCAGGATTTTCAATACGTCAATGGAGGGAGTTAATCCATTGACATACAAAGAGGACGAATGGGAAGAGTCTTTTGATATGATGGCGAGGGTTACTTACAGGGGAACTCGCAGAGATTTGAAGAAAAATCTGTTGAGAAGGAGATTTAGATTGCGATGACGGTGGTGACAAAGTAGATTGGGTGAGCAAAGCTCACATGATGGGTTAACCAAACCCAGTTGTGTGTGATGCGAGCCATTTTGGATGGGGTGCAAGTTAATTGGGTAGACTTGCCGATTTATAAGCCGAGGGAGGAGAAGAAGCGCCTCACCTTCAAGTCATCTGCAGAAGGCTGGATACCTACCTCAACGATCGGCTGTTCAACAAAATTACTTGTACTAATTGAAGGACTGAACAGGAGGCCGACTAGAGAGTGGGTACTAAAACGTACTCCAAGCGAAGGGAATCCTCACCAAGGATGACAGGCTTGGAGGAAATCCAGACTCGGATGATGAGTCCGATGCACCTAGGTTCGAGAGGCTTGAGGCGGCTGCAGAAGCCCAGACCAAGAAATTGAACCAAATGAGGTACCTCAGTGAGATTGAAACAGAGGGATATGAGGTGGCAGCGGTGAGGTAGCTCCTCAAGAAGAATCTGTTGAAACATTGCTGCAATCCCAAGGACGCGTTTCAGAGGAGAAAGAAAAGGAGGCTAGTGAAAGCCGTGGATAAGAAGAAGGGGGAAAGCTCGCCTGCCGCTCCCGCTAAAGTTGCCTCGAGATGAAGAGGAAGAAGAGGAGGCTGAAATTCCTCGATGAGGAGGCCAAGACGAGCGGCTCAAAGCTCAAGGCTCCACCAAATGCAGTAGCTCCGAGCGGCAGATGGAGTTATCAACCCCGCTACGAGAGGAGGTCCCGAGTCCTTGAGATAGCGGTGAGGTTGGTCACCGGAGGTTCCCCCTCCCCAACCAAGGAAGCTGCTCTCTCCCTATTCCAGAGGCAGTACAAGTCTTTCCCCATCTCCTCAATTATCCCCTGCTCCTCGGCAATGAAGAAATGCCCAGTGGCATTTCGAGCCTCGACTCACCAAATCCCACCACCCAAACAGTAATGAAGGGGTATCCCAGGCCGGTACTCGAGAGCCTCTCCAATGCCTCTACCTCCCCCACCGTCCAAATCCAAATCCCACCCACGTAACTCTCGAACATACTTCACCTCCACCACCAACACCAACAGTAACCATCTCTCCCACCCTTATCCGAACAAATCACTCTCCCCAGTCAAACCTCTCCAATACCAATAATATCCTACTCTTCTCTTCCAACCATACAAACTCGAGTCTACCTCTCTCCCACCTACTCAACCGTAACACATTCCTTCCTCATCCGATTCCTCATCTAAGGATGACGACGATGACCTAAGCCCCACCTCCGCCATCTCTTCCATCCTCAATCTTGTCGAGAAAAGATTAACTCAACCTTGAAGAAAGATGAAGAGGAGGACAAGGAAAATGGTCGAAGCCGTAATAGACACGATGCTAGCCAAAGATGAGAGAAGTAGAGGTAACACTTTCTCGATAAGATTATAAATGTCACTAACTCGTGGCCGGGCCGGTAAAGTGAAATCTATGGAGGATGAGCCGAGGGCATTGAAAGAGGAAGTTAAGGGATACAATCAATGGTGGTGAATGAGCCGGTCAGAGACCACTCGACTTCAGGCCAAGTGCAACACATTGGATGCAAAACTTACAGACTTGGTCAAGTTAAAAAGGGGGAAAATCAAGCCGAAAAGAGACAAGCCCTCGCGCCTATGGTCGAGGAGACTAGGAAAGATGTAGGCTTGAAGGCCAACACAGCTGATCCGGAGGCAGCCAGGAGGAAGCTCGAATCAAGTTCGATGAGCCGATCGCACTCCAGTGAGGGTGAGTCAATTGGAAGAAGCCGTGAAGGAGGATGAAGAGAAGAGGAGGTTAGAGGAGGAGGAAAGGACAGAGAAACTCTTGGCTCGGCTTAAAGAATCAACTGGAGGAGCCAAGGGGAAGGGAAAAGAAGTAGCGATCTCGAGCCCGCATCACCGAACTTGTTACTAGTGGTCGCCGCTAAAGGGAAAGGAAAGAGGGAAGGCGATTATTCCAATCTCTCAGAAGAAGGATCAAGAGAATCAAGAGAGAGATGGAGTATTTTGGCAAGAAAGAGAAGAAGAGGCAGAGAAAGAAGAAAGACTCAAATGTCTTCGGAGTGTTCTTTGAAGGGAAATGGATGATCAAAGATCAAGGCGGTGGGAAATTCAGACCATTCCACAACACATCTGCTCCTCCTAAGTGGCCATGGAAAATATGCGGTGAATATAGAGAGAAAAATCTGGAGGGAATGTGGATATACTAATGGTATATTCTCAAGGGCCCCTGAGCATCTCAAGAAGATCCGCATTTGGCTTGGCATGAATGGATTGAGAAGGTGGATAAAGAATTCTATCATCAATTAGAAAAAGCAGATGTGGAGTTTAATGTCAACCTAGTCTCTCCAAATTTTTGAGTATGCCATCCCCGCTAAGAAACCAGACGGATCCTTGGACATAGATCGGGTCAAGGGTATTTTAAAGAAGGCAGAGGCTGAATCTGGACTAGCTCAAGGAGAAGATCTCAAGCAGCCTTAGGAAGCGTGTATTCAATCGGGCCGATGATCCTGCATTTAAGATCAATGGGAAGACCGATAGAAACATGATTTTACTTTTCCTTACCTTTCTTTTCTATTATCTTTTCATCTGTAATCTTTGTAAATCCAATGTGAATATATTTTGTTTGATTCATTTTACTTGTCTTATTTTCTTAAAGTTATCTTTATCGCTTTAAGAAAAACTTAAAAATTTTCTAAGTCTTAAGACTCGATTTTTGTTTCTTTCCAAGTTTTTTTAGAGAGTCTAAAAGACTTAAATTTTTTTAAATGCTTTAATGAGAATGAATCTGTTGTAATGTGAAAAATGTGCTCGATATACCTATCTCGATAATCTTGATTAATTGTAAGCTAACTTTAGTGTGAGTTTGTCTCTTTCTTGTAGGTTTTAACTTCATCAAAAAGGGGAAATTGTTAGATCAAGATTGTTTTGATGAGTTAAAAGGTTATTTCAGATGAGCAGATGATAATAAAGAACAAAGTGAAGACCGAGTTCTAGTACGAAGCCGATCGACTAGGACAAGGATAGTTCAAGTCACCGGAGACTAGGAATCACAAGTCATCTCAAGACAAGCTCGAATTTAGTCATCTGAAGGAGACAAGTATGAAGAGCTCGACGAGGTCAAGACAAGCTGAGTAGAATAAGAAAAGTAAGTCTTCACCAAGTCACTTGGATGAGTAGATTAAAATCACCGAGGAGCAAGCGGTTTTCAAGATTAAGTTTGTTGAGCGTTTTAGTTTGTTAGAACTAACTAACAAACTAACCTGTCTTTTCGAGACTTATAAACAGGACTAGATTTTATTCTTCTAGACACTTATGCAAATTTGATTTTTCACACTATTCACTATTGATTTCATAAAGCATTGTCAAGAGAGATTTCAAATATTTTCTAAGTGTTTATAGAACACTTCACTTCACATCTTCAAAAACACATCTTATTCTTAGAGTTAGATTTGAGAAAGTTGATTAGATTTTTGAAGAATTGAAGATCAAGTTGTAATTTGTAAAGTTTGTACAAGAAGTAAGTAAGCAAGTTAGTGAAGACCCTTCTTCAAGGTTTGGAGAAGGAGAGTGGATGTAGGATTGTTATAATCCGAACCACTATAAATCCCGATGTTATTTCTTGCTTTCTTTTAATTTCTCGTTCAAGTTACAATTTTGTTAATTCAAGGTTAAAATTGAGAATCTTAACTAGAATCTAAATATCATTGCTTTTGATCTTGTTAAAAGTTGAGTTTACAATTGTTTTCATTGTGTTTAATTCGATACTACGAATTGATTTTGGAAGATTTGAAAAATCTACAAAATCTATTCAAACCCCCCCTTCTAGATTTTGGTTCTAGAAGGTTATCTCAAGGTTTTAATCAACTCAACGCTCAGTGGACCAACAGTCCTCACAAGATCATTAGTGAGAGCCTCAATTAAACTTAGAGAAAAGTTATATATGGACCATACCGACCATCTCGGGAATGTTTGCACCTTTTGTGTTTCGAAACCGAGACCTATAGAGAATCACACTACTAAACCTCAAGCTTTCACCATTAGGTCAACCCCTTGGGATAATCTCTATATACATTTTCTCTTTTATATTACACACCTCAATTGCATATTTAATACTTCCTTCGGCCGCTACTAGATGATACATTTTGCGAAAAGGTTCGCCTCAAACTCAATGATACGTTTCCTTAAAATGAAATAAAGCAACATAACTATCTTTATATATATCCTTCAAATATCTAAAAATTACACACAATGTCATTATTTTATCTACATTAACTAAAATAGACTTTTGCAATAAACTAAAATTAACTATTATACCCTTACTTTATTTCATTTAATACCAATAAATAATTCATACCTTAATAATCATGCAAACAAGAAATATATTGTTGAGTATGAGATAAAAGAAGTATTATACTTCCTCCGTCCCATTTTTTATTGCTCAAAATAAAAAATGGACGCCTTATTTTTGTTTTTTCATGCTCAAAATAGTAAATAAGCAACACTACCTTTTAAATTAAACTCTTACAAATATCTCTTATTTACACCTAAATGTCACTCAATTAACTCTTTCAATAAAATTGACTTTAAAATAACTCATTTCAATAAAGTTGAAAATACTATTTACTCTTCACTTTATATTTTTAATACTAATAAACAACTATTTTCTTAATATTTATGTCACTTTCCTTTGAACAATCAAAATTGAGATGGGGAGGGAGTATTTCTTAATTCTTATGCATAAAGTAAAAGAACTTAACTAGGGATGGAGATAGTATAATATACTCCTCTATCCCATAAAAACTTTCACATCTTTCTTTTTTTTCGCCTCATTATAAGTTTCAAACCCTTAAAATAAAAAAACCATTTATAAACTCCACCCTCATAATTTTCACTAATTTACACAAATATCATTACTTTTTACACTCACATAACTCAATAAAGTTTTTTTACTTTATACATAAAAGTTTATAAAATTACCCCTCAAAACCTCAATTATTACTTTTTTTCTTAAAATGTGTGCCTTCCAACATATGAAAGTTTTTCCGGACGGAGGGAGTATTATTTTTTTCTAAATAACAAAAACTTGTGTATCGATGTATGAATTTAAGACTATTCAGTTCACTCGCTTCACTTATTTTTTTCCCTACTGATCATCTCTTTGATTTCTATTAGTGATTTTTCATGATATGATTAAATTACATGTACGGTGTAACTGCAACCTTTCTACAACAAATTCTACCTTGAAAAATTATGCAGAAATCGCATTCAAATTGCCAAAGATAAAATCATTAGAGTCAAATTCTTACCAATTAATTCCACAGCAAAAGTATAAACTCTTTCTACTGGAGAAGAAATATATTCACAAAACAGCAAATTCTACCTTGAAAAATTCAACAGAAATCGCATTCAAACTACCAAAGAAAACATTCAGAGCCAAATTCTCACCAACTAATTCAACCGAATTAAGTATAAATCAATGTAAATTAACATCAATATATATTACTTACCAAGATACATTGGCATGAAATTTGCAACACTTTTCTGGTCCATTTTGCTATACGACCAAAACATCTATCCACCATTATTGACCTTATTTCCAAATATATATATACATATATATATAAAACGATATTTATGAGGTGGGTGTTTAATGTGTATAACCAGAGATGATTAGCGTCACATCCCCATTTGAAAATACCATAATCCATATTTTGATAAGATCAAATTTATAAATTCACGTGACATTCGACACTTTTCAGTTATCATCGACACTTTTCATCGAACACTGCGATTTTCTGACAAAAGTCAACTGAAATCTATAAATTTTTTTAAAAGAACTAAAATCTAGGTTTGCAAATGTTTTATTTTTTCACTGACTTAAGTAGCAATAAAGAGAGTATTATGCACATCTGTGTACCATTAAAATATTACTCATTCCATTTCATTGTGTCTATCTTTATAGAATTTTTTTTTATCCCAAAACAATTTTTATTTTACAATAATATTGAAAAATTAAATATTATATTATATTTTTTTCATTTTAATTATTTTTCTGATACAATATGCATTAAGGAAACATATAATTGATCATAGGTAAATAAAGGGAAAAAAATATCATATTACATCTGAAATTTACAAAAAGAAATGGAAAGAAACCATGATGAATAAAGTTGCTTTATAAGAACTAGTTGTGCTAATTCACACTATAAATTTGATACCATTTCAAACAGAGAAAAAATAGTGAGCAAAAAAAAAAAACAGAGAATATTGTGTGTAAAAATCGTAGCCCAAAAACAGAGAAAAATATCATTTCAAATCAGAGTTTTAAAAATAGGTGTACTTAGATATCAAATTTTTTTGAATTTTTGAGAAAGGGGTAATCGAGTCACTGCACAAATGCCTTATTTTCAAAAGCATAAAGAGAATGAGGTACGTTTTAATAAATTGTTATCATTTTTTTAAAAATGATACAAATTAATATAAAAGTGATAACAATTTATTAAAAAGTGATTCAACCTCATGTATGTCTCATGCATGAGACGGTCTCACACAAGAATGACCATTTTTAAAATAATTAGTTTATATTGAGTATATATACTCAATATGCAAAAACTTGTATAAGATATAGTCACTTTTTAATAAATTGTTATCATGTTTTAAAAAAATAATACAACTTAATATAAAAGTGATAACAATTTATAAAAAAATGATAATAATTTATTAAAAAGTGACTCTGTCTCATGTCCGTCTAATGATACTATATATATATATATATATATATATATATATATATATATATATATATATGTATGTATTTGAATAACCTAGTCTGGGAAAATCATAATGGCCCAGAGAGAATGGACCATGTTAAAAAAGCCCAATACCCATAACCCACTTTACCAAGCCCATCATACTGTATACATATATATGTGTGTATTTTAAGATTCACAGGTTCTTTCTGGCACTCAACTAACAGCAATGGCGGAAGAGAGGCAAAACATATACAAAATTTCGAGGACCATAAAGCGCAGAGAGAGTACTCTCTACAACGCCTTACGATCCATCTACGAGGACTCTGCCTTTGTTGGAGAAATTTCTCAACTCTGGCCGGAGCTGCCGCTGGTCGCCAACCTCCGATGCGGCCTTTGGTACTCCCCCAAATTCGACTTCAATTGTTACTTCAAATCCACAGATGGCCATACCAACAATTTATCTTTCAACATCTCCCGCCTTAACCTCCACGTCGCCCTCCTCGCTGGTACTGCATTCTATTTTATTTTTGCATTTTTGTTTGGTTTCTGCAATTGCATACACCTACTGTTTCTCTGTTGGTGTGATTTGTACACGTTGTTTGATTGTATCGCTTCACCTTGTAATTCTTCGTGGCTTGATTTTGGTGCTGAGATACGATTATTTGATGATTTATGTTTATGAATCAATGACGAGATGATATCTACTCATAAATTTTCAAACAATGAGCCTGCATTTTCCTTTACCGGGCGGTAGCCGTTGTTAGAACATAATTCCTTGTTAAATTATGTATTAATTTTCTTTTAGTCTAATTTTATTTATTTTAAATATAGTCCTTTTAGAATTTCTAGCCAGGTTTTATAAGTCTATTTTTAATTTTCGTTTGTACACTTTTTGGTTTTGTATGACAAGAATATTATGCATGCTTTTGGTTTTCAGCAGCCGTCATTGCCTTGAGTTGTACTGTCCAACTATTGCCATCTTAAGTTGCTTGTTTCATGGGTAGTACAATGTGATTTTGGTTGGGAATTTGTTACTTAAATTTGCATATCGTATCATATGCAAAGCACTTACGTACATATAGGAATATGTATATATAAAGGATTCTGTAATAGTTCAATACAGTTCTGCAGGATAAGTGCATGTGTTTTCAAGAGCAGAGGTGCTGGCCGCTGGGGCACTTTTATTACACAAAACATGTATGGGTACTTATTATTGTAAAGAAAACATTGTAACAAAACATTTTCAAGTGTTAAAGAGGGGTTAAATGATGCTATCAGTAGATAGATTAGGCACTCTCTTAGTGAGTAATAGGAGGCCAAAGCAACCACCCTAGGTTGAGGGTTGGGTATAATTAGAAAATCATATGATATCAACAAATGATGTGTAAAATAAAAATGATAAGCTGAGTTGGTATGATAACTTAGTTATAACAATAAATAGAAGTAGTCCTATGTATGAAATGTAAGATAACACTTTGATGTAGAAGGATATGATATTGATGCTCGGGCCACATTCATGGCTATTATTTTCTAATGCAAATCAGTGACCTAATTCATGATAGATGGTGGATTCTCTATTGGATAAAATGCATATAATTCTGTTTAGATTCTGCATATGCACAGAGAACTTTCTGAGTGTGCTTGTTTCATCCATGAATATGAGGATTTTAGATGCCATATATTGACCCGATGGCCAATGTTTGGTTGAATCATGATTTTCTTTGTTTTCGCGATTGATCCTAAATTCATATTTCTCTATTTTGAGCAATTTGTCATGCCAAGTGAGAATGGCTGGTATGTGACACCCATGTTACAACTTACAAGACAAAAATGGGTCAGTTTTAAATTTTAATTGTATGCTGATTTAACAGATGTCCATGTGCCAACATAATGTTAGACTGTGATATCCGCTGCCTTTGATATAGAATGTATTGTTACTTGTCTATGTGATTTTTGATGGGTAGGACAGAGGGGCGGATGCATTATTGTTGATTCAACGCGGAAAGGGAAGAGGTTCCCTGACAGCATGTGTAAGACTATTCCAATTTGGACCTGTGTCTTGAATCGTGCAATTTTCAATTACAGAAGAAGACTAGCAAGATATGATTCTGTTGAGAATGTAAGTGGGACATCTTCATTCCTGACTTTATTACTTTTAAAGTTTCGATTTGACTTAATGAATAACACTCCTTAATATGACTTGTTGAAATTTATTTATAGTTTTATGGGAAAGCTATGTTTTTAGATAATTTATGCTTGTTGCAAAGTTTAAATCTATAACTGTTGGCAATACTTCATAAATTATTTGGGACACACTAGCCCCTATGAAGGTCACATGTCTCAATGGTCCCTAAACTTCAAAATGTATCATTACTCCTTTGAATAAGATATTTTTTCCATAGTCTGTCCTTTTGCGAAGGGATTTACAATGTCCATTGCATATTTGGACTGTACTTCCATTTTATTTTTAAAATGTAGTATAACGTTTTATAGATTAATTACCTTCTTATGGATATATATGTGAATTAATCTAGACTAAAAGATGATGGATTTTGACCGTGAAGGTTAGAATTGCATGGCGGCGTACTCCTTTTGTATGCGATATTCTCTACGCACTGCAAATTGGATGAAAGTTGATGTTTATTCTTAAACCACCGAAACAGTAAACAATTGCGACGTGTTGTGATTAAACAAAAGAATAAAAAATATCACTCTTGAAGCTGTTGAATTTGTGAAGGTGGACGGTGGACCATTTCGTATTTGTTATTGACTTCGACCATGTAAAAATACTAGAGCAGGAAGAAAATCATTGAACCATCTAGTAAAAATTTCATGAAATTGATTTCTAGTTTTCATCAAGGAGTTGATATAATATTCCTGAATCTGATGTGAAATGTCTAGCACCTGCATTATTACCCTTCTTTCTTTTTCACTTTTTCAGTATATATTGAACACCATAATAGAATAGTAATTATTTATATTATTCGAGGATTATAAAGTTAACAAAATATAAAACCTAATAATTTGTAGAGATACTAATTAATATTGAATTAGTATTTTTATCTTCATTGTAAATTGTGCAAATAATTTATGAATTTAAATAAATTTTCAGTTAATTTTTACCCGATCTTCTTAATTTGAAAATTATACCTAGTTGATGCTGGACTAGTTATTATTTATGGAGCAGCTGATGGCTCTTTTATTGTCTTTGGCAAAGGTGTAATGAACTACTAGGGCTCTTGAATACATTTCTAGATAGGACTTAGAAACTGGCCTTTGGTGTGTTTATACTGCTGTTAGCATCATGAGCTTGAACTTCATTTTAGCTGACTCAGCCCATCTGCCTTTCTTCATTTGAGATTTAAACCTTGAGCTGGAACTGGGTATGAACTCATTTTTCATGTTTAGTTGAAACATGGAAATATAAAGCACGAGTAGCAAATTCTGGGCGACTCATTGAACTCCGATATGTGGCTGTTAATTTAAGTTGATGAGGGACTTTTGTTGGGTTTCTTAATGATATCAAGTTTTCCTAATGAATATTCTCAAGCCCTTAATCCTTAATAGATTAAATTGTTGGGTTAAATATGCTGTTTCTAATATGCAACACTCGAGTGTTTTTACAACAGGAGTCAGACACCTCAAATGAGCTGGGGAATCTTGGTCAACTCTCTTCTAGTTGGGATTGTTCCTTGCATCTCCCCCTCTGGGTTTCAGATACCGAGAAAAGAATGATTGAAAAGCGTTTGGATGGTTGGAACAACGAATTGGAGGCCAGTGGAGCTGATATCACCAATATTGCATTATCTTTAAGAAAACCTCTAAGACCGCTATGGATTTCACAAAAAACTGTTATCTGGTTGAATGAAGTACCGGACTATGATTCTTGGGATTTTACACCTATCATACTTGTCTCAGCATCATCCTCAAGCTGCACATCTCAGCAACGAACTACCTCCAAATTTAGTTGGAATTATATTGCTGGAGCTGGAGATGATGAGGAAAGTTGGGCTAGAGGTTTATCACCAGATCTTTTTGGAAACATGCTTATGATATTATAAGCTCGGATCCTGACTTGTGTAACCAAATGATTGCAAATATTGTTGAAAAAGATCGTGTTCGTCAGGCGCATAGGGGAGAAAATGCTCCACAGGTGTCTGTTAGACCTACAAAGTGCCCGGGAGCACAAGTACATCTCTAATAGGAGAGCCGGTAGAGTTGGATAATCGAACTGGGGCTGAGAGTGAGAAGTCACAAAATGATGATCGCATATCCTTTTTGGGATCAACGAACATTGCAGTTTGCAAATCTCAGCTTGGTGAGTAAGACTCTTGTACACTAGTTGTACGGTGTAACTATAAACCACTAATATTGTTCGATGAAAACGACTACTACTGACCAACTAATATGTTTTTAGTTAAAAACCTAATACTCCCTCTGCTCCAATATTACTTTCACACTTGCCTTATTTGGACGTCCCAACATTACTTTCACACACTAAAAAAGGAATACCCTCCATAACCTACACCCTCACAATATCATTTAAATTTCAATAATGCCACTCTTGTTTTATTCTACTTTATTCTCTCTCCTACACTTTATCTCATTCAACCACCCAAAATACCCTTACATTTTATTCTCTCTCCTACACTTTTTCCCATTTTCTTAATAACCGTGACCTCCCTCCATATGAAAGAAATATTGGGACGGAGGGAGTATAATTTAAAAATGCACTTGAGTTGCAAGGTGTACCTGGTGCATACAAGATTTGTCCAGCTTGACATATTTACTTCTTTGTCATCTGTTACTTTGCAAACAAGTGAATTTTTTTCTCCTGCTTACAGTTACTTTTTTTTTTTTTTTTATCGGAAATGAGGAAGCTATATCATGGTTTGCATGACGCTTTAAACTAGGTGAATACCTTGGAGCCAAAATTTGACTGCAATTTTTTCTCAATAGAATTCACAGAAGAACATCCAGGTCAAGTTGGAGTAATAGCAGTGTAAAAGCCTAAATCCCCATTTCATGCATATGTCAAAATGCAATAAATTGGTCTATTTTCTGCTATCTTTTTGGTGTGCATTGTTGACCTGTCAATTCACTCAATTCTTTTTTTTGCAGCCATGGAAGTCCCTCCAGAATACTGCATATTAAACTGTGATAGAGAGTCGCCTTCTGTCTCCATTAACAACCCTGAACTGTATTTGCACTTGCCAATTCTGGTATGTGTTATAGTGGAGTATTACTCCCCCATCACAAGAATCAGACATGTTTTCTCCAAAATATTACTAATTGTTTATGATCAACTAAGTGAAATTACAATTTTTATAAATAATCAGTTCTCACATTTGCCCAGCTAGTTAGTTAAACTTATTTAATGAAGTTTCAGTTTTTATGAAATAAGGGCATTATAGAAAATTCATTTAGTCAATGTTTTTAACCAGACCAGCCGGTCCATCTGGTTTAATCGGAAGCGGTCATGCTGCCAGTCCGGTTCTTAGTATGTGGCAGTTTCGACTTGACCCAATATGACCCAGTCAAAAACCGTAAAACCGGTGACTCAATTAACTCGATTTTTCATAATTTAAAAAATAGAAGACTAACAGTTTCAAGTTGTCATTGTCATACACGGTCAATTAACCCCATTATCCCCTGCCAATTTACCCCATTACCCCAAAAATGTAAGGTAAAATACAGTGGAAGACTGGAAGTTGGAGTTGAGCAAGGTTTTTGTTGTTAGAGACTTCTGAAGTAGAATCTCTGTTTCTGTTTTGTATTGGAAATATCACACCATTGTTCCAATCTTTTTATTTTATTGATTGATTCATTCCTTAAAAATAGAATATTCCTTAAAATGTGATATGCATTCCATACTTTTATGCAATTTGTTGTCATAATATTGAATTTTATGATGTGTATATATATACACACACACTATACAAATATCTAAGTCATCCGTATTTTTTCAACAGTTCAACTGGTCGAACCAATGACCAAGTGACAGTTCATTGTCCAGTTTTATGGCGGTCCCGGTTAAAAACATTGCATTTAATAAATAACTTTGACTTTTGAAACATGTCTTTGGGACAAAAAGTTAATAGAAACATAATTTTTTTTTCCATGGAAGGAGCATTGTATTTTGTGTTCTAGTTTCCTTTTTCATCTGAAAGAAAAGAATGGAATTATGATTGCTTTCCTCCTTTCTTAGCTTCTTCTTCTTTTGAACAGGACTCCAAATTTGACCGTTTTTCTTTGTCAAGGAGTATACCTTCTGCTCTGAAATTTGCCCAGTCTCAGTTGAGAAAGGGGAAGACAGTTCTAATTTGCTGCAGCAATGGTATGCATTCTTTTATTGCATTTTTCTTTCAGAACATAGGCGTGGCTTCTTTTTGTATAGCCTATATAGTTGGCACAGTGCCTCTTACCTTTTCAATTGATTGTCTTGAAAGAACTTCCTCTCAACCAGATTAATGCATTGTATTTTCCAATATGCTCAATTTCTCCCCAGACACCCAAAAGCCATTTAAACATTCCACTATTTCTCTGTTCCCATTTTCCTTTTATAAAAAATTATGCATTTTATTTTCATATATTGTAATTGAATTTCTGGTCTTTGGCTATCAGCACATAATATAAACCCATTCCTATCCTTGATCATCTTTCGTTTACTTGTTTGCAGGAGAAGATATAAGCCTGTGCATTTCTTTGGCTATTTTAATATCGCTTTTACGATGAAGCAGGCAAGGTTTAGGATAATTTGTCAAGTGTAAGTTTCTGTTTAAATATTGTTAGCATTGTTGTCTGATTGTAAAATGATCCAACAGGAAATTTCGATGATGGAAGATCATTCAGTGAGAGAGGAATCACCAAGTTAGACTTGCGAAAACGTTTAGTTTATATATGCAAATATGCGGTGAATGCGCGGCCTTCAAGAGGAAACTTGAAACAAGTGTTTGCTTGCCTTAGCGGAGGATATAATCCTTGCGTTTGATGAAGTATTTGGATTGCTCAAAACTCTAGGTGAGCTGGCTCAATTAATACATCATGATTGAATGAATATTCTTATGATCCTCTGTTCCTGTTAGTATTTAGGACATTTCTGAATGAAAGACAACGTCGCACGGTGAGACGGTTCACAAATTAACATACACCCCTTCCAAAGTGTTAAAATGTCATTTTCAAATTATGTTTTGCCTCAGGCAAGAAGTACTCTGGATGAATGACTGACCCTGCATTTGTAAGTACGTCTTGCTGTAGGGCCCTGATACCTCCAATGTCTGGTATCTATCTCTAGGACATGTAAAAGATTTTGATGTAAATTTGTATGGAAGCAAATCGCTATACTTGATATGCCATTCACTGTTGATTTAAATCAAATTGGCTTTGGAGCTATTAATGTTACTATCATCACTGATTGTCAAGAGGCACGCTCGGTCATCGAAAAAGGTGAAACCTTCCGAACCGAGGTGGGTACACTTTGGAGAGAATTAGAAATGAGCGCAGCAGCCTACAAGATTTGAAGATTGTTCATATCCGAAGAAAATTTAATGAAGCGTACCTCACTTTTTGACCAAATCATCAAAACACCTACTAATCCTTTTGATTGGGTTAGTGCGAAGGTGATTGATTGGATACAGGACTTTAGACCTCGTGTGTGGTGAGATTGAGGAAAGTTCTTATATGTCAAAAAAAAAAATCAAATTGGCTTTCAGTTGGAATGTATTTCTCCTTAAACAATTTTGAACATAATATTTCATTTAAAACTTATAATCCTTTTGTGTTAGTGTTATTTTTTTTTAAAATGAGGTTCCAGATTTATTAAAAAAAAAGAAAAAATGATCGCCCTATGCCAAAAATGTTGAAAGATAATGGTGAAAAATCGTTGTAAAAACTGTTGTTAAAATATTTATAACAATAGTAAATAAACCATTGTAATTTATGATCATGGATGAAAATATCTATCGATACATCGATATATCCATCTATATATCTATTTTTTTCCATGTTCGATAAGGTACCGATATTTCTATTGATACCGATATTTTTTTCCTTGTTTATGACTGCAATAGTACTCGTTGTATGTGTGTTTTTTTAATATACAATTTTGTGTAATTTAAATTCTAACAAAGTAGCAAACAATATAATAATAACACTTATTAGCATGTGAACCAATTCATAGAATTGATCTAATGGATTATAAGGGTAAATAGTGATTTGAATCCATGATCTTTATATCATAGATAATGGAAATTTCAACCACGTAAGTTATACCACTTCGCCATTATAATCTGTCAATTTAATATTTTTATAGCTATAGAATAGTATGTCGTTTCTAATTGATGTTTCCAGCAGATTATATACATAATCCAGAAAGGGTGGAGATTAGATGTATTTTATTAATGATATGAAATCAATAAAAATAAGATGATTTTGGACCAGCCTTATTTTTGTCAAAAAAAAAAAATTGTGTTTGTAAACTCCTCCATGGATAAAATTCACTTTATTTTTTTAAAAAAAGGCTAATGAATTATTTGCAACCACAATTTAAATCACTTATAAGCATCTGATTTTCCTTGAAAGCTGTAGTGATCTTCGTTTGAACTTTTGGAAAAGAGAAAAAGAAAAAAATCGCAGCTAAAAATGGCGGCTTTTCTTTGTTCTTCACCTCTTGCGTTCAGCGCCATTCACAAACCTGGTAATGGTATCTCTTTCGTTTCTTGTCTTTTTTCAGCTGCATACTGCGTATAATAATATCCCTCTTTCATTTACAATTCTTGTCTATTGATTTTTCTTCTCCTTTTCCAGGGTTCATTAGTTGTAGGAAAGCTAATTGGATCGATGACTCTACTTGCAGATTTAAACCCTCTGCTTTTGAAGCTTTGAAGGTGTGTATGATTGATAATTGTGTTTGGGTTTTGTGATAATTGGTTGGTTTTACATTCATATTGATGAAATCAGCTTCAGGATTGTAATTGATTTTAAATCATTGGCCCAAAAAGAGTGTATTTTTGTGTTATTTAATACATTGACATGAACAAATGGAGTTCCCTTTAAAAAAATCACCTTGGTTCTTGTGTAAACTTTATAATCACTATTCTTACTCAAAAGATTGTGCTCTATGTAGTAATGAAGTGTTTTGCGTATTTTGAACCCTTTCTCTTTAATCATCACTATGTTAACACACTTATGGAATTGAAAAAGTACCTAAAATATACTCTCTCTGTCCGGCATAAGTTACTCGTTTCTTTTGACAACAAAGATTAAAATAAGGTAATATAATAAAGTTAGAGTATAAATGATGTGATGGAGAAAGAAGAAAAAAATAAAAGATTTAGATAAAATTAACGGTAGATGAGTGACATATATCCAAATAATAGAAAGGTGTAGGAATATAAATTTAGTGTGTAGTTGCCAAAATCAAATGGATAACTTATAGTGAGACAGACAACAATGGAAAAATGAGTAACTTATACAGAGATGGAGGGGGAGTAACAATCAATAGACTCAATACGCTCAAAATTTCGTTAAACATTGAAAAAATCAATATTTCGATAAAAAAACATGCATATCATTTCAAGGTCATACCAATACCCTATGTATATTTTGGTATGGAGTGGTATTTTCGGTTATACTGTACTAAAACACCCCTAGTCTACATTGAATTCATTTGGGCTTTTACTTGTATTTTACAGGCCACTGACAACAATCCAAGCTCCAAAACAAATAGTATACTCTGTGTTGACTGTGAGGGAAACGGTAAACGAAGCATCATTCCTCTAATGGATGTTTTTTTGTTATTATCTCAGAGATCTTGCATCTTAAATTCTAGGTCATATCTTGTATTTTATTGACCATTGTAACGTCTTTGGTTGCAACTATTCTAAGATCAATTGCAAACCAGAAGATTGCAGAAATAACGGTGCTTTGATCTTGCACCAAGTTTTGATATTTACTTTTGAATGAGCTCTCTAGTATTTGTTCCATTCTTCATATCTGGCACATCTTGTAGATTTAGGTGGCGCTCGGTTCAAGTTTTTCAATAAGAAGATTTTTTTCTTGTTTATATGGTGGTAATATTATTAGTGTTGTGCTCGATATCAGAAAAAAAAATGAACAAGATTGTTGGTTGCGGATAATGATTGAGGAGAAACAGTTGCGAGACGAGGGAAAGTTAATCAAATGGATAATTTTGAGGTTTTAGTTATATGATGATAGAAATAAGATTATGACAAATTGTTTGTAATATATTTTCTTCAGTACTCGTTAAATAATAATCTCACTGTTTTCGTTTGTGATAGGTGCAAAAATGTGGGCAATGTGAGGGTAAAGGAGTCAATTTAGTGGATCATTTCAACGGTCAGTTTAAGGCTGGTGCTTCTTGTTGGCTTTGCAGGTATATCTCCATCAATTTTGCCCTCTAAATCGTCCAATCTAGATTACCCTAATTTTTAGCTAAACACTTTTATGGTGCTCTAAAGAAAGCAATGACATAAGGCAAGTCTTAGGCTTCGTTTGGTTCAAATTCTTCATTGAATAGTGAGTTAAAATGAGAATGTTAGTTGCTACTTACAAGGATAGTGTTTTGCTCTAATATGTTAAAAATAGTGGAATGATTAAGGAAGAATATGTAGTTAATCAAAATGGAGTAATAATTAACTTATTTTGAGTTTCATTATCCCATACAAAGTACGATGAAAGTTAATTGATTATCTGTTATTTTTATTAACCATTACAATTACACCATGTTCATTCTCATTAAAAAAATTGAACCAAGTGCCTCCGTAATATTTTTCATACTCAATTGCGGAAGGAAATAATTTTTTCCATTTAGCTTTATACAAAACGGATATTCTCACATCAATTCCGAAAAACCTTATGTTGTGTTAATTTTTATTGACTCGACTAGGGACATATAAGGCCACTAGCCAGGCCAATCTTATTGGTCATGTTTGATTTCAGCTGGAGGTGGATGGAGCACAACCGAAATCAAACATGACCATAATATTTTCACTGTTTTTCTTAAACACACGCTCTCTATATATATGTCTCGAATTATCAAATATGTCATTACCATTAACCTCGAACTCTTCTGCAGTGGTAGGAAGGAGGTTCTTTGTGGCAACTGCAATGGTGCTGGTTTTATGGGTGGTTTCATGAGCACATTAGATCAATAACCCCAGTTTATGAATTTAGATTATGTTCATATCTAGGTTGTATTAAATCCAATAGATTTGGTAACGTGGGAAATGTTAATCAAAATGAGTAATGCTTATAAACAAAAAAATAGTGTTATTGATCATTTATGTTCTCATTAACCATTATAATTACTTTACTTTCATTCTTATTCTCATTTCCATTAAAGAATTTTCAATTATACGTCTTCAACTAATTTTGATCGTCTCACACTAAAAGAGTATCTCTATTTATTTAGTGAAAGAAAAAACCAAAAATTGGAGTTACTTTTCAGAGCAATGTGTGGTTTTGAAGCTCGTTCACTATGAGTGGTATTCATGCGATTTCATTTTTGCACTAAGAAACAAATAATGTCAAGCATTTGGATTGGAAAACTCAAATCTCTTAACTCAATAAATTACATAATTATTATAGTTCTTTTTTTCTTCTAAAATGCAAATATAAAAAGAAAAAACACTGACCTTCCAAAAATATATCTCGTGGGCCAGTTACAAATGGTTTTTTTAAAAATCAAAATTGCAAATAAATTCAAAAATATTTATACAAAGATCATAAGATAAATTTTCACAAAGACAAAAATATTTGCACAATAAACCTATTTGCAATTTTGGGTTACTTTTGAACATATTTGCAATAATTTCTAAATTATTCGTATTTTATCTCCACGATACAGATAATTTTGAAGTCCAACAACAATAGAAATTATATGTATTTTATAACATCGTACAAATAATTTGCATTAATATTGGTTTCTAATTTTATATTAAATTATATTACATAAATAAATATTACTATTATGTATGCAATATAGAAAAATAAATTCCATAAGGCTCCATTTGGATAGAGCGGATTTGAAATCAATGGATTTAAAGATAATATAACATGCATTTATACAAACTAAAATGGAGAAAAACTAAATGAATGGATTTGAATCACTCAAATATTAAGCACAAGTGGGAGAAGTGAGAGGATATCAAATGACTAGGTTTTGTTGGGTATTTGAAATCCTCTCACTTATAAGTAATATTTGTGTGAACCAAATCCTTTCATTTAGGGGCGCTTGGTTGGAAATTCTTCAACGGCAATGGGAATGGGGATTAATATAAGACAATTGTGGTACTTAATAAGTTAATAAAAGATGGTGAATGACATTATTTTTCCTCCTAAATAAGGTAATCATTACCTATTATGATTAACCTTTTCCCCATCTACAATCAATTCTCCTCAATCATTCCCTCCACTAGGGGTGGGAATAGACTGTGCCAAACCAAGCTTTGCATAAGAAAGCCTAGGCCTATTAGATAATTTTTAGGCGTGAGCTGACCTATTATCTATGATAGGTTTTTTTTTCAAGGCGCCTCGACTTCTTTAATAAATAGGCCAGGCCCGAAAGCCTTTTAAAGGCCTATTTCTTTTAACTTTTTATTCTTCATTAAATTTTAAAAAATCACATTTTTTATATTACACCGTAAATACTATACAATTCAAAATACGAATAAAATTAACATACCAAGAATTATCAATTAGCAAAAACAATAACAAAATCTTATGTAAATTAACGTAACGTAAGTTATTTTATTTATTATTAATATTTTTTACTAATATGTAAATTTATGAGATAAAATATATGAGTATCTCACAATTATTAATATATATATATATATATATATATTATATATATATATATAAATATAATATATTATATTATTATATATATAGTTAAATAGGCAGTCTGTTAGGCAAAAGGCCTACAAGAAAGCTCAAGTGCGGCCTATTTAATTAAATAGGCTTCTTAAAAGGCACGAGCACGATCTATTTATTAAACGAGCCGTAGAACCGAAGCTTTAGTAGGCCGGGCCGTAGGCCTGTCGGGTAGCTGGCCTATTCCCACCCCTACCCTCCACCACCAATAACAAGCTTCTTTTATCTCATTTTTTCCAAAATTGAGCACAACACCAATGATGCAACCAACATGGAGACATTCCTCCCTCCAATAAATTTGGGGGCGAAGGAAAAGTTAATTTCATTCTCATTCCCATTGAAGATCTCGTAACAAGCGCCCCCTTAGTTTTCTTCATTTTGATTTGTAAATGTATAGTCTTAAATCCTCGATTTCAAATGACTCCATCCACATGTTCTAATAGTTTTTGGTAAAGGAGATGAAAAATGAAGGGAGGGTAAATGCCCGACAAAATCTTCCCAAAAATCATATATTTATATATATATATATATATATATATATATAAACATATATTCCATTTTAAATTAGTGTAGGAGAGATAAAGGGTATTTTGGGGTTGTATATAATACGGTGTAGGAGAGAGAATAAAGTAGAATAAAGTAAGTTAATAACATTTTTAAAATTTAAATGGTAATGTGGGGATGTAGTTTATGAAAGATATTCCATTTTAGGGGTGTGAAGCTTAATTGTGGGACGGAGAATATATTTTTTAAAGAGAGACACTCAAACTATTAAAATTAAGAGTATTTTACGAATTTAAATTAAAAAACAACATTTTCTCCAATAAAATAAAAGATAGAAATAATAAAAATCTGAAAAATATCTAACACAGCCACAGCCTTATCTATCTATTTTGCAGTTGCTGTTCCTTTGTAAAGCTTCTTCAAAGAAATGGCGAACTCTCTCTGTTGTTCTCCTTTCCTTTCCGTAAACACCACTCAAAAACACGGTACTTCTTCCATCTTCTGCGTCTCTCTGTGTGAATATTTGAGTTTTCATTGCATACTGCGGATTTCTCTATTGCTTATCATAATTTTGAGTGGATTAATCGTTTTTGCAGGACTTATCAGTCACAAATACACTAGTAGGAACGCGAATTGGATCACTGACACTACTTATAGCTCCAACAATGTTGCTTTCGATGCTTTAAAAGTTAATGTGAGTGTTAATTTACTTTTGATTTTTGTGATAATTGTTTCTGTTAGAGCTCACAGTGCTTAATTGAGATGCATATGTCACTTAATCCTTGTGTTGTTTCGAATTCTTGCCCAATCGGAGTAGGTATTTTGTTTCGATTGTTTCTTATCGAAATGCATTATCTAGGGTCCTTATAGTGTTGTAAAGGTTCATTTCGTATGTTTAAGGTGTTTGATATTCTGTATATGTCTTATTCGGGTTTAAAAATTGGTACGTAATGAGGATTTTTACTACATTTCAATTGCCTCCTCTTTTATCTTTTTCTTGTCTGTAACTATCACTCAAACTTCATCCAATTCTATGAATTTCACTTGGTTTTGTTGTAATATATAGGCTACCGAGAACAAATCAACACCTGAAGCCAAAACTAATAGCCTGCTCTGTCCTGACTGTGAGGGTAATGGTAAGTGAGACATGATTTTGTTGGTGATTATCAATAGGCAGTAGGTTATTCATCTTCTTTTGGACTTGTTTGAATTGATTGAGCTTTAGGAATATCAACATATGTGCCTGATTTCTATGGATTGTTACTTTTATGAGAATTTTCAAGTTGTAATGATACTACTACATTGCCTTGTAATTGTTATTGGTCTATCACTTGATCACTTTTACGCATTGTATGTTTAATTTTATCTGCATTTTCCTTGTGACTCTGTTTTTGTCTGCCAATTCCACTTGTTGCATCAATTTTGTCAACAAGGATAACAATAACATAGATGATCTTGGTATGTTTTATGTAATATCGACTAAGGGAAGATGGGAAAGGCATCGTTCAAGTAAATGGTTGAGGAAATCTGTACATATGTTGTGCAATTTATCTTTTGATTCATCATTGTTCTACTTTCATCTTTTTCTTTTCTTAATTAACGGGCTTAATGGGCAGATCTCTTTTTTTTTTTTTTTTTTGGTGAACTGTCTAGAAACCACTCATGCTTATGATAACTTTCTTATTCTAATATATTTTCAGTTTCTACTATCTATATCGTTATGAAGTCTGACCACATTGTCAACGTGATTAAATGTTGTGCATCTTTCCGTTCCTGATATACGATTTGTAGGTGCTAAAACATGTGGACAGTGTGAAGGTGGTGGAATCAATAAAGTAGATCACTATGGTGGGCGCTACAAAGCTGGCGCCTCGTGTTGGCTTTGCAGGTATACTACTATTATTATTATTATTATTATTATTATTATTATTATTATTATTATTATTATTATTATTATTATTATTATTATGTACAGGTAAAATTTTGTTGGTGAGACATGGTACTATGCTTCTTCAAGGTCTCATGATTGAATATCGTCAACATATGCTATTTCATTTTCTCAATTCGAAAGAATGAGTAGAAGAGACCTTAGCAAGTGTTATGAAAAAACCACGTCTTAAAAATTCTTTTAATGTATGAAATTTATTGGTATAGTTTGTACTTTCTTTTCTTGAAGTTTGTATAATCATCATCATCATCCATTTTCTTTATGGCAATCAAAACTCTGATATCCAGAAATTTCCGTTCAAGTTTTATTTTTTAATTAAATTATATAGCTTCATATTTCATTAATACTGATATTGAATACCTGGTTTGTCCAGGAATGGTTCCTACCTATGATTATCCAGATCGCGTAATATTGAACAAAGATTGTTAGAAATCTGCATATTTAACAGATTCATATCTAAAATTATAAATCTTATTCATCTTTTGTTAGATTAGTGGATTCGAAATACACAATCTGCTGGATACTAACTTGAGCTCTTCTTCATCGACAGGGGTAAGAGGGAGGTTCTTTGTGGCAGCTGCAATGGTGCTGGTTTTCTTGGTGGTTTCTTGAGTACATTCGAGGATTAGGTACGTACAGTCGTTCAATCTTCGACGTCTTACTCGACTTCCATCTCTTTAATTTGTTGCATCAATTTTGTCAACAAGGATAACAATATAACATAGATGATCTGGGACATGTAGTAATTTGTGCATGTTACTTGTTGTATATGTATGCATGTATCCAATTATTTCATTTTCAGACCACAACTCCATCTCTATCATATTTCAATCTCATTTTTATTTAATATAAGGGTGTAGCAACAACGTCATGCTAAGATGGTAAACAAACATATGGCCTAAAGTGGTCGTAATGATGAATATTCAGAATTTTGGTGCAGGAGACTTTTACTTTATACAGTCATGTTTAATTTGGTGGAATGAAGACATGTATATCAAAAATAGTCAAATGTTAGGCAAATGTTTTGTAGAAATTACCATACAAAATCAAGTGACTTTGACATAATTACTAAATATCATATTTCAAATTAGTTTGATAATTTGGACAAATCTCATTAGTTCATATATCAAAACCTGTTTGGTACATCCCCATTAGTATAATGGGTAGTTTAAAATTATTGAGACATCGTCTCCTGGTTGATTTCGCATACTTGTCGCCTTTTTAGCCGATTTTACTTATGTGTCAATATGTTATAGTATAGGCTTGTCTATATGTTAAGTTTATATTAAATTCATAATATAAATGAAAATTTTGAATTTCTTGCAATGATATTAATTTTCTAAAATTGTGCAATTTCAATTTATTGCAATTAATATTCTTTTCTCAAGTCATAAGATTTATTAAAATTTGATATCCTATTACATTATAGTTTAAAATTTAATTTTTTATATAAAAAAATTTGTTTTTTTATATTTTATAACACGCGGATCTAAGCTAGTAATTAAATAAATGTCAAAGTTGATAATTGTAATTTACTCAAATCATAATATTGTTCAATTGTGATTTGTGCGCGTTTTATTTGATTGTATTATATTTTATATTAAAATATACGGTACCATACATTAAAAACATAACTAGTATTATATGGAGGGACATTGAAATTTTGATTTGGGGTTAAATGAGTAGTTAATATGAGAAATTAAAAATTGATGTTTTAATTGATGTTTTTACAATTTTTTCTTTAAAAACAATTGATGTTTTTACAATTTTTGTTTTTTTAATTTTTAAACCACTTATAACTACTCGCATTCTCTCCATGCGATACCATCATACCAAACTCTTAATCTTCAACCATATATAGTAAAATCTCTATATATTCATAAATTTTTTAAAATAATAATTTTTCAGTTCAAATTTTATTTCTTTACATTACAAATATTCCTAGGATAATTTAGTAAAATAAGAATCTTATGTAACAATGTTGGTGGCTTCTTGTTAAACTTCAAGAGCTTATCTTTAACTCTTTCTTTTTTATCTCATCCAATAGTTACTGGTTTGTGATATTAAATTACATCAAAAGTTATAAAGCATTTCAAATGCTATAAATATTTCATTTCTCGTAATTGGTTCCAAATGTATGTATCATCCTCTCGTCTTCCTCCATGTTATTCTTGAAAATGGTTACTATGCATTATTAAGTTATGTATGATGTACTCCTTTATCACGGTGAAAGTGTCTCAATTTGTCATTTTTGTCTCTGTCTCAATCAAAGTGTATCATTTCTTTTTGGAATACCCCAACAAAGATATTTATATCTATTCTATATACATATTTACACAAAATATTACTCATTTAATATATTTAAATATATTTTTTTATCTCTATTCATCACATCACTTGTACTCTATTATTATTCTACTACATTTCTTAAATATTGTGCCAAAAGGTCATGGGACAATTTCACTTGAACGGAGATAATATATATTTATTATGTATATTAGTAGTTCATGAATATAAAATTTATATTAATTAAATGCACTCACTTTTATAAAAATAAATTTTTGTTCCACGTACTGAAAAACACTCTTTAAAATTAATAAATTATTAATTTATAGATAATACCTCTTTAAAATATAAATTTTAATTTATAGCGATTTCACTGTATCCTGAACACAACCAAAAACTATAATATTTAAATAAATTAGCCTTATTAAATAAGCTTTTCATTCCCCCTCCCTTCAACTATTCTTTTTTTTTTCTCCACTTTCAACCATAGATGTAGAGAGAGATTATAACCTTTTTCCAATATGTTTGAGATTATAAACTAGGGAAAATTACAATTCCCTACAAAATACTATATACTTTTACAAAAAGTCAAAACACTGTTTGAAACTTACTCTCATCTACAAGTTTCTCGAGTGCTTTGTCCAATTTGTCCTTATAAAGATTTTACTCGGATACAAAATGTACAAGAACATTAACATTTACTCTCGGACTATTTACCGACAACTCCAGAGATTGCTCTTCCCCCAAAATCTATCATTTCAAATTTTCATTTCTTTTTTCCTTATTTACATTTGAGGTTTTAATTTGAAAAAGGCGCTGGGTTGAGGCGGAAATTGAATGGCGACGGCTATGGTGAATCGCGCAAGAAGGCGGTCGGAAAATGGAGAGTCGATGGTGGTGGCACTGGGTAGTGTCGCGCATGCGATTTGGCCGACGGCGGTGGCACACGACCGTGCGATGCGGTGATGGTGTTTCCCGCGATGATGAAGGGCGACGCGGTGGTGAAGAGCAATTTGTGACGCAGTGATGGAGAAGGGCGACGGGCTATGCGATGATGGTGGTGGTTACGGCTGTGGGAGGCGCGACGACGGTGATGGGGTCGCGCGACGGTGGTAGGTGGATGGAAAGTCGGTGACAAAGGGTTGCGTTGAATGGCTGTTGCAGGTTGGGGAGGCACGATGGGGGTGCAAATCTGTGAAGGAGACGGTGGGTGCTCTTATCGCTATGTGGGTGCACTCACCAATCTGATGGGTGTATCTCATCCATGTACATATATGCCTCTGCTCATGTACATATGTGCAAGAAAATGTGCAAATGTTGAAGAGAAATATACATATATGTCTGTCCATGTACAAATGTGCAAGAAAATGTGCAAATGTTGAAGAGAAATGTACATATATGATCGGCACGACAATGTAGAGTGACCGAGAGCTAGCCGCCATATGGCGGTGAAACCCACCACAAATCCAGTACAAATGTTCCCAAATTTCCCAACCGAGAATTACAAAAATGTCTCATCGAAACCCATACTTAAAGAGCACACCAAAATTCATCTCGTTATTTCACCTTTTCACTAATGACATTTTGAACCATCACCACGTCGGTGTTAATGGCGAAAACGATCTCGGATGTTTGGACCTACGTATCGAAGAACTCAAGTTAATTATTTACAGAAAGTGAAATTTAAAAAGTGAGAAAAAGTGATGAGGTGATGATGTGAACCTCCCGCTCGACAATGAACAAGACAAATCAATCTTATAGGAACAGTGCACATCATTTTTCAATACAAATCAATCTTATAGGAACAGTGCACAACATTTTCCAATTTAAGGGGCATAACTTTAAATAAGGTAGAAAACAAAATTTTAAAAAAATTAGTAAAAGATTATTTTTGTTTTCACATGATTAAAAAAATTAACTTTAAATGGTGCTGGTTTACTAAACCAGCAGGGAATCCGAGATACAATTTTTTCTCAACCACACTCATTTCAATAACTGATCATTAACATAAATATAATTTTTTTTTTTTACTCTTCTTTTATTTATAATTTTTCGCACTATTTTTCTTAGTTTTATACTTCCAATAAAAACACATTAACCATTACATAGTCCTTCAATCATTACAATTATAATAAACATAAAAATAAAATAATAATATATAGACTCTTAAAAAATATAAGACAAAATTTATGGTGAACCACTCTCACAATGAACTAGTTCACAATATTGATTGTTTCATTAATATTTATTAGTTTGATAGCAATTTTCTTTAAAAAAACAATTAATACAATGCCAATTTCATTGTAAAATTAATTAATGTGCAAGAGACTTGCTCATAATATAATAATATAAATTATACATTCTTACACAATAATTTTTTTAAAAAAATTATATTCTACTTAAAATTTAAAATAAATGTACAGTGTTACTATTTATCATGATTTTGAAACTAAAATTTTGTAATTCAGATTTCAAAATCAATAAAACCCCTAACCAAATATATTCTTAGGTTATGCTTGGTTAAAGATGGTGTCATCCGAATGGAGATGACTCATTCCATCTCATTCTATTTTGGAATTTATCTTATCAGAGTCACTCTTTTGTGAAGCACCATGAAACAGATACCATTACAATCATTCACTAAAACCATTATAATCATTCATTGATACCATAACTATTTTATAATGTGATATCGGTTTATAAATGTAACGATATCACTAAATGAATGTTATGGTATCCATGAATAAATGTAATGGTATAAATTTTAGGGCATATACTATTAGGTACATATTATTGCTCAAAGTTACAATTTGATACAAACACTTGTTTGCACTTACTATTAGATACAAAAAAATGAAAAAATCTTCTAATCGTACCCTAAATCTGAAAGTGTGAGTTATTGTGCATTGTCGGGAAAATGAGAAAAATCAGATCACTAGCTTGACTATTTGGTATGCTACGTCACTCTATTATAGATTCGGTTGATATATATATATATATATATATATATATATATATCTTTCAATTTCTGTTTGAATTTCAAATTCTTCTTGCTAAATCTTCATCTCAATCAAGATATCACGTGCTGGAGTCGAGGGAATGGATGGGTGAAGGTGGTTGGAGTTATCGGCGATTTACGAGAATGGGTTTACGATGAGACATTTTTGTAATTCTAAGTTGGGAAATTTGGGCAACATTTGTACTGGATTTGTGGTGGGTTTCACCGTCGTATGGCATAGCTCGTCACTCTCGCCGTGTCGTGCCGGTCCATATATGTACATTTCTCTTCAATATTTGCACATTCTCTTGCACATTTGTACATGGACAGACATATATGTATATTTCTCTTCAACATTTGCACATTCTCTTGCACATATGTACATGGACAAGATACACCCATCAGATTGGTGAGTGCACATTTGTACATGGACAGACATATATGTACATGGACGAGATACACCCATCAGATTGGTGAGTGCACCCACACAGCGATAAGTGCACCCATCGTCTCCTTCACGTATTTGCACCCCCATCGCGCCTCCCCAACCTGCAACAACATTCAATACAACCCTTCGTCGCCGACTTTCCATCCACCCACCACCGTCACGCGACCCCATCACCATCGCCGCGCCTCCCATAGCCGTAACCACCACCATCACCGCATAGCCCCGTCGCCCTTCTCCATCACCGGCGAAAAATTGCTCCTCACCACCGCGTCGCCCTTCATCATCGCGGGAAACACCATCACCATCATCGCATAGCCCCGGTGCCACCACCATCGACTCTCCATTTTCCAAAGACCACCTCCTTGCGCGATTCACCATCGCCGCCGCCATTCAAGTTTCTCGATGACTACAAATTTGAAAATTATGGGAATTCAAATTGGGAAAAAGCTCGATAATGGACTACAAATTTCAAGGTAAGTAAGTGACGAGATGTGACAAGAAACAAGACTCCAATGTTTAATGTACCGTTAATTTTGTATCTGTTTGTAATTTCTTTGTAGGGACAAATTGGTAAAATGACTCAAAAACTTGTGTGAGAGTAAGTTCTAAATAGTGTTTTGATCTTTTTATAAAAGTGAACAAGATTGTGTAGGTAAATGTAATTTTTCCTAAATTTTATACTATAAAACTATTTCACACTATGTTTGAGTGATAATATTTGTAATTTATCTCATTAGTAGACATGTTTAGCAATAAGATAAGGACCTAATTTAGGTTAAATTGGGTCCTTATCTTATTGCTAAACATGCCTACCAAACGGGCATTAGAATATATATTTCAAGATAAAATATACGGTGAACCAATTTAATCGTAAATATGATTTATAGTAGTTTTATTAAACAATATTAACTTCATAGTAATATTATTTAGTAAAAGTGTTAATATCATTTTAAAATACACTTAATTTTACAGTAAAATTAATTTATCCATATAATTACATGTTTTTGACAAAATATCTTAAATGGTTAAAATATCAGTGCCATAAAATTGTGTCGTGGCCTCATGGGAGGGGTAGGAAAATTTTAAAAAATATATGTAGAGAGAAAATCAACAAACTTACCTTTTTCATATTTTTGGAATGAAAATGATTAATCCTCCATTATCTGTGAATGGAAATAAAGCATTATCTATCAGCAAAATGAAAATGATTGATCCATTATCTACTAATGGAAAAAAGCATTATCATCAGCGAAACCATAATCTGTCTATTAACGGAATTAAAGCATTATCCATCAGCAAAGTAGGGTTAATTTTATAATAATTCCAACCTATAAACTTATTTCAATTTAATCATGATTCTTAATATTTTTTTATAAAAAAACCATAATCTCTTTAAAAATTTTCGGATATATGAATTGCATTTTTACCAAAAATTTCAATGCATGAAAGTACTTTAGTGCTTAGATTTGACATTTTCCTTCACACAATAATTAAAATAATCATGTCATAATTTAAAAGTGTATGCTAGAATTAAAACAACTAAAAATATGAAAAATTCTTTATTAAAATATTAAAAATTGTGAATAATTGAAATTAATATATATATCGTGAATAAACATAAAATTAGCACATTGCTTTTAAAATGTGAGAATTAATCATATACAGTGCCACTAGTCAAATTTTATGATGTGCTCGTGTGTGATTTTTATCAGAAGTGTGAATTGGTTGGTTCAACCGGTTGAACTGAAAATCGGTCATGAAATCGATCGAATTACCCTTAAAAATTAATTTTAAGGCTGGATCGAAAAAACAAAACTACAAGAACTGCAAAAAAAAAAAAAAAAAAAAAATCAGTTGAATTGTTTTTTAGTTCATTAATTATTGAAGTTTAAAGTTTAAACAATGATATATTCTTTATTCACTTTTATTTAATATTTTAATTATTAAATTTATTAAACAAGTTTCTCAATTCCCAAAATTATCTAATGCTTATGTCTATTCTTTTCTCTCTCATTCTATTATTTTTAGTATTTTAAAATGATGTTGTTGTATGGTCGACTATAATCTTATTGTGTTTATTTTAATATAAAACTTATAAATTTTAATTTTTATAAGTGCATATTAATTTTTAATGTAATATAGAGAATATAAAAAAATAGACAGCAATTATTTTAACGATGAACCGACAAAACCGATGCTTAGTTTGTTTATGAAAATACTGATTCTTATAATATAAAGTAGTATTTTTTAAAAGGTAATAAGCGCTCTCAAATAATAATAAATTGGCCCTGGCATGAGCATAATTACTATGGCTTTATCATTTGTAGTGCTACGATGCTTTCTGCTGCTAAATTATTTCAAATCAGGAAGCAATTATTAAGATACGATTTGATTAGGTACTTATAGTTTAGAGTAGTATTTGTGTGCACATTGTGCACAATAAAAGATTGTGTGTACAAAGTTTAGTTATAGTGTAGTATTATTTTAGGTATTGTATAATATTAGTTTGGTTACAATGTAGTATTATTTCGGGTATTATATAGTATTAGTTTGGTTATAGTGTAGTATTATTTCAAGTATTGTATAGTATTAGTTTGGTTACAGTGTAATATTATTTCGGGCATTGTATAGTATTAGTTTAGTTACGCAAGATTAGCAATCCGTATATTATTAGTTTAGTTACGGTGTAGTATTAGGTAAAAACATTGGGCACACAAATATTTGCCTATAGTTTATATAAATTGATGTGCAACAATGAACTCTGGTGCATACGATGAACTCTACTTTTATCAAGTATCAAGTTATGCACATTTATTATTACCGTCCGTATTTACTTATAACGGTGCATGTGCATAATAGTGATAGTGCATGCATGCATAAAGTGATATTGAAAATGCATGGCAACAATTGTAAAAATAGAGTTTATCGTATGCACCCGATTCACACAAGTGTTGATCTTTTTATATATTTTTTATAAAAGTAATTAATAAAAATTTAGGTACAAATTTAATTATTCCATGATGTCATAGTCATTTTTTTATTTTCTTTATTATTATGATAATTATACTCTCTCTATTCCAAGTTAAGTGTTACATTTGAAAATTATACAATTTTTAAGAAATATAAAAGTAGAGAGAAAATTAAAAAAAAAAAGTGTTTATTATTATTAATTAAGTGAGTGACATAATTTTGATGAAAAATATGGATAATTATTTATTAAAAGAGTGGACACAATTTATCTTAAAAAGAAATGAAAATATTTAATTTAGAACATCCAAAATTACAAAATAAAATATTTAATTTGGAACGAACGAAATACAATATTAGTTCCTCATAAACTAATCACACAACCTAAGTTAATAAAAACAACTCTCTCATATATGTAATGATGAGACTCAATTATTTGTCCGTAAAAAAATAAAAAAATAAAAAGAGACTCAATTATTTGCAAATCTTTTTGATAACCCTGACGTGTGCATACTTGTCTCTGTTCTGTGTATCAGGTGCATAAAAGGAAAAATCAATAACGGGTGGTAGTTGCGTTTCGGGTAAAAAGTGAAATTAATTGGGCTTATGTGTTTGATATTGAATTTGATCTTATACAGCAGTTGTACATCGATTTAAATGTGCACCATTAATTATGTAATGTTACATAAGTAATTAATTAAATAATAGTGACTCTTGTATATGTGACATCACATGATAGACGATTGACACGCCACATAAGTGGTGAACATATAAATTGGTGCCCACTGTGGCATAAAATCAAATCCGTGTTTGATATATTGTGAATTAATTTTATTATGAAATTAATTAAAAATAACACATTGATTTAAAAATGCATTTAAATTTAAAATTGATGTTGAATAGATTTAGCCATTTAGGAGGCGCTTGTATCAAACTTTTCAATGAGAATGAGAATGAAATTGTATTTTTCTCAATGACTTTGGATATAGTGGAGGAAGAAATGTCTTCATGGTAGTTACAACATTAGTGTTGTGCTCTAATTTTGAAAAAAAAAAAAGAGATAAAATAAGTCTCGTTGATAGTAGTGGAGGGAATTATAAAATAATTGTAAAAGCGAATAGACTAATCAAAATGAACAGTGATTACCTTATTTAGGAGGAAAAAAAAATCATGATCATTTTTTATTTTTGTTAACCATCATAATTGTATTATACTCATTCTCATTCTATTCTTATTTAAGAATTTGCAACAAAACGCTGCTTCACATGTGCGAATACTTTTGCATCTATAAAAAAACACAAAATAAGAGTGATTGAAAACAGGATAAAAACACACTGATTTAAATATCAGGAAAATTTTCTCTCATATCTGTTTCGTTCATATAACAAAGGTTAATGAATTTTACAAAGATTAGATCGTGGAAGATCTTCATGTATATATATATTTTTCAATTTATTTATTGTGAATTTTGTTCACTGTATGATAATAATATCATTAATTTCATAATATTAATTCATTAATATTATTACATTTATAAACTAATAACATAATATTTATTCACACACCTCGACATGTTTACATATGTAAAATATTATAATATTAGTTTATAAGAGTAGTATTAATATTGAATATAAGTATTATGGTATAACTATAGATCAAGTTTGATTTTATTCAATGCATGAATTTCGACACATATATTTTGTTAAAGGGACACTATTGTGTGAGACCGTCCTAATGCATGAGACGGATATGAGATGGAGTCATTTTTTAATAAATTGTTATCATTTTTTTATAAATTGTTAAAACTTTTCAATTTATTATCACTTTTATACTAATTTGTATCATTTTTTAAAAAAATAATAATAATTTATTAAAAGTGTCTCGATCTCATGTATGAGATCGTCTCATACAAGTTTTTGCATTTGTTAAATAAAGCAAAACGTGCGTGCAATGATGAGGGACAGGCGAGCCGGGAGCGGGCTCACTTGAAATTTGATTTTTTAGTAATAATAAATTATTTAATAGAAAGATAAAAGAAAAGTAATATTAATGGGTGCACTGATTAATTATTCAGGTGTTAATAATCCCACTTATTTTTATTTTATTTTTTTGTTAAAAGTTATGTGTTTAAAAGGCGTGATACAAAAAAGTGATACGAAAGAAAAGTGAGAGTTTTCACAATCAAATTTAAACATTCAAAATGTGTAATAAGTGATATACTAAAGTGAGGAGTATTTTTTTAAAAACAGTGATAATATTTTGGCAAAGCCTACTATTAATTATGTTTTATGGTGAAACTTTATTCATATATTAAAGAGTATTAGTTGTAATAATTGAATGATATTATTTATATTATTAAGAGATATTAATTGTGATAACCGAAAAGTATGGCATATATTACTAAAGGGTATCGGTTGTGATAACCGAATGGTATTACTTATATAATTATATTACAACAAGATAATATTACAAAGAATATTAGTGATGATAACTGAAGGGTATGACCTATTTTACTAAAGAGTATTAGTTAGGATAAATGAAAAGTAAACCGAATTTATTTTTTCGGTATGAATTAAGTTTCACCGTGAAACTTGGTTCACGTAAGACAAACTCGAATATTTTAAGTGAAAAGTGATACATATATTTGAAGTTTTGAACATACATATATATATATATATATATATATATATATATATAAAGTGGGGAGAGAGATTATAGGTAGTCTTTATTGAACAAGTGAAATGCACTAGGTGAAGTAGCGAAACTCACTCTCCATTAAAAAGAGTGATTTAATTTTACCAATTAAATTTTTTTCATTAATTTTTACTTTGTAACAATTTCAAATTTATACTACCTCCGTCCAGAGACATTTGCGATTGACTTTTCAACGGTTTTGTGTGAGAGTTATTTCATAGTAATATGTTTACAAAAGTTGTTTTATATGAATGATATGCTAGTTGATCTTATTAACTAGTATATCATTCATATAAAATAACTTTTGTACACATATTACTATGAAATAACTTTCACACAAAAACCGTGGAAAAGCCAATCGCAAGCAAATGTCTCTCTGGGATGGAGGAGTATAAGTTTTTAATTTTAAATTTATTTTCAACACACTACATATTACACTCTTGGAAGAAATAGTCTTATGACCCCTAACTCGTACATAGTTGATACCCTACTCACATATCTCGATATTTTGCATATATATTTGATATCTCTGTTAATATATTTGTTACTTCTCTAAGGGGTGAAATGCATCTTACGTATGAGACGGTCTAATACAACTTTTGCCTATATTAAAATGATTATCTCTTTTAAAGATTTTTAATTTAACATATATATTGCATATATAAAAATAAAATTCAAATCTAAACTATATTACTCCCTCCGTCACGTACTTAATGTGATATTTACTTGTTAAACCATGATTTTAATGTAAGAATTATTTAATAATATAAGTTATTTTTTTATGGGGGTAGGGTAGTTTTTTTAAAGAGAGTTATTTAATAATATTAAAAATGAGATAGTGTGGAAAAAGTGATTGCATATGTTGTAATATTGAAATGATTAAGAGAAATAGATGAAAATGCTAAAATTATTTTATTACTATTTAAGAAAATAATGTATTTAGCAAGCGTTTACACATCTTTTGACAAATGATACATTTAATATAGGACAAAGAGAGTATATTTATTGTTTTAAAGTGTTCTCTATTGATTTTAATTATATGAGTTGAATTTAAATAAAATTGTTTTAGATTATATAAGGTTTGTTAAATCCTAAAATCATTTTATAAATTTTAGTTTTGGGTTGAATTTAGTACATATTAAAAGGTCTTATGATTAATAAAATACTTATAATATATTTATAATATATATAAAATATAATTTGTATAAGAATTTGTGTGTCACACATAAGAATCACTAGTGTTTAGGTTTTAACCAAAAAAACCAAAAAAAAACCAAATATCTTTCCATTAAACTTTATCACTTTTTAAAAAGTAATATAGTTATAAGTAATACTCCCTCCTTCCATTAAAACTATGTTCGTTTGGTTTTAATAAGTTTTAAGAAAATATAGATAAAATAAGAGTATTTTGAGATATTGTGTGGTTCATTTTTGAATTAAGTGGTTGTTTATAAGTATAAAGTTAATAACATTTAAAAAAATTAAGTGATAATTAAATGATAAAGCAAAATAAATTATTAAAAAAAGTGTGATCATACTTTTGCTAAAGAGAGGAATATATTTTTAGTGAAACATATGAACGGTAACTTCGGTGGAAGAATAATATATGGCGGAGTTCTATTTTTAAAAAGTAATATTGTCATCATTTACTCCTTTATTTATTTATATATATGGACCACAGACGCCTCAAATTCCATAATTTAATTAGTTTCAACCATGTTATGATTCAACTTGTCATCTTCTTGGCTGAAGAAGAGATGAGTGGGAATGACTTAGAAAATGGCATGGCATGTGTATGGATTTGAATTGACCAAAGTAAACTGAAACTCTATCTCACGAAATGAAATTTGATGGTTCTTCCGACATAAATTTTTTCTCTACGTGGTAGTGTTCATTATTTGACGTAATACTATTTCATAAAAGATGTAATAGTGTATTTCATCTACCTCTAAATGTGATATTTCAAAAATTACTTTTGAATGTATTACTACGTGTGCTAAACAATATTATTACTCCACTATTATGTATGCTAAACAATAATACTATGTAGCTAACAAGTATTGCTATGTATACTAAGCAATATTACGTTATAAGTCAAACAAGATTATTTTTTAGCCTAATACTACATAGGTAAATAAGTAATACCAATGACATGAATATCGTTTAACGGTCTGAATTAAATTAAATTAAGTGAAGAAAAATAATACTCTCTTCGTCCCATTTTAATGGTCTTTTTAGGGATTAAATTTTTTTCCCAAAATATTTATCATCTTGCAACAATCTATAAGAAATAAATGAGTTTTTCCAAATATACTCTTGTTCTTGTTTATTGTGATACTCCATTAATCTAGACAAATTTATTTCATTTTGAAATTTACTTCCTATTATAACCGGTATTAAATCCGGGTGATTTATGTGGAATGTGGTGAAGATTTACCGGATAAACACGTAATTGAGTGATAGATTCGAGCTTTAATGGCTAACGAGAATTGAATGCGAATGATTGTAATGAATGCTTCAATGAATGCAGTGAGCAATAAAGAAGACAATATTTGCTTTGGGTGGTTTAGGCCCGGCCTTAAGTGTGGATCGTATGGAATCTGTTTATCGAGCCTTAAAGGCTTTATTTATATATTTGAAATATTGCCCTAGAATCCTCGAAATTGGGGACCAATGCATTAAATGCATGGATACTCATTTAATGTCGGATGTACGGCTGTACTTGGGTCATTAATCGCCCACCTTCGTCGTAGTCGATCGATTTTCCGATACTAAAATGATCCTATTACTATTACAAGGAATGTTGGCATTTAATGCCTCCACCGTTAGGGGATTTATTCCTATTGTAGGAGTGATTCTCTGCATAAAAGGACGATGGTGCCGGACTCCCGCTCGGATGTCGATATTGGTCGGCCTTTGCGAGATAGCCGGTCGCCTCCGTTCCTTCTCGTGAGGACTTCTCGCTCCCTTTGGATTTTGACCCTTTCAATCTTGGTCGGTCTGTTGGACCTGCTCGCTGCCCCAGATCTGGTTGCCCTTCTTCACTCAATTAGGCTCGGCTAAGTCTTTGGACCCGATGGGGCCTGCCTTTGGGCCGGCCACGACTACCTTAGACTTGGGCCCAATTAATATGTGATACAACACTTCCACAAGAAGGGTAAAATTGTCCTATTATACACATATTTATTATTTTCTTAATCTGTGTGAAACAACTTTAAACGATCATTAAAATGGGATGGAGGAGTAGTAATTTTTCGAATATTTTTTTACTAAAGTAAATTGACATAAGAGAAAATATATCAATGAGTGTTTTAATCAATATATATTTGCTATAGTATAATGGCAAGTAATCATCTATCTATGCTCATGACCATGTTCATGCAATTCTTGACCGATTAAAAAAAAATCAATCCTTGATAATGATATATACTCTCTTTCACAATAAAAGTTTTCTATTTTCCTTTTTAATCTATTTTAATAAAAATTTTATTTCTTATTTTTGGTATACCACTCCAATATTTTATCTTTAGATCATATTTTATTGGTGACATTCACCACAATGTCATAATTAAAAAAAAAAAAAAATTAATAAAATAATGAGGGCAGCGCCTCCATGACACTGGGGGTGACCAACCACCCCAGTATCATCAAATTAATTTCACCTCTTAATTTACACTTGGCATATTTTAATTAGTTCTTGTAATTTATTTTTTTAATATAGTTAAATTTGTAGATATTAAAGATAATATATTTAAAAATATATATTAAAATTTGTTAAAAAATTATCTATCGAAATATTTTAAAAACACAAACTACGTTTCTCTCTTTTTCTATTATTATTTATATCATTTTCTGTTTAATATTTTGTGCATCTATTTGTAGTTTGTTTATTTTTTAAAATTTCGTATTTACAAATCTTGTAATTTTAATGTTGTTATTCATTTAGTAATTTATTTAACTGTATGATATTTTTTTTTCTATTATAATTATGAATTTAGAATGTTAAATATTTTTTATGTATTTTTTACAAATTAAAAATATAACAAAAATTGATTATGCATAATATGTATTTAAAAATAATGAAGAAAAAAAGTATTTTATGTTGGGTTGATATCATTTATAAAGTATAAAAAAATTAAAATTTACTTGGGTTGTAGATTGTGTATGTGGATGAGTGAGAAATAAATATTAATATTAGAAGGTTAGGTTGGAAGAGTGTCACCAATAAATTCACAAGTGCTATTTGCACATTGACGTGACACCGTTGCAATGTAATTCCAAGTCCCAAAGCAAAACAAAGTAACAATATAAATACTATAAAATAAAAGAAAAGAAGTGCATGGCAAAGTAGTATATATATACACGTATATGTATATGACATTTCATTTTCTCGCCTCGTATGCCTGGGGAAAAGCAATGGGATCTCGCATTATTTATTATATTAGTATTATATTATATTCTCTCTATATATAGAGAGAAAGAGAAATGATAATGCAGAGAGGAAATGTGATTGGATGGCATGCATAGCAGAGGCGGTGTAAAATGGCAACAGTGTCATTTTTAATTTTTTTCTTTATTTATTTACTCGAATTATTTTACAAAAATATTGATATTAATTGTTTAATATTATAAAAATATTAATTATTTCACTCAAAAGTATTAGTTGTGAAGAAGGACGAATATACACAATTCTAACATGAAAATAAAGCTTTATACCTATTTGAATTAGAAAAAATAAAATACACTCATTATATATTTTTCATAAAAAAAAGAAAAACTAATTTTTTTGGGCCTAATTTTTGGCCTCTTTGTCACCTCACGTTTATTTTTACGTCATTTGTGCATGATCGTTGTGTAGATAATTGAATAGATCTATCCGATCTTTAAATTGTAACTCTAAACCAAATGCGGATGGGTGTCTTCTTTTGATCCAAGATTCCGATAGCCATGGCTTTGGATGATAGTCGGATCTCATGTGCAATGAAATAAAAGTAATAGTTACTATCCGCATAACTAAAATACATTATAAAAATATAATAAAACCACAAATATTTTTCTTACCAATATCCAATGAGAATAATTGTTCACGTGCCCTAACACCACCCTTGCGCTCGGAAGTGCTCGATAGGGTTCCAAAGCTACGGGAGGACATAAAAATCCGCCTTGATTTCACCGAATGTCATTAAGAAGATATTATATGTGGTTGCAGCCACGTATCCACGATCATCTTGAAAGATAGTTAATCTGGACCGCATGAACCATTGAAATGATTAATAGTTTGGTCCAAGACTGACATGATTGTAAGACCACCTATTACGTTATTGTATAATTATGTTCTTCCGCGGATATCATGTAGCATATCACCTCTACCGTATGCCATTGATCTTCGGTTCCGAGGACCGTAAGCGCAACAACTCTAAAACCGCAATTACCGTCTCCGACCACTTCTCCGATGTAGGGAGGAAAATATTTCTCCATCTTAGAGCCTCGTAATGGTACACATGACTCACTTTGGCGAGCGCTACTATTGCGTGGGAATCTTGGGAGGGTGGTCTCGGACGGTGCGAAAAGCTTGCCTCGCCCTGACTCACTTTAGGAAAGCTCATCCGACACCCTTCTAATGTGTTATTTCTATGATGAGTTTCGGGTGGAATATCCCGATATTTATTAGTGGCCGCCACTCTCCCCTTACCCTTTGATTTTTGAAAACTCTTTAGTCGGACCGCTTTACACCATTTCTCCCAATTTGAAGGTTCACGGTTAGTGCGTAGAGGCTTCTTATTTTTTTCAACTCACGGAGGTGCACTAACGTCTTCCGTATCTTGAATAATTTTCTCCTCGTGGTAGTATCACGTGAAAAATCTATATTCATTGTTCTCTAGTATAAATCAATAATGTCTAAAGGGATACTCTGTTCGTATGACATGTCTTGGAGAAGCCCGGAATTGCACGGAAGACCGTGTGTTCTCCACAGATAACACCCGCATTTATTTTGACCTAGATCTCTTGTCCCTTCTGCGATAATTAGTTCGAACACCTTAAACGTGACCTTGCAAACTAGATTCTTGAACAATTTGCAGTTTAACATATCGGTCCTTGTCTTGTTGGCGTTAATCATCGATTGTTTTTTTATCTCCCCTATTTGCAACTCCATAACCCGATGAATCTGGTCGAACACATAGTCAAATGTGTGATTGCTTCCGTTGAGGTTGGCTTTCACCCCTGTGATGCTCTTGTTCAACCCTACAATTAAAGCAGATACAAGTAAAACGTAAGTATTTATAACTTTTAAATGAATATATTTAAAAAGATTGTACGACACTGCTTTGTCGTGTAGTTTCCATAGTGCAGCCGATGATCGATAAACGCACTTAAAACTGCGTGTACATGCTTGAAAGCCATATTTCTTCGCAATAACGAATTAGTCCAGGATAGTGCTCGTACTTTTTCTTTACCCGCTCCCAATATGCAGAAATTCTTCAAGTGTGGCCGCTTTAATTGCCTCTATTCCACTCGATGTTTAAAACATTCGGCGAATTCTTTATTGAAATCAGGCCGTTGTAGAGCCTCGGTTAGAACACATTGCTCTATGTGGCGCCTAAAAAGAGAACTAATCTCATTCGTGACACACGAATCGCTTCTCGAGAATTTGGAAATATTTTATCCACCGCTTTCATCAACGCGAGATCCCTATCTGTAAGAACAACATTCGGTTCAACACTCTCATACAGTCCCCGAATAAATTGCAAGACAAATTCAAGTGTTCCTGTGTTTCATGCTGCATAAATGCGTATGCGATGGTGAACGCCTTGTTTGTGCTTGTTGCCCAACAACTTCAAGTAAAGGCATATCGTATCTGATCGTTTTGTACGTGTTATCGATTATCAATATTTGCGGATATGTGTTCACCATTGCATAAGACTGCGGGTGGCTGAAAGCAACATCTTGTAGTTCGTTATCGCCATCCACTGCTCGAAAATCGTACCTAATAAAATATTGCACGAATAAAATAAAATAAAATACAATAAAATTTTAATTTTAGCAGACTATTCTCTTTATATATATATATATATATATATATATATATATATATAAAATATAGATTACCTATTAAATAATATGACATTAAAATAAATTAATTATTTTAATTAAACATTATTAACAAAATTAAGAATGTTAAGATAAATAAATTAATTAATAATTGAACTCAAATGGTAGCTTTAAATAAATAAATTAATAACATTATTAACCTTCATTATTAATCCTTTCATCAAAAAAAAAAAAAACAATAAAAATATAATTTTTATGCATAATAAAATTGATGACAACATGACAATCAAAGCCACAATAAAAACACAATTTTTACTATCAAATCACGGAAAATGACAAGATCTCTCACATCAAGATTAATAATTGTAATACTTATGAAATAAAATTTTAAAAAACGTGCATGTGGAATAAATAAATTTAAATCGTGCATCCCACCCCACCCTTCCCTTACCCAATCCCTTCTATATGTAAAATAAATATTTTAAAATATAAAGTATACTAATATTTTTACCTGTAATTTCGCATTTGCGGTAGGTGGAAATAGTTTTGCATGGGGTACGCCTTCCCGGTTTTGACTCCTTATGTTGTTGATGCAATTGTTCACCCTCTTAATATCCATAACATTGGTTGGATCGTGCCTCTTTATATCTGTCGACATGTTGCGTGGACTTATATGAAGCATTTCTTGCATTGTATCTCTTTAAATTGGTTGGGTGTTAAGGTACCTAGTCTCGAACCCTCTGCAAATTCCGGGAAGGGATGATTGTGTGTCCCGCTCAAAACATCAATGCTCCAAAGATCTTGATCGTATCATATTCCCTAGCAACTAAACAAAATTCACACGAATTTCTTTGTGTTTTCGTGTTTCTTTCATTTTTGGTTTTGAAGAAGGCCTATACTGTCCTCGACTACATACATACCTTAACTTATGTGGTTTAGAATCACGAATGGCTAAAGTGATATTTCGCATACCCGCAATCCACTTAACATATGACTTCACCGCTTATTTTCCTTTTATACCCCTACAGGAGTTAAAAATCGCTCGTGACATCCTCGGATACATAACCAACATCATAATAAGAACTCATTTCAAATTGAAAACGTAAAAAAATTGCTAATTGAGAAGTTATAAAAAAATTGCTAGTAAGACATTAAAAAAATTAATGCATGCCATCCAATTACATTTCCCTCTTCATTATCATCTCTCTTTCTCTCTATATATAGAGAGAATATAATATAATAATAATATAAGTAATAATGTTGATCCCATGCTTTTCCCAGTGCAGACAGGCAGGAAATGAAATGTCTAGTGATGTTATCTTGTAGTAGTAGTACTAGTTTATCTTCTTTTGTTTTCATTTTTATATTTTAGAATTTCTATTTTTATATTGTGTCGAAATTGAATAAGGAGATGGAGATATGAATTATTTATTTTTTCACGTATATCAAATTTGAAATTTTAATGTCTTACTCTTTGTACGTGAAATATGCTATGAAATAGTTCTACCGTAATTTTTTTAATTTTATATGTATTTTTAAACAATATATAATAGTTTAGTATAGTAAGAGTTTTGAAACTCTATTAATTTTTAAAAAATATTATTAATTGATTTTTGTAGCAAAATTAGAAATGTAGAGTGTTTGAAAATAAAGTGGTTTTAAATCACATAATTGAATAGGTGAATGTTTGAAGAAAATATCACTTATACTAATAGTGAGGGTAATTATATGTGAGAGTAATTATTATTATTATTTTTTTCACTCAATGAGAATCACTTTTAGATAATCCAAAAGCAAGTAATTATTTATTTTTACATACAATCCAACCACCTCCTTTACATTAATAATAAAAGTTTACAAAATTATCCTTCAATACTCCACTTATTACATTTTTCTTAAAATGCATGCCCGCATTGGTATGAAAACTAATTTGGGACGGAGGGAGTATAATTTATCATTGAGACGGATTATCTCAAAAAAAAAAAAAAACCTTTTAATTGATGAATTAATTAATAGCTCTTTTTAAAATTATTTTATTATAAAGAATGGAAACAAAAGGATCCGTAAAATCAAAGAAAATGATTAGAGCAAGTGGTAAGAGCTGACATTTATTATTTTGGTAGATTGAGAATTTGCACATTGATATGATACATGCAACGGTTGTCATTCCATCAAGTCAATGTGCAAATAGCATGACTCGCAATAAATATAGTCTTACACTTTACATTTATTTACGCCAATTGACACTCACATAATACGTTAAATTGTCTTTAATCTTACTTTTTTCTTCTCAATCACATCACTTGTATTATACTATTATTTTATTACACTTTTTAATTTGAATGTAAAAAATAAATAAGACATTTTTATTGGGACATAGATATAAGTAATTTTTTTAAAGAAAATTGGGTGTGTGTTTGCAAATTTTTATAACATTTGGAATAAAATTCCTTTTTTCTGATTAAAAAAAAAAAAAAAAAGCAGACTGAATGAGAATCAAATCCAAAGAAAAAAAAAAAGAAGAACCTAATACCTTGACCACTTAGTCACGAAGGTCAATAAGCTTAAAATCCGCAAGCTAACTTTTATTACCCCATTAATTGTTGCGATTTGCGCTGTGTAAAATTTCATAGCAAAATTTTTTGTGAACTGAGAATCATATGATTTTTCTTAAAAATATTATTATCATACGTACAAAATATTGTTATTATATTATTTTAAAATAAAAATATATAATCAAATATTTTTTTAAATAATAGGATTTCATATAGTAACACTAAAAAAGTTCATGGTTGATTTAGATCGACAGAAAAAAATCTACTAAAATTGACAGAATAGTGTTTTATTATTATTATTATTATTATTATTATTATTATTATTATTATTATTATTATTATTATTATTGTTGTTGTTAACCGAAATATCTATGAGTGATTAAATGTGGCTTTTGATCGGTTAAAACAATATTGATTGGAGCATTTATTATAATAAACACCCAAGAACAATCAATAGAAATGATGAACAATAAATGTGCAATAAATGAGGAACTTAAAGTAGGAAATCAAGTAAGAACACAAGGTTTCTGGAGTGTTAGTCCTGTGCTTAAAGATGGATTTTTCCGATCCCTTTATTGTGCCTTTATAGGTCTTATTTATACATGGGTTTGGTTGCTTTTTGGCGATCCAAAGGTACAATAAAGTACAAATCAACATAAATGCCGTACCATCTCTTATTAATTGAGATGTACCGCCCGCCGCCGAGCAGACGGCTAGCCACTCACATCCTCGCTGTGTCCCCGGTAGGGGATCTTCCGATGGCCGAGGGATATTCTCGCTTTCTCGGGATAAGTTGACCTTTAAATGGGGTCGGATATCTTGTACACGATACCACCCGGCGTGGCGTGGATGACAAGGTGTCGCCCTTGCCGAGCCTCGGGTGGCGGGGTCTCGCCGCGCCCGCCATCCGGTGTTGCCGTGACTTTGTCGCTGAAGGAACATTTGGCTCGCCAGACGGCAGGCCGGGCCTTGACCAAAGCGGCGGGATCCTCGGCGGGCGTGGCCGGAGGGTCCGACTCGCCTGGCCGGGCCGAGTTTGCTTGCCGGCCCGGCGAGCCGATCTTCCGCCGTGCCGAGCCCGCCGGACGGCCGAGCTCCTCGACGTAGCGAGTCGGTCCGTCACGCCCCGGCGGTCGATCGGCTGATGGGGCCGAAATCCTCTGGGCCGCGCCGAGCTCGGGGTGGGCCGGCCCAATCGCCGTTGGGCCAAGGGGCGAATAAATCGTCATACAACAATTGCCCTACGCTTCGGTCTCGAGGAGTTCGGAGGCCGAGCTGGTCCTCGAGAGTTGTTCGCCTTTCGCCGAGCTCCCACTCCGCCGAGTACCCCCGGGTTTTCACCGATGGGACTTGGAGAAAATGGCGGTTGGATCTCGACAAGGGGTCATTCACCTCACGTGCTCTGCAAAAAGCGATTTTTGGCGGGCGCGTGGCAATTGGAGGTGACTACCTCTAACCACCACGCGCGGACACGTGGCATGCCCCCATGGTGCCGTGAGCGGTCACGACCTTCGCGAAAATAATCGCGTTTTTGCCCTGCATCGAAAAGTTTCTCGGGGATTTTGCAGTGGAGGTCCTTCCCGCTTTTTATAAATAGGAGTCTCCTTCATCACTTTAAACTTCTTACCCCGTGTGACTTTCAGAGCGTTGTGAGCAATCTTCGTAGCTTATTCTAGAGGTTTAGTGCATTTCTTCCGTTTCTTCGTTGTCCAAGCTTCCAACTAGCGTTTTGAACGGTAATTTCCCTTTATCTCTGAAAAAATCTCTTCTTTTCCGTTTGCCTTTTCATTTTCTCCGCTTTGATATGGTGAGATCGAGAGGGGCTTCTTCCCGAGGGATTGGTTCGGCGGCGCCGTCGCGTGGGGCCACCGTGAGAGGAGAGTCTTCCGGGAGGATGGCAGACGCCACCCCGGAGATACGGGCTGTCCGACCGAGATGCTCCGGATCGGACCTTTGGCCGTGAAGAGGGTCCAAGCGCCGCTTCTACCAGGAGGTAGTTTGGGGGCGGGCCTGGGATGCCCCATTCGCCGCCTCGCCGATTTAGGTATCGATATGAGGATCGGCGAGGATCTAGGGATGCCCAACCGATGTTGATTTGGAGAGGGCCGCGGCGGAGGTGGTGGCCGAGCTTTCTCCTCCGGGGAGCGACGACGAGAGAACCGCCGCCGGGAGTGGCTGGGACCCTCCGGCCGCCTGTGGCCCTACGGTTTCCGAGCTCCCGGAGGAGAGCGAGAGAGTTCAGTCGAAGAGGTCCACCAAGAGGCGAGCAAGCAAACCTCTGTGAAGGTCACCCTCGCCTACTCCGCCCTGGGAGCAATATGTCGATAGGTTGGCGGGCCGGCCCCCACCTTTGACTATCGGGGAATATCTGCAGGGAGCACCCTTACGCTCGCCCGGGAGCGGACTCACGGATGTTGAACGATCAAGCCTCGGAGTGGCCGGCCAACGACGAGGCGAGGCGAGCTTCGATGTCCGAGGCCGATTTGGCCTCCCGGCGGGTGAGATGGCAGGTCCCATCCGACGTGCATTTCTTTGTGCCTCGCCGAGGACGAGAGGCCCGACCAGCCCCCGCGAGGATGCTCGCCGTGAATTACCACATGATGGAGGCGGGGCTCCGGTTTCCTCTTCACCCCAATATCTCGCACCTTTGTTCGCGGCCTCGGAATGTCGCGCTTTTCAGTTCATCCCAACGGGTGGATGAACCTTCTCACGTTGTTCGCCTGGCCGGGAAGTTTCGCCGTACTGATGCCGACTCCCGGCCGAAGTGAACTTCATTTTCACTCCGCCGGAGTCCAAGAAAGAGTTGTTCATACGGCCTCGGCAGGTGGGACGTTTCAATGGAATCCTCCAAGCTCCGAGACTGGCACCGGAGGTGGTTTTTTGTCGGGCTGGGCCTCGGCGAGCGCCCGCGCCGACTTTGATTCTAGTCCTGACGTCCCATCCGCCTTTCGGCATAAACCCAAGAGTACGGTTCCCTTTGTTTAAACTCTGACAATTATTACCGATCTAATTTTTCTCCCCTTTGCAGAGTTGTTTGTTCCCAAGGAGGGAGAGTCAGACACCGATTTCCGGCTCGCACTCGCCAAGCCGACCCTCATCCCGCTCGCCGATCGGAAGTGCTCGGTGGTTAACAACGACGAATCGAGGTTCGAGTCCCGATTCTTCAGCCTTTCCCCGCCATCTCCGCCGGGACGCCGGTAAAACTTCCGACTTTAGGCTAGGTGTCTTTATGTTTGCTTCCGCGGCCAGCGAGAACTAATCGTCTCGAATGTGACAGTTTTAACTATCCTCCGCTCCGCTCCGCCCACTCCGTCATCATGTCGGCGGTGCCCGATCTCTTCACCGGCGAAGGTCCGCGTAAGGAAGGCGAGCAAGCCCCGCGGCAAGAGAGGTCGGCAGATGAGGAGGCAGCCGGGCACGTCCCGAAGGTGTGCCTCGCCCCGCCCAGCCGAGCCCGCCGCCGAGCCTCGTTGCCCTCCCCGCCGAACTGGTTATCCCGAGTCCAGACCGGGTGGTGGATGCCCCGCCCGGCCTCGGAGCCGAGCCGACCCAGCCGCCCGGGGCGCGCGCAGAGTGAGGGAGACCTCGGGCTGAGGTCGTGGAAGGCCCGTCCGCCCGCCGCCGTGGTAAGCGGCCCCGAGTTGAAGAGAGCCCCCGACGCCGCAGCCGATCCGGCTTGCCTGTGCCGAGCTGTGGCCGGACCCGGACGATCATTCCTTCCTCGGGCGAGACCTCGCCTTTACAAGGAGTAAGTTATATTCCCTTATCCTCCTCGGTTTTCGGATGTTTGGGGAAATGCTAAGGATTCTCTTTTCAGTTCCTCGGCCGGTGGCCGCAAGCGTCCTCCTCTGTGGTGGATTTCCTTACCTCCCGGCGAGACCCGGCCCCCGACGAGCTTCCGGACTACGTTATCCGGGCCATGGAGAAGATGCCGTCGGCCATGACGACCGATGTGGACGCGGACTCTTCCCGGAACACGAGAGCGCCCTCTTGCTCGCCAGTCCCAGGTCTTGAGTGCCGCCGTCTTTGGAGCGGTGCACAGACGGACGGGACCGGGAGGTGGCCAGGAGCCGGGAAGTCCGCCGGGAGCGGGACCGGCCCGGGAAGGAGGCCGAGAAAGCACGGGCCGCGGGCTGAGAAGGCCCAGGCCGGGCGAGAAGGCGGCGCGGCCATCCGGGAGCGAGAGGCCGAGGTGGCCCGTCTGAAGGAGGAGGTCGCCCGCGCTGGCGAGGGTGAGAAGGCGGTGGCGGCCGTCCGAGAGCGGCTGGAGGCCGAGAAGGCGGCAGTGGAGAGGTCGGCCGCGGAGAGGTTGAAGGCCGAATGGGCCGCGGCTGCCAGGCCGAGAGGGAAAGAGACCAGAGCCGCGAGGAGGCCGCCGGCTGGTGGGCGAGAAGGCTGGGCTGGAAGAGATCGGCCAAATCCGAGCACCTCTTGGCCGCGGCCTATGCGACCCGGAGGCGGTTGTCATCCCCCGACCTGTGATCCGGCCGTGATGGGGAGTTCGCGTACTACATGGCCTCCGCCGACCTCATCCGCGCGGCGAAGCAGCCGGCGACCCCACCGGGGCCATGGAGAGGTACTTCAGGGAGTACGCCGCCCACCCTCTCCACGAAGAGCTAACACTCGGAGATCAAAGATGCCGGAGAGGGACCATGGGGTGGACCTCTCCTGGTACCCCGACCGAGAACAATGGACTTCCCGGCCGAGGCAAAGGCGGAGCGGGAGCCGGGAGCCCGGGAACCGCGGGTGGTGAGGCTTAACAGTGTTTTCTCTTCCCGCCTGGGGCGCAGGTGAATAACGAATCCATATGTCTCTTGAAAGTATTCAACAACGGATTCGCTGTGCCCCCTCGGTACTTTAAACTCGCGTTCCGCCACCGTCATTACTCTCTCTTTTTAATAGATACCTTGAATTCCAAGTGATTTCTTGGACTCCCGCTGCGGTTGTAATTCTTGTTTTTCTTTTGGTTTAGGGTTTAGGGTTTAGGACTTTTGTACTCGGCCACCGCCGCACCGCTTTGTAATTAATGAAATCTCGTTCTCTTCACATTTCTCGGCTTTATTTATCGCTTTCGTACTTAGAAAATTTTGTGAAATTTCCCAAATATGACAAGTCACATGACTGACCGCCTCGGCCTTACTTGATCCAAGGCGAGAGCTTGACCCATGCCTTCCGTTTTGGTTTTGGCATGGGCGAGCTCGGACCTTGGTCGGGTAAGGGTTATACTGGGAACTCGGCTTGCCCCTGCATGAATATGGTTTAACACCGCGTTTCTTACAAATTTTGCAAGCATTTCAAACCATTTGTGGCTTGTCGAGCCTCGGCCTTACTTGTCCAAGATCTTGAGCTCGACTGTGCCTTTCCGACTTGGTTTTGGCTGGCGAGCTCGGCATTTGGCCAAGTAAGGGTTTACTTGAAGAGCTGCGCTCGCCCAAGTGTGTCATGGTGGGTTGACGGCCCACCGGATCCTTCGTCGCCCAAACCAGCTTCCCGCGATTGCGAGTTTGGTCGGGCGAGCTGATGAAGGTGCTCGCTGATTGGAGACTTGACCACCGAACCGCCGCTAGGAATAGTTACGAAGTGGTTGCTCGCCGAGAGTACGTTTAGCTCGCCGGAGACTTTTTCTCCGGGTAGAACCCGGTGGCACTTCGGCGACTGACAGTGCGCCTAGTGGCGTCCATGCGTTTTGGGCTGATCATTGGGACCTAACCACGCGACTTTTGTCCTAACTCCGAGGAGCTTGTGGACCTCACTAGCCAGAAAGCTAGGAGACCTCGGCCGGAGGCTAGGCTCGTTGCGAGGAATTTGAGGGGCACACCGACCGGAAAGTCAGGTGACCTCGGACGGTAACGGGACGCGTCACGAGGAGTTTAGTAGGAGCCTCCCGGCTTATGGGTCGGGCGGACCTCGCCATAAGGCTAAACTAGGCTGCGAGGAGTTTATGGGGACTAGTCCCTACCTCGGCGGACTGTCTAGCCCGCGCGAGTATGAGAGGGACCCATTCTTGGCCGGTCGGCCTCGAGCGGGTCCGCAAGGATACCTCCCGCGAGGATTTTCGACAATTTCGGGAACTTCGCTTTATTAATTATGAAAATTTGCAAAATTTGCAAGAATTTACAAGGATTATAAACACTCGAGAGAATCCCAAGACTTTTCTCGGGTTACAAGAAAGGACCTAGGTGACGGCTCACCGAAAATATTTCTTGAGGTGGCACGCGTTCCATGGGTATTGGTCCGGAGTGCCATCTCGGGTGTTCGACTTCGTACGCCCCATTGGGTAACAACTTGGACACCACGACGGACCCTCCCGATTCGGGCCGAATACCCCTTGGCCGGGACCGTGGATCTTTTTAAGACGAGGTCGCCGACCGAGAATTGTCCGACCTTGACCTTGGAGTTGTAGTACTTTCGAACGCCGCTTGTAGGCCGCGTTCTTGTGAATTGAGTCAAGTCGGGCGTTCTTCTAGCATGTCGAGGTCGAGCCTCCTTGCTTGGTCGTTGTTCTCACCGAGCTCCCGCGGGCACGGAAGCTCGGCACGGCGACCTCGGCCGGGATGACAGCCTCGGTGCCGAAGGCGAGAGCGAATGGGGTCTCGCCGTCGAATTTCTCGTAGTCGCCCCAGTAGGCCCACAGTGACGTCCGGCAGCCGGGCAGCCCCACTTTCCTTTCCTTTCCTCAAGCTTGGCCTTGAGGGTGTGCTTTATTATTTTGTTGTTCGCCTCCACTTGACCATTGGTTTGAGGGTGGTACGGAGTGGCGAATAGTCTTTGATTTTCCAGCGCCCTTGCAGAATTCTAGGACTTCGAGCCGTCGAACCGCTTGCCATTATACGAAACTATGGCCCGAGGAAGACCAAATCTGCAGATGATGTTCTTCCATATGAATCGATGATGGCCTCGCCGATCAATCTTGTTCAGCGGTTCGGCCTCCGCCCATTTGGTGAAATAGTCAACGGCGACCACCGCGAATTTACACCCCCGGTGCCACCGGCAGGGGTCCGATTAGATCGATCCCCCATTGGGCGAACGGCCGGGTCAAGATTGACTTGGTGTTCCGGAGAGAGTTTGATGTTGGGCGCCATGACTTGGCACTTGTGACACGCCGCGTATGCAATTGCATCTTTCCGAAGAGTGGGCCAATAGTAACCTGCCTCATTGTCTTATAAACGAGCGCTTGCCCTCAGCCGTGATTTCCACTGCACTCCGTCGTGGATATCCGCTAGGATCGTCTCGCCCGTCCTCCGGAGTGATGCATTTGAGTAGGGGTAGAAAGAAACTTCGTTTATAAAGCGCATTCTCTATCGTAGTGTACCTTGCCGCTCGTAGCTCGAGCCGTGCCTCGGCCTGACTCGGTCATCCGGGAGGGTGCCGGTCTTGAGGTAAAGGATAATGGGCGTCATCCAGTTCGCCTCCTCGGCCGGACGGTAGCCACTGCGGCGGCCGATAGCCGAGTTGGCGAGCCTTATGAGGAAGATGTTGGACATGTCCGCCGCTCCCTCCGAGGTGGCGAGCTTGGACAAGCAAGGCCCGCCCGGGAGTTTTGTTCCCTTGGGATCTCGCTCTATATAGACTTGCTGGAGCCTCCCGCATGGAGGCGACTGTGTCCCGATACTTTATCATCTCGCTCCCCGCGGGCTTCGTATTCTCCCTTGACTTGGTTTACCACCGTGAGGGAATCCATAAAGACGTGGAGTCGCTGGACACCGACCGCGGCGGCAAGCTCCAGATCAGCCGACCAGAGCCTCGTACTCGGCCTCATTGTTAGTGACCGGGAACTCGAATCGATGGCATTCGTGAAGCACCGCCTCCGGTCCGACCAAACGATTCCCGCCTCCCGAACAAGATTGTGTTGAGGAGCTATCTACGAACAACTTCCACGGCGGGAAGCTTAAGGTTGAGGGGTTGTTTGGAAAGGTGAGCTCGGCGATGAAGTCGGCCAGCGCCTGTCCTTTGATCACCGTCCTCGGCCCGTATGTGATGCCATACCGGGCGATCTCGAGCGACCACTTTAGAAGGCGGCCGCCGGTATCCGGCTGTGCAGGACTTGCCGAAGCGGGAGGGTTGTGAGGACCTCGACTTGGTGATCGAAGAAATAAGCCCTCGCCTTCCCGACACTCATGATAAGAGCGTATGCCAGCTTCTCCCGGTGGGGTGTATCTCGAGTTCGGCGTCGTGAAGCACTGGCCGACGAAATAGATTGGCAGTGGTCTCGCCCGTCCGCCCGACGAGCACCGCACTCAGAGCGAACTCGGAGGCTGCCAAGTATAGAAATGACTTCTCGCCTGGCACCGGCTTGGCGAGGATGTTGGAGTTGGCGAGATATTCCTTTAGCTTAAGGAAAGCATCCCGACATTCTTTGTTCCATGAGAATTTTTGCTTTTGATAGTGGCGAAGAAAGGCTTACTCTTGTCGCCTAGGCGGGAGATGAACCTCGTTCAAGGCCGCCAGACACCTGAGTCTCCGGACTCGCTTGACATTGCGAGGCTCCTCCATGTCGAGGATGGCCCCGATTTGGGCGGGGTTGGCTTCAATTCCCCTTTGGCTCACGATGTGGCCGAGGAACTTGCGTGAGCCGACCTCGAAACTACATTTCTTCGGATTGAGCTTCATGTTGTACTCCCGGAGGATCGCGAAGGTCTCGGCTAGGTCCCTCAAATGATCCTCCTTTTTCACACTTTTGACGACGATGTCGCCTATATATACCTCCATTGTTTTTCCGATTTGTTCGACGAACATCTTGTTTACTGACCTTTGATAGGTCGCCCCGCATTTTTCAACCCGAAGGGCATCCTGTCCAGGAGTAAACGCGTTCTTTTCGGTGAGGAAGGAGGTGTGCTTGATGTCCTCCACAGCCATCGGAATTTGGTGATAGCCGGCAAAAGCGTCCATGAAGGACATCATTTCATGACCGGCCGTCTTTGTCCACTGTGGTCGATGTGCGGCATCGGGAAGTGGTCTTTCGGCACGCCGCATTTAGGTCCGTGAAGTCTATGCATAGCCTCCAGGATCCATTAGATTTTTAACGAGCACGACATTCGCTACCCATTGGGGCTCGTCCTCGGCCCGCTCGATCACCTTGTTGTCGAGCAGTTTTTCACTTCCTCGGCTAGAGCGGCGTATTTCTCGGGGCCAAATTTCCGCCTTTTCTGCGAGATGGGCTTACGAGCGGGGTCGATCTTTAGATGGTGGCGAGCATGTTTCGGATCTATGCCGACCATATCCTGGTGCGACAGCGAAGACGTCCACGCTGTTTTTGAGGAAATCCACGACATCCCCGCATTTCGGCGGGTATCTTAGAGCCGATGAAGACTTCAAGATCTGGCGAGTAGAATCCACCGGAATGCGCTCCAGTTCTTCGACCGGGCGGTGCGTTTTAGACGCCGACCATTGGGGTCTTGGAAGTTTCCCGGGGTCAATATCTAACGGCATGGGTTCAAAGCCGAGGCGAGGCTCCAGTCTTGCTCGCTCGCTGGCCGGGCTCCATGGGAGGCTGGGCCGAGCGGGCGAGCCTGCCTTGGGCATGCTCGGATTGTGTTGGAATCGAGCAATCCATTGGAGTTGCTTCGTTTTGTTCGGCGCCGGGCTCGCTGGGTAAAGTGTTCTCCCGAGAGAGCTCGGCACTTTGTTGTTCGGCCACGGTGAAAATAGACGAAAAATCTAAACTGAGTGCAGAAATTAAATGGACACGAGTAGTTCAAACATTTCTTGGACATTTTCCGGTCACCCTTAATGGTGCCGACCTCCCTCGACAGGTGGGGAACTTAATCTGATAAAAATAGGAAGAGGCGATCGCCTCAAAGGTTTCCGAAAGGGCGACCAAAAAGCCGTTATACATGTTCGGCAGTCAACGATTACAAATTCAATAGGCCTAGTTATCCTAACCCTATCATTCGCAAAGTCAACTAGCTCGACCGATGACTTGATCTTCCCATATGCCGAAACGACGGTGTCGCCGAAACCGCTGGAGTTGGAGGTCGTAAGGCTCGATGTACTTGGCCAGGTTGCCCATTTGGTCCAAGGCGGACTTGAAGAGGATGTTGCAAGCCGCCGTTGCGATCAGGACCCGGTCCACGGTCATTCCCAGGATGTTGGCCGAGATGACCCGAGCATCGTTCTTTGGGCGAAGAACCCCTCGCGGTCGGCATTTGAGAATGAGATTACCGCGGTCTTGGAGATGGTGGGCTCGGAGGGGCGCGATTAGGTGGACGTGGTCAATGGCCCTTGATTCGGCCTTCCTCTTTCGTTTGGTCGGCTGAACACTTCGACCAATCCGCCGAGGCTACCCCCGGCCTGGATCGTATTGATCCGCTCCGCCGGGCGAGCGGCGGAAGCTTCGTCACCGATGACTCTAAGTTGGCCGCAACTACGACCGGCTGCGACCCTCTCGGGAGAGACCCTTTGTCGCCTTGGAGCTCGTTCTTCCGTGTCCGGCCGCGGTGGTGGCCTCTTGACGTATTTATCAAGAAGTCCGTCCTCGAACAACCTCCACAATTGCTTTAGCAGGTCTCGCACTTTGGCTGGTGTTGTGTCCAGTGAGTCGTGATAAAGCGCAGTAACTTGTTAGGATTTTGCTTGGTTGGGTCCCCCTTATGGGTTTGGGCTTGGGGACCAGTCCAGGTGCCGGATCGCGTTGAAACGAAGGCCGGGAGTACTTGAGCTTGTCCACGACTTGGACGGATGCGTGCGGGGTTTGTCCTCGAAGCTTTTAAAGTTCCCCCGTAGGCCCTCTCTGGCCTTTCCTCCCGCTGGGGTTGGCTCGGCGGCCGGAGCTGCCTTGGGCCCGCCTTCCTCTTTCCGCCTCCTCCTCCTTAACCTCGCCTGGCCCTCCGAGCGAGCAACTTCGGCGAGTGATAAGTTCGCCTGCTCGTCGGCGGAATTCAGCGTAGGAGGTGGGGTAATTTTTGGTCATGTGCCGGAACATGTGGGATTCCGGTCTTAGGCCGCCGAGGGCTGCGTGTAGGCTGGAGCTCGCCTCCGACCGGCTCCCGGTGAGAAGGACCTCGTCCAGCGGTCGAGGTAGGCCTCGTCGCCCTCCTCCTTCCCCGCTTGATTCCCACTGCCTCTCTGCCGGTTCTCGGCTCTGGGAATCTTGGAGGCGAAGTAGGTGGTGAACTTTTCGCCTAGTTCACTGAAGGTGCCGACCGAGCGGGCGGGAGAGAGACATACCACTTGTGGGCGAGCTCGCCAGAGTTAGTGGAAATTGGCGGCATTTGGTCGCGTCGGAGGCCCTCTTCCGACCATGTAAATGTTGAACTTCTTGAGGTGAGTCTCGGGTCGATCTTCCCCTCATAAACAGGCATTTGAGGGGGAGGATCTTGGGTGAACCGGCGCGCTCGACCTCCATAGAGAGAGGCTCATTCGCTGCGCTTCGCTTTGGCTGCCCATCGCGGGCCCCAAAACGGGATTCCATCTCGTCGATCTTCCTCTCGCATGGCGACGAGGAGAGCATCGCGAGAATCGCTCCGGGTTCGGGAGCAGAGTGCTCTGGCGGAGCTGGACCCAACCTATCTTTGGCCGACACCCTTTCCGGCCTCACGCTCCAGGCGCGCTAGGTGCGGGGCTCTGTTGATAGGTCGGCGATCCTCGGCCGCTCGCCGTGCCGGGTGCTCCCCGTCCTAGACTCCGTTTGACTCGACTCAAATCCAATGCCGAGATGACCCAAGTCGCTCAAAATCCTGGACCCCTGGGCCGATCGCCTCGGCTAGGGGATCCCGGTCCGTCCCGAGCTCGTTGGGCCTTCTTCTTCTTTCTCCCCTTACTTTTACGGGGAGCAGAAGGACCAGGGTTGGCCATGGTGAGCTCACGGCCTCGAGCCCGAAGAAGCTTGATGGCCGTCAACTGCTCAGGAGTTTGGTACTCTGAAGTGGGATGGGGGCCGAGACTCCCGCGCCCGTGGGGTGAAATCACCTTGATCTTTGTTCACCTTCATGAACGTGCATGGTGTCCATGCCGCAGAACGGGAGTGGGATTTTCTCCACCGGGAACGGGCGTTTCCGGCTTTCGTCATCTTCCAAATGGAGTAGGATCTCCTCCGGAAGGGAAAGGTAAGGAATGAAGTGATTTAGGTGTGATTTATGGTTTGAAGAATAGTGAGTGTTCTTCAAAATTTTTCCAAAGAACTTTCTTGTGGAAATGGAGGCACACGCCCTCCTTCTAGCGCCAATTGTTGTAAACCGAAATATCTATGAGTGATTAAATGTGGCTTTTGATCGGTTAAAACAATATTGATTGGAGCATTTATTATGATAAACACCCAAGAACAATCAATAGAAATGATGAGCAATAAATGTGCAATAAATGAGGAACTTAAAGTAGGAAAGCAAGTAAGAACACAAGGTTTCTGGGAGTGTTAGTCCCGAGGCTTAAAGATGGATTTTTTCCGATCCCTTTATTGTGCCTTATAGGTCTTATTTATACATGGGTTTGGTTGCCCTTTTGGCAGTCCAAAGGTACAATAAAGTACAAATCAACATAAATGTTGTACCATCTCTTATTAATTGAGATGTACTCGCCTCGGGCCGAAAGATGGCTAGCCACTCACATCCTGCCCGGTGTCCCTGGCAGGATCTTCGATGGCCGAGGGATATTCTTGCCTTCTGGGATAAGTTGACCTTTAAATGGGGTCGATATCTTGTACTGATACCAATTCGGGCGTGGCGTGGATGACAAGGTGTCGCCCTTGCCGAGCACAGGTGGCGGGGTCCTCGCCGTGCCCGCCATCCGATGTTGCCGTGACTTTGTCGCTCAAGGAACATTAGGCTCGCCAGACGGCAGCCGGCCTTGACCAGCGGGCGGGATCTCGCGGGCGTGGCCGGAGGGTCCGACTGCCGGCCGAGTTTGCTTGCTCGGCCTCGGCGAGCCGATCTTCCGTCGTGCCGAGCCCGCCGGACGGGCCGAGCTCCCTGGACGTAGCCGAAGTCGGGTCCGCCACGCCGTGGTCGATCGCTTGATGGGGCCGAATCCTCGGGCCGCGCCGAGCTCGGGTGGGCCGGCCTGGGCCGCCATTGGGCTAAGGGGCGAATAAATCGTCATACAACAATTATTATTATTATTATTATTATTATTATTATTATTATTTCAAATTTCAATTTCAATTTTCAAGAACCTGGTTTCTATTGTGCAACATATATACCTCGATAAGAGCAAACTAGCACTCAACTCCCAAGTGTAGGAGGATCGTGTAGCGAGCAAGTACGGGTTAAATTATCGAATCCGCGGGAATCGAGTGGGAGATAGTCATAATTGTAGTACAACCCATTCAACAAGTTCAATAATTCAAGCAACAATTAATAAGCAACAACGATCAAGTAAGACAATTAAATTCAAGCAAGATAAAAAGATGTGTTCGGGTGTTCTTCGGTTATGGACTATGAAATACGAATCAAAACCAAATAGTAACTCTCTCGGCCTAAGAAATTGATAAGGGCAATTCAAGTAAGAAAACACAACACCGTACTTGGTAAGCCTAGGAGTCATGTTTTGTTAAAGCATGAAGAATTGATTAGGCCAACGTCCCGCTTCTTCCCGATTCTCTCACGAGTCAATAGGTTTCCTAGCGTGATCAATCTTCGCTACTAAGGTACGTCCCTTTTGTCCCATCACTAATCACCCGACTATTAATCCAAGCAATTAATGTGAATTGATGTAATTCTAATGTAGTTAACTAAGTCTCCTTTGCGTTACACAATATCCAATTAAACTCTTCAACCAAGCTAGAAACCTAATCATCCAAGTATCCTTGCAATAATTAAATACTAAACATGGAATTCAAACTCAACCAAATAATAGATCATGCAAAACTCATCAATTCAATCAATCAACCTTCAATTGAAATTACTCACTCAATTAATCAACATAATTCAATCATCCATAGCTTCCAAACACCCAAACACTTGAGAAATTAGCCAAACATAATTAAAGAAATTAAAAGCATTCATCATTGCAAGAAATTAAACCAATAAAACAGAAAATAAAGATAAGATATCACCTAATTAGCCTCCAAATATTTAGAATCCATGTCTTGATCTTCCAAAATGATAAAGAAATGCAAAATTTATCTATGTGTGTGTGAAAAGGTGTAATAGTGTGTGTAGGGGTGAATCCCTTTTTCTATCTAATTCCTCTAATTTCTAATTACTGCCCTATTTTTTCCGCTGAATGGCTCTTCTCCCCCACGCTGAATGTTCTGCCTCTCCTTCTTTTTTTTTTTTTCCGAAGAAATCTGCTTCTCCCATGTAAATCTGCTCCCAATCCCCCTTTTCATTCACGTGTCGCATTAGGATAGGCTGAGAGAAAAGAAAAGAAAATCGCTGGAAAAAATGAGAAAAACGCGTTAGCGCGTCTCTGCTGCTGCGCAGAAGTTAAAAACTCGATGGCGGTGAACTTATCAATTTTGTGGGTGTGCATGGTGGGTGTATACACCAATCTGAAGGGTGTATGCGATTTTTGGTGTTTTGCCTATCACAACTTCGCTCGCCGTATCTTTTGCGCATTTAACTCCGATTGACCTCATTCGCTTTTGCGTTACGACCGTCTCTCGACCCTCTTTTATACCATGCAATTGCCCATTTAATTTGAAGACGAAAAATATCATCAATTTGCACTCAAAGTGGCATCAAACCTACACATTAAAATCCCAAATATTAAATCAAACAATTAAGTGCAATTGGACCAAATAATAGTGAATTAACATGAAAATCATATCAAATTGAGCCAATAAAGCACACAATTAACATGCAATAATTCACCCTAATCAATACCCATAATAAAATGAATAAAAGCACATTTGGTCCCTTAAAAACTTTCAAACGAGAATGGTCATTTTTTATGCATATTTGGTCTTATACTAATATTCCGTCAATTTTAACGAATTTTTGAGCGCGTAAATAACACGCGCCGTTAAAGTTGCACTTTTAGTCCCTTTAATTTAAGTTTTAACATTAATTTTTTTCACAATTTATTTATTTGATTTTCTATAAATATTAAAATTAATTTATAAATATTGAAATTAATTTGAAGCCTTGTTAATTAATAAATTTTTAGAATAATATCATAATTTAAATTTGAAGAATTATGATTAACATTTTTTAATTCTATTGCATATTGTTTATTAGATTTTTTAATAATTTGTTAAAATTAATTTATAATCCAAAATTTTGGAACAATATCAAAAAATAAATTAAATAATCTATCGCAAATAAAAAAATATGTAAATTTAAAACTAAAAAGAACTCTATTGCAAGTAAATAAAAATATATTTGTCGCAAATATTTTTTTCTCTTTTTATCCGTCATCGTAAATTCGTTATAGATTCTATATATTTTTTTCTCTTTTCATTTTTATGGTCCTTAAATATTTTTAAGTTTTATTTTGAATTATTGGATCATATACGTGGAAGATGAGGTTTGTAAAAAAATGTGGAAGACGTATAATCATAAATTTAGCTGGATATTTTTAATGATTTAGGTCATTTGATAATTTTATTTATATTTTATATAATTGTAGCTCTTTTATTTCATCTTCCAATTTCATAATATATTCAAGTAGATGATTGTTTTCATCCTCTAGTTTCTTCACTGTATTTTATTCTAGTTTTTTTAGTTGATACGGGTGTATTTATAGCATAAATGAGTCATTTTCTTCCAAAAATTCTGCCCAAGTATTTTCTCTCTAATTCCAACAATTTATTAACTTAGTTAATGGTTGAGACCAAATATTTATATAAAAAGAACTATTTGCAAATCTAGTTACCAACCGTAATTTCAGAAAATTCCCAAGGTGCAATTATCCCCTTAATAAAATCAGAGAATTCTAAATTGAAATTGACACAACTATAAAATAATTAACGTATCATGACATTTATTAGATCTGTGAAGATCGTTGGAACACCGACATAAAGTATTAATTGTTATCACTAAAAGTCTAAAATACATATTCTTATCAACAACTTCGACGAAAAAGAAAGAAAAGGCATAAATCCTGAGTCTTTATGGTGTAAAATAAATGAAAGGTACAAGAATTGTCAAAAAGAAAATAAATAAGTATTACTACTAACTACTTTTCAGGTCCCAGTTTACATTAAATTTTGGCAAAGTAATATATGAATTTAACTGTTAAACTTATTTGTATTTTGTATGTAATTTTAACAGTATTAATTATTTTATTAAAAGATACTCCCATCCTTAAAAACTTTCATATGTAGGAGGACACACACTTTAAGAAAAGAGTAATGATGGAAGTTTTGAAGGTTAATTTTGTAAACTTTTATGTATTAAGTAAAAAATTTTTATTGATTTATATGTATGTGAGAGTAAAAATAATGACATTTATGTAAATTAGTGAAAATTGTGAGGGTGGAGTTTATAAAAGGTATTTCATTTTAAGGATGTGAAACTTATAATGAGACGGACGAAAAAACGAAAATGTGAAAGTTTTTATGGGATGGAGGGAGTATTAGTTTGACAATAATATTTCTTTCGTCACACTATTACTTTCACCCATTTTTTTCCCGTCCCACAATTACTTTCACACCCTTAAAATAAAATACCCTTCATAAATTACACCTTCACAATACCATTTAAATTAAAAAATATCACTCTTGTTTTATTCTACTTTATTATCTCTCTTACACTTTATCTAATCTAGTTCAATCACCCAAAATACTCTTACACTTTATTCTCTTTTCTACACTAATTTAATTTTTTTAATAAGTGTATCATCCTCCCTATTAAAGAAATCCTGAGGCAGAGGAAGAACTATACAATAAAACGATTAATACAATTTTGAATTAGATTGTAAAACTGATTTATAAGAGTCTTACTCTAAATTCTTTTAAAGTAGATAAAAGGGAGAAAAAATTAATTACTCTACTATATATATTTTTTGATGGAATTACTCTACTATATATTCATGATATCATTATATAATGATAATGCAAATGTAAAACAAAAATATTATTCAAAATAGAGAATTCACACTATTATACTCACTAGGTCCACGTTCAACTCAAGTACATTATTTTAACAGTACCAATTGTTTTCTAAAAAGTGAAAATAACAACATTTTTTTAATGTAAGTAATAATATTTTCCAGTAAAAACAAGTGATACCGTTAAAAATATACTTAATCTGCACGGTAAACCTAATACGCGAAACTCTTACTCTATTTCCTTCCCGCTATAGTGGGAATGCTCTGTTCATGCCAGAAAAAGTCATGAGGATCAACCTTGGATTTCACCATCACCAATCTATCAAAGTTGCCTTTGAAATATTTCATGCCCCATTTTCTTGCATTGATCAAACTCCCTTATCAAATTTCTTGTTCATCCCTAACTCACAATCTCTGTAATTCACATAAGCTTCTCTTGGATTCTTGGAAGCATAAGCAGCCATGTAATTGTACATTTTTCTCATCCAATCATATCTCTTCTTAATATCCACCTTATCACTCTGCCAATTCGTCAAATATTGCGCCATGAAAACGACGCCGTTCCGATGCGGGAATGGGATTTGTGATTCGGATACCCGACCCATCATCCCTCCAAACGGGTTCCATATCGTCAGCGGTGAATCCTCCTCTAACAGAAGCTTCCACAGCCCCTCAAGGCCGTGTTTGGGAATCGGGTTTCTGATGAAATCCGATTTCGCCTTGAAGTAGCTGTTGAAGGGCGCTTTCCCTTTCAAGAGAACCGACGGCGGCGTGTTCATCGGAAAGTTTCCGATGTACATCACCGACTCGATCCACGTCATCTCAACGGTGTCGTTTTTGCCAACCCCATTTCCGGAAATTCCTTCTTCATAATTTTTAAAAGAGCATTAGCCCTGCCAAGAAACAGAGCATTGTAGGAAGTTAAAATCGTCCTGTTTCCAGTTTTCACGTCTTTCAAAGGCTGGATAAGGACTCTGATGAATAGATTTTCATCAATCTTATGAGCAACATTCTGCCATTTGTACAGAATGTCTGTCCCACCTTGCTCCAGCGTTTTTGAAACTGTAAAAACGGTGACAGTTCTTGGAACTGGCACTAATTTCACTTTCCAAGCTAAAATAACACCAAAACTGCCACCCCCACCTCCTCTGATCGCCCAAAAAGATCCTCCCCCATTGATTTCCGATCAAGAATTCTCCCATTGGCATCCACAATGCGAGCATCAACCACATTGTCAGCTCCAAGGCCGTATTTCCTCATCATGGAGCCGTACGCGCCGCCGGTGATGTGCCCGCCGACGCCAAGGCTGGGGCAGAGGCCAGCAGGGAAGCCATGAGTCTTGCTCTGTTCCGAGATTCTGTAATAAAGCTCACCAATCGTTGCACCGGATTGAACCCACGCCCTTCTGCCCAGGATGTCGACTTTGACTGCCCGGAGCTTCCCGAGATCGAGGAGAACGAAGGGAGGAGGAGATTTTTGTTCGGCGGTGTAGGAGAGGCCTTCGTAATCATGGCCGCCGCTCCTCAGCCGGAGGTGGATTCCGAGGCTTTTGGCGCAGATGACGGCGGCTTGGACGTGGGATTCGGATAAAGGGGGTGAAGATGAGCTGAGGCTTGGGCATTGAAGGCAGCAAGCATCGAAGGTTTTGTGCGGTGGAGTTCAAGATAGTGGTGTATGAAGCAGTTTGGGAAGTGAAGAAAACAGAGGATTTAGAAGGGGTGAAGGTGTTGGAGTGTTTTGCCAAGCATTTGGGGAATGAATCTTGAATTAAAGCACTTGAAAATGATGAGAGGAGAAGGCATGAAAAGAGGATGTGAAGAAGATACTCCATTTTGTTGTGCTGCAAGAATGTGGAGGGAGTGATGTTTATTTATAGAGTGGGTTGCAATGGCAAGTGACTAAGTCAACTGCATTTAAATGGAATTGGAATTCCTCATTTTCTTGTGTTAGTGTTATTTTATCGACCATACAATTGACTTAGACTTGACTTGTATGGATAGAAAATAGATTTGCACTAGCATAGAGCAACGCACTTCACGGAATTATTTAGTTTAAATTTTATGGGACAGCTAATCTCTTGTTAAATAATTTCACATTCACGGTGAAATTAGCGTTCAAAATGAAAAGAGAGCAAATTTCATGGGTCTCAAAGGTCAATTAATTAAACGGGTCAAACCATGAATAACACGCAGTTAGGGTGCGTAACAACAATGACAACCAACAACACAGATATGAACTTTTCTTAACACATTTAAATCATTTCTCTTTAATATTGACATCAAATAAGCCCCATATTAATAAAACCACACTCTATTAATGAAAATAAAGTTATCGAAGACTAGAAACTTATTTGATCCACACAAATAAGATTAGAGATCTATTTGACCATTTTTTTATTTTTATTTTTTCATTTGGACAATTATTTTTAGACAAATACGTATTATTTATTTTACAAGAATACATATTTATCGTTAAAGCAACACATATTTAACCTAATAGTAACACCCATGGGCACACGTGGGGCCGATTTTTTTTCCCTGCACGAGTTTTTTAAAAAATATCTACCAAACACGACTTAGCCCAACCCAACCCGCCTGTGTTCCGCGAGTTTCATTATATGGGTAATTTCACCGATCCTAGATCTATGAAATATTTCATATAAAAATTTGTCTTTATGGAAATCAACAAATTAATTGAAGTTTATTATCAGTTCAATTCATCTATGTATCTTTTTATATTTCAATTTATATTCTATTTTCTATATTTTTAACACATGAATTTAAATATATTTTGTTGGATATTTTTTTAACATTTCACATGTCAAATGTACACAAATGATATTATTTAGTTCAACATATTAACTTCCACAAATTTTCATGTATTAGTTTCTGTACGTAAATAACTTTTACAGGAAAGTAACTCATTAAGTTCAATCCGTAATTCCCGCTAAAAAAAAGTTCAATCCTTAATTAATAAATTTGAAACACTAACTTTATAATTAAATATTGAACAAGTCTTACGTGAGGCAGTTTCACCGGCAATCGCTTTTTAATTAAAATATTATTATTTTTAAGATAAATTGTATCATTTTTCTAAAAAAATGTATCAATTAAATAAGGATATTTTTGAAAAATAATATACTTTACATTAAATAAATTATAGTATCGCTTTTTTAAAAATATATCACTTCAAGATAAAAAATTGAAAAGTGTTACATTTTACATTAAAAAAATTATAATATTTCTATTGAAAATGTTAATGGTCTTAGATTGAGAGATCTCACACAAGTTTTTACCTTAAATATCTGTTTAGAAAGTCAAGAAAATTCAAAACCAAAAATTATATTTTATACATTAAATTTTATTTATTTATATTAATTGAGAATTTAATATCAAATCAGTACAATGAACTCTCAATTTTTTTATTAAGAGTTCAATATCAAATTACCAGTGTCGTGAAAATGAATTCTGGAAAGACTAATCATTTCATTTGGTTGTTGCCTCAAAAGAAATGAAGACCACCTTTGTGCTCGAGCCATTATCTTTCAAATTAAGGAATTAGTCCATTTAATTTTTTTTTTTTTTTGGGGACTTTTAATTATGTTTTGGGCTAAATTTACGTTGGCTGCTTTGCTCAATTGCATTTTATTCTTAGTTATTGTGCCCAGGGATTAAATAAGGTAATTTATCAATGCATTTATAATAACAAATTTTTTTCTCAAAAATAATAGGAGTAATTTTTTTGTTGCTTATAGTATGGAAGTTTTTTATTGTTCCCTAAACACATGCTCATTGGATTCGACACAAATTTTAAGAAAAAAATAGAAAAAATAGACAGTGTACTCTTGGGTGAGACGAGTCTCACTCACTCTTGATCCGTCTTACATAATGGATACTCCTACTCACATATTTGATACTCCTCGCCGACAATTTTTTTCCAATTCTCATTCCCAAACATTTGATATCTCTTCTCATATATTTCATACTTTAAGTCCCGGGCCGTCTCATTTATTAGACGCTCTCATACGAAGCTTTTGTCAAGTAGATAAAATATAGAGTATTTTGGGATACACTTATGAATAAAATAATTGTTTGTAAAAAAGTAGTAAAGTACAATGATAATTTAAGTAATTAAATTAGTTGTAGAATGAAATAGTTGTGGAGATAAAATAGAATTGAACAAAATAGTTGGAGGGTGGAGATAATTTTTAGAGGGTGGAAATAGTTGTGGAGATAATTTTTGTCAAGAGAAGTGATATTTGAAGGGTGGAGATAAAATAATTGTATTCATAAAAAGAATGAATATATTTTTAGAGGACGAAAAAAAAGCAAATGAACACATTTTTAAGAAATTGGGGGAGTAAAACACAATTAAGATCATTGGTAGAATGAAGAATACCTTTTTGCCCAGTTAATTTTGCAGTGAACAATAATTCTAAAAAAAAAACGCATAATAAAGTACTTTCTCTATTCAATAAATTTTTTTCCTTTCTTTAAACACATGTTTTAATGAATATTAACAGCTTTATATATAAAGTAGAAATGTGTAGATGTGCAGTGTTTAGAGGATGATAATAAAGTAATATGAGATAGAATTATTTTTAAAAGTGGTATGAGAATAAATTTTCAAAATAGACAACAAAAATGAAAATAAATTTATCAGATGAAGAACATAGTAAAAACTTAAACAAAGAAAAAGAAAAAAATCATTTATATTGTTGCAACCTTGAGAATAGAACACGGGATCAATTTAATAAAAGAAAAGAGTAAAATACTTTAATTAATATATAAATAAAGAATAATTCAATTAAATTGAATTAACATCTGATAATCGAACGAACGTCACCTAGGGTGTAAAGCGTAGATCACACTGCCATGCAAAATGATCAATTGTTGATATAATTATACTTTGGTATATTTCAGTTTGGGCGTAAAACTGTACTTTCAGTCTTTCATATACTGTACTTTCTGTCTTTCATATACCTATCTGACTCTGCAGATGTAATTTTGGTTGATAACCTATCCATTACTATTTATATATGAAAACTTTTGAACCAAACGCTTTTAGTTCCATCCAGTGTTCTAAAAGTCGGGCTGGGCGACCGCCTAGGCGCTAGATGCCCCCAGCCCGTCGCGTATTTTGAAAAATTCAGCCAAAATAACGGACGTGGGATTAGTCGCCGACTAATCCCGTCCTAATCAGCCTAACTTTTTTTTTTTTTAAATATCTACTGCTATTACAATATTATTAATGTTTAATTAATAATAAAACATTTGATTATTTTCAAGTTTTCAAAATCGAGTGAGTGAGTGTCGGCTTATCATCCCTACGCCCTAAATCACTCTCGGCCGCCTCCCCCACCCCACCGCCACTTGCGCCACGCCGCCACCGCATTTCAAATGACAGCCACACCGCATTTCGGGCCGGTCCATCACTGCCGCCGCTATTAATTTCTTCAATTGATTTTGTTTGGGTAGCGAGTACGTAACTACAAATCAGTCTTATGGCCTCTGTTTAGATTTCAGATTTCACATAATTTAGATAATTTAGATTTCATATTTCGGATAATTTAGATAACTACGAATTAGTCTTGTTTGGGTATTAGATAATTTAGATTTGATTTCTTATGTTCTACATTTCTACTTCAAATCTTCAACAATGATATATTCATTTGTACTATTATAGAGTTGAAAACATATATGTATTAATTTTGTTATATGTTAAAATTTTTGAACCCTAAGCTGTTTGATAAAATGCCCGAATGATATTTGATAAGTTTTGGGTTAAAAGCTTCTGCTTGGATTGCATTGATGATAAATTGGATTATGGCCTCCTGTTTTGGTCCAAATAATTGAAGGTGATATCGTTAATTTTAATATTTTCAGGTATTTTTTTATGTATTATTGATTAAATATTTTTTAAAAATTATTAAATTTGAAAATTAAGGTGGTTTCGACTAGGCCCCGTCTAGACCCCGACTAAACACTCTACACGCTAGACCCCAATGGTCCGCCCGACTACCGACTAGCGACTTTTAGAACATTGGTTCCGTTTAGATGTAAATGAGTCGAGTCAAGTAGTATCAAACAAGAATTCAACTCGATTAGAAAACTCGAAACTCAAATCTTGACTCGAACTAGATCAAGTTCAATTATCTTGAACTCGAGCTCGACTCAAGAACTTACATATCAATAATTAGATTAATTAGTTATTTATAGTTAGAGTATATATTTGTGAATAATTAGCATATTAAAAATAAAATAGTAAAAATTATATGAGCTCGATTAAATTCAATTAGGCACGGCAGTTTGATGAGCCTAGTATTATTGAAGTCAAATTTGAACTTGATAAATATTTGAATAGTTTGACTCAATAAAAATCTAATCGATTTACAACTTTTTCCAAATAAAGTATGAGTAACTCGTAAACTTGCAGCCCTAATTTTGTCATATTGCAAATGAAACCACCAGCCAATTAGGATAATAAAATTGGCAACGTGCGATATTACGTATATGCCCTCAATGCAGTGGCGGATGTGTATGCATGACGGCAGTGGGCTTTTTTAATTTAACCTTTAGCCCAGCCCAAAAATATGAAAATCCATTCTCAAATCAAATCCACAGCTAATTAAATTTAAAATTTAATATCAAAATTCTGTTTTATGATTTCACAATCTCTTTTTATCTTTAATTTACCGAAAGATTAAAGTATTGAAATTGAAAAAGATAAACAAATAAGAAGAACCTTTTTAAAATGTTGGATGTGATTTTCTTAAAATCAACTACCCCCTCAAGGTTAAACCATACTTTTTGAAATCCATTTAATTTCTTTTTGTTACTTATATATAACTGTCGAAATTTGAATTTGTATTTTTTCTTTCGATTTTTGCCATTTTCTTTTGGTGAATATGTATGAATAATTTATTACCCTTCCATTCTAATGAAAGTGTTCTATATATTGCCTTCTCGGCGCAATATTTAAGAAATATAATAAAATAATAATATAGTATAAGTAATATAATGGAGTTAGATAAAAATATATATTTAAATATACTAAATAAGTGATATTTTGTGTAAATTATGTGTAGAATATGGATAAATATATTATTAGTGCATTCCAAAAAGGAATATACACTTTGATTGGAACGGATCAAAATATAAAAATGAGACACTTTCACCTGGAAATGAGGAGGTATGTGTTTGTTGTTATATATTTATAAAAGATAATATTAGGAAAAAAAAGAATTGAAAATGTAAATAAAATACTAATTTGAATTATAAATTTTTTTCATGGAACATTAACACCTTTTAAATTGATTAATGTTCGTGTGAAGAGTTAAATATAAATATTGAGCATTAATAAGTTTTATGATTTTATTTTAATTCACTATTTGTTTTGTAATGGATAATTAATTTATTTTTATTGTTATAAATGTGCTTTCAACAATGAAACACGTGAAGATATTAGAGGCGAGAGAATTTTAAAAAGGCACCACACTCCAACACTACACTGCTACTTTTTTTCTTTTAAAAAAAAGTGGTTAACTTTTAACACCCCTAGAAGACGTCTGCACCATGATCACACTTAGAAGACTTAACTTTGTAATAAGATGTGATGATTTATTTAGAAATTATCTGATCTTTTATATCGAGAGAACTTTTCTTAAAAATATAGATATAGACTTATTTATTGATGAATTTAAAGTTTTGTAATCTTTTAAAATAAAACTTAATTAAATGAACATTGAATATTTTACTATTCCACTTCAACTTAATTAGGACAATAGTTTAAATTCCATGTGATAAAATTAAGTTGAATTTTGAGTATGGTGTGGCTGTTGTGTTGATTTTTTTAGCTTGTTTGGAGGTGGGCTTAAATGGGCTGACCCGCTTTGGGCCGCGGGCTTTGGCTGGCCGACCGCCAATTTTTTTTTAATTTTTAAACAAATTTATACAATATATTTTTAACGGTTAAATGGTGACTCAAATCCATGATATTTTGATCATAGATAGTGGAGCTTTAACTACTTGAGGTATACTACTTCGTCTAACTTTTATACAATATTAACAATTATAATATTATTTTTAAGATTGTAAAGTTAATGTTTATAAATTATGAATTTAATTTGTAAGAGACTATATATTTGAGTTATTATAGTTAATGAATTATAAACTTCAATTTATAAGAAGTTAGTTTTGTAATTAATAAACGATGAACTTTATTTATGAAATATATATTATTTTTATTTATTTAAAATGATAATCATCAAAATAAATTATTTGATTGTGATAAATTTAATATGTTAAGTTATTTTTTTAAAAAAATATGAATTAAAGCTTTTAAATTATTATTTTAAAAATTAAAATAATAAAAAATTATAAAAAATTAAAGTGCTGGCCCGCCAACCATTAAATACTAAACTAATTATACTTAAAATATGCTTAGCGCCAACTCACTACCAACCATTAAATACTATACTAATTATAGTTAAACACTTGCAGATAAGTTGACGTAACTTCAACTATCTAAGTCTTGAATTCACCACAAATTTGTTTACAAATTTAATGCAGCATTCAATTCCATTGCACAATTACAAAAGTAACTGAGCAAACATCACACTCACAAGGGTTGGCCTGTATACTCGTTTTAAGGTCTCAAATTCGAGATTTTGGATGCTATCAATTCTTATTAGAGATGTTAAACGGACTGTTCCGGGCCTTATCGATTCACTCTTAGCGGACCGACAATTGTTTAACTTAACTCTAACCCTAGCGAGCTACGGGCTAAATGGGATCACTAACAGACTCAGAAGAAAAAAATTAATTATTAATATAAAATCTTAAATTATAATTATAATATAACACAATACAAACTTAAAACATAAATATTGTTCATAAATTCATTAAAAATACATCAAAATAGTTAAACAATAAGAAATTACAAATGAGAATAGATTGTCAAATACGTTTTATATTACATTCCTTATTAACTTTTGCCTTCAAGAATTTTCAACTCCAATTTTTGCTTATTAAATAATTAATAGGCATGAGAATAGTAAATTAAAAATAATAATAATAATAATAATAATAACCGGCCGACGTGGCCAGCCCGAAAACCGGCGGGCTAGCCCATTTAGCCTACGGGCTAATTGGTCCGGACCAAAAGACCCGGTTTTAAACGGGTCATTAAACTCCCGACCCTAACTCGCATTTTTCGTGGCTAGACCCTAACTCTTCATTTTTCGCGCTTAAATGAGCTCCGCGACCCTTTTAACATCTCTATTTCTTATGTTGTACTAATTTAAATCGGTCAAAATTTTACTCGGTCCCCATTTAAAAAATGTTGAGATTAATATGCATAATTAGTCGATTTTTTAATTGAATAATGATCATCCAAAAAAATCAATACCTCACATTGATTTTCTAGATCTCAATGACGATAAGCACAATAATTAAAACGGAATCAAACCTATCAACCTGACCATTCAAACGTTACCACAGTCTCCGCCAATTATTGTACAAAAATATCTCTTGTAATTAATCAATACTAAATTATTCAGCCCGCTTGTTTGGGGTATTAGAATTAGTTAATGAGAATAACTTATTAATCATATTTATTGATGATGCTTGGTAATAATTATAATTTAGAAATAATTTTATAATAAAATAATCACTTATTTATTTTGATTACATAATCTCCCTCTTATAATCAATCTTTTAATCATTATTCATTATTTCCCGCTCAATTTTTTTCTCGCTCAAATTTTTTTCCTGTTCAACTTTTTTCCAAAATTCATCAATGGGAATGAATCACTAGTAATTTCCATTATCTAATTCTAATACCACCAACCAAGTGGTCCCTCATTTTTGCATGATTGAATAAAAATTATTATCCAACGAGATCAATATTCCGATTGACAAATTAAGCACGCTGACGCGGTTTTGAAAGTATTAGTGATGGAGATAGATAATGATTTATATTTAATTAGTATGTTTTTAATTAGTATTGAATGTATTTTTATTATGTGTGACTTTTGAGTTCTCGGGATATTAGTATTTAAAGGTTTCCCGATTGTAAATGAAAGGCAGTTGAATTATGAATTAAAATTGATTGAGATATTTTATCTCTTATTTCCTCATTGCCGGTATTCGTAAGAATCAACGGAGATTGAGAAGGTGTTTATTTCCGGTATTTATTTGAATCAACGGAATTTAAACACATTATCACGCTTCTCGCTGCATCAAATAGTAATTGTTTTACTAAGTATCACTTGTTTGCTAAAAAATAATAATTAAGATATTAGCTGTAAAAAGGTTTAACGATGAATCTTGGTTAATTTACCAAGCCATATATTATATATTTCAATTCACGATTAAATGTGCAAATTCACTTTTAGTGTTATGTATGAAAATTAATTGTAAATGGACATGTAGACTTTATATAAGTGTGATATTGTTGATTATGAACTTCTGAAAAGCTCATTACAGGATTGCAAATCTTTAAATTTTGTGCTCATTAACAGACAATGAATATCTGAGGTGATTACCATCAAACTTTGTTAGAAAAAAAAAAAAAATTGGTCACCAAAGTTCATTTTTGTCTCAAAATTGGTTCTGTCGGTTGACCGTCATTGACTAACGGAAGCTTTGTTTTAGGCGCGAATTCATCTAGAGTTATAAGTATTGCCCCCAAATTTGACAACCCACTTCCTTCTTCTATCAGGACCCTAATTTTTTAATTTTTTTGTCCTTATATAACTTAATATTTTTCATTACCGATTAAAAAAATATATATTTCGTTACATATTTATGGATTTTCCATCTTTCTGTCCGGTCTTCGCATGTCTCTGGGCTTTCACTTTTTTCATTAAATGTAATGTATTTTATTTTGTCTTTTTAACGAAATAAAGTGAACATTAAATCGGTGTATACAAATAAACAGAGAGTTCTTTCTATCCTACACAAGAATAGGATGTGGGACTAATAATAATGTTTATTTGTATTTAATGTTCACTTTGTTTCATGAAATATCTAAATTCATTAAAAAGACATTGTGGATTAATTCCACATACATTTCACAAAATAAAATACATTACATTTAATGAAAAATATGTATTTTTTTATCGGTAATGAAAAAAATATTAAGCTACATAAGAGCCAAAAATTGAAAAAATTAGGGTTACGATAGAAGAGGGAAGTAGGTCATCGAATTTGGGGCAATACTTATAACCCTTGATGAATTCGAGCCTAAAACAAGTGCTTCCGTTAGTCAATGACGGTCAATCGACGGCAGGACCAATTTTGAGACAAAAAATAAACTTTGGTGACCAATTTTGAGAGTGCCTAAAGGTGGGGTACCAAATCTGGAAAAAGGTAAACTTTGGGTACCAAAAATGAATTTTCCCTAGAAATTAATGTACATATACAATTTTGTTGACCAAATTAGTAAAGAATGACCCCATGCCGGTCAAGAAATCTATTTTGTGTGATACGAAATATATACAATAAATTAAAAATTATATATATTCAAAATTGAGTGTTAGCCCTAAAAATCTATCAAATTCCGAACCCTAGCATGGATCACCTAACCCCCAAGCAGGGACGAATCTAGGATTTCGTCTCAAGAGGGGCGAATTACTTCATAAAGTAATGCAGAGGAAAATTTAATTTAAAATTCAAAAGGGGACGAAATGACAAAATATTACTAATATAAATAAAAAAATTCTATACATATAGTGAAAAATAATTAAATCCAAGGGAATCGACCGCCCCACGCCCCTAAATCCGTCCCTGCCCGAGCCAACCGGCTCCATGACATAATTGCTGGACAATAATGCAGTGGATCAGAGTTCATACCCACATCAACCTTTTCTATCTAAGGTCAATCATTATGATCTTTCTTCAATGAAACATTCTTATTTTAAATGTCTATTTTTTGAAATGATAATGCTCCTGAAAATTACTAATCAAGCTGATGATTGAGACCTTTTAAGCATGAAAAGTAGTATCTAAAGACTTATAAAAGTGCTACTTCACCCCTTAAAGTGTCTTTTACTTTTATGAAGTGTTATTTTCCTTTCTTGTTAATTAGATAGTTAGAAGGGTTTGTTACACCCACTTCTATTTATGTGGGTTTTCTTCTTCCATGTTGTGTATTGGAAGAAATGTTCACAGAATCATTCTGAATTTCATATAATAATTCATGATGAGGTATTTCATCATCATTATTAGATGAATTTTCAGAAGGAATAGAGGAATTCAAGGAAAGATCAGAAGCATATACATTAGTATCATCATATGATATATCTTCTGAATCAAAACATGAGTTTCCTCTAAAAATATGAGAATGATTGCAGAAGGAATACTTCTCTATTCGTGAGTTTTATAAAAAGGAAAAGTAACTTACATGGAAGAAGAAAACCCACATATATAGAAGTGGGTGTAACTGCCTAACGGGTGAAACAAACCCTTCTAACTATCTAATTAACAAGAAAGGAAAATAACACTTCATAAAAGTAAAAGACACTTTAAGAAGTGAAGTAGCACTTTTATAAGTCTTTAAATAGTACTCCTCACATGTCATTTTAAATTGTTCAAAATTAAAATAGATGTCTTATCTTTATTTATCCATATCCAAAATGATAAAAAATAACTCTACCTTCTCAAACTAAATATTTCAAAACGTCCTTTATTTACATCTAATGCAACTCAATTACTCACTCTACCCTCTCAAACAAAAACAATCTTTATTCAAGAAAGTTAAAATGACTCAATTACCTTTAATTTTACACCTTTTAATATCAATTAAAAATTTTCTCATTAAAAATCGTGTCATTTTGACTTGAGCAATAAAAATTGGTGGGTGGAAGTATGAAAAATTGAAATGTTTTCTGAAATTGGAATATTAGGACTTGAACATTATTATCGAAAATTATTACTTGCTTGAGAACAAAACAATTTTTTCTTTTTTTTCTTTTTAACGGTGAGAATAAAACAAATTTAGTTGTTTACCTAACATCTTTTTTGGAAAGGTTTGTTTACCTAACATTCTTACTTATAATTTTTTAAAAAAATGGCGCAGACCCCTATGCTTTTATTAATGTTGATGAACATGCAGAAATGACTGAAATCCCAATATACTAATAGCGAGTTTTAATTTGTTTAGTTGTCATCTTCTCATTCATTTTATTTTATATCTATGCATTAAAATAAATTATATTATGTGACATTATAATATTGAGTAATGTGATGATATGTCAATAAGTAATAAATTTTTTAAATTAAGAAAAACTTATGGAATGATTAATATTGGAAGATTTGACTAATTTAATAAATCCCTTAAAGTAAGTATATTATCTCAAAGTATTTCTCTTTATAAAAATTTGATATTATATAATTTTAAATTAATGTGATTATTTTATATAATATATTTATAAATATGTGATTTCTCTTAAATCTTAATATTGAGTATAATGATTAATTCTATTTATATCACAATTTTAAATAATATATAGAAGTATAAATATTATATTACAATTTGATGTATTGAAAAGTAAAATTCTATTTAAATACTTTATAAAATTAATGTATTGAAAAATAAAATTTTAAAATATACACAAAAATTATTACATACTTTTATACATATATTAGTTGAATACATTTATTTTATAATATAAATATATTATTTTACACAATAAATTAATTAATTTATATATATATATATATTATAATATATTATGTTATCAATTTAATTTGACAACAACCCGCGTAAACGTGGGATACTAATCTAGTAAAATATAATAAGGAATTACAAACTATGTTCCATTTTTATTTCAATACAAATGCTTTTTTAAAATAGAAAAATCACACGATTGTTCTACTTCTTCGTTACTAAAGTGGGATTCATGCCAGAAATAGTCAAGAGGATCAACCTTGAATTTCACCATCACCAATCTATCAAATATGAATAGTAAAATGACCGATATAAAAGTCGACGTATTAAAGATTTTAATACGCTATTCACAACAATCGGACTTTGTCGAATCTGAGTCATAAAAACTGACACCATTACGATGGCAGGGATGGATTTAGGATTCGATACCTCCAAATAGATTTCTTTTTAAATTTTCCTAAAATATTAGTTTTTTTGGAAGTGTAAAATATTCAAAATACTCATATTTAATGAATTAAAGTTTTAATGTATTTAATGTTTCAATAAAAGAAAATTTGAAATTTATAAATAAAATTCAACATTTAAGCAAAATAATAATTTTGGAACGAAAAGAGTAATTAAATATTTGGTGTTAAAGTTGTAGTTAATCAAAAGTCAATAAAAAGTCATGAACTCACCATAAACAAAAATTTAATGCTGCATCCAATTCATACCATGAATTTCAAATGCTACGCGATCTCCCCAATTATTGTATTATTATAGTCTGTTATAAGTTACTCTCACCGTCCCAATTTTGTTTGCTCAAGTGGAGTTAATATAAAAATTAAAAAATGTGTTGTTTATTAATATTAAAAGATATAAAGTGAAGGGTAAATGAATATTTTTAACTTTATTGAAATGAGTTATTTTAAAATCAATTTTATTGAAAAAGTTAATTGAGTGACATTGAGGTATAAATAAGGAATGTTTGTGAGTGTTTAATTTAAAAAAGTAGTGTTATTTTTTTGCTATTTTGTGTATGAAAAATAAATATAAGACATCCATTTTGGATTTTGAACAATAAAAAAGGGATGGAGGGAGTATTAATTTTTCCATTTTGATATATTCTACTATAAATTATCTGTTTTATTTTTATAACTATCCACTCAATTTATGTTCTTATATTTTTTTATTATTTACTTTTATATCACTCATTATTTATATGGGAAGGGAAACTTCAACTATCTTTCTGCAGATGCTTATACATCTTTACAAATAAATTCATTGAGATGAAATTTGACTTGGATGAAACAAAATTCATATACATCTCATCTAAATATAAACCCTCAACTACATAAATATGACACAATTAATACATCTCATGTATATATGTAAATTCTTCTCTATATAGTCTAGGAATACGATGATTAGAAATTATTATAAATGAATTAATTTTATATTTCTCTACAAATTTAAATATTTAAATGAGATTAAATTTTGGATTTTTATCACCCAAGTCTTAAAAGATATATTAATTATCAATTCGGGATCCGAAAGATAAAACTTATTAATTCGAACTGAAAGATGTTTATATTAAGATATTTTATCGGACTTGAAAATGTTTAAATTAGGGGAGTGAATTGATAACCTGTCCTATCTTTAAGTTTCGAATTGATAAATTTTATTTTTCAGGCCTCGAATTGATAATTAATATATCTTTCAAACTTGTACCAATAAAAACCCTTAAATTTTTTCAATTTGGAAATTAATTAGTGTTTAAACATTATTACTATACTTGTTAGGAAACAAATTAACCAAATTTAATTCTTTGCTAAAAACAATAATTCTTGCTTAAGGGACTCTCCTCTCAATTTCCAGCTCTTTTTATTGAATTTCTTTTCCTTTAAAAACAAAAAAACTAACCAAATTTAAATAAAAAAAAAAAAGGGAAGAAGAATTATAAGGCGGATACCCTTGACTTTTATTAAGAAAATATAGTAAATTGACACGATTTTTCTACTTTTTCTTTGCTAGAGTAGGAATACTCTGTTCATGCCAGAAAAAATCATCAGGATCAACCTTTGTTTTCACCTTTACCAATCTATCAAAATTGCCTTTGAAATATTTAATACCCCATTTTCTTGCACTAATCACACTTGTTTCATTCTTGCTCTTGTTGAATCCCAAGTCCACATCCCTGTAATTCACATACGCCTCTCTGGGATTCAAAGGAGCATAAGCCGCCATGTAATTATACATCTTTCTAATCCAATCATATCTCTTCTTAATATCCACCTTATCACTATACCAATTCGTCAAATACTGGGCCATGAAAATGACCCCTTTGCGGTGCGGGTACGGGGTTTCGGATTCGGGTATCCTATCCAATACCCCTCCAAACGGGTTCCATATCGTCATAGATGTATCCTCCTCCAATAGCAGCTTCCACAGCCCCTCAAGGCCGCGTTTGGGAATTGGTTTTCTGATGAAATCCGATTTCGCCTTGAAGTAGCTATTGAACGTCGCTTTCCCTTTCAGGAGAGTCTCTGGGGGTGTTTTTCGGGAAATTGTCGAACATGAACCACTCGATCCAGCTCAGCTCTACGGTGTCGTTTCGTGTTAACCCCAGTTCAGGGAAATCCTTTTTCATAATGGACATAAGGTCATCGGCCTTACCAAGAAACAGAGCATCGTAGGTCGTTTCAACGGTTTTCTTGTCGTTAGATGGGCGTATGAGGACTCTGATGAACAGATTTTCATCAATTGTGCTTGCAATTTGCTGCCATTTGTACAGAATGTCTGTCCCGCCTTGTTCAAGCGTTCTTCCAACTTTAAAAGCAGTGACAATTTTTGGAACTGGCACTAATTTCACTTTCCAAGCTAAAATCACACCAAAACTGCCACCCCCACCTCCTCTGATCGCCCAAAAAGATCCTCCCCATTGATTTCCGATCAAGAATTCTTCCGTTGGCATCCACAATGCGAGCATCAACCACATTGTCTACTCCGAGGCCGTATTTCCTCATCAGGCCGCCGTACGCGCCGCCGGTGATGTGCCCGCCTATGCCTAAACTCGGGTAGAGGCCAGCAGAGAAGCCATGAGTATTGCTCTGTTGCGAGATTCTGTAATAAAGCTCGCCTAGCGTTGCACCGGATTGAACCCACGACCTTCTGCTCGGGATGTCGACTTCGATTGCCCGGAGTTTTTGAAGGTCCACGAGGATGAAGGGCGGCGGAGTTTTGAGTGCAGAGGTGTAGGAGAGGCCCTCGTAATCATGGCCGCCGCTCCTCAGCCGGAGGTGGATTCCGAGGCTTTTGGCGCAGATTACGGTGGCTTGGACATGGGATTCGGCTAAAGGGGTGAAGATGAGATGAGGCTTTGCGTAGCAAGGCAGCAAGCATCGGAGATTTTGTGCAGTGGAGTTCAATAAAGGGGTGTATTCTGCACTTTTGGGAGTGAAGAAAACGTTTGAATTAGGAGGTGTGAAAGTGTTGGATTGTGTTGACATGCATTTGGGAAATGTATCTTGAATTGAAGCTCTTGAAAATGATAGAAGGAGAAGAAATGAAGAGAGGAGGATTAGAGGAGTGTGATGATCCTCCATTTTTTTCCTTTTTGCAAGAATGTGGGGGAGTAACGCTTATTTATGGATACCAAGATCACATATTGTATTCAATTTTGTGCAAGGCAAAAACTTGTATGAGGCCGTCTCATGTATGAGACCGAATCATTTTAATAAATTGTTATCACTTTTTTAAAAAGTGATACAAATTAGTATAAAAGTGATAACAAATTAAAAAGTGACAACAATTTATGAAAAGTGATAACAATTTATGAAAAAGTGATAACAAATTATGAAAAAGTGATAATAATTTATTAAAAAGTGACATGTCTCATGTCCGTCTCATGCATGAGACGGTCTCACACAAGAGTGCCTCTTTGTGCAATGGAGACTTTCAAATTTAGTACTCACTCCGTCTCGAAAATACTTTCATATGTAGGAGGGCACACATTAAGGCGGCGCTTAGTTGTAAATTTTTCAATGAGAATAGGAATAAAATATATTTTTCTTTTATGCCCCTAATATATTGGAGGAAGAATTGTTCTAATGATGGTTACATCACAAGTGTTGTGCTCCAATTTTGAAAAAAAAAAAAAAAAACAAAAGAAGGTTGTAGTGAGGGTGGAGGAAAAATTAATCTAAATTGGGTAAATATTACCTTATTTAGAAGGAAAAATAGTGACTTTGATTATTTTTGGTCTCATTAACCACCATAATTACCGTATTTTCATTCCCATTCCTATTCCCATTGAGAAATTCTCAACCAAGCGCTCCCTAAGAAAGAAGAGTAATGATTGAGATTTTGAGGGTAATTTTGTAAACGTTAATGTATAAATTAAAAAAATTTATTGGTGAAAATTATGTGTATGTGTGAGTAAAAAAATAATGGCATTTTGTGAAAATTAGTGAAAATTGTGAGGATGAAGTTTATAAAGAATTTTCCATTTTGAAGGTGTAAAACTTATAGTGGGATGGACGAAAAAATAAAATGTGAAAAGTTTTATGCCACGAGAGAGTATTTCATCTTTTATCTGGTTACATTTAATATTCTGCTTTTGTGATGACATATTACGATTTGGTATTTCATTTTTGTGTAATTACATTTAACACATTTTGCGTCTACTATGTCATTTATTACATATATTATGTATTAAAAATAGTGAAATATAAAATACACATATTATTAATGATAATTTATGTTATAGTTTATTACACGTGTCACAGGGAAATGCGGGTGAAATAATAAACTAAATTAGGACATTCATGTTAAATTATAAATGAATTTAATTTAATTTGTATTTTTCGTCTGATTTTATTATTTTATTGATTGATGATAAACTTAATTTAACTTTTCAATGTTACAAAACGATAAAATACGTGTGAAGCAATAAACTAAAATAGGAAATGCTTGTTAGTCAACCGCATTTAAATGAATTTAATTCTAATTTATTCGTCTGCTTTTATTATTTATTGATCGCCTATAAACTTAATTCAACTTTTCATTATTATAACAGTGAAACACGTGTGAAACAATGAGTTGGTATTGTGTGAACCACTTGCTTGACAAAAATAATGTGTTACTTTTGAAAACGTTGAAATATCAAATATTTGATCAAAAATATAAAAATCTCATTAAGAGTATAGAAAATTAGGGTCAGTGGTATTATATTTTTTTAAAAGTATCAACAAACAATTAATTTTTTTACTATTTAAATTATTCATATTCAATATAAAAATATTATCATATTAAAAGTTCAAATTATCCTATTTTTGGCATCCTCAATAAATTAGTGTCCTAAACAAAATAATTATCCCAAATTTTTAGGATCGACTATTTCACTTTATATAAAAAAACAAAAAAACGGATACACAGTCTTCCTACTGTTTAAAGATGTTTTTCTGCTTTTTTTTCCAATATTCTTCTCTTGTACTGTGTGTTCTGTTATAAATACAGAATATCAACTATGTATGTGAACTTTTCATGCACAAAGGGCAATGAACAACTCTAAAATTTAGAATAAATTATTATTTGATAATATGTAGAATTAATAAATATCTAATTATACTAAAATATTTGGCCCAAAATTATAGGGATAACCATTAATTTCAAATTTCCATTTAGATCTCTTCTTGAAAAAATCTTAAAAGATTTATTTCCTATATTCTAGATATATATTAGATATTTAAACCTCAACCTTTCTCTCCAAGTAAATTCACTTCTTTGTTCTATAAATACAATATCAAATTTGTAAATTCTAAATCCCTATAATACATATATATTATTTTGAGTTAATATTTTTTTAACCCATTTAGTTTCCATTGATTTGATTTTGGTCCGAGCTACGTTGACAATTTGAATATTAACCAATAAGTTGTAAATTTTTTGAAAATAGCCCGAAACCGGCAATAGCGAGGTAATCGAACCGGTCATTGCACACGTGGCATCCTATTTGTCTTTCTTTGTGTGTGTGGCGGTCTTGAGTGGATATTTATGTTCATGTGGCAATTTTGTTTGATATTTTTGTTTATGTGGCATTATTTGTTTAAATAATTAATTAAAATAGTATAAAAATATAAACATTTGAAAGTCAAATGATTTCATACTTTGATAAATTGATAAATTATTTTTATTTATTTTTTAGGAAATATAAATTTATTTTTCAAAAATTAAATTTGATTTCTATTTAAAATCTTTTATGATATCTAAATATCATAAAATAAATTAATTGTTCTCTCTCAATTTAATTGTACTTGTCCTAATTGTTTTGTTTATAGGCAAAATAAATATTTTTAATCGTAAAATTTAACAAAATTTTATTTTTAATTGAATTTTTTTTTGAACACTTTTTAATTGTAATTTTAACATATTTAATTCTCCCTAAATTTAAAATTAACAAAAGAAATAGAATGTTGTTTAATTATTTTAAAAGAGAAATTAACAAACAAAAAAGAAATCAGTTCAAAAATTTAACAAATAAATCAGTTCAAAAATTAACAAATAAAAAAATCGGTTCACCCATTGGATTAGTGAGTGCACACACACGGTGATGAGTGCACCCACCATCTTCATCACCAAAACCGCACCCCATCGTATGCCCTAACCAACATCAACACCAATTTCATCCAATCTCCACCATCACCCCTCTCACCATTCATCACCACCAACAAGAATCTCCGTGGCAACCCAACCACCAATCATCACCGTCGCCGTCGCCGATCCAAAAACCTTCGCCGTCGGCTCCATCGCGTCGCGCAGCCCTTCTCGCCACCGCCGTCGTAGCCTGTTGCAGCAACACGCGACGTCGTGCGACCTTCATTCGCCGCTGCGTGCCGCCATCGCGATTCACCTAGGCCGTCGTCGATGTAATTGGTCGACTCAACCCATTCGTTACCGTCGCCGATTCAACCCATTCATTGCCGTCGTCGACTCAACCCCTTGAGGGCTAAATCTTTCGAGAAGACCACCACGGCGCAGCCTCATTCCGCCTCGTCGCACAAAGCATCCTTCTCGCAACACAACAACCATCACCTCTGCGCACGGAGTCGCGACTCAAAGACTCAACCTAGAACCATTACCACCGCAGATGTTTGGAGGGAAGAATTGTGGGTAAGTGGGGGATTGGGGGAGAGAAACAGGGGTGGGGAAGATTGGGGGAGAAGAACAGGGGTGGGGGACGTGGGGGACTTAATTATTAAAATAAAGAATGCCACATTCTATTTCTTTTGTTAATTTTAAATTTAGGGAGAATTAAATATGTTAAAATTACAATTAAAAAGTGTTCAAAAAAATTTCAATTAAAAATAAAATTTTGTTAAATTTTACTATTAAAAATATTTATTTTGCCTATAAACAAAACAATTAGGACAATTACAATTAAATTGAGAGAGAACAATTAATTTATTTTATGATATTTAGATATCATAAAAGATTTTAAATAGAAATCAAAATTTAATTTTTGAAAAATAAATTTATATTTCCTAAAAGAATAAATAAAAATAATTTATCTATTTATCAAATTATGAAATCATTTGTCTTTCAAATGTTTATATTTTTATACTATTTTAATTAATTATTTTAAACAAATAATGCCACATAAACAAAAAAATATCAAACAAAATTGCCACATAAACATAAATATCCACTCAAAGACCGCCACCCACACAAAGAAAGACAAATAGGATGCCACGTGTGCAATGACCGGATTCGATTACCTGCTATTACGGTTTTCGGGCTATTTTAAAAAAATTACAACTTATTGGTTAATATTCAAATTGTCAACGTAGCTTGGACCAAAGTCAAATCAATGGAAACTAAATGAATTAAAAAAATATGAACTCTATTATTTTCTTTGACATCATTTGACTCCAACAAAACTTTCCTTTCACAAAATTTTCGGCGTGATGAATAATCCACTCCATACAACAATTTAACAAATTATTTTACTACAAGTTCAATCAAGATTTAAGGTGTGATTTACTTGCCTTTATTAAATATTTCGTGTGAATAAATTGTTTACCTGCAACATGTTATGAAAGTGAATGATATTAATGTGATTTGTCATAACTAAATGTGATTTGTGATTTTATTATTATTCATGTGAAATATGTGAGAGGATAGGTCTTGACCTTTATAAATGAGGTGATGACAAGTCTTGACCTTTATAAACGAGGTGACGATAGGTTTTCGGAACTTTATAAACGAGGTGATGATAGGTCTTCGACCTTTATAAACGAGGTGATGTCAATTTATTAATTACATGATAAGAATTTTAGTGTCAATATGTGAATTTCATAATTGTCTGAGGATATGCCTTTTATTTGTATGTTATATTTAGTTTTGACAAGGGAGTCACACTTAGCTAGTGGTTTGCTCATACCATATTTTTTTAATATTTTCATATTGAGGATCCGATTGCGGGAAAGGTGGTGGATGACATTCGATAAATATTAGAAATTTTATAAGCTGTTATTTCGTTATCAAAATTTACATAGTGAAGTTTAATGAAATAATATTATTTTTGTAAGATTGACATCTTTAAAACAAATATTTTTGTGTCGCTATTTTAAATTTTAAAGTCTTTTCGATTGTCAAAATTTATTTAAATTAAATTTTAGTTCACCCCTTTTGTTTTAAATTATTAATTATTTCTCAAAACTTATTATTATGAAAATTGGGGCGTGATAAGATCACACTTGTTTAAATTCAGAGCTCAACGCTCAGTTTTAATCATCAATTAAATTACCCATTTTAATTTTGTGCTCTTGTTATTCAACATGGTTTCCAAGAGTTAGGTCTTGTTAATCATCTTCGATTCTATTCATTGATCATTTTTTTTTGTTTCTTCTTCTTCTTCTTCTTCTTCTTCTTCTTCTTCTTCTTCTTCTTCTTCTTCTTCTTCTTCTTCTTCTTCTTCTTTTCTCTGTTCGATTCTTGTTATTCAACATGTTCATGCCTTAAAATATATTTAGTCAAGACAAATACTTGTGTGAGACCGTGTCACGGATTTTATTTCGTGAGACGAATTCACTTTTTAATAAATTATTATCACTTATAATGTAAAGTATTGTATCACTTTTCAATATTTTATCACTTTTATATTAATTTATATCATTTTTAAAAAATTGTATATAAAATGTATCAATATTTAAGTAAAAATTTAAAAGTGATTCACTTCTTATTAGATGAAACTAGATGAGTCCTCACAGTATTACGCGGATTTTCATAAAAATCAATTAATATCATAATATATTATGTATGCATAAATTAATTTATCCATTGTGAAATAATATAATTATATTATATAATAAATATATTCAAATAAAATATATGTATAAAATTATATGTTATTTTTTTATTAATTCCACGACCTTTAATTTCAATCTCAATTTAACTATGATTTACGTCAATTCTATAATAGTTTCAAATCCATGTGATTATATTTCTTTTAATTAGACTCAATATTACTTTTAAAATTTCATTAATCATTTCATATATTTAATAATATATTTGAAATTTTCATGATTTTCTAAATGAAAAATCATCAAATATAGTGAGACGTTAAAATAAATATAAAAAAATTACATAATTAGAATATTTTATAATTTAATTAATAAATTCAGTAATAATAAAATAAATATACTTAATTTACTTGTTTTTATTACTAACAAACATTCTAATATACTTTAGACTTAAGATAAATATAATAGATATTTAATATTTATAAATTGTCATATGAGGTGCAAGATTCAAATCTATGTGGATGCATTTTTTTAAAATAGATTTTGTAGAGCCACATAGATGACACATAAGTTATACACACATACTCAAATAAGTTATTCTTAGGGTGATATATAAGGGAAATTAATGTGAGTTTGACACATAAGCCAAATGATTGTGAGTCGACACATCATCAAAATCAAACTCCCTATTAGTATAATAGGGATTTATAATTTTACAAAAAATGTATGTACAATGTATCATTTTAAGATAAAACAAATTGAAAAGTGATACACTTCACATTATAAATGATAATAATTTATTGAAAAATGATAACAATTTATTAAAAGTAAATCCGTCTCATAAAATGCGATCCGTGAGACAGTCTCGCACAAGACTTACTCTATATTGTATGCATATATCCCTTAATTGAAGTTGATATCAATTTGTCTACTAATTATATAAGTCGCGGAAATATCAATTCCATATATATTATTCTCATTTTTTTCTTTCCAATCTCTTTTTATTTTGAATTATAAATTCAATTTAAAATATATTATGGGTAATAATTTAATTTTTTAATATATTACAAATATAAAATATATATTTTTAAATAATTGTAATTAAATTGAATTAATTAACTGAATCAAATATATATTTAAATTTCCGTCAAAAAAATATATATGTATATATATATATTTAAATTTTTAATGTTAAAGTGATAATATAATTGTTTTTCTTTCCTACCGCCGGACTAATATATATCAAACAAATGAAAATCAGACACCTTAACTTAACCTACAACCTCTATAATTGGATGTAGCAAATTAAATTTAAGACTATTAAAATTAAATAGGAAAATTGTAGAGTCTAGATCATTAAATAGAAAAATTCACACCTTTTAATATTACACGCCTTGAAAATTGAATGGAAACGTGTAAGTGGTGGTAGGGAAAAATTAATGAAGGGTTGGGTCAATTTTTTATTTTTTTAAAATTTCGTAGTGCTACTGCTACTCACCAGATCATGGATATTGGAATCCAATAGGGTTGGGTAGGGTGATTATACGCAGTTTAATTTTTATGTGCCATTTTTTATTTTTAATACGTATATTTTAATTTTTGAATTTTTAACATATGAACCCTGTGGTTCGTTTATATTTTTTAACAGGCCACATATTATTAATTCTTATGAAATATGATGTGGAGCACATAATTTTATTTGGGATCAAAGTGGTTATGGCCCCTGAAAGATTTCGTGACAAAAAAAAATCTCAAACATTTCGAATAAGGTCCCATAATTTATATATATATATATATATATGTATAAATAATTTTAAAGTTACTAGTACTCTCCGTAACCGTGCTTCGCATTGTGTAATGAATAATTTATTTTGTATTTTTAATAATATTAATATTTTATTATAAAATTTAATCAATAATACAATAATTAGTGTGTAAAAATCAATAGATCATAAAACAAACATAATTTGTAGATAATAAAATTTTTAATTAACAAATATCCCAAAAGTTAAAGGTTTTAAAAATCTCACGGAATACGACATTCTTTCTCTTATTACAATTATTATCATTCTTTGTTACACAATAAGATCTTCAAATCACCTCGATTAATAATCCTTGAAATTGCAACATACAGTTGACAATGACTGAACAACGATTTCTTAAAAAATAATGACGTGACAGAATGATTGTCCTTAACTTTTATTGATTGACATAGCATATGATATAATAAATGAAAACTATATGCTATTGAAATTTAAAGGGCAATCGATTAGTGTGAAAATTGCATGATTATCGTGTGCTTAATTTTCTCAATTTGATATTATTTTCGTGTTTATTCACATTTAATTGATTAATTGCATTTGATTATTTAATGTGGTGTATTGAGTGTGAAATTATAGGTTTGAAACGATTTTGGAGGACAATTTCAGGAAATTAACGTCTTCAAATCAATGGAGCAATTGCATGGTTTGAAAGAGGGCCGAGAGAGCTTCGCATAGCAAAAAGAATCATCCCGATCGGAGTTCGTATGAAGGAGATACGGTCGAACGAAGTTGGGACGGCGAAAAATACAACACAGGCGAGTTGCACCAATCAAACTGGCGAATACACCCACAGCCGATGCACCCACTGCACCCACCGATCGGATTAGAACACCCATCGTCGTTTTTCAGCAATCTGCGCAACCACGTCTTCTCCCCAATCTGCAAACCACCAAATCGACCCCCAAACACCACCACGGACCGTCAACCACCGCGCCGCACAACCCATAGCCCACCTCCGTCAATATCGCGACTCCTCACCGCCGTTTCACCCATCACCGATCCAACACAGATCGATTCACCGCCATTGCAGCAGCAACCAGCGCATCAGCTTCATCGCCGTTCCAGATCCACGACGCCCAGCGTCGCCGTCGCACGACGCTTCAACCACCACAGACGCCGCCGTTTCTCGGATTCGCATCGTCGGAGTCGCTGTTCCCTCGTCGCTGCAGATCCGCCGTCGCCCATTTCCAAATCACCCAGCCCGAGGCGTTCTTCTACCGAGCCGAGGCACAATTCCACAACTCGGTCCGAGTTGGAACTCCAACCGAGTCAAGGCAATGATGGAGGAACACGGTCCGAGTTGGAATTCCTACCGAGCCAAGTTGAAGACGTCAGATTAATTTTTTTCCAATTTCTCATATTTTGAGGCCCAAATTACAATATTTTAAAACTTAATCCTCAATCCCACTATATATATTCCATACTCAGATTTTCTAAAGAGATAACACACAGATTAGCAATTCATTCCTTAAGATTCCCCCACACACTCTTCACACTTCTCACACACACTAGGCTAGAATCTGAGATTGCTTTTAAATTTTCTTAGAGTAGACTTTAATTTCATTTGCCCATTAGTTATCTAGTTTACTTCATTGTAATTTTAATTTCCAAACAAGGATTGAAGGATTTTGTAGGAATTGCAAGTTTATTTCAAGTATTGAAGAATTTAGGGAAAAATAGTTTTTTTGTCCTCTAAGTTTACCACATTTTGATTTTGGTCCTGTTGACCTTGACTTTTGAGACTGGTCCTTTATCTTTTAAATTTTCGATTTTTTCGTCCTCTGACCTGCTACACCAGGTCACCTTCCGGTCATATCTGACGTGGCATTATTTTTATTTATTTTTATTGAAAAATATCCATGTGGCACAAATTTGGTAGGGACTATTGCCGATGTGGCATTTTTATAATTGAAAAATCAATATAAACCTTAAAAATCATAAAATTCATTATAATTAGTATAATTTTTTTAAAAATATCTTTTCACATATTTAGGATATATATAAATATGTAATATATTCACAAATAATTTTTTAAATATTAATTACTAATTTAAAATAATTAAATAAATATAAATACTATTGAAAATAATTTAAAATAGAAAATCATAAAATACATAAATCTAAATAAAACAGCTCATTCCTCACTAACGTCAACCAATTTAACTAAATATTAATTTAATAAATATAAATAATATTGCAAATAATTTAAAATAATTTTTTAAATAGATAAAATCCAATGTATTTAGTTGATAAATTGTTTAGTCGTCACCCCATCCACAACGAAATTTTCATACACTTCCTCACACTTCAACCAATTTTTTTAACTAAATATTAATTTAAATAATTTAATAAAATAATTTTTAAATATTAATTGCTAATTTAAAATAATTAAATAAATATATATACTACTCCATTGAAAATAATTTAAAATAGAAAATCTTAAAATACATAAATCTAAATAAAACAACTCATTCCTCACTAACGAAACTTTCATACACTTCCTCACACTTCAACCAATTTTTTAACTAAATATTAATTTAAAAATTTAATAAAATAATTTTTTAAATATTAATTACTAATTTAAAATAATTAAATAAATATAAATACTATTGAAAATAATTTAAAATAGAAAATTTTAAAATACATAAATCTAAATAAACAACTCATTCCTCACTAACGTCAACCAATTTAACTAAATATTGATTTAATAAATATAAATAATATTGCAAATAATTTAAAATAATATTTTTAAATAGATAAAATCCAATGTATTTAGTTGATAAATTGTTTAGTCGTCACCCCATCCACAACGAAACTTTCATACACTTTCTCACACTTCAACCAATTTTTTTAACTAAATATTAATTTAAATAATTTAATAAATATAAAAACTATTGTAAATATTTTAAAATAAAAAATATTAAAATAAATAAAATCTAATGCATTTTGTTAAATTAATATTATTCTAAAATGATTTGTATTTTAGAATAGCAAAAATATTAAAAAAATATTTGTGAATTTATTATATAATATGTATATTATAAGGATGAAAATGTCAAAATAATGAAAGTTAGAGGACGAAAATAAAAAAGTCAAAGTCAATGGGACTAAAATTCATGCCACATGGGTATTTTTCAATAAAAATAAATAAAAATCTTGCCACGTCGAGATATGACCGGAAGGTGACTGGTGTAGCGAGGTCGGGAGGATGAAAAATCGAAAATTTGAAAGATAAAGGACCGGTCTCAAAAAGTCAAGGTCAACGGGACCAAAATCAAAATGTGCTAAACTTAGAGGACAAAAAAACCTTTTTCCCAAGAATTTAAGGTGTATTCCCTTTCATATCTCTTTTATTTTTCGCATTAGGTATGAATTTCTCAATTTCACTCTTGATTGCCATGTGCATGGTTGATTTGATGATGTGTGGCTATATCATTTTGGTGCTTGGGTGTGAGGATCCATTGATTACTTGATTATGGTGATGATGTGATTGAATTTTTATTTTTGTGAGGGATTGATTATCCTTATGTGATTTGCATGATTTAATTGCTAGATTGAGTTTTTATCCTTTGTTAATTTATTTAATTTGCTCAAAGAGATTTGGTTTATTAAATTGATGCTTAGGCTTGGTTTTGGTGATTGAATTCAATATTGGATTAACGCAAGGAGACTTGATTAATTTTCATTAGAACCTACATAAGGATACGTAATTGCTTGATTGTAAATTGGGTGATTAGTGAAGGGGCTTAGAGTGTCGTCTCTAAAATAATCTACGTGTTTACTTGTGTGCTCTTCCTAGGCTTATCGTACGGTTGAGTGCTTCTTTCGTGATTGACCTTATCATTCTCTCGCATATGGTTATCCGGTTGTGTTTGATCCATTATTGACGAGTCATTGGTGAATTGCACCCGAGCACTCGCTTCTCCTTGATATTTGTCTCGTGTTATTTGCTTTCTAGTTTAATTGCTCTTTTAGTTAATTGTTCTTGCCTATTTGTTGGTTTTAATTGTTGATCTTAGTTTATAGCAATATCCCGTGTTTGGCTCAATAATTCCATGAAGCTTGTAGTTCTAGGGGTCCTTGCTTTCCTAATTCTCGTGGGTTCGATAACTGGTTGGTCGAAATTATTTGCTAGTATAAAATGACGACAATCACCAACCTTGCATCTGAAGGAGTTAATGATAGTCTTGGTATCAAAACCAATTCACTCAAAGATCGCTACTACCAAAATCATTCCTTCAATTATTTTATCTCTCAATCGTGCAATCACCAACCTAATATTAAAATAAAAATAAAAAATGGACGAAATATTAAATATATTATTGTTAACAAATATAATTATATATCTTAACAAAACTATAAATAAATAACATTAATAAAAAAATTTAACTCGTTCCATTACATAACTCCTTCGAATGATCAATGTTCCTCAACAACATTCTTGGCATACCAATTTCTAAATGGTTTTATGATCGTGCACGCGAGAGCATTTTAGAGTGTTTAAAAATTCGAAGTATAGACATTGTTACATATAATTGTTAAAAATTATAAGATGTTTGCTATAAAATACACTTGAATTGTTGTAGCATGAAAAATTATTGAATTATACTTATTGAAGTATTTGAAAATTTTATTTTTGTGTTTTAAATATAAGTTACAGCTTTTTTTTTTAATAAAATATAGTATACATACCTCTATTTAACATATAAAAAAATAATACTAATTAAGTATATTGTAAATATGTGAGACTAACCTTTTGTTATTAGATTCATTGTTTAATAATGAATTGAAATTTATGTTATTAGTATAAGTCTCGGTGGGTGACCTGCATTCGATTCCCTTTAGGAACGAATTAATGGAGTTATAAGGTGGCTTGGAGAATTCTAGGAGTATTTGAGCGCTTAATTTGTGAACTAACTACTAACAACTAACATTACCGATAAAAAAAAGAAGTCTCATAAATAAAGTTAATTATATTACAAACCATTCAAATTAAATATCACTCAATTCATTATTCCTTAAATTTATATGGTAAAATTTCCACAACTAACTAACATCATTTATAGAGATATTATATTTTTTTATAAGACGATTAACGGCACGAAAAATAACATCATTTTCAGCCTCTAGTTCGGTAGTCCCAATATTTTCTTGAATTTTAATTTGTTCTTCCTCATCTCTCGTAGAAATGAACAATCGAACAATATAATGGAACAAGAATCGATGCATAGTTTCCAATCTTGTATATAAAAATCGAAAAAATAGCTTGCGTAAAAACTCACCCAAGACTAATTGCCATATCCGAATTTGAATGAGAGGTTTTTCCATTATCAACTTTGTACTGATAACAATTTTTTTATAAAAAATAAGAGCAATTTCGACGGTATGAAATGAATAATAATTTTTGTTCATCGAAAGGATCGAAGTTTATCAAAGTTTGTACGTAAATGATAGAGTATATCATAAATATTGCAAAAAAATCATGCAAAAACTTAAACATAAACTCATTACAAACATGCATATATCAAATATCATAAGAATACGGTTCTACTATTGTACAACAAATCCAATACTAAACAACCTAAAAAAGTAATGTATATAGTGTACTATTTGAAGGTGTGCGTAAGTGTTTTGCAGAATATTGTCACGAATGTTGGCACATTCAAGAGCAAATACGCATAAAAATAAATGATCAAATACACAAATGGAAGTCTTAAACACTTTGCAAGATGGATATCAAAATTTTGTATAGACTATAAATAGGTCTATACCGCCAATCGGCGAAATATCACTAGTAATTGTTAAGTGATACAATCGGTGAAAACATAAGCCACACCGTGAATGGATCTGCGTATATAGTGACTAGACGTTGATCAATCTAACTTATCATTAATACAAATAAAGATCCAATGTTGAGTGAAATGTTGAAACATTCACTAACGGAAGTATCGAGATAGAAACATACAATAAACTCTACAATCTATGCCAATAGACTATGCTAGATTGTGTTTTTCTCAACTCCATGTTTTAATCTTCATAGCAGTAGTGAATATATAGATAATCTGACACTCTTAGTGCTTGATGATAACTTCCACATCTCACTTGAAAATAGGTAACTTCCTTGTAACTTCCCCATGTTCTTTTCAACTCCTCACTCTTGCTTTTCAACCGCATGACTTGAAACCGCCACAAGTTTTCAAACTGTAAAAACAAGACATTGAACAAGACATTTCGTGGGTTAAGGGTTAGTGGAAGTGGAAGGACGAATCGATGTTGTGACCAAAATGTTGGCACATTCTCGCAAAATACTTACGCACACCTTCAATTGGTACGAGCCGTTGAACTCGTTATCCCGAGTTTTGATCCCGTGTTTGGTGTGATTTATTGCGATAGAATATCCTATGACGGCTCAATTAGGCCACGGTTCTTGATGGAACGAATTATGCAATTTGGAAGGCTAAGATGCGCATGTACATCAAGTCCATTGATGAACGTGCATGGAGGAGTATTTTAACCTGGATGGACTCCACCAACAGCCCCACGACAATACATGAAGCTCAAATCAAGAAGGAGTTAGAATGGACAAATGATGAGGTGACCACGGCCAACTTCAATTTAAAGGCACTCAATGCCTTATTCACTTCCACGGATGTTTCCATGTTCAAGATAATTTCTAATTGTGTATCTGCAAAAGATGCATGGGAGAGATTACAAGAACATTGTGAAGGATCCGAGAGTGTTAGAAGGACAAAGTTGCAGATGCTTGGAACCAAGTTCGAAAATCTAAGGATGAAGGAAGATGAGACCATATCCTCCTACAATGAAAGAATCACTGAGATTTCCAATGAATCTCAAGCACTTGGTGAAGCTATATCCAATACAAGGTTAGTACATAAAATCGTTGGTCCCGATTGGTTGAGTTGATTAAGAAAACTTGAGTTAACCTTTTATGATAAAATCTAGAGGGGTTGAATAGATTTTATAGACTTTTTAAATCTCTTTAAATCTTACTCAAAACTTCAAAGTTACACTGAAATTCAGTTTTAAACTCAACTTGAACAAGATCAAAAGCAAACTGATATTTTAGTTCTAACTTTGATTCTCAAATCTATCTTTGATTTGGTAAGCTGGAATTTGTATGAAACAAGTAAATAAAACAAAGCAATAAAGAACACCAGATTTATAGTGGTTCGGATTATAACAATCCTACATCCACTCTCCTTCTTCAAACTTTGAAGAAGAGTCTCTTCTACTCGCTTACTTACTCACTTTACAATCGTATACCTTACAAATTACAACCCGATCTTCAAATCTTCAATCTTCTAAACTATTCTTGAAAAATCTAACTCTAGAGTAATAGAAGAGTGTTTGAAGATGTATAAGAAAAGTGTTCTATAAAATTAGTCAACTTAATAATTCACGATCGAATAGATCATATCTTTAATACATCTCAAAAATCTCAAGACAAAACGAGGTCTTGGTTATGATAGAAATAATAAATCGGATGTACAAAAACCTAGGAAATTTGTGAAAGCATCTGATCAATCAAAAGAGGTTAAAATTGGTCCTTGGAAACCAATTAGTCAAGTAAATCTTGCATCTCCTAGCACTGAAAACAAAAATTCGGATGAGGACTCCTTATCGGACTAGGAGAAACCCAAGAATCAAAATAAGAAGAAATTCTTATTATAATTCTTTTGATGGAAGAAGCAGATGTTATCCCACATTTCCTAAGTTTAGGAAAATTACTCAATCTGAATACAACAAGTTATCCTTCAAAAGTGATACAATTGTAGGCATGATTTGGTAGAAAGACCAAGTCCGATTTATTATTTGGAGATGAGATTTTTGTTTGGTTACCAAAAGTGATACTTGACCTTCAAGGACCCAAGATCACTAGTGGTACCTTATAAGCGATCATTTCACAGATTCACAGGGATCATCACTCAAGGAAGAGATCTTAGCTTCCATATGGTACATTGATAGTGGTTGTTCACAACACATGACCCATAACAAGAGGTCATTATCAAATTTCCAAAGCATTGATGGTCCAAGAGTATTATTTGGAAACAATAATTGTGGTCGGACTAAAGGTGTAGGTACTCGATTATCAAGGATATCCAGTATCTCGAGGTATATTTTGTTGAAGGTTTGAAACATAATCATTATCTGTTTCCGACTTTGTGATAAAGGTTTTCTTGTCAAATTTTCAAGGGATAAATGTGATATTCTAGATAATTCCTCGTATAAGGTACTTTTAAGCGGCTTCAGACATGGTAATGTCTATGTGGCCAACTTTAATAGTTGTCCCAAAGATACTTGTCGATAGCTAAGGGTGGAGAAGATCTCACTGGCTATGGCACAAGAGGCTTAGTCATCGAATTTCAAGACCCTTAGTAAGCTAGCTAAGAAGAACCTTGTCAAGGGATAACCTGAAAAACTTTTATCCACCGATCTTAAATGTGATGCTTGTCGTAAAGGTAAACAACCTAGACACTCATTTAAGAGTATTAACTCCTCTTCATCCGAAAGAGTTTTGCAACTACTTCATCTGGATCTGTTTGGACTGTTTCTCCTCTCGGTTTCGGTGGAAGGAAATATACTCTTGTTGTAGTAGATGATTTTTCTAGATACACTTGGGTTATATTTCTTTTCAAGAAAAATGAGACTATGAACAAGATCCCCGATCTGTCTCGCATGCATTGAGAATGAAAAGGGTGTTAATATTATTAAAATTAAGAGTGATAAGGGCACAAAATTTTTGAATTCTTGTTTATCTAACTTTTTCAATGAGCGTGGAATTATTCATGAGACATCTTCAAGAAGAACTCCTCAACAAAATGGAGTGGTTGAAAGAAGGAATATAACTTTGAAGGAAGCGGCCAGGAGCATGTTAGCCGAGTATGATACCCCCAGGTTACGGTGAAGCCATCAACACGGCTTGCTATACCTAGAACATGTGCTTAGTTGTCAAAGACAAGGGTAAGACTCCATATGAGATTTGGAAGGGTAAGATTCCAAGAATCTCATATTTCGTAGCTTTGGTTGTAAGTGTTTTATCCATAACAATGGGAAATCTAAGTTAAGAACCTTTGATGCTAAGGCGGTGATGGAATATTCTTGGGATATTCTAACATCTCCAAGGCATTTAGAGTTTTTAGCAAGACAACCCTTTGTGTGGAGGAAACCCCTCATGTTATTTTTGATGAGTTGTATTCTTTCTCGAGATAAAGTGAATCAAATTTCGAAAGTCTAGATAAAATTGAACTGTCCAAGACTAAACATAGAACCTGTCTATCTACCTAGTCTTGATTGAGAATCGAGATGAAGAAGAATCCCCATCCGATAATCAAGACAACTTCGACCAGACTCCATCGAATCGAGACACCCTTGGACGTCGGTGATCGGCGGGGTCGGTGATGAAGGGGAATGTCACCGAGGAAGAGTCGGAGGAGTTGCCTCATGAGACTCAAGATGAGGATCCTTCTCCTCACATAGGCAAAAGGATGAGAAGCTACCATCCATCCGATCGATTATAGGAGACCCATCTAGTAGTGTGCAGACATGAATGATCTTTGGACTACGAAAGTCTTTTCTTTATGTGTCGCTTCTTGAACCCAAGTCTATTGAGGAAGCTCTATCGAATCCAAATCGATAATTGCTATGCGGGAAGAAGCGCATCGATTTGAAAGGCAAAGTGTATGGGAACTAGTGGAAAGACTCCTTACACGTAAAGATTATAGGCACCAAATGGGTGTTTAAAAACAAAACAGATGAGAACAACATTATTGTTCGAAATAAGACAAGATTGGTTGCACAAGGTTACTCACACCGAGGGAATAGACTATGATGAAACCTATGCTCCGATTGCCGATTAGAGGCAATAAGGTTGTTCTCGGCATTTGCTGCATATAAATCTTTTAAAGTCTTTCAAATGGATGTTAAGTCTGCCTTTCTTAATGGTGTGTTGCTTGAGGAAGTCTATGTGGAGCAGCCTCCCGGGTTTAAGATCAATAATAAGGTCTATAAACTCAACAAAGCTCTATATGGACTAAAACAAGCTCCCGCAGCTTGGTATGATACCTTATCCGATTTCTTGACATCAAATGGTTTCTCAAAAGGCAAGATTGATAGAACTTTGTTTAGAAAGGAAGTAGATGGTAACATCTTATTAGTTCAAATTTATGTAGATGATATAATCTTTGGTTCACCTAATCGAAATTATGTGAAGAGTTTAGCATTCCCATGAAAACAGGTTTGAAATGTCAATAATGAGTGAATTAACATACTTTCTAGGCTTACAGATTAAACAGATGAGTAAGGGTATATTTATACATCACCTAAATATGCTAAGGATCCGATTGAGAAATTTGGAATGACTACTAGCAGAGAAGTTAAAATACCTATGGCAACTAACTTCTCTATGGATTCGATGAGCAGGGATACCCACAGATGCAACGGAGTATCGTGGACTGATTAGATCTCTTCTCTATCTCACCGCAAGTAGGCCAGACATAGCCTTTGCGGTTGGGGTATGTGCAAGATTCCATCTAATCCCAAGAAAACTCATCCGGAGACAACTAAGAAAATTCTAAAATATCTTAAAGGAACCTTGCAAGTAGGGTTATGGTACCCACTGATGACAACTTCTGAAATGACAGTTATTGATTCGACTTTGGAGAATGTAAGATTGATAGGAAATCCACTTCAGGAACTTGTCAATTTTTAGGCAACAAATTAATTTCTTGGTTATCCAAGAAATGACATCCGTTGCCACCTCCACAATCGAAGCCGAATACATGGCACCGGAAGTTGTTGCTCTCAACTCCTCCGGATTAGTCAACGGCTTAGAGACTATAATATTCAAACAAAGAATGCTCCTATTTACCGTGATAGTAATAGTGCAATAGCAATGACTTACAATCCTATTCTCGCATTCTAGATGTAAGCATATAGACATTAGGCATCATTTCATTAGAGATCATGTTGAAAAGAATGACATTAGGATTGAGAAGATTGCACGAGTCACAAAGAATCGACATTCTTACAAAACCATTAGGCGAGTCTAGATTTAAAGAATTATGCTTAGAATTAGGATTACTTGATGCATCCTTAGCTGGTTTCGAATTACTTGCATCCGATAATTGTATTCCTTATTTACGGTATTTTTTTCTTTAAATCAATGTCTAGAAAGAATTATCAGACTAGATATGAGTCAAAGGACAATCGGGTAGGTGATATCATTGATTTCCTTTATAGGAATCAAGAATCAAGGATTAATCATATTGACCTTATCCGACTTGATGATTACTTATTCGACATTTGGTAAATCGACTAGGGCACAATAGTCACACGATTTCTAGAAAGCAGATGACTACTCGCACCCTATCCGATCTACCCTACCTACTAATAGTTTTGATGAGTTTGTTTTGCAGGAGCAATGTATGCAGATTAGTCTCTTAAATCTCTTCAATCAGAAAACCTTCATCTTTGTTTCTCCTCAAAATCTTTGTTTTCAAATAAAGTTCTTAAGTCTCTGTGTATTTCAAGTAATCAGACTTTGTAACTAAACTCGTAAATCCTTTGTTAAGTTTTGTTTCAAATCGAACTAGAAGGAAATTTTTTTGAAAAATATAAGACAAGGTCATTTTGACCAAGTCTCGACATTTACCAAGTCTGGAATAGAATACCGAGTACAAAGTAAGACATCTCATTGCTTACGTGTATACTAATTACTTCGAAAAAGCAAGTCTATTAGCCGCCTAATCCGTAGGTTAAACGGTTACTTTTACGCAATTCAAGACGCGTAAAAGCCACGCGCTGAATTGGCGATTTTCTCGCTAAACCGTCGATATTTTACACGCCGCTTTTTCAATCAACGGTTTAAAATTAAAACTCCAAGATCGTGCCACGTTTCGATTTTCCAACTTTCCCTCTCTCTCCCCTCATTTAAAAACTTACCTTCTTCGCTTTTAAAATTTTACTTTCACTTTCCCTGCTTAGAAATTTCTCGAAAAAAACTTTCATTCCCTCAAATTTTTTTTTAATGGCATCCTCTTCTTCTCAAACTCCTAAACCCCTCTTATATATCCTCCTCAAATTCCGATTTCAAAATGATTTCGTAATCACCAAAAATAAACTCAAAGCTGAAATGTTTGTAGATTTTGAGACTACAAATGACAGAGAATCCAGAGAGATTATCGAATTATTGGAAGCTTCAAGGTTACGAGGATTTTATTCGCTCAAATCTCCGCAAAACAAAACCGCAGATTTCATTGGAGCAGAGTTCCTTGCCGTAAGTGAGTTTACAGAGAATGACTTCAAAACAATTGTTGAAGGTACTCAACTGGAGTACTCAAAGGAGAATGTTGCAAGGATTACGGATACCTCTATGGAAGGGGTGAATCCTCTATCGTATAAGAATAATGAATGGGAAGAGTCGCTCGACTCGCTTTGCTAGGATTACCTACAGAGGAGTTAGGAGAGATTTGAACAAGTATATGTTAAGGAGGAAATATAGCCGCTCATGACAATCGTAACCAAGTCAATCCTAGGAGATCAAAGCTCCCATGATGGAGTGACAAAGTCACGTTTGTGCTGTATGAGAGCTATTTTTGATGGAGGTGTAGATTGGGTGGATCTATTATTTGGGGAGACTAAAGGAGAAGAAGCTGAGGTTGTTGTTTAACCCAATCAAGGAGATCGATAAATACTTCAACAGTGAGCTTGTTCAACAAAATCACAAAGTTGATGGAAGGGCTAAACAAGAGGTTTGAGACAAGGGAAAGACTGAAAAATATTCAAAGCAAAAAGGCTTGTTGACAAAGGATGAAAGAATTGGAGGGCTGCCTCGACTCGGATGATGAGTCCGATGATGCACGAAGGCAGAGAGAGCGGCTAGCAGCCACGGTGGTCGAGGCAAGCAGTGAACCTAAACCAAGAAATGAAGTTGCCGTGCCAATACCAAGCTCAACCAAATGAGGATCCACTGTTGTGGAAGTAACACCGAGGAGGCAAAGAATCTCCTCGTAAGGTCCCCAACACGGAGGAGGTCGAGGAGGAGGCCGGTCGAGCCTCGTAAAAGACACCAGCTTGCCGAGCCATCTCGAACCTACTACCACCCAACAGATTGATGAGGACTCGATGAAGATAATCAGCTTTATTCTTCAGAGGAGATCCTCCAGACGCCTGAATCATCCGGCAGCTCGTCGCCGACGGAAGCCTCTACCCTCCCGCCCGAAGAAGTTCCTGCCTCCGGAGATTGCAGCCGAGGTTGCAAAGCTGGATGTCCCATCTTCTCCAACCAAGGAAGCTGCACTCTCTCCCATTCGTGAGGAAGGTACTACTTCATCTCTCTCTCTCAATCTCCACTGCAATGAAGAGGTGTGCCCGGCCGGCACCTCCGAGCCTGCCAAATGTACCCACGCTTGTCCCCAAACTTGATCCAAATCCAAGCCGAAACCACATCCGAAACTATCCCCATACCTACCCAACCCGAAACCACCTCAACTCCCACCATCTCTCCACAAATTGAGCTACCCACTACATCCACCCCAACCCCACCCGAAACTCAACACTTCACTTCTCCAACTCTAACCACACCTCCACCGAGATAGATGTCACCTCTTATTCCTTCTTAGAGGACATCCAGGATGAGCTCACCCGCTCCTCCCCCTAAATTTCTCGAACTCCACACTCCCACTTCTTCCTTCTTCCGAATCCTCATCCGAGGATGAGGAAAGTGACTTAAGCCCTACCTCAGCCTATCACTTCTATAATCACCCAAATGGAGAGGAAGATGAAGCAGCCTTTGAGAAGAAGGCTAAGTGAACAAAGAAGATGGTGAAGGCAACACCGAGGCAATGATCACGAACATGCGAGAAGTAGAGGTAAATCTAACCGAAAAGATTACTTCTATTACTAACTGTTTGCCGAGAAAGTGACAGCCATGGAGGAGGAAGTGCATGGGCTGAAATCTCAAGTATCCGAATACAATGCAATAGTGGTGGACTCATTAGCTTTGTACAAGTCGACTTTAGGGTAAAGTCCAACGATCTCGGAGACGAAGCCGATCGCCTTTAGCTGATGAAGTGAAAAAGGGGGAAAAGGAAGTGAAAAAGGGGGAAAATGAGGTGAAAGAAAGAGAGTTGGCACTCACACTGTGGTGGATGAGACGAGGAGCAAGGTCGACACAAAATCCAAAGACACTGAGTTGGAGGCAGCCAGGAGGAAGCTCGCATTAAATCTGATGAGCCGGCTGCACTTCACCGAGGGTCGGCCAACTCGTGGAAGCTCAAGGAAGATGAGGAGAGAAGGAAGAAGGATGAAGAAGATAAGTCTGTCACCGCCGCGAAAATCAAAGAATCCAAAAAGCAAAGAATGAGGTAAAAGGAAAGGGGAAGGGGAAGGCTGGTGGAGTAGTCTAAAGTACTTAGTCCCAAGCTCACAGGATCTCGAGAAAGAAAGAGGGAGCCTCGACTACTCTAACTTACCCGAGGAATGATCAGCAGGATCATGAGAGAGCAAAGGCTTTCAATGAGGAAAGGGAAAGAAAGAAGTCAAGAAGAAGAGCAAGGGATTAGAAATGAGATGGAGCAGGGATGTGAGGAAGTGGGAAATGAAAGAGGCAGATGAAGCAGATTTCGTGCCCTATCACAGACACTTAATCCGCCGAAGGTCGCCGCTGCAAACTCTTTAAAGAATACAAGGAAAAGAATTTGGGCCTTGAGATGGATGTACCACCGGTATATCTTGAAGGGGTCTCGATTCAGCCGCAAGATGAGGACTCGAGGTGGCATGAGTGGATAGAGGAGGAGGACAAAGATCTATATCGAGGTCAAGTTGGTGGAAGGCATAAGTTCTTCAATGCCGATCTTTGTGCTCCGCCTATGAGAAGGGCAGAGACCAAGACCAACCTGACGGCTCAATCGACATGAACCGGATCAAAGGCATCATTGCCAAAGCCGAAGTGGAGTCTGGGTTGAAAGATGAAGATGAGCCGAAAAAGCTAAGGAAGAGGGTCTTCACCGGTTGACTATTCCTCGAAGCCAATCAATGGGGAATATGATAATAGGATCATTCTCTTTTCCTTATCTTTTTATCTTTTGATTTTTGTATCATGTAAATATGATGTGAATAAATCTTTGTTTGACCTATGAGTATTACTTGTTTTATTTTCTTAAAAGTTTTTTTCGCTTTAAGAAATCTTTAAATTTTTCTAAGTATAAGTCATCTAAGAAGTTTAACATCTCGTAATTAAAATTTTCAAAATTTTTCTAAGTCTAAAATGTTTTTAAATCTAAGACTTAAAAGTTTTTTTAAAAAATGCTTTGTGTTAATTGAATACGGTTAAAAGTGTGAATGTATTCGATGTACCTAATCGTTAAATCTTGATTAACTCTAAACTAACTTCACTGTGAGTGTGTCTCTTTCTTATAGGTTTTAACTTCATCAAAAAGGGGGAAATTGTTAGATCAAGTAAAGTTTTGATGAGTTAAAAGATCAATCTGGATAAGGCATTTAAGTATGTAGAAAAAGATCGTGTTCATCCTAAGCCGATCGACTAAGTCAAAGACTACTTAAGTCACCGGAGATCGAAGTTGCAAGTCGTCGGAGACAAGCTCAAGTATAGTCATCTGCAGGAGACGATCATGAAGAACTCGGACGAGGTCAAGACAAGCCGAGTAGAATAAGAAAGGCAAGTCTTCACCAAGTCACCGCAGATGAGTAGGAAAAATCAGCCGAGGTCAAGAAGCAGTTTTCAAGATTAAGTTTGTTGAGTAGCTTTCACTTTGTTAGAACCGACTAACAAACTAACTGTCTTTTTCAGACTTATAAATATGTCTAGATTTTATTTTTCAATACACTTATGCAAATCTGATTTTTCACACTATTCACTATTCAGTTCACAAAGTATTTTCAAAAGAGTTTTCAAATATTTCAAGTGTTTATAGAACACTTTTCTTGTAATCTTCAAAATCCTTTATTCACTGTAAATCTTAGATTCATTAGAAGGTGTTAGGAGTACTTTGAAGAGTTGAAGATCGAATTGTAAGTTGTAAGATTGTGAAGTAAGTAAGTAAGCGGCTAGTGGAGACCCTTCTTCAAAGTTTGGAGAAGGAGAGTGGATGTAGGATTGTTATAATCCGAACCACTATAAAATCTCAGTGTTCTTTATCGCTTTCATTTATCTTTCTGTTCAATTTACAATTTATTGTTCAAAGTTTAATTTCGAATCAAAGTTAAAATCGAATATCGTTGTTGCTTTTGATCTTATTAAAGTTGAGATTAATATTGAATTCCACCGTGTCACTTTGGTACTTTGAATAAATTTTGAAAGATTTGAATAATATGAAAAATCTATTCAACCCCCTTCTAGATTTTTGCTAGAAGGCTGATACACTTTTTACCTAATCTACTCAACTAATCGGGACCAACAAGTGGTATCGGAGCAAAGTGTTAAGTTGTTACGATATTGAATTTAGGTCTTAACTAAGACTCGAAATTTTCTTGATTTTCTTCATTCTCTTTATTGTTACTAATAAAGGTGCTACTAATAAGTTTTGTGGAGTATTTTGTTTCTTTATCTCATCATGTCATCGTGAAAAAACAAGAAGTCCAGAATCTACCTGAATTCTCTATTGAAGATTATGATTATCGGAAATTCAGGATGGAGAATCACCTTAAGGCCATTCATGATAGGATGGAAGAGGTTCTTGAAGAGGGACCTATAAAATTTTATCATGGAGGCACTAGCATTGAGCCGAGTCGGCTAAATCCGGAACTAGACAAGAGAAAAAGAGTTACGAATTGACAAATGATGAAAGGAAGATCCACAATCTTGATCAAGTAGCTCGAACCGAAATCATTGAGACTCTAAGTAAAGATTGGATAGAGAAGGTTAAGAGATGTAAAGCGCCAAAGAAATGTGGCAGACTTTAGCAAATGTTTGTGAGGGATCGAGATCAAGTTAAAGAGAACAAGCTGTGATCGATCTTGCATGCATTTGAGACATTCAAAATGAAGGAAAATGAGTACGTGGATCGATTAGATGTAAGGTTGACTAATCTCCTCAACAAAGCGGCTGACCTTGGAAAGAATTATACAGAGAAGGAGATTAATAACAAGATTACGAGATCATTAACCAAGGCAGAACAACGACTTGCGTGGTCTCGTAGCTGTTTTTTCCAAGGCGTAACAACGAACCCCAAGTCTTTCTCGATCAAGTAAGAGCATTGACCAGACTTCGTTATGTCCGCCAACTTTTGCTTGAGCACCTTCACCTCCTCCTCCAGGTTACTCACCAGTACCAACAGCAGCGCCAAGGTTGGCTGAAAGGTTGCGAGTAATGTTGACCTCGGCAATCTGCATGTTGGCGAGCATTGTATCGGTGGTGCTCGAATCACCTTCCTCGTCTTCCTCTCCACCACCTTTGAACCTTGGTGATAATCTGCTTGTGTAAATCCTCAAAGGCCGAGGAGATGACGAAAATTGGGTGGTTTCTTCCTCGTAATCGGATGAGGAAGATGGGGTGGGAGAAGTTGGACTTGGGGAGCTCATGTGGATATCTCCGAAGATGTTGGAGGTATCAACAGGTTGGGGTTCAAGGTTGGGAGGAAGTAGGGGCGTCGATGGTGGTGGAGGGGGAATTCTTGGTGGAGGTGAAGATGGAGGGGTGGTATTTACGATGAAGTGGGTGGTGGAGAAGGGGTTGGGTGTGGGATAGTAGGTTGGGGTGGGTGTGAGAGAGAGTTAGAGAAGATGGGAGTAAGGCCGGGGGTGAGATGGTGGTTATGGGGGTGGGGAGTAGACTGCTCCAGCTAGGAAAGAAAAGAATCGGATGGGGAGGGAGGAGGAGATGAGGTTTGGGTTTGAGGAAGGGAAGATGAAGTTGTGGCTTGGACTATGGTGGGAGTAGGCTGTTTTAGAGGCTCGAGAGGTGCTAGCTCGGGTCACCTCTTCATCGCGAGTGGGCTGGAGAGGGGAGGGAGAGAATTGAACCTGTCTTGGTGAAGGGGAGGGGGTCCTTTCGGAGTTGATCTCCGAACATCTTCCGATTGGACAACTTGAGCCGCTATCTCCCGTGTAAGTGCCTCTTCACCCGGAAGGCTAGGCCCGATCACAGAGGTTCCTACCTTCTCTCGAGGCTTTTATCAACCTCCTCCTCTTCTTGGCCTTCTCCTTCACTTCATTGGGCTGTGAAGCCTCGGTGAGCTCACCGTCGGCCGCTCCTACCTCGGGCTTCCTTCATCCGAGTCGGTGGAGCTCCGACCGGCTCATCCTTGGTCGGCAGCCCTTTACGCTTTGTGTAGGCTCGACTCCATCAGCCCAGCTTGATTCGAGTTGTCGGCATATCCTCCAAGATGACCTATCACCTTATTGAACAAGCTGGTGATTGATTTCGCCGCCATTTCCCACTAACTACCTCCAGTCTCTTCCTTTCCATTTCAAACCTACCTAACAAAGATCCCACCACTTGGCTTGCACTCCATCAATAATAGCCCTCATGCAAAGACACGGCCTGGGTCTCGTCGACCCATCATGGGAGTTCTGCTCCCCTAAAATGACCTTCGCCAATATCGTCATTAGCGACGATATCTCGGTCGGTGCATTTTCTTCTTGATTCGAGACCTCCGATCCTTCATTGAATTTCGTGCAATCATCTCGAATGATTCTACCGATCATCGATTTGTATGAGAGGGGTTTACTCCTTCGCAGCTTGTATCAAAAATCCGCGCCACCTCCGCCGGAGTTACCGTTAACACCTCGCCGTAAACACGGGTTTTGAATATTCCGTTTTCAAAAGTCCCATTGATGTAGAACTCGATGCCTCTCATATCCAGAGTTTTATCGACGTGGATTTCTTGGAACAGAATGTCCTCAATCCCGACCTCTCCAATAAATCGAGAATCATCTCGATTCACCATCGATGGTGGTATCAAAGTCGACGTACATCTCCGACTTGATCTTCTTGTTGTATGTTTCGGTGTGTACTTCCACCATTGTTGATGTTACTCCTAATCGTTTTTGAGTAATGCTCATGAAAGAATTTTGCTAAGAGTTTTTGAAAATTTTAGAGTATAAGTATAGTTTTAGAAAGTGAAAAAGTTTGATTGAAGAAGAAGATGTATTTATAGGAGGGAAAATTGGAAAGAGAAAAATCTGATTTAATCTAAGCCGTTTATTTAAAAGTTTTACTGAATCAACGGTTAAAAATCTGGATAAACGATTGGGATTCAGCGCGTGTAGGCTACTTGCCTTTGGAATGCGTAAATAGTTACTTTATAGACTGTTGATTTGATAGATGTAGATTACTTTATGCAGAGAAGTAAGTATACCCGACGTCGGCTAGGGTTACCTTACTTCGTATAAGGGTTTTCAAAGCAGATGGGTTTGTAAAGTCATCTAATAAAGTAACCTCGTCTGATTTTAAAATAGCTTAGTTTTATCTTTTTAGTAAACTCAAAAATTTAAATAAACAGGCTTAAATTTAATTTTCAAAAGTTAGATTTTCCAACCAATCAATCCGATAAGAGTTTTATAAGAAAACACAATATATGTAGATTATTCAGAGGCAAAGGTGTCTGGATAAGAAGATGAGGTGAAACTTGATCGAGTTATGACCTATTCCTGTAAAGACATAGACTTGAAGAAAAACATTAGTAACTTGAGGTAGATCGGATAGGGTGCAGATAGTCATCTGTTTCTTCAAGAAATCGGTGATTATTGTGCTCTAGTCTGATTTACCGAATGTCGAATAAATAATTATCATGTCGAGATAAGGTCAATATGACTAATCCTTGATTCTTGATTCCAAAATAGGAGATCAATGATATCGGCTACCCGATTGTCCTTTGACTCATATCTAGTCGATAATTCTTTCTAGACATAGTAAACTAAATTGAGAGAGACTAAGAATGAAAAACATAGAATTATAGATTAACTAAAGAAGCATCTAATAATCCTAATTCTACATATAGTTCTTTAAACCTTGTCTCTGCCGGTGGCTTTGTTAAGATGTCTGCTCTTTGGAAATCACCAAGATCTTCTCTAGTCCGATGTCACCTTTCTCTACATGGTCTCAGATGAAGTGGTGTCGATATCTACATGCTTGCATCTTGTATGTAGGATTGGGTTCGGGTAATAGCTATGGTACTATTACTATCACAAAAGATAGGTACATCTTTGGTGATAATGTTATAGTCCCTTAGCTGACTTATCCAGATCACCGTGAACAACAACTTCCAACCGCCATATACTCGGCTTGATTGTGGAAGTAGCTACAGAGGTTTGCTTTTTATACAACCATGAAATCAGCTTACTTCCAAGAAATTGACAAGTACCAGATGTAGATTTTCTATCTATCTTACACCCACCAAAATACGAGTCCGAGTATCCAGACAACTCAAAGTTGTCATCACCGGATACCACAATCCAACATTTACAATTCCTTTCAAATACTTAAGAATTTTCTTTCTGCTTCAAGATGGCTTTTCTTAGGATTAGCTTGAAATCAAGCCTGCACTCCAACCGCAAATGAAATATCGTGTCTACTAGCGATTAAATACAATAAAGAACCAATTAGACCTCGATACTCGGTTTGATTAGTGTCTTCTCCCTTCTCATTCTGGATCCATTGAAAAATTTGTCATCATAGGTATCTTAGCCTCTCGGCTGGTACCTATTCCAAATTTATCAATAAGATCTTTGTATATTTGGTTTGGTTTATGAATATTCCCTTCTTTGTCTCTGTCTCGACTTGAAGTCCAAGAAAATAAGTCATCTCTCCCATCATGGACATTTCAAATTTGCTTTTCATAAGATGAATAAATTCTTCACACAAAGACATGTTAGTTGATCCAAAGATTATATCATCAACATAAATCAACTAACAAAAGATCACAACCAAATTCTTTTCTAAAAAGAGTTATATCAATTCTACCTTTAACAAAACCATTTTGAATTAAATAATCAGCACAAGGTGTCATACCAGGCTCTTGGTGCTTGTTTAAGTCCATAAAGAGCTTTCCTTAGTTTATAAGCCTTGTCTCCTTTGATAAAACCAGGAGGTTGCTCTACATATACTTCCTCGGCTAGGATTCCATTAAGAAATGCTGACTTAACATCCATTTGAAAAACTATGAATCTTTTAAAAGCAACATAGGCTAAAAACAATCTTATGGCTTCCAGACGAGCTACTTGTCGCAAAGGTTTCATCATAATCAATCCTCCGATTGTGAATAACCTTGAGCAACTAGTCCGGCCTTATTTCTAACCACAATATTGTTTTCATCCCTTTTATTTTTAAAGACCCATTTAGTTCCAATGACTTTTTGATGATGAACCCTTTCAACAAGCTCCCACACATCTTGTCTTTGAAACCGATTTAGTTCTTCTTGCATGACATTAATCCAGTTGGAATCGGTTAGAGCTTACGTAATAGATTTAGGTTCAAATAATGACACATAGCAATCGAACATACAATCTTGATTTAGTTGGGTCCTCGTCTGGACACCAGTCTAAATCTCCAATTATCTGCTCACTGGATGATATAACATTACTTTCATACCTTTGTCTTTTACGGTGGATGATGTTTTGTCCGAATTATTTAGTTGGATGAGTCTATGTTACCTTGACGATTCTACCTCGATCATCCGATGTATTGGTTGTCACGATCACCGGTAGATCACCGTTGAGGAAGATCTTTCAGTTCTTTCTATTTATAAGCTCGGAAAGACAGCTTAGTTTGTTAGTTGGTTGTAACAAACTAAACCGCTTAACAAACTTAATCTTGATAATCGCTTCTTATCTTGGTGATCTTCCACTCATCGTCTGCTGGTGACTTGGTGAAGACTTGCCTTTCTTATTCTACTCAGCTTGTCTTGACCTCGCCTCGAGCTCTTCATAATTGTCTCCTGCAGATGACTTGACTTGAGCTGGTAGATCACCGTTGAGGAAAAAATTGTCCCCCTCCACCACCACCGACGCCCTACTTCCTCCCAACCTTCGAACCCCAACCCGTGCATACCTCCAACATCTTTGGAGATATCCACATGAGCTCCCCAAGTCCAACTACTTCCCACCCCCTCTTCCTCATCCGATTCTCGAGGAAGAGACCAGTCAATTTTTGCCATCTCCTCGGCCTTTGAGGATTTACACAAGCAGATTATAACCAAGGTTCAAAGGCTGATGGAGAGGAAGACGAGGAAGGTGATTCGAGCAACACCGATACAATGCTCGCCAACATGCAGATTGTCGAGGTCAACATCACTCGCAACCTATCAGCCAACCTTGGCACCGCTGTTGGTACCCGACCGAGTAACCCGGAGGAGGAGGTGAAGGTGCTCAAGCAAAAGTGGCCGCAGACAACGAAGTCCTGGTCAATGCTCTCACTTTAGATCGATGACTTCGTGGTTCGTTGCTCGCCTTGAAAACAGCTCTGCACTCTGCAAGATGAAGTCAAAAAGGGGAAGGAGCTGAACGAAGAATGGACACCCTCACAATCGGATTCATGTCCCTCATGCACAAGCTTAACTTCAAAGGCAGACTCACTGAGTTGGAGGCAGCCAAGGCCGAAATCAAGATCAAATCAGACGAGCCGATCGCTTGCAACCGAGGGTGACCCAGATTGAGGAGGCCATCCGTTAGGATGAGGAGAAGAGGAGAAAGGAGGAGGAGGAGAAGACCGAGAAGCTGCTGGCCAAGATGAAAGAAACCGAGAAACCCGAGGCCAAGGGCAAGGGTAAGGGAAAGGCAGCAAAGCAAATGAGAAGTCTTCATCACCGAGTGACCAGCCCCTGCACCAAAGCAACCGAGCGCAAGAGAAAAGAACCCGACTTCTCAAACCTCTCACCTGAGCAGATTAGAAGAATACATGTTGAGAAGGAGAAGTATGAGAAGCAGGAGAAGAAAAGATCAAGAAGCCGGGTAAGGCGGAGCTGAAGTGGGACAGGGACACTCATAAGTGGGTATCGAAGGCACTGATGAAGCAGACTTGACTGGCCCACCGCTCATCAGCTCCTCCTAAAATGGTGTCTGGACAGTTCACCAAAGTGAATACAAAAAGAAAGCTCTAGATGCCGATGGATGTACTTTTGGTACATCTTGAAGGCATCTCAATCCGATGGAGCTGATGAAGACAGATAATGGCACGAGTGGATGGAAAAAAGGATGTTGATTTATATGGAAGATGCTCAATGAGGCACATCATGTGTTCAATCTGCGATCTTGTCGCTCCAGCTATGAGCAAGTCTCTCCCAAGCTGAACGAGGATGGATCTCCGGACATGGAATGGGTCAAATCGGTCATCATCAAAGCCGAAAGAGAATCCGAGCTCACACGAGAATGAACTCAAACGGCTCGTGAGCGAGAATTTTCAATCGGCTGAACATTCCGAAACAAGCCGATGGGGAATTTGATAGACAGGATTTTCTTTTCCTTATCTTTTATTTCTATCAGTTCACCTATCTCGTAAATTGTAAATATGTGAATAAATATACTTGGACTTACGTGAAATACTTGTCTTATTTCTTAAAGTTTTTTCGCTTTAAGAAAACTTAAAATTTTCTAAGTATAAATCATCGAGAAATTTATCTCTCGACTTAAAATTTTTCTAAAATTTTTCTAAGTTCTAAGACTCATTTTTTTCTCTAAATATTTCTCAAGAGTCTAAAGGTCTTGAATTTTTCTGTTATGAATTAAGTGCTTTAATTTGTATGAATCTATTTTAATGTGAAAATGTGCCCGATATACCTATCTCGATTATTTTAACTAACTCTAGAACTAAGTTCAAATTGTGAGTGTGTTTCTTCCTTGTAGGTTTTAACTTCATCAAAAAGGGGGAAATTGTTAGATCAAGAAGTTTTGATGAGTTAAAAGAAGCGGTTTAGATGATTAGACGACTGAAGAACAACCGAGATTAAGTCCTTATACTAAGCCGATCGACAAGGTCGAGGACCGAACTAGTCACCAAGACTGGAAAATTACAAGTCATCCGGAGACGAGCTCAAGTCTAGTCATCTCAGAGGAGACAAGTATGAAGAGCTCGACGAGGTCAAGACAAGCCGAGTAGAATAAGAAAGGCGAGTCTTCACCAAGTCACCGGCAGACGAGTAGAATAAAATCACCGAGGTCTAGAGCAGCTTTCCAAGAATAAGTTTGTTGAGTAGTTTCTAGTTTGTTAAAACTAATTAACAAACTAACTGTCTTTTCAGACTTATAAATAGGTCTAGGCACTTCATTAGAAAAATAATAGAGAGATCACACGAATTATTCATTTTTAGCAAATGATTCTCACAATTCACAAGATTTCAAAAGCACAAAAAATTGTTTTCAAGGATTTCATCATAGATTTTTCTAAGTGTTTATAGAACACTTTTCTTATACATCTTCAAACACTCTTCTATTACTCTAGAGTTAGATTTTTCAAGAATAGTTTAGAAGATTGAAGATTTGAAGATCAAAGTTGTAATTTGTAAGTTGTACGATTGTAAAGTGAGTAAGTAAGCAGGTAGAAGAGACCCTTCTTCAAAGTTTGAAGAAGGAGAGTGGATGTAGGATTGTTATAATCCGAACCACTATAAATCAGTGTTCTTTATTGCTTTGTTTTACTTACTTGTTTCTTACAAATTCTGTTAACAAATCAAAGATAGATTTAGAATCAAAGTTAGAACTAAAATATCGAGTTTGCTTTTGATCTTGTTCAAGTTGAGTTCAAAACTGAATTTTATTTGTGTAACTTTGAAGTTTTGAGTAAAATTTAAAGAGTTTTAAAAAAATCTATAAAATCTATTCAACCCCCTTCTAGATTTTATCATAGAAGGTTAACTCAAGTTTTCTTAATCAACTCAACCAATCGGGACCAACAAATATCTTGAACTTTGCTTGATTTACTTGTCTTATTTTTAAGCTTTCTTTTAAGAAAACTTAAAAAATTTCTAAGTAATAATCATCTCGAGAAAATTCTCATCTCAGATTAAAAAAATTTCAAATTTTTTCTAAGTCCTTAAAATTAAAAAAAAATCTAAGTGTGAATTAAGTGCTCTAACTTGAACAAATCAATTAAGTGTGAGTATGCTTTAATATGCCTATCTCGATTATCTTGAATAACTTTGACTAACATCGATTGTGAGTGTGTCTCTTTCTTGCGGTTTTAACTTCATCAAAAAGGAAAAAATTGTTAAGTCGAGAAAAGGTTTTGATGAGTTAAAAAGGATCAACTCGAGATGATCGACGACTTCGAAGAACAGTGAGGTGAAAATCGATTACTAAGGTGATCGGACTAAGAAGAGCCGGATAAGTCACCGAGGTCTAAAAAGGTAGAGGTCATCTCGGAGACAAGCTCAAGTCAAGTCATCTGCAGGAGACAATTATGAAGAGCTCGGATGAGGTCAAGACAAGCCGAGTAGAATAAGAAAGGCAAATCTTCACCAAGTCACTGCAGACGATGAGTGGAAGATCAGTGAAGATAAGAAGCGATTATCAAGATTAAGTTTGTTAAGCGGTTTTAGTTTGTTACAACCAACTAACAAACTAAGCTGTCTTTCCAGCTTATAAATAGGTCTAGGCATAACTTTATTTTACAATTAGAATGACACGACCATATTTTCACTACTAGACACAATATGAACTTAAACATAAACAACCCGTAACCCTACTACAATTTTTTTTTCAAAGAGCATAACGTTATCACGTACTCCAAACATAACCTTGTTTACATTCATACTAGTTCTTAACAAACCACAATCCACGAAATCCCAGAGTAGAACATCAATACATGATTGTTTATACTGTACATATCCAAAACAAACATAATATACAATAGCGAGAAGCAAAACAAGCTACGGTCACGCTTAACAGTCGTCATCTATGTACACGGCTACTCAAAATCTGCAGAGCGCCACGGCTTGTCCAGTTCCTCATCGGTAATCATCGGGATTACCTACAATGCATAAACCGAGTGAGATATAAATCTCAAGAAGCGAAATTTTGCACGATATAGAATTCTCAACAATTCTTCCAACATACTCACTTTTGAAATATCCTAATTCATTTCTAATCGCGTCCTAATCCATTTCTATCGCCCTCACCTAATTCATTTCTAATCGTGTCCTAATCCATTTCTATCGCCTCGCCTAATCCATTTCTAATCGCGTCCTAATCCATTTCTATCGCCCTCACCTAATCCATTTCTAATCTCCCACCTAATTCATTTCAACTCAATTCTGGGGGCCCAGACTTACAGAGATATATGCCGGCGTACATTCGGTACAAAAGCCACCACGTGGCCAATATAAATACTCTCTTTTGAAACCACCTAATTCATTTCTAATCACTGCCTAATTCATTTCTACTCACAACTCACCAATTCAATCACCCTATCCATTTCTATAATAATCACGTAACTCGAAGTTCATTTCATAGTAATTATGGAACTCTCTCTCTCTCTCTCTCTCTCTCTCTCTCTCTCTCTCTCTCTCTCTCTCTCTCTCTCTCTCTCTCTCTCTCTCTCTCTCTCTCTCTCTCTCTCTCTCTCTCTCTCTCTCTCTCTCTCTCTCTCTCTCTCTCTCTCTCTCGAATATTTCTTCCAGGCGTGAAAGTTGATATGGGAGTATATCCCTCCCACCGCCTCAATTAATCTTACAGGGTAAGTTTTGTTAATTATTATTTTATTTTACTTTTTTTTTTTCTTTATCCATTTGTTTATCTAATTTACTAACATACTACACTAAACACATATATATATATACACACACTACACTTATGTTATATATATATATATATAATTAATAGAAACAATTAGTATTATTACGAATTCAATTAATACCACTAATAATTATATAACTTGTACTACTACTCAAACACCATGAAAATCTCAATCACTTATAAATTAATCTTCTCACAACTAAACATATAAAGACATATTTAATTAATTCAATATCTCAAAGCACAATAAAATAATGCAAGATAAAATAGTTCAAAATCACAAGTAGCACATAATTAATTAAAATGCACTCAATGCATAAAATATATTGACCAATGAGTAGTGAGAGGCTCGGGTATCACATCCTCCCCTCCTTATAAAAATTCGTCCCCGAAATTTCACTTACGAAGAGTTAAGGTATTTGGATTTCATATCATCCTCTCTTTCCCAAGTGGCTTCTTCTCTTGATTGATTTCTCCATAACACTTTAACCAATGAAATTTCTTTGTTTAAATTTGTTTTACTTCTCGTAGTAAAATTTCCACGGTACTTCTTCATAGCTCAAATCTGCTTTCAACTCTGCAGTTTACTTTGTAAAACATGTGATGGATTCGCAATATACTTTCTCAATGCAGATACATGAAACACATTATGTATCCGAGACATTGACGCAGTAAGTCAAGTTTATAAGCGACCTCTCCAATTCTTTCAAGAATAGGAAACGGACCCACGTATCTCGGACTAAGCTTTCCTTTCTTTCCAAATCGCATTATTCCCTTCATTGGAGAAACTTTTAGAAATACTTGGTCACCTACTTAATTCTAACTTTCTTCTTCTTTTGTCTCGCATAACTCTTTCGGCTTTGGGCGGTTTTCATTCTTTACGAATTTGTTCCTTGCTTCACTCATTTCTCGAATCATATCTGGACCCAAAAGTTTTCTTTCTCCAACTTCATCCCAATGTACAGGGATCGACATTTTCTACCATAAAGTGCTTAACGGAGCCATTCCGATAGTAGATTGATAACTATTATTATAGGAGAACTCTATCAAAGGCAAAAATTTACTCCACGGCCTTGAAAATCTAACACACAAGCTCTAAGCATATCTTCCAGAATTTGTATCGTTCGTTACGATTGTCCATCCGTCTATGGATGATACGCAGATCTTGAAAGATAATTGAGTCCCCAAAGCTTTACGTAGGCTCTTCCAAAAGTTAGACAAAAATCTGGAGTCCCTATCTCAAACAATGGTGAGTGGTACACCATGAAGTCCGACAATCTCTTGTATATATATCGAGCATAACGATCCATAGAATATGTGGTGCAAATTGGTAGAAAATGAGCTGATTTTGTCAATCGATCCACAATGACCCAGTTGCATCGTAACTTTTGATCGTCTTGGGAATCCTGTAACAAAATCCATTGTTATATTCTCCCATTTCCATTCCGGAATAAACAATGGTTGTAAAGTTCTGCGGGCCTCGATGTTACTCGCTTTTATTTGCGACATGTCAAGCATTGTTCTACATATTGCGCAATATCCTTCTTCATGCCTGGCCACCAATAATGCAATTTCAAGTCTCTATACATTTTAGTAGCTCCTGGATGTACCGAATAGGGTGTCGAATGTGCTTCTTTCATCACATCCTCGCGAATCTTGTCAATGTTAGGTACGTACGGTCGATTTACGTATCGGAGTACACCATTTTCGATAAATAAAAGTCGGATGATTCGCGAGAAGTGAGGTCTTTCTTTACCTTGGCAAAATATTCATCATTTTGTTGCCCTTGATGAATTTTGTCGATCAAAGTGGGTTTAAGTGTTAGCACTACAAGCTTTGTTGTCACGGTTCCATGTTCAACGAGTTCTATGTTCATCTTTTGTAGGTCAAGAAGTTCGTGTTTGAATTGAAGTCAAAGCCGCTATCTTCTCCACCGATTTTCGACTCAATGCATCTCGCCACCACATTAGCTTTACCAGGATGATAGTTGATGACACAATCATAGTCTTTCACAAGTTCTAACCATCTCCATTGTCTCATGTTCAATTCTTTCGAGTGAAGAAGTATTTCAAACTCTTATGATCTCGTGTAGATCTCGCAATGCTCCCCATATAGGCAATGTCTCCAAATTTTAAGTGCAAACACCACCGCTGCAAGCTCTAGGTCATGTGTAGGATAGTTCTTTTCGTAATCCTTCAGCCGAGATGCATATGCAATCACATTACCATTCTCGCATCAGTACACAACCGAGACCATTCTTTGAAGCATCACTTGTAAACTTTAAAACCTCCAGTTCCCATTGGAATTGCCAAAATATGAGCTGATGTCGATCGCTTCTTTAGTTCTTGAAAACTTCGCTCACATGCGTCGTCCATATATAATTCGTGTTCTTTCTCGGTCAATTGTGTCAATGGAGAAGCAATTTTGGAGAATCCTTCGACAAATCTACGATAATATCCCGCTAAACCAAGAAAGCTGCGCACCTCTCGACGGATTTGTAGGTTGTGGCCAGTTATTGATTGCTTCAACTTTGCTTGGGTCAATGAAATCCCCGCTCCCGATATCACATGTCCTAAGAAAACAACTCGATCTAACCAGAATTCACATTTCTTGAATTTTACATATAGTTGTTTTTCCTTCAAAACGCCTAACACTTTCCTCAAATGCACCTTTGCATGATCTTCTTTGGTCTTGGAGTAAATCAAGATATCATCGATAAATATAATAACAAATTTGTCAGTAAAGTCTTTGAATACTCGATTCATCAAGTCCATGAATCTTTGCTTAGGAGCATTTGTTAGTCCAAATGGCATTACCAAAAACTTCGTAGTGTCCATATCTTGTATCAACGCTATTTTAGGAATGTCTTCCTCTTTTATTTTCAACTCGGTGATATCCTCGATCGCAAGTCAATCTTCGAAAATATTGATGCACCTTGAAGTTGATCAAACAAATCATCAATGCGAGGTAAGGGATATTTATTCTTGATTGTGATTTTGTTCACTCCCGATAGTCTATACACATTCTCAATGTACCATCTTTCTTTCGAACAAATAAAACTGGAGCTCCTGTGGTGAAAAACTAGGGCGAATGAAACCCTTTTCCAAGAACTCTTGCAATTGTACTTTTAACTCTTTCAATTCAAGCGCCATTCTATATGGTGATTTCGATACAGAGAGACTCCTGGTTGTAGTTCAATCACAAATTCTATTTCACGATCCGGTGGTAATCTCGGAAGATCATCCGAAATTGATCAGAATATTCTTGTACAACCGGTACATCACTAACAGATAAACACCGTTGTCCCTCAATACTCATCACACTCACTAAATAACCCTCACAACCACTTTCCAATAATCTTTGTGCTCTGCCGCTGATATCATTGGAAACCCGAGTCTTTTCTTCATTCCGACAAAGGTAAAAGACTTCTCTCCCACCGGCTGAAATGTAATACACTTTTTCTCGCAATCAATCAGTAGCACCATATTTTGATAACCAATCCATACCCAAAATCACATCGTAGTCGTTCATATCCAATATAATCAAATCCGCAAACAGCTTCTCTACCTTCTATGGGAATAACACATCCTCGTAAAATCTGATTGGTTTGTTTTGAATCACCGAAGGGATCATCACATCAAATTTGGCTTCGTTAGGTTAGGTGGTTTACCCACCTTCTCACATACTCGGTGGATGCAAATGAATGTGTAGCTCCGTAATCAAATAATACAAAGGTTGAAGTATCAAAAATAGAAAGTTTACCCGTGACGACTGGATTGTCTTCAAAGCATCCTCCTTTGTCAAAGTAAAAACTCGAGCCGAGCTCTCCCTTGCTCCCTCCTCGTTACCACTTTTCGGACACGCATCGGATATATGTCCTTTCTCCCCACATGAAAAGCAAGTCTTTGGATCAAGATGACAAACTCCACCATGTGGTTTACCACAATTCATACATAGGGGTGGTGGTGGTGGTAGTGGAATTTTACCCGATCCGTCTTAAAGCGTTTATCTCGGGCCTCCTTGCTCCAGTCTCTGTCCTTGCCTAGGTTGGAAACTAGGTCGTGGTGCTTGGAATTGCGGTGGCCTTTTTCTCGTTATTCACATTCCATTGTGGTGTCTGCCTTTCTTTGAAAGCGACGTCGAACCTCTTGTGCTCGTTTTATTCGCATCTCGGCTGTTCGGCAATTTGCGCTCTCTCCGCAACTTGTGCATACGTCACTCCTCGGATTCCCGCCATGCTCACATCCTCGTAGAGCTCGGGTCTCAAACCCTCCAGAAACCTCTCCACTTTCAACGTTTGATTACTAACCATATGCTCCGCGAACCTGGATAATTGCTCGAATTTTCGGAGATAATCTGTGATCATTGTTCCTCGCTTCAATGTATGAATTCATTCATTTTCATTACTCTAACAGGGGCGGTAAAATACTTGTTCCTAAAAATCTCTTTAAATCTCTCCCATGTCATATCGGTAATGTCTTCGATACTCTTGACAGATCCCACCAATGTCGGACTACCGCGTAGCATGAAGGATGCGCACAAGACCTTTTCCACGTCGGGATTCTACTATATTGAAACATGTTATCCAAGGTTCTCAACCAATCCTCTGCAGCCAAGGGATCGGTAGCATCCTCAAAGATAGGGGATTTAGTTTTGAAACCGCTCACAAACCAAGTCTACGAGGTTACGCTCATGTGGTCGATGCACATCTTCATGTTGCCTATCCGTATCCCTTTGTTGGATAAGTTGTTGGATTTGTTGGGCCTGACGCTCAACCAAATCGCCAAACGAGCAATAACATTATCTCGATCAACACCGGCGGTCAGTCTTTGTCGGCTCGGCGTTCTTTCCCTACCACTACTCTCACCCTCATTCCCCGCCATATCTATTCACTCACACAATCAGTCCTACACCACATGGCCAATATAGTTCATGATGAGAAATAGCACAAACAAAATTTGAATAAACACTTACTGAAATAGCCGGGCTCTCCAAATTACGAGCGCGTGTACATAGACAGTCTACAGGAGACAAACCGTGCTCGATACCACTCGACACGACCATATTTTCACTACTAGACACAATATGAACTTAAACATAAACAACCTGTAACCCTACTACAATTTTTTTTTCAAAGAGCATAACGTTATCACGTACTCCAAACATAACCTCGTTTACATTCATACTAGTTCTTAACAAACCACAATCCACGAAATCCGGAGTAGAACATCAATACATGATTGTTTATACATGTACATATCCAAAACAAACATAATATACAATAGCGAAGCAAAACAAGCTACGGTCCCCGCCCAACAGTCGTCATCTATGTACACGGCTACTCAAAATCCTGCAGAGCGCCACACGGCTTGTCCAGTTCCTCATCGGTAATCATCGGGATTACCTACAATGCATAAACCGAGTGAGATATAAATCTCGAGAAGCGTAAATTTTGCACGATATAGAATTCTCAACAATTCTTCCAACATACTCACTTTTGAAATATCCTAATTCATTTCTAATCGCGTCCTAATCCATTTCTATCGCCCTCACCTAATTCATTTCTAATTGTGTCCTAATCCATTTCTATCGCCTCGCCTAATCCATTTCTAATCGCGTCCTAATCCATTTCTATCGCCCTCACCTAATCCATTTCTAATCTCCCACCTAATTCATTTCTACTCAATTCTTTGGGGGCCCAGACTTACAGATATATGCCGGCGTACATTCGGTACAAAAGCCACCACGTGGCCAATATAAATACTCTCTTTTGAAACCACCTAATTCATTTCTAATCACTCGTCTAATTCATTTCTACTCACAACTCACCAATTCAATCACCCTATCCATTTCTATAATAATCACGAACTCGGAAGTTCATTTCATAGTAATTATGGAACTCACAAGATCAATTCAACAAAGAATCGAACTCACGAGGTTCGATTCAACAACAATTGAACTCACGAGTTCAATTCAACAACAATTGAACTCGCATGTTCAATTCAACAATAATTGAACTCACAGTTCAATTCAACAACAATTGAACTCACGGGTTCAATTCATAAAAATCACCGAACTCATGATTCGAGTCCACATCAATTATTGAGCTCACTGATCTCTTTTCACGATAAATAACAATATCAAATAACAAAATTTGCATAATATCCACATATCACTGATTAAATGTAAACGAATTCACAAATTACTCCATTTATGCATTGTAGTCACAAATAAATTTCTACTTACCTCAAGTCCGTAAAAACGTCGATAAATCAAACTCTTAAACCCTTCTATCACCTTTCCACTATCAAATAAGAACAAATATTAATAATTTGAGGATAGGGTTTTGTTCTACTCTTCACGAGCTTCAAAACGGTATAAAATTTATCAATCAACGGAAATCGAATACTTACCAAAATGATTCGAGAATCTCGCACGATACAAACCTCTCTCTCTCTCTCTCTCTCTCTCTCTCTCTCTCTCTCTCTCTCTCTCTCTCTCTCTCTCTCTCTCTCTCTCTCTCTCTCTCTCTCTCTCTCTCTCTCTCTCTCTCTCTCTCTCTCTCTCTCTCTCTCTCTCTCTCTCTCTCTCGAATATTTCTTCCGGGCGTGAAAGTTGATATGGGGAGTATATCCCTCCCACCGCCTCAATTAATCTTACGGGGTAAGTTTTGTTAATTATTATTTTATTTTACTTTTTTTTCTTTATCCATTTGTTTATCTAATTTACTAACATACTACACTAAACACATATATATATATACACACACTACACTTATGTTATATATATATATATAATTAATAGAAACAATTAGTATTATTACGAATTCAATTAATACCACTAATAATTATATAACTTGTACTACTACTCAAACACCATGAAAATCTCAATCACTTATAAATTAATCTTCTCACAACTAAACATATAAAGACATATTTAATTAATTCAATATCTCAAAGCACAATAAAATAATGCAAGATAAAATAGTTCAAAATCACAAGTAGCACATAATTAATTAAAATGCACTCAATGCATAAAATATATTGACCAATGAGTAGTGAGAGGCTCGGGTATCACATAGAATACACAACGATTTAATTCTGCATTTTCACGAAGCTTTCAAAAGTTCACACAAGTTTTCAAAGAAATTGTTCAAAAGTTTCAAGTGTTTATAGAATACTTTTACGTAAATCTTCAACACACTTCTTGCACTATAAAAGTTAGTTTTTCCAGAAAAGTTTAGGAGTTTGAAGATTGATTGAAGATACGAAGATCATTGTAAGAGTTGTAAGTAAATGCGTTTGAAAGTAAGTAAGTAGTGGAAGAGACCCTTCTTCGAGTTGAAGAAGGAGAGTGGATGTAGGAACAGGTTGGATCGAACCACTATAAACCATTGTGTTCTTTAGTGCTTGTGTTTACTTATCTGTTCTTATTCAATTTAAACTCTTAATCAAAGTTCAATTTCAGAATTAAAATCGAGACTTGTTATCGGTTTGCTTTTGATCCGGTTAAAGTTGAGTTTAAATTCGATTTCCTTTGTGTAAACTTTGGTGTGTTGAATTAGTTTCCCAGATTTGAAAAAGTTGGAAAATCTATTCAACCCCCTTCTAGGTTTTCCCTAGAAGGTTGTTTCAAGTTTCTCTTTGTAATACTCAACTAGTGGGACCAACATATATTCACGGAATGTCGGCACACACACTTCTCAACACGCTTTTTACATGAAATTAATTCATTTGGGTTGCACTATATTTTGTTTTTCTCACTTATTCACATTGATCCATTTTTCCGAGAAGAGATCATCGTAGTTGTCGACTTCTGTGTCCCATAATTACTCAATGGATTGTGAATATATTAATGCATTCAAGTCACCTTTTGAAAAGAGTACATCGTAGTAGTCAACTCCGTGTCCCATAGTTACTCGGTGACATAGTATCTAATTGTGAGTTTATTTAATTGCATTTGAGAGAAGTGTATCCAGGAAAATTTATATTAAGCACGGTTCTAATACTATTTACACAAGAGAGTTCGAAAACATTAAATATTACAATACTTAGAAAAATTTAAATAAATTGTTCTAGTGTTGTTACAAATGTTGGCACATATGTCATAACACATAGTAATAATATGTCTAATTAGTGCATAAACCTAGAGATTTTCTAAGAGAAGAAAACCTCTCATTATCAAGGGCTTTAGTAAAAATGTACGCAATTTGTTTCTCGGTAGAAACGTGCTCCAACTTTACAACTTCCTTTTCTACAAGGTCCCTAATGAAGTGGTGCCTTATACTTATATGCTTAGTTAATGAATGTTGCACAGGATTCTTAGATATATTAATTGCACTTGTATTGTCACAATAAACGGTAAGAATATTGCTCTCCAAACCGTAATCATCGAACATCTTCTTAAGCCATAGAAGTTGTGTACAACAATTTTTCGTGGCTATGTATTCAGATTCAGCCGTGGATAGGGAGACACAATTTTATTTTCGGCTATGCCAAGAAACAAGATTGTTACCCATGTAGAAATATCCTCCACTTGTGCTCTTTCTATCATCACTATCACTTGCCCAATCGCATCACTATAGTCAATCAAAGAATAATTAGTGTCTTTGCTATACCATATTCCATAATCACATGTGCTGCCATATATCTAATGATCCTCTTAACCGAATTCATGTGAGATTCTTTAGGATTAGCTTGATAACGAGCACATAAACATACACTAAACATGATGTCTGGACTACTAGAAGTCAGATACAAAAGACTACCAATCATCGATCTATACACCTTTGTTGGGTCAACATATGTGCCAACACTTTGTCTTTACACAATTTTTGTGTCGATCCCATAGGTGTCTTCATGTGTTTAGCATTGTCTAAACCAAACCTTTTAACAAGATTTTTGGCATATTTACTTTGACAAAAGAAAATACCATCTTTGCATTGTTTAATTTGAAAACCTAAAAAGTAATTCAAGTCTCCAACCATCGACATTTCAAAGGTAGTGTTCATTTCATGCACAAATAATTCAAGCATTTTCTCACATGTAGAACCAAACACAATGTCATCAACATATATTTAAGCAATCATAATATCATTTCCAGAATGTTTTATAAACAAAGTCCTATCAGCTTCACCTCTATAGAAACCAAATTCAACAAGAAAATCAGTTAATCTACCATACCATGCCATAGGTGCTTGCTTCAAACCATATAAAGCTTTCTTAAGTTTATAAACATGATCAGGAAATTCATGGTTTTCAAACCCCTTAGGTTGTTCTACATATGCTTCTTCCATAAGAATTCCATTTAGAAATGCGGCCTTGACATCCATTTGATGCGGTTTTATATCAATGTAACATGCAATAGCAAGTAATAGTCTTATGGATTCAATTCTAGCAACAGAGCAAAAGTCTCATCAAAATAAATTCCTTCTACTTGTGTATAGCCTTGAGCAACTAATCTAGCTTTGTTTCTCATAACATTACCAGATTCATCGGTTTATTTTTGAAGATCCATTTGGTACCAATTACATTCACATTATCATGCCTAGGTACAAATATCCATACATCATTCCTTTCAAATTGATTTAACTCCTCATGCATTGCATTAATCCGGTTTTCATCTTTCATTGCTTCATCAACATTTTTAGGTTCATTGAGAGAATGAAAACATTCAAAGTTCACCTTGTTGCACATAGATGTCATACAGATAGATCTTACCACATATCTTGCATCAAAACTCAATTTTCTCCTTGTTTGTACACGATTGTGGTTTTACCTATGATCTTGTTGTGGATGATTTTTGAGTATTTTGGAAGATGGTACTGTAGCGAGGATAAGACATAGTTCTGTTAATTTACGGATGTTGAGGTGATCTTGCTTGAGATGTGGGCACATTTGTAGCAACATTCTCAATCGATTCGAAATATCGTAACTTTTCATCTGCTCAATAAGATCGATTACATCTTCTTCAATGTTATTATCTGCAAGACTTGCACAATCATCAAACACAACATTCATAGACTCTTGAATAGTATCGAGTCCTAAGATTATAAATCCTAAAAGCTCTCTTGTTTCTAGCATAATCAAGAAAGAAACCCTTATCACTTTTTGAATCAAATTTGTGTAGCTGGTCTCTATCATTCGTAATGTAGCAAACACAACCAAAGACATGAAAGTATTTCAGATTAGGTTTTTGTTATTCAAGAATTCATAAGGTGTTTTAGTAGAATTAGATCTCAAATAAACTCTATTTGATATGTGACAAGCAGTATTCAAAGCTTGACCCAAAATCTTTTGAAAGTTTCTTGGATAAAAGCATTACTCAAGCCATCTCTTGTAGAGTTCTATTCTTCCTTTCGGCTACACCATTTTGTTGAGGTGTTTTCGAAGAAGAAAACTCTTGAATTCTACCTTTGTCTTCACAAAAATTAGTGAATAAGATGTTCTCAAACTCCCTACCATGATCGGACCTTATTCTTTTAACCTTAGTGTCATAAATATTTTTAAACCGTTTATAGAGAATTTTGAATATTCCAAAAGCATCTGATTTTTCCTTAAGAAATTCAATCCATGTAAACCTTGAATAATCATCTACTATGACAAAAGAATATCTCTTACCACCAATGCTTTCAGTCTCCATTGGTCCCATTAAATCCATATGTAAAAGTTCAAAGCAATGTTTTGTAGTACAATGTGTCAACATTTCATGTGACATTTTGACTTGTTTACCACTTTGGCGGGATCCACACACATTTGACCTCACGAATTTGTAACTTAGGTAGACCTTTAACAACATCAAATTTCAACAATTTAACAATATTCCTATAATGAGCATGTCCAAGTTTTTGATGCCAAAGTATACTCTCATCGGTTTGAACATTAAAGCATGTTTGATTCGAATCAATTAGATAACAATTATCAACAGGATCTATTACCAACCATGAGACAATTATCATCATTGTTTAACACATAACATGAACTTTTATCAAACTTTACATGCAAGTCATCATCACATAATTGACTAATACTAATCATTTACAAGTAAACCTTTAACATGTAAGACTTTTGTCAAGTTTGGAAAACCGGGAACATTCAATGTACATATTCCAATAATTTTACCTTTTGAACCTCCTCCATATGTAACATTTCCATCATCATAAGCCTTATAATCAATGAGATAACTTTCCTCACCGGTCATGTGCCTAGAACACCCACTATCAAAGTACCATAGTCCCGGAACACATGCTTTTAAAGAGGTGTAAACAACATTACATACAAAATTTGACTTTTTCACCCAAGTAGATTTTTGAACAGATTTTTTAAAAGATTTTTGAACTATTTGTTTCGAATATTCAGCGAGAATGTGGCAACATTTTCAAAGACATTTTATCAAATTTCTTGTCCTTTCTCATCCTTAAACAATTTGGTCTTTTGTGACTCTCGGTAAAACAATAATGACAAACATCCTTCTTTTAGAATCATTTTTTAATTTTTCAGTTCAATAGAAGGTTTTGTAAACACAACAGGTTTATTATTGTTTAAAAACTGAGTAATATTACCATTATAACCAAGACCATGTCTACTAGTGCTTCCAATTGTTAGTGCCTCATCAAGTTTAGCTGCACTTTTTGAGTATCTTTTGAGATTCGGTGTTGTGCCTTTGAGCTGCTCTTTGAGGTTGCATATCTCCAGATCTTTCCTTGTCGGTATAACCTCAAGCATTATCACCAAATCCTTTTGATATGACTCTTCAATAGTCATGTCCTTCAAGGCTTTCGAGTGGATTCCAACTCCTTTTCAAGCTTAAGATAACTGGACTTACAATCTTTGCAAACATTGTTAGAAGTATCTGCTTTATCTACACAAGAACTTGAGAAACAATAAACTTACGGAACTTCCAATGTTTCCTCAAATGTTGGCACATTTGACTCGACATCGAGAATCATCCAAGAAATCATCAAGTGTATCATCATATATAATTCTTGCGAGAAAAACATATTCTTCAACTTTATCGAATCATCTTCACAATTAGACTCATCACTTAAGGTAACATTGAAATTTACCTTTTTCTCAAAAGTGTGTTGGCACATTCATTAGCATAATGACCAAAACCAGAACATGCATCACATTTAACATTTTTCCTATATTACGGAACATATTTAATCTTGTTACCTCTATCAAATTGCCTAGGTTGATTAACATTCCTATTTTTATCGAGCAATTGACGTGAACTACTGATCGATCTCTATCTTGATTCTTAATTTGCAAATTATTTCTAAGTCTATTTTCTCTCTTTTTCAAAAACGCATTAAACCGCTTAGTCAAGAAAGCAATGTTATCATCATTGTCGGCACAATCATCAACAACATCTTCATCGAGAATCTATTTGAATAACAAGCGGTTGTTTATTAGTACTTGAAGATGTTTCTCCTTTGAAAACAGAAATTTTCTTTTGATTTCTCATTATCTCTTTGGGAAAAATTCATTTCATACGTTTTCAAAATACTTACCAACTCATTTTGAGTAATAGCATCGATATCTTTAGCTTCCTCAATAGCACATATCTTAGCATCAAAATGTTTAGGAACAGTTCTTAAGATTTTGTTAGATCAAGAAGTTTTGATGAGTTAAAAGAAGCAATTCGGATGATCAGGACGACCTGAAGAACAGTGAGATCAAGTCCTTATACTAGGTGATCGGACGAGGTCGAGGACCGAACTAGTCGGTGAAGTCCGGAAGATTACAAGTCATCCGGAGACGAGCTCAAGTCTAGTCATCTGCAGGAGACAAGTATGAAGAGCTTAGACGAGGTCAAGACAAATTGAGTAGAATAAGAAAGTCGAGTCTTCACCAAGTCGGTTGTAGACGAGTAGAATAAAATCGGTGAGGTCTAGAGCGGTTTCCAAGAATAAGTTTGTTGAGCGGTTTCTAGTTTGTTAAAACTAATTAACAAAATAACTGTCTTTTCAGGACTTATAAATAGGTCTAGACACTTCATTAAAGATACATACACGATGTTATTCAATTTAGCAACAAATTCTCACAATTCACAAGATTTCGAAAAGCACAAAAATTGTTTTCAAGGATCTCATCATAGATTTTTCTAAGTGTTTATAGAACACTTTTCTTATACATCTTCAAACACTCTTCTATTACTTTAGAGTTAGATTTTTCAAGAATAGTTTAGAAGATTGAAGATTTGAAGATCGAGGTTGTAATTTGTAAGTTGTACGATTGTAAAATGAGTAAGTAAGCGAGATAGAAGAGACCCTTCTTCAAAGTTTGAAGAAGGAGAGTGGATGTAGGATTGTTATAATCCGAACCACTATAAATCTGGTGTTCTTTATTGCTTTGTTTTATTTACTTGTTTTTACAAATTCCGATTACCAAATCAAAGATAGATTTTAGAATCAAAGTTAGACTAAAATATCGGTTTGCTTTTGATCTTGTTCAAGTTGAGTTTAAAACTGAATTTCATTTGTGTAACTTTGAAGTTTTGAGTAAGATTTAAAGAGATTTAAAAAGTCTATAAAATCTATTCAACCCCCCTTCTAGATTTTATCATAAAAGGTTAACTCAAGTTTTCTTAATCAACTCAACCAATCGGGACCAACAAGTGGTATCGGAGCGGTGTTAAGGCATTACGATATTGATTTTAGGTCTTAACCAAGATTCTATAATGTTTTTGATTTTCTTCATCTTCTTCATTGTTACTAAGCGTGCTACTAACAAGATTGTAGAGTGTTTTGTTTTCCTATCTTATCATGTCTTGATGAGAGCAAGAAATCAAGGAGTCTACTGATTTCTAAATTGAAGAATATGACTATTGGAAATTCAGGATGGAAAATCATCTCAAGGCTATCCATGATAGGATGGAGGAGGTTCTTGAGGAAGGACCTATTAAGTTTTATCATGGAGGCACCGAGAAATGACCTTTGAATCACCAAACAAGAGTGAGGCAAGAAAAGAAAAGCTCGGAACTCACAAGTGATGAATGAAAGATTCATAATCTGGATCAAGTTGCTAGAACAGAGATCATTGAAACATTGAGTAAGGATTGGATTGAAAAAGTGAAAAGATGCAAGATCACAAGGAAATGTGGGAAACTCTTCTTTGGAATCTGTGAAGGATTAGATCGTGTCAAAGAAAACAAATTGCGATCTGTTCTACATGTTTTTGACACTTTCAAAATGAAAGAAGGAGAGTTTGTTGATCAATTGGATGTTAGGTTGACTAATCTTGAACAAGGCGGTGATTTGGGAAAAACATATACAGAGAAAGAAATCAACAATAAAGTGTTGAGGTCATTAAGCAAAAGATGGAGAGAGAAAGCTAATATTCTGAAGGCTACTCAAAATCTATCTTCAATTTCACACCACACTTTGTTTTCTCATCTGAAAGCATTAGAATATGACATTCAAATTGAAGATGAAGAAGATGAAGCGAGAATCTTCAACATCTGGAAAGGCTGTAGCATTTGTTCATCAAGATGAATGCGAAAAGATCTCCAAGGCATCCGATTTGTCTATTAAGGAGGAAATGACTCTTCTATTGAAAAGATATGAAAGGTTGAGAATGAAGTACAAAAGAAATAAGAGAGACAGATCAGGTCGAAGGAACTATAGATCGAGACGAGAGAAGAAAAGAGTTCGCACAATGATAGAAAAAAGGATCGGACGAGGAATCATAAGTCACCTATCGAGACAAGGAGATAGTAGTCGAAAGCAGACAAAGGAGATATTTGTTATACATGCAACAAGCCTGGTCACTACGGTTATGATTGTCCTCAACTCACTCCCAGAGAGAGAGAGAAGAAAAGAGGAAAAATAGAGATAGAAGGTATGCTTTGGTCGAGAGCTCTTAAGGCTGAGAAAGAAGATGTTCATGAGACATCATCATCCTCATCTGATTTTGGAGTCGATGACGACATCTGTTTAATGGCAAAAGAGGTACATTACTATTCATCCTCGGATAATGATTGTGATACCTTATCTCAAACCGATCCTAGTCTTATTGATAAACTTTTGAAAGATTTGGAGATCGCTCTATCTCGCTTATAAGCGAGATAGAGAATGAAAATTTTAATTTAAAGAATCAAATTACTGATCTAACTAAGGTCAATCAAATTAAGGACGGTGAGAAACCAGCATCGTACATTCAAGGGGGAATGTCGGTGAGATGATCACTAGTACCTTGTCTCGATAAGACAGATAAGTTAGAACAGGAATTGAGTTCTTTGAAAATAAAATTTTCAAATATCTATTCTGAAAATGAGAGTTATAAGAAGACTAACAGAGAATTAAATCTCAAGTTAGGACTTCTAAATAACTCCCAAACCACAATAGATAAAATCTTCAATACTTCACAAAAGTCTAGTGATAAAGCTGGATTAGGTTTTGATAGGAGTAAGAAAAATGATCCAATAAAACCTAGAGTTTTTGTTAAAGCAACTAAACCAAAGATAGAAACTAGATTTAGTCCTTGGAAACCTAAGGAATTAATTACCTCATCGATAATTACGAAAGAAAAAAGCAGACGAGGAAAGTAACTCCTAAGGCTAAACCTAAGACTAAGTCAAAGTCCTATCCTAGGTATAATGGCTTTGATGGAAGAAGCAAAACATATCCATTTTTACCAAGATTTAAGACAATTTCAAAAGATCGAGTTAAATTAGATTGATCTTGAAAGTCTTATCTTAGTTGATAGATATGGGTGTAAACTTCAATCTATGGTTTTAAGGAACATTGATATCTTTATGCTGGATTCCTAAAAATCAACTTAACATGAAAGGACCCAAAGTACAAAGGGTACCTAAGCAATAAATTTGTGATTGTAGGAAGATAAGAAGATAGTTGATAGAGAAGACATTCTTGAGGTCATCTGGTACATTGACAGTGGTTGTTCCAAGCACATGACCTATGAGAGACGACTTCTCTCTAACTATCAGACCATAGATGGACCAAGAGTAATGTTTGGAGACAACAATTATGGACTTACCAAAGGTGTAGGAACACTGATGATAGGAGATATTCAAGTACATGAAGTCTACTACGTGGAAGGATTGAAGCACAATTTACTTTCAGTTTCACAATTTTGTGATAAGGGGTTTTGTGTCAAATTTACTCATAATGCATGCTATGTATTAGATGGTATCAATGAAAATATTCTATTGGCTGGAGTCGAGACAAGGTAAAATTTATGTTGCTAATTTCAAAAGTTGTCCTAAAGATACTTGTCTTGTTGCTAAGAGTTCGGATGACTTAAGTTGGATGTGGCACAAATGTCTTGGTCACTTAAACTTCAAAACTCTTAACAAAATAGCAAGGAAATCTTTAGTTAAAGGACTCACGATAAAGTATTTTCAAAGAACCATGTGTGTGATTCTTGTCAAAAGGAAAAGCAGACTAAAGCTTCTTTTAAAACAATAAGTAATCCTTCTTGAGAAAGGATTACGGAACTTCTTCACATGGATCTGTTTGGTCCATTAACACCTCTCGGCTTTAATAGAAGAAAATATACCTTGGTAATTGTTGATGATTTTTCAAGATTTACTTGGGTTATTTTCTTGTACAGAAAGAATGAGACTATGATTAAGATTCCAGAATTTCTTAAAAGATTCAAAATGAAAAAGGATTAAATATTGTTAAAATTAAAAGTGATAAATGTGTGAATTCCTAAATAAGCTGATTACTAACTACTGCATTGAGAATGACATAGCTCGGGAAACATCTGCAGCTTAGGACTCCACAACAAAATGGAGTAGTTGAAAGGAGAAACAGAACCTTGAAAGAGGCGGCTAGATCAATGTTATCTCGAGTACAATACTCCTCACGAGGTTTTGGGCGGAAAGGCATGTCTGACTGCTATGTACAAAATAGAAGCTTAATTGTTAAAAATAAGTGTAAAACTCCCTATGAAATTTGGAAGGGAAGATCTCCTAAAATTTCATACTCTCTTATATTTGGTAGTAAATGTTTCATACACAACAATGGAAAATCTCAATTAAAAACCTTTGATGCCAAGATAGCAGATGGGATATTCTTGGGATACTCATACATGTATCAAAGGCATATAGAGTTTTTAATAAGACAACCTTGTGTGTAGAAGAAACACCCCATGTGGTATTTGATGAATCTTCTTTTGAGTTTGATAAGGCGGGGGACATCACAAAGATATCGGATGATCTGGATCAAATGACTATCAAAAGGTCAACCATAAAATTCTACAATCAAGAATCGGACTCGGATGAAGAGGAAGAATCGGACAAAGGAAAAGAACCCGAAAGATCTTCCTCAACAAGCTGATCTACCAAATGATCGGACAACCAATACATCGAGATGATAATAAAGGCAACTACTCCACCACCACCAGACGCCCCCTCCACCAAAAGATAGTAGGTTGGGCGTGGGATAGTAGGTTGGGTGGGGTGTGAGAGAGAGTTGGAGAAGATGGGAGTAAGGCGGTGGAGAGATGGTAGATATGGGGGTAGGGAAGTAGGCTGGTCAGGTGAGGAAGGACGACATATCGGATGGGGAGGGTGGAGGAGATGAGATTTGAGTTTGAGGAAGGGAAGATGAGGTTGTGGCTTGGACTATAGTGGGAGTAGGCTGTTTTAGAGGCTCGGAGGTGCCGGCTGGGTCACCTCTTCATTGCAGTGGGTGGAGAGGGGGAGGGAGAGAATTGTGCACTGTCGTGAGTGGGGAAGGGGTCCTCTCGGAGCTGATTTCTGTATATCCTCCGATTGGACCACTTTAGCTGCTATTTCCAACGAAAGTGCCTCTTCAGCCAGGCTAGGTGATCGGCAGAGGTTCCCCCTAGCTCCGAGGTTTTCACCAACCTCCTCCTCCTCTTGGCCTTCTCCTTGACTTCATTGGGTGTGAAGCCTCGGTGAGCTCACCGTTGGTTGCTCTTCTTCTTCTTCTTCTTCTTCTTCTTCTTCTTCTTCTTCTTCTTCTTCTTCTTCTTCTTCTTCTTCTTCTTCTTCTTCTTCTTCTTCTTCTTCTTCTTCTTCTTCTTCTTCTTCTTCTTCTTCTTCTTCTTCTTTCTTCTTCTTCTTCTTCTTCTTCTTCTTCTTCTTCTTCTTCTTCTTCTTCTTCTTCTTCTTCTTCTTCTTCTTCTTCTTCTTCTTCTTCTTCTTCTTCTTCTTCTTGACCTCCTCGGCTGATGGATCTGAGCTCCTACCTCGGTTGCTCCTTCATCTCGAGTCGGGCCGGAGCTCCGAGCGGCTCATCCTTGGTCGGCAGCCCTTTACGCTTTGTGTAGGCTCGACTCCATCAGCCCGATTGATACGAGCTGTCGGTATATCCTCCAAGATGACTGTCACCTTATTGAACAAGTGGTGATTGATTTCGCCGCCATTTCCCACTAACTACCTCCAGTCTCTTCCTTTCCGTTTCAAACCTACCCAACATCCCGGCCCGGTTGGCTTGCACTCCATCAATAATATCCCTCATGCACCCATCATGGGAGTTACGCTCCCCTAAAATAACCTTTCGTCAATATCGTCATTAGCGACGATATCTCCGTCGAGCATTTTCTTCTTGATTCAGACCTCCTATCCCTTATTGAATTCCTGGCAATCAACTCGAGCGATTCCACCCAATCGTCTGATTTATATGTGAGGGGGTTTACTCCTTCACCGCTTGTGTTGAAAATACGCGCCACCTCTGCCGGAGTTACTATTAACACCTCGCCGTAGACACGGGTTTTGAAATTCCCGTTCTCATAAGTCCCATTAGCATAAAACTCTATGCCTCTCATATCCAAGGTTTTATTGGAGGTGGATTTCTTGGAACAAAAGTCCTCAATCTCGACCTCTCCAATAAATAGAGGATCTCTCGATTCACCATTAGTGGTGGTATCAAAGTCGATGTACATCTCCGACACTGATCTTCTTGTTGTATGTCTCGGTGTGTACTTCCACCATTGTTGATGTTACTCCTAATCGCTTTTTGAGTAAGGCTCATGAAATAATTTGGCTAAGAGTTTTTGAAAATTTTGAGTATAAGTATAGTTTTACGAAAGTGAAAAAGTTTGATTGAAGAAGAAGATGTATTTATAGGAGGGAAAATTGGAAAGAGAAACCGCTTTTAGAAAATGATTTAATCTAAGCCGTTTATTTAAAAGTTTTCTTGTCTTTGAATCAACGGTTAAAAACACGGATAAACGATTGGGATTCAGCGCGTGTAGGCTACTTGCGTTTGGAATGCGTAAATAGTTACTTTATAGGTGTTGATTTGTGAGATGTAGGTTACTTTATGCGAGAGAAGTAAGTATACCCGACGCCACTAGGGTTACCTTACTTCGTATAAGGGTTTTAAAAAGCAGATGGGTTTGTAAAGTCATCGATAAAGTAACCCGTCTGATTTTAAAACAACTTAGTTTTATCTTTTAGCAAACTTAAAAAATTTTAAATAAACAAGCTCATATTTAATTTTCTAAAGTTAGGTTTTCCAACCAATCAATCCGATAAGAGTTTTATAAGAAAGCACAATATATGGAGATTATTCGGAGAGGCAAAGGTGTCCGAATAAGAAGGTTTATGAAAGATGAGGTGAAAGCAGTCTAAGTTATCAATATGATGCGTGACCTATTCCTGCAAAGACATAGTCTTAAAAAACATTAGTAACTTGAGGTAGATCGGATAGGGTGCGAGATAGTCATCATTTCTCAAGAAATCGGTGATTATTGTTCCCTAGTGGATTTACCGAATGTCGAATAAGTAATTATCATATCAAATAAGGTCAATATGACTAATCCTTGATTATTGATTCCAAACTAGGAGATCAATGATATCGGCTACACGATTGTCCTTTGACTCATATCTAGTCGATAATTCTTTCTAGACATAGTAAACTAAATTGAGAGAGACAAAGAATGAAAAACATAAAATTATAGATTAACTAAAGAAGCATCAGTTCTTTAAACCTTGTCTCTACCGGTGACTTTGTTATGATGTCTGCTCTTTGGAAATCGGTTAGAATCTTCTCTAGTACGATGTCACCTTTCTCAACATGGTCTCGGATGAAGTGGTGTCTCGATATCTACATGCTTGTATCTTGTATGTAGGACTGGGTTACGGGTAATAGCTATGGCACTATTACTATCACAAAAGATAGATACATCTTTGGTGATAATATTATAGTCCCTTAGCCGTTGACTTATCCAGATCTGCTGTGAACAACAACTTCCAACCGCCATATACTCGGCTTGATTGTGGAAGTAGCTACGAGAGGTTTGCTTTTTAGACAACCATGAAATCAGCTTACTTCCAAGAAATTGGCAAGTACCAGATGTAGATTTTCTATCTATCTTACACCCACCAAAATCTGAGTCCGAGTATCCAGACGGACTTAAAGTTGTCATCACTGGATACCACAATCCAACATTTACAGTTTCTTTCAGATACTTAAGAATTTTCTTTCCGCTTCAAGATGACTTTTCTTAGGATTAGCTTGAAATCGAGCACAAACTCCAACTGCAAATGAAATATCAGGTCTACTAGCAGTTAAATACAATAAAGAACCAATTAGACCTCGATACTCGGTTTGATTAGTGTCTTCTCCCTTCTCATTCTGGATCCATTGAAAAATTTGTCATCATAGGTATCTTAGCTTCTCGGCTGGTACCTATTCCAAATTTATCAATAATATCTTTGTATATTTGGCTTGGTTTATGAATATTCCCTTCTTTGTCTGTTTGACTTGAAGTCCAAGAAAATAAGTCATCTCTTCTATCATGGACATTTCAAATCGCTTTTCATAAGATGACTAAATTCTTCACACAAAGATATGTTAGTTGATCCAAAGATTATATCATCAACATAAATCTGAACTAACAAAAGATCACAACCAAATTCTTTTCTAAAAAGAGTTCTATCAATTCTACCTTTAACAAAATCATTTTGAATTAAATAATCAGACAAGGTGTCATACCAAGCTCTTGGTGCTTGTTTAAGTCCATATAGAGCTTTCCTTAGTTTATAAACCTTGTCTCCTTTGACAAAACCAGGAGGTTGCTCTACATAAACTTCCTCGGCTAGGATTCCATTAAGAAATCTTGACTTAACATCCATTTGAAAAACTATGAATCTTTTAAAAGTAGCATAGGCTAAAAACAATCTTATGGCTTCCAGACGAGCTCTTTGGTGCAAAGGTTTCATCATAATCAATCCCCTCCGATTGTGAATAACCTTGAGCAACTAGTCTGGCCTTATTTCTAACCACAATATTGTTTTCATCCCTTTTGTTTTTAAAGACCCATTTAGTTCCAATGACTTTGATGATGAGGTCTTTCAACAAGCTCCCACACATCTTGTCTTTGAAACTGATTTAGTTCTTCTTGCATGGCATTAATCCAGGTTGGAATCAGCTAGAGCTTCTATAATAGATTTAGGTTCAAGTAATGACACATAGCAAGAACATACAATCTTGATTTAGTTGGGTCCTCGTGCCGAACACCGCAGTCTAAATCTCCAATTATCTATTCAATTTGGATGATATGACATTACTTTCTTACCTTTGTCTTTTACATGTAAGATGTTTTGTCTGAATTATTTAGTTTAGATGAGTCTATGTTACCTTCTCGATGACTCTACCTGATCATCTCGATGTATTGGTTGTCACGATCGGGTAGATCACCGTTGAGGAAGATCTTTCGGGTTCTTTGCCTTTGTCCGATTCTTCCTCTTCATCTGAATCTGATTCTTGATTGTAGAATTTTATGGTTGATCTCTTGATAGTCATTTGATCCAGATCATCCGATATCTTTGTGATGTCCCCTGTCTTATCAAACTCAAAAGAAGATTCATCAAATACCACATGGGGTGTTTTTTCTACACATAAGGTTGTCTTACTAAAAACTCTATATGCCTTTGATATAGATGAGTATCCCAAGAATATCCCATCTGCTATCTTGGCATCAAAGGTTTTTAATTGAGATTTTCCATTGTTGTGTATGAAACATTTACAACCAAATATATGAAAGTATGAAATTTTGGGAGACCTTCCCTTCCAAATTTCATAGGGAGTTTTACACTTATTCTTAACAATTAAGCTTCTATTTTGAACATAGCAGTGTATTAACGGCTTACGCCCAAAACATGTGAGGAGTATTGTACTCGTATAACATTGATCTAGCTGTCTCTTTCAAGGTTCTGTTTCTCCTTTCAACTACTCCATTTTGTTGTGGAGTCCTACTGCAGATGTTTCTGAGCTATGTCATTCTCAATGCACGAGTTAGTAATCAGTTTATTTAGGAATTCAAGACCTTTATCACTTCTAATTTTAACAATATTTAATCCTTTTTCATTTTGAATCTTTTTAAGAAATTCTGGAATCTTCCTCGGGGACCATCACCAATTGAATACTCGTCTCCTCACTTGATGTCTTCGTCCCGAACAAGTCCGGACTCTGCTCGCCCTTTGACTGTTCCCTTTACCCAGATCTAGGTCTAGGGATCCATCTCGGTTTCTTGGCGGGGATGGCATACTCAAAAGCCGGAGAGATCAAATTTACATTGAACTCTTCATCTGCTTCTTTTAACGGCCGATTGTAGAGGTCACCGTCCATCTTCTCCATCCACTCATGCCAAGCTAAGTCTGGATCTTGCCGAGTTGATCCAGGAGCTTTGAGAATGTACCAAGTAGTACATCCACATACCTTCGATTCTTCGTTTTATACTCTTCATCATATTTTCCACAAGCCGCTTTGGTGGAGCATCCGTTGGATGAAATGGTCTGAAGTTAGCGCCACTCGGATCTTTAACCAGCTATTTACGCTCAGCGCTACTCCAGAAGACATTGGTCCCCTTTTCTTTCCTTACCCTCTTCTTTTCTTTCTTCCCATAATACTCTTTTTCTCTTTTCATTCTCTTAATCAGCTTCTTCCGAAAGATTTGAATAATCAACCTCTCTCTTTCCTTTTCCTTTAGTAGCAGCTCTGGAATAGATGTCGGTGATCTCGGCTCATCGGCTGCTACTTTCTTGCCCTTTCCCTTGGCATCTTGATTCTGATTCTTTCGGCTTAGCGGTAGCCTTTCTCGTCCTTTCTTCCTCCTCCTTCCTCCTTTTCTCTTCATCCTCCTTCAATGCTTCCTCCAACTGACTTACCCTCGGTGGAGAGCGGCTAACTCATCGAGACTTGAGTCTTAAGTCTTCCTTAGCTGCCTCCGTATCAGCTGTGTTGGCCTTACGCCTACTTCTCTCCTTGTCTCCTCGACCACAAGCTGTGAGGGCTTGTCTCTTCTCTTGCTCATCTCTTTCCCCTTTTAACTCGAAGCCAAGTTTGTCGGTTTTGCATCAAGATCATTGTACTTGACTCGAAGTCGGCGGTCTATTGCCATCTCATTCACTACCATCTGATTATATCCATTCACCTCTTCTTTAAGCGCCTTCATTTCATCCTCCATTGCCTTTACTTTATCGGCCCGGCCACGAGTTAGTCATAGTAGTAATTTTATCGAGACAAGTTTACCTTGACTTCTCTCATCTTGGCGATCATTGTTTCGACATCGCCTCCACCATCTTCTCGTGTCCTCCTCTTCATTTTCCTCTTAAAGGTTGAATTTATCTTTTTCTCCACTTTATCGAGAATTGAGGATATAGCGAAGCGAGGACTAAGGTCATTGTCATCATCCTCGAGATGAGGAATCGGACGAAGAGAGGAATTGTTCTTTTTGAGTAGGTGGGAGAGGGGTAGAGTGTGTTTGGATAGTTGGAAGAAGGGAATAAGATGAGGTAGGAATAGATGAGGTTTGGACTTGTGGGAGAGGGATTGGTTCGGTGGTGGGGAAGATGATGGTTGAGTTTGTGTAGTGGGAGTGGGGGTGGGGGATGAGGTTTGGATGATTGGTGATGGTGGTTGAGGTGTGGGTTGATCTGTTTGGGAAGTGTGGTTTGAATTTGGGTGTTGAGGAAGTAGGCTATTCAAGAGGCTCGAGGTACCGGCCTGGGTTACCTCTTCATTGCACTGGTTGAATTTGGTGGGATGGTAGGCTGATTTTGAGGCTCTGAAGTGCCAGCTGGGGCACTTCTTCATTGTCGGGTGCGGCGATAAAGATGGAGAAGAGGATAAGCTCGTACTGCTTTCAGGAATAGGAGGAAGAGCAGCTTCCTTGGTTGGGGAGGGAGGAACCTCCGGCTGTCCAACCTCTGCCGCTATTTTCAAAGACAGTACCCCTTTGATAACTTGAGTTCTTTGTATCGATTTCTTTGCTCCGAACCTTGATTTTGGAGGAGCCTTCGAACTTTGAGATGCTTTTCTCAGCCTCCTCACCAACGGAATTTCAGCTTCTTCTTCCTCGTCTTCCGAGACGTCTTTGTGGCGTGACGATCCTTCCCTTTCTTTTTCTCCATGGCTTTCACCAGCCTTTTCTTCTTCTTTCTCTGGGAAACTCTTGGGACTACAACAAGCTGTTTCTGGATTGGGACCACAAGCGCTTCTTCATAAGTTGTGACCTCGGTGCGGAGTTCCTTAGGCTGCTTTGTCTCCTCGGCACTGTCTCCGCCTCGAGTGCATGCTCTCCCTGCAGCTCAGTGCCCGGTATCCTAGCCTCTTCATCTGCTGCTGCCGCTAGCCTCTGGTCTCTGGCGGCAAGATCGGCTCATCATCCGAGTGCGGCATTCCTCTAAGTCTTTCATTCTTTGTTAGAATGCCTTTACGCTTGGAGTACTTTTTAGTACCCACTCTCGATCCATGCTCTGTTCATCCCTTCGATCGGCACAATGATTTTATTGAATAGGTCGACTATTGAGTTTGGCACCCAACCCTCGGCGGATGATTTGAAGCCGAGCCTCTTCTTCTCCTCCTTTAATTTGTGAATCAACAACTCTACCCGGTTTACTTGGACTCCATCCAAGATTGCCCTCATCACGCCTGGTGGGGTTTGGTTAACCCATCATGCGAACTCTGTTCCCCAACATAGACTTCGTAACCACCGACATCAATAATCGAAACCTTCTCCTTAGTAAATTTTTCTTCAAGTCCCTCCGTAGGTAACTCTCGCCATCAAATCAAGCGACTCCTCCCAATTGTCCTCCTTATGCGTCAATGGATTTACTCCCTCCATTGATGTATTCAAAATCCTTGCAATGTTTTCTCTGGTGTAGGAGAGAAGCTGTTCCGTCCAATTGTTGTATCAAACCTATCCCGGGTATCCCTCATATTGGCTAGAAATTCTGCCCCTAGCAGATCTGCAGTTTTATTCTCGAGGAGATTTCATCGACACGAATCCCCTTAGTCTTGATGGTTCTAATAACCGAAGAATTTCTGCAGATTCTCTATCTCTGGTAGTTTCAAAATCCACATACATTTCTGCCTTTAGCTTGTTTTTGAAGATTTCTTCATTCATTTTAAAACCGGAAATGTTTGTGGAAATGTAAGTGGGTTTGTGGATTTTGGTGGTTTTAGAAGATGAAGCCATGGTAAATCGTTTGAAGGTTTGAGAAATTTCTGAGAGAATTTTGGGCTGGAAAATTTGTAAAAGTAACTTTCAAAATGACGAAGGTAAGTTTTTAAACAAGAGGAGAGAGAGGAAAAATTTTGGAAGATGATACGTGGCAAATTTTTAGGAATCAATTTTAACCGTTGATTGTTAAAGGCACATGAAAAATATCAACGGCTCGCGAGAAAACCACTTCGCATTCAGGCGCGTGGCATTAACGCGTCTTGAATTGTGTAAAAGTAATCGTTTATCCTACGGATTAGACGGCTAATAGGTTTACTTTATGCAGAGGTAATTAGTATACCGACGTAAGCTAAAATATACATTTCTTTGCATAAAGGTTTCCTATTTTAGACTGGGTTTTGTCGACTTTGTCAAAAGTGACCTTGTCTTATATTTTGAAGAAATTCCTCCAGTCCGATTTTGAAAAACACAATTATTTTAATGCCATTATTTTGAATAAAACATTTCCAAGGCAAAAACTCATCTTTTAAAGAAGTTTGAAAAGAATGAGCTTGAGAAAATTATTTTGGAGATACATTTTTCAAGACACTAGTGAACATAAGGAGAGGTTATTTTAACAGATTAGAGGATTTAAGTTGATCTAACAATGTTGATATACATGTTCCTGCAAATAAACTCAATCAAAACTTTTAGTAGCCGAGGTAGATCGGATAAGATTCAGATAGTCATCTGTTTTCAAGAAAATCGGTGACTATTGTGTCGTTGTCTGATTTACCTAATGTCGAATAAGTAATCATCAAGTCATATAAGGTCAATATGACTAATCCTTGATTCTTGATTCTTAAGAAGGAGATCAATGATATCGGCTACTTGATTGTCCTTTGACACATATCTTGTCTGACGATTCTTTCTAGACATTTATTTAAAGAAAGGAAAGAAAGAAGGAAAACAACTAATAGATGCAGACAAAAGCAATTAAAAATCAGCCAAAGATGCATCAAGTAATCCTAATTCTAAACACAATTCTTTAAATCTAGATTCAGCTAAAGGGTTTGTAAGTAGATCCGCTCTCCGAGATTCTGTGGCTATCTTTTCTATCCTAATATCATTCTTTTCTACATGATCTCTAATGAAATGATGTCGATGTCTATATGCTTACACCTAGAATGCAGAACAGGATTGTATGTCATGACTAATGCATTATTACTATCACAAGAAATAGGAACAAATGATGTTTGAATGTTATAGTCCCTAAGCCGCCGACTAATCCAGAGGAGTTGAGAGCAACAACGCCGGTACCATATATTCGGTCCTCGATTGTGGAGGTGGCAACAGATGTCTGTTTCTTAGATAACCAAAAATTAATTTGTTGCCTAAGAATTGACAAGTTCCAGAAGTGGATTTCCTATCAATCTTGCATCCTCCAAAATGCGAGTCCGAATATCCTGCCACCAAAGTTGTCATCGATGGGTACCATAACCCAACTTGCAAAGTCCCTTTGAGATATTTGAGGATTTTCTTAGCGATCTCGAGAAGAGTTTTCTTGGGATTAGATTGGAATTTTGCACATACCCCAACCGCAAAGGCTATATCGGCCTACTTGCCGTGAGATAGAGAAGGGATCCAATCACCCACGATACTCCGTTGCATCCGTGGGTATCCCGCTCATCCGAATCCATAGAGAAGTTAGTTGCCATAGGTATTTTAACTTCCCTACTAGTAGTCATCCCAAATTTCTCTATAAGGTCCTTAGCATATTTAGTACGATGTATAAATATACTCTTATTCGTCTCGCTTAATCTGCAGGCCTAGAAAATATGTTAATTCACCATTCATTGACATTTCAAACCTATTTTTCATGAGAACACTGAATTCTTCACACAAATTGATTAGGTGAACCAAAAATAATGTCATCTACATAAATTTGAACCAACAAGATGTTATCATCTATTTCCTTTCTAAACAAAGTCCTATCTATCTTACTTTTTGAAAATCTATTTGAAATCGAAATTCGAGATAAGGTATCATATCAAGCCCTCGGGTGCTTGTTTCAGTCCATATAGGGTCTTATTGAGTTTATAGACCTTGTTATTGGCCTTAAACCTGTGGGGCTGCTCCACATAGACTTCCTCAAGTAACACACCATTTAGGAAAGCAGACTTGACATCCACCGAAAGACTTTGAAAGATTTATAAGCGGCGAATGCCAAAAATAGCCTTATTGCTTCTAATCGGCAAGCTGGAGCATAGGTTTCATCATAGTCTATCCCTTTGTGAGTAACCTTGAGCTACCAATCTTGCCTTATTACGAATAATAACGTTGTTTTCATCATTTTATTCTTAAACACCCATTTGGTGCCTATAATCTTTAGGTAAGGGTCTTTCCACTAATTCCCAAAAATTTTTCTTTCAAATTGATGTAGTTCTTCTGCATGGTGTTATCCGATTTGGATCGAGATAGAGCCTCCTCAATAGACTTAGGCTCAAGATGTGATACATAACTTTGAATAGACTTTGAGAATCAACCATAGTTCGTGTCTGCACACTCTTGGATGGGTCCCCAATGATGCAGTCGGTTGGATGATAACTTTTCATCCTCTTGCCTATTTGTAGAGGTGGCAAATCGGCCGGGCCGGGCCAGCCCACCACAGGCCAAACGAAATTTCGGGCCGGGCCGGGCCGGGCCGAATTTGATCGGGCCTACAAAATGGAGGCCCAGCCAGCCTGTATGGGCCACCTCGGGCCAGCCCGGCCTGTTGCTCTTTTTTTTTTTTTTTTAATTTACAAAAAAATTATATATAACAATTGTATTAAAATAGTGATCATATAATGTTTATTTATAAAAAAATAAGTTTAATTATCACTTACACATTACTAATAAATCTATACAAAAGAATATAAAATAAGTTAATGTGAAATACATAAACTATACATTGTAGCCGTTTTCATCGTGTAAATTGGGGGTGTACATATGTGGCTATTAAACGAACTACAAACATGAAAAGATGATGAACACGAGAATGGGGAAGAACTTATGAGTTCTTCCCTTGAAGATGGCTTTGGGTGTCCCCGGGGACCCCTAGCCTTGGGTGTAGTATATATGTTGTGGGATCTTTGAATGATCCTCGCTTTTACATGGGGTTGGGGTCTCTTATTTATAGAGCCCCAAGAAGTAATCCTAGCCCTTTATTTTAGGGTTCTAATTACAACCGTTGATATAAAATCTGACAAAATCTATCTTACATTAATGTGCTTGTCTTGTCTCATAAAGGTGTCGGTGCCTTGACCTTGATGAGCGGTGGGGTGCCGAGGCCGACCAGGCCGACCAACTTGGGGTGCCGACCGGCTTTGGGGGCCGACCGACCCTATTGGGCCGACCAGCACGGGGCCGACCAACCCATTGGACCGAGCAATCTTGGGAGCCGACCAAACCCGGGAGAGCTGGTTGGTGAGTATCTTTGTGTTTAGGTTGGGGGTACCCCTATAGGGCCTTGGCTTGCCTACCGAGATGGAGTATTTTATGAAATATTCGTGTCACAACAATTGCCCCCAGTTCGGTGTCAAGTGTCTTTGAGAGTCGAGCCGGTAGTGTGGCGAGCCAATTTCTCGAAAGTATTGAGAATGTATATTGTTTGCATCAAGATTGGAGTGTCGAATCTGTAATCTTCCGGTAGCTCGTCCGGAAAGATGAGATCGCTTGAGAACGAGAACTTGTCTCGAGGGAGAGAGCTCGTCCGGGAGGGGCGGACTCATCCCGGAGGTGAACAAATCTGATGGAGAGCTCGTCGGAGAGGTGAGCTCGCCTCAAGGAGTGAGCTCGTCCCGGGAGAGGCGAACTCGTCCTGAGAGGTGAAGAAATCTAATGGAGAGCTCGTCGGAGAGGAGAGCTCGTCTCGAAGGAGTGAGCTCGTCTCGGGAGAGGTAGACTCATCCGGAGAGGCGAACAAGTCTCGATGAGGAGCTTGTCGGAGAGGTGAGCCTGCCTCAAGGAGTGAGCTCATCCGAGAGATGAACCGATCCAGAGAGGAGAGGCTCGTCCCGAGAGGTGGGCTCGTCCGGAGAGGTGAACTCGAGCCGAAGCGATGAGGCTCGCCCGAGAGGCGGACTCGTCCGGAGAGGTGAACTCGAGCCGAAGAGATGAGGCTCGCCCGAGAGGCGGACTCGTCCGGAGAGGAGAGGCTCGAGCCGAAGCGATGAGGCTCGTCCCGGGAGAGGTGGACTCGTCCGGGAGAGGTGAGGCTCGTCCGAGAGGTGGGCTCGTCCCGAGAGGTGGGCTCGTCCGAGATGTGAACTCGAGCCGACGCGATGAGGCTCGCCCGGAGAGGCGGACTCGTCCGGAGAGTTGAACTCGAGCCGAAGTGATGAGGCTCATCCAGAGAGGCGGACTCGTCCGAGAGGTGAACTTCGAGCCGAAGAGATGAGGCTCGTCCGGAGAGGAGAGGCTCGTCCGGGAGAGGTGGGCTCGTCCGGAGAGGTGAACTCGAGCCAAGCGATGAGGCTCGTCCGGAGAGGTGGACTCGAGCTGAAAAGATGAGGCTCGTCCCGAGAGGTGGACTCGTCCGAGAGGTGAGGCTCGTCCGAGAGGTGGGCTCGCCCAGAGAGGTGAAATCGAGCAGAAGCGATGAGGCTCGTCCGGGAGAGGTGGACTCGTCCGAGAGGTGAACTTCGAGCCGAAGAGATGAGGCTCGTCCGGGAGAGGCAGACTTCGTCCGAGAGAGGAGAGGCTCGAGCCGAAGCGATGAGGCTCGTCTCGGGAGAGGTGGACTCGTCCGAGAGGCGAGGCTCGTCCGAGAGGTGGGCTCGTCCGGGAGAGGTGGGCTCGAGCCGAAAAGATGAGGCTCGTCCCGAGAGGTGGACTCGTCCCGGGAGAGGTGAGGCTCGTCCGGGAGAGGTGGGCTCGCCCGAGAGAGGTGAAATCGAGCTGAAGCGATGAGGCTCGTCCGGGAGAGGTGGACTTGTCGGAGAGGTGAACTCGAGCCGAAGAGATGAGGCTCGCCCGGGAGAGGCGGACTCGTCCGGGAGAGGAGAGGCTCGAGCCGAAGCGATGAGGCTCGTCCCGAGAGGTGGACTCGTCCGGAGAGGTGAGGCTCGTCCGGAGAGGTGGGCTCGTCCGAGAGGTGAACTCGAGCCAAGAGATGAGGCTCGTCCGAGAGGCGGACTTCGTCCGGGAGAGGAGAGGCTCGAGCCGAAGCGATGAGGCTCGTCCCGGGAGAGGTGGACTCGTCCGGAGAGGTGAGGCTCGTCCGGGAGAGGTGGGCTCGTCCGAGAGGTGGGCTCATCCGGAGAGGTGAACTCGAGCCGACGCGATGAGGCTCGCCCGAGAGGCGGACTCGTCCGGAGAGGTGAACTTCGAGCTGAAGTGATGAGGCTCGTCCCGAGAGGCGGACTCGTCGGAGAGGTGAACTCGAGCCGACGAGATGAGGCTCGTCCGAGAGGCAGAACTCGTCCCGGGAGAGGAGAGGCTCGAGCCGAAGTGATGAGGCTCGTCCGGAGAGGCGGACTCGTCCGGAGAGGTGAACTCGAGCCGACGAGATGAGGCTCGTCCGAGAGGCAGACTGGTCCCGAGAGGAGAGGCTCGAGCTGAAGTGATGAGGCTCGCCCCGAGAGGCGGACTCGTCCCGAGAGGTGAGGCTCGTCCGAGAGGTGGGCTCGTCCGGAGAGGTGAACTCGAGCCGAAGTGATGAGGCTCGTCCGGAGAGGCGGACTCGTCCCGAGAGGTGAGGCTCGTCCGAGAGGTGGGCTCGTCCCGAGAGGTGAACTCGAGCCGAAGTGATGAGGCTCGTCCCGGGAGAGGCGGACTCGTCCGGGAGAGGTGAGGCTCGTCCGGAGAGGTGGGCTCGTCCGGAGAGGTGGGCTCGTCCGGAGAGGTGAACTCGAGCCGACGCGATGAGGCTCGCCCGAGAGGCGGACTCGTCCGGAGAGGTGAACTCGAGCCAAGTGATGAGGCTCGTCTCGGAGAGGCGGACTCGTCCGGGAGAGGTGAACTCGAGCCGACGAGATGAGGCTCGTCCCGGGAGAGGCAGACTCGTCCGGAGAGGAGAGGCTCGAGCCGAAGTGATGAGGCTCGTCCGGGAGAGGCGGACTCGGCCCAGAGAGGTGAACTCGAGCCGACGAGATGAGGCTCGTTCGGGAGAGGCGCACTGGCCCGGAGAGAGGAGAGGCTCGAGCCGAAGTGATGAGGCTCGCCCGAGAGGCGGACTCGTCCGGGAGAGGTGAGGCTCGTCCGGAGAGGTGGGCTCGTCCGAGAGGTGAACTCGAGCCGAAGTGATGAGGCTCGTCCCCGAGAGGCGGACTCGTCCGGAGAGGTGAGGCTCGTCCCGGGAGAGGTGGGCTCGTCCGGAGAGGTGAACTCGAGCTGAAGTGATGAGGCTCGTCCGAGAGGCGGACTCGTCCGGGAGAGGTGAGGCTCGCACGGGAGAGGTGGGCTCGTCCGGAGAGGTGAGGAGGCTCGTCCCGGAGAGGTGGGCTCGTCCGAGAGGTGAACTCGAGCCGAAGGAGGTTGAAGATGGAGCCCCTATCTCTTGACCTTACGGTTTATGCTTTCGTAATATTTTTCTTTATTTGCCCGTTGGGGTCTTTGCAATTAATATTGATTTTTTAATTGCCATAGAAATAATCATAAGTCGCGGGTTCAAAATAATCTATTTGTTGTTCGCCCCTATGTCGAGGCTCGACTTTGAAATTTGTGATGAAAAATTGAGTGAAATTTTTCGGATCGAAGGATCTGCCCGGCCCCAGTCGAGGCTCGGCTTTTAAAACTTTGTAATGAAAAATGAGTGAAAAATTTTCGGATCGAAGGATCCCGCTCGGTGAAGAGGTTTCAGGTGCTTGTCGAGCTTGTGTTCTCGCGACAGTCTTATCCCTACGAGATTGGTTGGTCGATTTCTACGACTCCCAATACGTTGTCCGGTGCTCTTTGAGGGATTAAAATCCGCTCGAGCTCATTTGCCCTATCGTGAATATGCACGCATGCGGGTCTTACCCTACGTGAGCCGGTCACGTGTTAGGGCTCGAACGCCCGAGACTCATAGGAATCGGGTTACCTCGCAGCAATGTTGCCGTTGACCTCGGCCGTAGCCGCAGTTCGTCGCGAGGATTTGGGGGTGGTGTGCCCCCTTGCTTGTGATAGGTTCTAGCTCGTTCACAAGTCTTATGGAGTCAGATGTCCATTCGTGAGCTCATTCGCCCTAACTCAAAGGAGCTGGGAGACCTCGCAGCATAGTTGCTGTTGACCTCGGCCGGGCCCGAGTTCGTCGCGAGGATTTGGGGGTGAAGTGCCCCCGCTTGTGAGAGACTTGGCTTGTTCAGAAGTCTTTCTCAGACCGTGGGCTCGCTTTCGGGCGAGAGACAGAGCTCGCCGCAAGGAGTTTTGTAGGGAAAGTAACCCGTGCTCGGCGAGAGAGTAAACTCATCGCGAGTCTTATTTAGGACGCGTCCGTCCGGCTCGACGAGAGGCTAAGCTCCTCGCGAGACTGCAGGAGGGAAACCTCGCTAATAAAGCGGGATGTTAACGCCGAAAAGGCGGATAGGCCAACGCCACGGAGGCGGACAAGTCAACGCCGAAAAGGCGGACGATCCACGCTATGAAGGCGGATAAGACCACGCTATGGAGGCGGGTGATCTATGCCACGAAGGCGAAATAGATCAATGCCGAAGAGGCATAAAGTCAACGCCGCGGAGGCGGACAAGTCAACGCCGAAAAGGCGGACGATCAACGCCATGAAGGCGGATAAGACCACGCCACGGAGGTGGGTGATCTATGCCACGGAGGCGAAATAGATCAGTGCCGAAGAGGCATAAAGTCAACGCCGCGGAGGCGGACAAGTCAACGCCGAAAAGGCGGACGATCCACGCATGAAGGCGGATAAGACCACGCTATGGAGGCGGGTGATCTATGCCACGAAGGCGAAATAGATCAATGCCGAAGAGGCATAAAGTCAACGCCACGGAGGCGGACAAGTCAACGCCGAAAAGGCGGACGATCAACGCCATGAAGGCGGATAAGACCACGCCACGGAGGCGGGTGATCTATGCCACGGAGGCGAAATAGATCAATGCCGAAGAGGCATAAAGTCAACGCCACGGAGGCGGACAAGTGATGCCAAAAGGCAGATAGTCGACGCCAGAGGGCGGACAATCGATGCCAAAAAGATGACCGTCAACACCGCGAAGGTGGACGAGTCAAAAGCCGACAAGGCAGATAGTCGACGCCGCAGAGGCGGACAATCGATGCCGAAAAGGCGGGGGCACTTAGGCCGCTTGCTCGGTGATTCGAGAATTTTACTTCATCACGAGTCTTATTTTGGAAAGAATTTTGTACTTTATTTTTCCGAATATTTGGAGTGTGAACTCGGAGTTCCACTCTTCTTCCCCCGAAGTATAAATATTTTTTCGGGTGTTTTCGAGACCGTTAAAGATTTTTAAGAAATTTCTACATTTTGAAGATTTTTGAAATCCCAAAAATGTGTGATCATGCCCCAATTTCGTTAAAAGCTTGGAGTTCTATTTTATTTCCCTTTAAAATGTGAAAATTTTTCGGGAGTGAAATTTTAACCGTTGAAGGTTTCTAAATAATTTTTCGACAGTTGTACAAATTTTTGAAGTCTCAAAATATACATGTCTTTGCCCCAATTTTTATAAAAAGCAGGGAAATATGTGAGTAGCAGCGTATTTAAATAGGTAGTCGCCGAGAATACCTAATACAAATGGACAAAGGACTGTCCGTAGATTTCCGGTATTAATATCGACTCAAAGAGTGAATTAAATCATGCCCCAAAGCAATTTCAAATAAAGTGGCCCGACAACTTCTTGAATATAGGCCCATCGAATTTAAATATTTGGGCTCATCAAATTAATTTCTTGAATCCAGCAGCCTTTTGAGAATTTAAAATCCCAAGAGGTACTCAAAAAGGAGTGGCCCAAAATGAAAATTAAGAAAGGGCCTTAATACATTGGGCCCGCATTCCATTCTTAAATAGGGCTCATTTTCTTTTAGAAACACCGTAAATTTGCGCAGCCTTTCTTCCATCGCAAAGCATATATCTGCGTAGCTTCTCCCCCTACCAAAATGCAAGCAAATCCTCCTCCCCAAAATAGCGGCGACGGCGGTGGTCCGGGGAGAGAGAGAGGCAGGCGGCGATGGCTCGCGGTGGAGAGAGAAAGAGGGCAGCGCGGCAGTCGGGGTGCCGCAGAGAGAAGTCAGAGGCGGGCGGTGCGGAGCGGCGGTGCACCGGTGGTTGCGTGAGGGCGGCGCCGTAGGGCGATGGAGCGTCCGGCTATTGGGGAGGCGGTCGAGCAAGAGTGGCCGAAGCTAATCTCAAAATGCCGAGCAAGCTGCTGCCGAGAAGAAGTTGTCGAGCCGACCCTCGAGGTGCCGAGCAGAAGCTGCCGAGCCGACCTTCGAGGCGCCGAGCAGAATTCATAATTGATGAGCAAAGGTCGCGAGAATTAAAATTGTCGAGCAAATGACAAAGGCGCCGAGCAAGAACTCCGAATTGCCGGCGTAAACCGCCGAGCAGAGTCCGAAATTGCCAAGCTTGACTTCGGAAATTGTCGAGCAAGAGTCACCCACAGAGACTCCAAACGCCGAGCTAGAATCCTAAAATGCCGAGCAGAGTTCGCGAAGAGGTGGTAGAGAACGGTAGTGTGAAACCCAAGCCGCGCAGAGGCTTCTATTAGGCCGAGCAGAGATTTCGAGATGGGCTTCAATATGCCGAGCTGGAACTTAGGATTCTCCGAGCAAAAACCGTCGAGAATCCTAAATGCCACGGTGGGATTCAGAATTTGCCGAGCAGAAATTGCTGGCGGAAATCCAAATGCCAAGCTAGAGTCGTCGTGGCCGTCTTCTCGAATAACGTGCAGCGTGAGATGTTGAAAATATTCAACCTAAATTTGATTTTGACCCGCTTCCCCATTTTCGGAGGGACAGCGCCGGATAGAGAACGCGGGCCGCCGCGACAGGGAGTAGTGGTCATTATCGATAAGTCGAAAAAATCTTCAAAGCTCGCCACTTACACTCGAGTTGCAAATAACAACAACTTTTGTAGATCCACAAAGGAAACTGAAAAGTATTTGTACAAAGAAACCTTTGAAAACAAATCTACAGATCTGTAGGATATATATGAAAATTTCTGCTTGGCTTTTTGTTTGTATGGTTTCGCCATTGTTCTTTGGGTAAAGGTTTGAGAAAATGGCGTTTAGCGGTAGTATTACCGTTGTTTTTCTCGGGTATTTCTGCTTGGTCTCGCCATTGTTGGTGTTTTGAAGGTTCAAGAAAGAATGAGATTTTAGCGTTGCTTCTTGGGTTTTTTGTTTGGATTTTTGCACAAAACAATATTGCAAAAATTTGTTGGATGATTCTTTGCGAAAATAATATCGCTAAAAATTTGGATAGAATGGATCATTCCTGGGTAATTTTGTAGAAATATACCGTAAAATTCTTGCGTAAAAATGAAATGAAATGAGTTCTTCTTCTTTAAGGATGAATTTTCTCGAATTTGGATATTTAGCCATTGTTGGCTTTTGTGAAGGTTTGAAGAGAATGGGTAATTAGCATGAGTTTTTTCCGAACGCTTTCTAAATAAACTATTCTCGCAAATATTTTGCGTAAGAGAAGTCGGACGTTTTTCTTTACAGAGAGAAAATGATGAACGTAAGAAATTTCTTTGAAGAACAATGAGTGTTCTTCAAGATTTGAGTGATTTTAGGGACGAACCAGCCACCCTTCTTCTAGCGCCAATTGTTGTAGCCGTTTTCATCGTGTAAATTGGGGGTGTACATATGTGGCTATTAAACGAACTACAAACATGAAAAGATGATGAACACGAGAATGGGGGAAGAACTTATGAGTTCTTCCCTTGAAGATGGCTTTGGGTGTCCCAGGGGACCCCTAGCCTTGGGTGTAGTATATATGTTGTGGGATGCTTTGAATGATCCTCCTTTTACATGGGGTTGGGGTCTCTTATTTATAGAGCCCCAAGAAGTAATCCTAGCCCTTTATTTTAGGGTTCTAATTACAACCGTTGATATAAAATCGACAAAATCTATCTTACATTAATGTGCTTGTCTTGTCTCATAAAGGTGTCGGTGCCTTGACCTTGATGAGCAGGTCGGGTGCCGAGGCCGACTGTGCCGACCAACTTGGGGTGCCGACCAGCTTTGGGGGCCGACCAGCCTATTGGGCCGACCAGCTGGGGCCGACCAGCCCATTGGACCGAGCAATCTTGGGAGCTGACCAGCCACTGGGAGAGCTGGTTGGTGAGTATCTTTGTGTTTAGGTTGGGGTACCCCTATAGGGCCTTGGCTTGCCTACCGAGATGGAGTATTTTATGAAATATTCGTGTCACAACAATTGCCCCAGTTGGTGCCAAGTGTCTTTGAGAGTCGAGCTGGTAGTGTGGCGAGCCAATTTACGAAAGTATTGAGAATGTATATTGTTTGCATCAAGATTGGAGTGTCGAATCTGTAATCTTACGGTAGCTCGTCCGGAAAGATGAGATCGCTCGTGAGAACGTAACTTGTCCGAGGGAGAGAGCTCGTCCGGGAGGGGCGGACTCATCCCGGGAGGTGAACAAATCTGATGGAGAGCTCGTCGGAGAGGTGAGCCTGCCTCGAAGGAGTGAGCTCGTCCGAGAGGCGAACTCGTCCGAGAGGTGAAGAAATCTAATGGAGAGCTCGTCGGAGAGGAGAGCTCGTCTCAAGGAGTGAGCTCGCCTCGGAGAGGTAGACTCATCCGGAGAGGCGAACAAGTCGATGAGGAGCTTGTCGGAGAGGTGAGCCTGTCGAAGGAGTGAGCTCATCCGAGAGATGAACCGATCCAGAGAGGAGAGGCTCGTCCGGAGAGGTGGGCTCGTCCCGGGAGAGGTGAACTCGAGCCGAAGCGATGAGGCTCGTCCGAGAGGCGGACTCGTCCGAGAGGTGAACTTCGAGCCGAAGAGATGAGGCTCGCCCGAGAGGCGGACTCGTCCGGAGAGGAGAGGCTCGAGTTGAAGCGATGAGGCTCGTCCGGGAGAGGTGGACTCGTCCGGAGAGGTGAGGCTCGTCCGGGAGAGGTGGGCTCGTCCCGAGAGGTGGGCTCGTCCGAGATGTGAACTCGAGCCGACGCTGATGAGGCTCGTCCGAGAGGCGGACTCGTCCGGGAGAGTTGAACTCGAGTGAAGTGATGAGGCTCATCCAGAGAGGCGGACTCGTCCGGGAGAGGTGAACTTCGAGCCGAAGAGATGAGGCTCGTCCCGGAGAGAGGAGAGGCTCGTCCGGAGAGGTGGGCTCGTCCGGAGAGGTGAACTTCGAGCCGAAGCGATGAGGCTCGTCCCGGGAGAGGTGGACTCGAGCCGAAAAGATGAGGCTCGTCCCGAGAGGTGGACTCGTCCGGAGAGGTGAGGCTCGTCCCGAGAGGTGGGCTCGCCCGAGAGAGGTGAAATCGAGCGAAGCGATGAGGCTCGTCGGAGAGGTGGACTCGTCCCGAGAGGTGAACTTCGAGCCAAGAGATGAGGCTCGTCCGAGAGGCAGAACTTCGTCCGGGAGAGGAGAGGCTCGAGCCGAAGCGATGAGGCTCGTCCGGAGAGGTGGACTCGTCCGGGAGAGGTGAGGCTCGTCCGGAGAGGTGGGCTCGAGCCGAAAAGATGAGGCTCGTCCGGGAGAGGTGGACTTCGTCCGGGAGAGGTGAGGCTCGTCCGAGAGGTGGGCTCGCCCGAGAGGTGAAATCGAGCCAAGGCGATGAGGCTCGTCCGGAGAGGTGGACTTGTCCGAGAGAGGTGAACTCGAGCCGAAGAGATGAGGCTCGTCCCGAGAGGCGGACTCGTCCCAGGGAGAGGCTCGAGCTGAAGCGTGAGGCTCGTCCCGGAGAGGTGGACTCGTCCGGAGAGGTGAGGCTCGTCCCGGAGAGGTGGGCTCGTCCGAGAGGTGAACTCGAGCTGAAGAGATGAGGCTCGTCCGAGAGGCGGACTCGTCCGGAGAGGAGAGGCTCGAGCCGAAGCGATGAGGCTCGTCCGGAGAGGTGGACTCGTCCGGAGAGGTGAGGCTCGTCCGGAGAGGTGGGCTCGTCCGGGAGAGGTGGGCTCATCCGGAGAGGTGAACTCGAGCCGACGCGATGAGGCTCGTCCCGAGAGGCGGACTCGTCCGGAGAGGTGAACTCGAGGCTGAAGTGATGAGGCTCGCGGGAGAGGCGGACTCGTCCCGGAGAGGTGAACTCGAGCCGACGAGATGAGGCTCGTCCGGAGAGGCAGACTCGTCCCGGAGAGGAGAGGCTCGAGCCGAAGTGATGAGGCTCGTCCGGAGAGGCGGACTCGTCCGAGAGGTGAACTCGAGCCGACGAGATGAGGCTCGTCCGAGAGGCGAGACTCGTCCGAGAGGAGAGGCTCGAGCCGAAGTGATGAGGCTCGTCCGGAGAGGCGGACTCGTCCGGAGAGGTGAGGCTCGTCCGGAGAGGTGGGCTCATCCGGAGAGGTGAACTCGAGCTGAAGTGATGAGGCTCGTCCGGGAGAGGCGGACTCGTCCGGAGAGAGTGAGGCTGATCCGAGAGGTGGGCTCGTCCGGAGAGGTGAACTCGAGCCGAAGTGATGAGGCTCGTCCGGAGAGAGGCGGACTCGTCTGGAGAGGTGAGGCTCGTCCCGGAGAGGTGGGCTCGTCCGGAGAGGTGGGCTCGTCCGGAGAGGTGGGCTCGTCCGGAGAGGTGAACTCGAGCCGACGCGATGAGGCTCGTCGGAGAGGCGGACTCGTCCGGAGAGGTGAACTCGAGGCTGAAGTGATGAGGCTCGCCCGAGAGGCGGACTCGTCCGGAGAGGTGAACTTCGAGCCGACGAGATGAGGCTCGTCCGGAGAGGCAGACTCGTCCGGAGAGGAGAGGCTCGAGCCGAAGTGATGAGGCTCGTCCCGAGAGGCGGACTCGTCGGAGAGGTGAACTTCGAGCCGACGAGATGAGGCTCGTTCGGAGAGGCAGACTTCGTCCGGAGAGGAGAGGCTCGAGCTGAAGGATGAGGCTCGTCCGGGAGAGGCGGACTCGTCCGGAGAGGTGAGGCTCGTCCCGGAGAGGTGGGCTCGTCCGAGGAGAGGTGAACTCGAGCTGAAGTGATGAGGCTCGTCCGGAGGCGGACTCGTCCGGAGAGGTGAGGCTCGTCCGGAGAGGTGGGCTCGTCCGGAGAGGTGAACTTCAGCTGAAGTGATGAGGCTCGTCCGGAGAGGCGGACTCGTCCGGAGAGGTGAGGCTCGTCGGGAGAGGTGGGCTCGTCCGGAGAGGTGAGGCTCGTCGGAGAGGTGGGCTCGTCGGAGAGGTGAACTTCGAGTGAAGGAGGTTGAAGATGGAGCCCCTATCTCTTGACCTTACGGTTTATGCTTTCGTAATATTTTTCTTTATTTGCCCGTTGGGGTCTTTGCAATTAATATTGATTTTTTAATTGCCATAGAAATAATCATAAGTCGCGGGTTCAAAATAATCTATTTGTTGTTCGGCCCCTATGTCGAGGCTCGACTTTGAAATTTGTGATGAAAAATTGAGTGAAATTTTCGGATCGAAGGATCCCGCCCGGCCCCCGCAGTCGAGGCTCGGCTTTTAAAACTTTGTAATGAAAAATTGAGTGAAAAATTTTCGGATCGAAGGATCCTGCTTTCGGTGAAGAGGTTTCGAGGTGCTTGTCGAGCTTGTGTCTGCTCGCGAGTCTTATCCCTACGAGATTGGTTGGTCGATTTCTACGACTCCCAATACGTTATGCAGTGCTCTTTGAGGGATTAAAATCCGCTCGAGCTCATTTGCCCTATCGTGAATATGCACGCATGCGGGTCTTACCCTACGTGAGCCGGTCACGTGTTAGGGCTCGAACGCCCGAGACTCATAGGAATCGGGTTACCTCGCAGCAATGTTGCCCGTTGACCTCGGCCGTGAGCCGCAGTTCGTCCGCGAGGATTTGGGGGTGGTGTGCCCCCTTGCTTGTGATAGGTTCTAGCTCGTTCACAAGTCTTATGGAGTCGTGTCCATTCGTGAGCTCATTCGCCCCTAACTCAAAGGAGGCTGGAGACCTCGCGAGCATAGTTGCTGTTGACCTCGGCCGGGGCCCGAGTTCGTCGCGAGGATTTGGGGGTGAAGTGCCCCCTGCTTGTGAGAGACTTGGCTTGTTGAAGTCTTTCTCGGACCGTGGGCTGCTTTCGGGCGAGAGACAGAGCTCGTCGCAAGGAGTTTTGTAGGGAAAGTAACTTTGTGCTCGGCGAGAGAGTAAACTCATCGCGAGTCTTATTTAGGGCAGCGTCCGTCCGGCTCGGCGAGAGGCTAAGCTCCTCGCGAGACTGCGGGAGAAACCTCGCTAATAAAGCGGGATGTTAACGCCGAAAAGGCGGATAGGCCAACGCCACGGAGGCGGGCGATCAATGCCACGAAGGCGAAATAGATCAATGCCGAAGAGGCATAAAGTCAACGCCACGGAGGCGGACAAGTCAACGCCGAAAAGGCGGACGATCCACGCTATGAAGGCGGATAAGACCACGCTATGGAGGCGGGTGATCTATGCCACGAAGGCGAAATAGATCAATGCCGAAGAGGCATAAAGTCAACGCCGCGGAGGCGGACAAGTCAACGCCGAAAAGGCGGACGATCAACGCCATGAAGGCGGATAAGACCACGCCACGGAGGTGGGTGATCTATGCCACGGAGGCGAAATAGATCGGTCGAAGAGGCATAAAGTCAACGCCGCGGAGGCGGACAAGTCAACGCCGAAAAGGCGGACGATCCACGCATGAAGGCGGATAAGACCACGCTATGGAGGCGGGTGATCTATGCCACGAAGGCGAAATAGATCAATGCCGAAGAGGCATAAAGTCAACGCCACGGAGGCGGACAAGTCAACGCCGAAAAGGCGGACGATCAACGCCATGAAGGCGGATAAGACCACGCCACGGAGGCGGGTGATCTATGCCACGGAGGCGAAATAGATCAATGCCGAAGAGGCATAAAGTCAACGCCACGGAGGCGGACAAGTGATGCCAAAAGGCAGATAGTCGACGCCCGAGGCGGACAATCGATGCCAAAAAGATGACCGTCAACACCGCGAAGGTGGGCGAGTCAAAAGCCGACAAGGCGAGATAGTCGGCGCCAGAGGGCGGACAATCGATGCCGAAAAGGCGGGGCACTTAGGCCGCTTGCTCGGTGATTCGAGAATTTTACTTCATCACGAGTCTTATTTTGGAAAGAATTTTGTACTTTATTTTTCCGAATATTTGGAGTGTGAACTGCGGAGTTCCACTCTTCTTCCCCGAAGTATAAATATTTTTTCGGTGTTTTCGAGACCGTTAAAGATTTTTAAGAAATTTCTACATTTTGAAGATTTTTGAAATCCCAAAAATGTGTGATCATGCCCCAATTTCGTTAAAAGCTTGGAGTTCTATTTTATTTCCCTTTAAAATGTGAAAATTTTTCGGGAGTGAAATTTTAACCGTTGAAGGTTTCTAAATAATTTTTCGACGGTTGTACAAATTTTTGAAGTCTCAAAATATACATGTCTTTGCCCCAATTTTATAAAAAGCGAGGAAATATGTGAGTAGCAGCGTATTTAAATAGGTAGTCGTCGAGAATACCTAATACAAATAGACAAAGGATTTGTCCGTAGATTTCCGGTATTAATATCGACTCGTGATGAATTAAATCATGCCCCAGCAATTTCAAATAAAGTGGCCCGACAACTTCTTGAATATAGGCCCATCGAATTTAAATATTTGGGCTCATCAAATTAATTTCTTGAATCCAAGCTTTTGAGAATTTAAAATCCCGGTAGGTACTCAAAAGGAGTGGCCCAAAATGAAAATTAAGAAAGGGCCTTAATACATTGGGCCCAGATTCCATTCTTAAATAGGGCTCATTTTCTTTTGCGAAACACCTGTAAATTTGCGCAGCTTCTTCCATCGCGAAAGCATATATCTGCGTAGCTTCTCCCCTACCAAAATCTGCGCAAATCCTCCTCCCCAAAATAGCGGCGGCGGCGGTGGTGCAGGAGAGAGAGAGGCGAGGCGGCGATGGCTCGCGGTGGAGAGAGAAAGAGGGCAGCGCGCGGCAGGTCGGGGGTGCCGCAGAGAGAAGCTGGCGATGGCGGTGCGGAGCGGCGGTGCACCAGTGGTTGCGTGAGGCGCGCGTAGGCGATGGAGCGTCCGGCTATTGGGGAGGCGGTCGAGCAAGAGTGGCGAGCTAATCTCAAAATGCCGGCGGTGGCTGCCGAGAAGAAGTTGTCGAGCCGACCCTCGAGGTGCCGAGCGAAGGCTGCCGAGCCGACCTTCGGCGCCGAGCAGAATTCATAATTGATGAGCAAAGGTCGCGAGAATTAAAATTGTCGAGCAAATGACAAAGGCGCGAGCAAGAACTCCGAATTGCCGAGCGAAACCGCCGGCAGAGTCCGAAATTGCCAAGCTTGACTTGGAAATTGTCGAGCAAGAGTCACCAGCCAGACCTCCAAACGCCGAGCTAGAATCCTAAAATGCCGAGCAGAGTTCGGCGAAGAGGTGGTAGAGAACGGTAGTGTGAAACCCAAGCTGCCAAGCAGAGGCTTCTATTAGGCCGAGCAGAGATTTCGAGATGGGCTTCAATATGCCGAGCTGGAACTTAGGATTCTCCGAGCAAAAACCGTCGAGCGGTAATCCTAAATGCCACGGTGGGATTCAGAATTTGCCGAGCGAAATTGCACTGGCGGAAATCCAAATGCCAAGCTAGAGTCGTCGTGGCCGTCTTCTCGAATAACGTGCAGCGTGAGATGTTGAAAATATTCAACCTAAATTTGATTTTGACCCGCTTCCCCATTTTCGGAGGGACGGCGCCGGATAGAGAACGCGGGCCGCCGCGGCAGAGGAGTAGTGGTCATTATCGGATAAGTCGAAAAAATCTTCAAAGCTCTGTCACTTACACTGAGTTGCAAATAACAACAACTTTTGTAGATCCACAAAGGAAATGCGGAAAAGTATTTGTCTGATAAACCTTTGAAAACAAATCTACGAATCTGTAGGATATATATGAAAATTTCTTGGCTTTTTGTTTGTATGGTTTCGCCATTGTTCTTTGAGTAAAGGTTTGAGAAAATGGCGTTTAGCGGTAGTATTACCGTTGTTTTTAAGGTATTTCTGTTTGGTCTCGCTATTGTTGGTGTTTTGAAGGTTCAAGAAAGAATGAGATTTTAGCGATTGCTTGCTTTGGGTTTTTGTTTGGATTTTTGCACAAAACAATATTGCAAAAATTTGTTGGATGATTCTTTGCGAAATAATATCGCTAAAAATTTGGATAGAATGGATCATTTTAAGGTAATTTTGTAGAAATATACTGTAAAATTCTTGCGAGAAAATGAAATGAAATGAGTTCTTCTTCTTTAAGGATGAATTTTCGGGAATTTGGATATTTAGCCATTGTTGGCTTTTGTGAAGGTTTGAAGAGAATGGGTAATTAGCATGAGTTTTTAAGCGTTTCTAAATAAACTATTACGCAAATATTTTGCGTAAGAGAAGGCTGGGCGCTTTTTCTTTACAGAGAAAATGATGAGCGTAAGAAATTTCTTTGAAGAACAATGAGTGTTCTTCAAGATTTGAAGTGATTTTAGGGGCGAACCACCACCCTTCTTCTAGCGCCAATTGTTGTAGCCGTTTTCATCGTGTAAATTGGGGGTGTACATATGTGGCTATTAAACGAACTACAAACATGAAAAGATGATGAACACGAGAATGGGGAAGAACTTATGAGTTCTTCCCTTGAAGATGGCTTTGGGTGTCCACAGGGACCCCTAGCCTTAGTGTAGTATATATGTTGTGGGATCTTTGAATGATCCTCCTTTTACATGGGGTTGGGGTCTCTTATTTATAGAGCCCCAAGAAGTAATCCTAGCCCTTTATTTTAGGGTTCTAATTACAACCGTTGATATAAAATCAGACAAAATCTATCTTACATTAATGTGCTTGTCTTGTCTCATAAAGGTGTCGATTGCCTTGACCTTGATGAGCGGTGGGAAGTGCCGAGGCCGACCAGGCCGACCAACTTGGGGTGCCGACCAGCTTTGGGGGCCGACCCGGCCTATTGGGCCGACCAGCACTGGGGCCGACCAGCCCATTGGACCGAGCAATCTTGGGAGCCGACCAGCCCAGTGGGAGAGGCTGGTTAGTGAGTATCTTTGTGTTTAGGTTGGGGGTACCCCTATAGGGCCTTGGCTTGCCTCTTGAGATGGAGTATTTTATGAAATATTCGTGTCACAACACTATCATAATGCATAAGCCCATAATATTAGTCCATTAAAATTCACAAGTCCAAATAAAAGTATCAATGACTCAATTGAATGTTGATGTGATAGGGTTCACTTTCATAATTTGAAAATATTATAAATTATAAAAAATTTTGATCAAAAAGTTGAAAATTTTATTAAACTAAAATGGTTCAAGCAAGAGATATTCGTGAGATCAAATCCAATTAATATAGAATATATGTGTTAGTCTATCAAATGCCACTAACAAATTTAAATGAATAAAGATCTTTCATAATTTTCTCTCTCACAAACGAAATATGATTGCATTTCATGTCTTCCATATTAACCAAACAACACATTCTCATATAAATTATTAATTATAAATTATAACTATTAGTTACTAACTTAATATTGATTTCATATATTAACATTGATTTATTTATACTTTGAAATATGGAAAAAAAAACTTTTAAAAAAGTCACGGGCAACGGGCGGCCATGTCCGTCAGGCCGGGCCCGTAAAGCCCGTCGGGCCAAATGGGCCGGGCCAAAAGCGGCCCGGTTTTCGGGCCTATAATTATCCCGACCCAGCCTAGGTAAATATGCGGGCGGACCGGGCGGCCCATCGGGCCGGGCCTAAACGGCTCTACCTATTTGAGTAGAAAGATCCTCATCTTGAGACTCAACCGACAACTCATCGACCCTACCCGAGCGAGACGTTCCCCCTTCATCTGTTGACCACTGGTGATCGGTGATGTCAAGTGTCTCCTCGAGATGGAATACGGAGAGGGGTTGCCTTACGATTTTCGGATGGGGGATTCTTCTTCATCGAATACGAAATCAAGACTAGGCAGATAGAATGTTCTATATTTAGTCTTGGTTAGTTCAATTTTATCTAGATCATTAGTAATCTGATTCACTTGATCGAGAAATAATACAATTCATCAAAAACCATATGAGGAGTTTCCTCCACACAAAGGGTTGTCTTGTTGAAGACTACGAATGCTTTGGAAGTGTTGGAATATCCCAAGAATATTCCATCACCGCCTTAGCATCAAAGGTCCTCGATTTAGACTTCCCATTGTTATGGATGAAGCATATACAACCAAAAGCCAAAAAATATGAGATTCTTGGAACCTTACCCTTCCGGATCTCATATGGAGTCTTACCTTTACTTTTAGCGGCAAGCACTTGTTACGGGTATAGCGAGGCGGTATTGATGGCCTCGGCCAGGAACTGTGAGAGGTTCCATACTCGGCTAACATGCTCCCGGGCCGCTTCTTTGAGTGTTATATTCCTCCTTTCAACAACTCCAATTTGTTGTGGTGTTCTGGCTGATGAGGTCTCATGAACTATGCTACTCTCATTTAAAAGTTAGATAAACAAGAATTTAAAAATTCGGTGCCACTTATCACTTCTTATTTTAACAATATTAACACCCTTTTCATTTTGAATATATGCAGGCAGATCGGGGATCTTGTTCACAGTCTCATTCTTTTTGAAAATGAATATTATCCAAGTGTATCTAGAAAAATCATCCACAACAACAAGAGTATATTTCCTTCCATTAAAGTGAGAGGTGAAGCAGTCCTGTTGGTCCCACTTAGTTGAGTATCTTAGGAAAACTTGAATTAACCTTCTAGGAAAAATCTAGAAGGGGGAGGTTGAATAGATTTTTAGATAATTTTTTAAATCCTTTCAAGATTTATTCTAAACACCCAAGTAGCACAATGAATTCAATTTTAAACTCAACTTGATCAAGATCAAAAGCAACCCGATATTCTAGTTTTAACTTTGATTCTGAAATTAATCTTTGATTTATAAAACGAAATAGAAAGAAACAAGTAAGTAAAAGAAAACAATAAAGAACAACAGATTTATAGTGGTTCGGATTATAAAAATCCTACATCCACTCTCCTTCTTCAAACTTTGAAGAAGGGTCTCTTCTACTAGCTTACTTACTCGCTTTCCAATCGTATAGCTTACAAATTACAACCGATCTTCAAATCTTCAATCTTCTAAATTATTCTTGAAAAATCTAACTCTAGAGTGATAGAAGGGTGTTTGAAGATGTATAAAAAAGTGTTCTATAAACACTTAAAAAACTATGAAGAAATCCTTGAAAATAATTTTTGTGCTTTTGAAATCTTGTGAATTGTGAGAATCTGTTCTTTGAATGAATAATTCGTGTGATAGATGATTTTTAATGAAGTGTCTAGACCTATTTATAAGTCAGAAAAGACAGTTAGTTTGTTAATTAGTTTTAACAAACTAGAAACCGCTCAACAAACTTATTCTTGAAAAGCTGCTCTAGACCTCGGCTGATTTTATTCTACTCAAATGCTGCCGGTGACTTGGTGAAGACTCGCCTTTCTTATTCTACTCAGGCTTGTCTTGACCTCATTTGAGCTCTTCATACTTGTCTCCTGCAGACGACTAGACTTGAGCTGGTCTTGACGACTTGTAACTTTCAGTCTTGGTGACTTGCTCGATTGATGACCTAGTCCGATCGGCTTAGTACTCGGACTTAGTCTCATTTATTCTTCATAGTCGCCTCGATCATCTGAAATGCTTCTTTTAATTCATCAAAACTTTCTTGATTTAACAATTTCCCCCTTTTTGATGAAGTTAAAACCTACAAGGAAGAAACACACTCACAACTGAAGTTAGTTTAGAGTTGATCAAGATTATCGAGATAGGCATATTAGAACACATTCATACCGAAAATCGATTCATTCAAATTACAAGACTCAATTCACAACAGAAAAAATTTTAAGTCTTTTAGACTCTTCCAAAATATTTAGTACTGTAAAAATTTAAGTCTTAGGACTTAGAAAATTTTTAGAAAATTTTAAGTACGAGAGATAAAATTCTCGAGATGATTAATACTTAAAAAATTTAAGTTTTCTTAAAGCAGTAAAAAACATTAAGAAATAAGATAAGTAAATCACATAGGTCAAAATGTATTTATTCACATATACAATTCTGAGATAGGGAGAACTGATAAAAATAGAGATAAGGAAAAGAAAATCCTGGTCTATTAAGTTCCCCATCGGCTTGCTGGAATGTTCAACCGGTTGAAAATCCTTGCTCTGAAAGTTGTTTGAGTTCATTCTCGTGCTGTGAGCTCGGATTCTCTCTCGGCTTTGACAATGGTGATTTGACCCATTCCATGTCCGGAGATCCATCTTGATTCAGCTTAGGAGAGACTTGCTCATAGGCTGGAGCGACAAGATCATGATTGAACACCTTATGCGCCTCATCGAGCGATCTTCCATCTGAGACCCGGCATCCTCCTTCTCCATCCATTCATGCCATTGCATGTCTTAATCGATTGCACCGAGATGGAGATGCCTTCAAGATGTACCAATAGTACATCCATCCGGCATCCAGCGCTTTCTTCTTGTATTCGATGAGCTGTCCAGAGACCATCTTAGGAGGAGGCGACGAGCGATGGGCCAGTCGGAAATCGCTTCATCGGCTGCTTTTGACACCCATTTCCGAGTGTCCTGTCCCACTTCAGCTCCGCCTTTCCCGGCTTCTTGATCTTTTCTTCTCCTGCTTCTCATACTTCTCCTTCTCGGCATGTGTTCTTCTAATCTGCTCAATTTGAGAGGTTTGAGTAGTCAGGTTCTTTCTTTTCGCTCAATTTCTTGATGCAGGGAGTGGTGTTATTCGGTGATGAAGACTTCTCGGCTGCTGCTTTGCCTTTCCTTTACCCTTGCCCTTGGCCTCGGGTTTCTCGGCTTCCTTCATCTTGGCGGCGGCTTCTCTGTCTTCTCCTCTTCCTCTCTTCTCCTCTTCTCCTCATCCTCCCGGATGGCCTCCTCAATCTGGGTCACCCTCGGTTGCAAGGCGGCCGGCTCATCGATTTTCTTTTATTTCGGCTTTGGCTGCCTCCAACTCACTGCGTGCGCTTTTGAGTCGAGCTTATACGTAATGGACATGGCTCCAAGCTGTGAAGGTGTCCATTCTTCCTTCAGCTCCTTCCCCCTTTTTGACTTCATCTTTCGAGTGCAGGTGACCTTCCAATGCGGCACAACAAGTCAGGAAGTCTGATTGATGCGAAGTGAGAGCATTAACCAGGACCTCGTTGTCTTCCGCCACTTTCTGCTTGAGCACCTTTACCTCCTCCTCCGGGTTACTCACCGGTACCAACAAAGATGCCAAGGTTGGCAGATAGGTTGCGAGAGATATTGACCTCGCGATCTGCATGTTGGCGAGCATTGTATCTGTGATCGCTCTAATCACATTCCTCGTCTTCTTCTCCATCACCTTTGGACTTTAGTGATTATTTGCTTGTGTAGATCCTCAAAGGCCGAGGAGATGGCAAAGATTGGAGTTGGCTCCTCCTCGAGAATCATATGAGGAGGAGGGGGTGGGAAGAAGTTGGACTGGGGAGCTCATGTGGATATCTTCAAAGATGTTGGAGGTATCCACGGGTTGGGGATCGAGGGTTGGGATGAAGTGGGGCGTCGATGGTGGTGGAGGAATCTCGGGTGGGGGTGAAGATGGAGGGTGGTATTTCGGATGAAGTGGGTGGTGGAGAAGGGGTTGGGCTGTAGGATAGTGGGTTGGGGTGCAGAGGGTTGGGGTGGGCTGTGAGAGAGAGTTGAGGAAGATGGGAGTAAGGCTGGGGGTGAGATGGTGGTTAGGGGTGGGGAGTAGACTGTCCGGTTAGGAACGAAAAGAAATCGAGATGGGGAGGGAGGAGGAGATGAGGTTTGGGTTTGTGGGAGTGTGGTGATGCGGTTTCACTTAGACTATAGTGGGAGTAGGTTGTTTAAGAGGCTCGAGGTGCCGGCTGGTCACCCCTTCATCGCGAGTGAGTGGAGAGGGGGATGGAGAGAATTGTACCTTTCTCGGGAGAAGGAGAGTGGAGTCCTTTCGGAGCTGATCTCTGTACATCTTCCGATTGGACAACCTCTGTTGCGATGTCTAGTGTAAGTGCCTCTTCACGGAAGGCTAGGCCGATCGGCCAGAGGTTCCTCCTTCTCTCGAGGCTTTTATCACCCTCCTTCTCATAGGGATCTTCTCTTTACGCTTCATTGTTTGTGATGCCTCAGCGAGGTCATCAAGGCTCACTGTGTGCTCTTCCTCTTCTTCTTCTTCCTCCTCCTCGCCCGAGGGGTCTGAGCCTGTCCTCGCCGCTCCTTCGTCAGTCACTTGGAGCCCCAAGCGGCTCATCCTTGGTTAGCAGCCCTTTCGCTTTGGTGTAGGCTCTAACTCCATCAGCCCGATTGATTTCAGCTATCGGCATATCCTCCGTAATCACAGTCACCTTGTTGAGCAAAGCTAGTGATCGACTTCGCCCGCCATTTCCCACTTACCACTTCCGGCCTCTTCCTTTCGTTTCAAATCTTCCGACATCCCAGCCCGATTGACTTGTACTCCATCTAGGATGGCCTCATCTGACTGACAACTCGGGTCTCGTCGACCCCATCATGGGAGTTACTGCTCCCCTAAAATGACCTTCGTCAATATCGTCATTAATAAACGATATCTCCGTCGGAGCATTTTTTCTTCAATTCAGACCTCCTACCCCTTATTGAATTCCGGCAATCATCTCGAATGATTCTACCCATTAAATGCCCGATTTATATGTGAGGGGTTTACTCCTTCGCTTCTTGTATCAAAAATCCGCGCCACCTCCGCCGAGTTCTGTTAACACCTCGCCGTAAACACGGGTTTTGAATATCCCATTTTCGAATGTCTGTTGACATAAAACTCTATGCCTCTCATATCCAGAGTTTTATTGGAGCCGGATTTCTTGGAATGTAATGTCCTCAATCCCGACCTCTCCAATAAATTGAGAATCTGTCTCAATTCTCCATCGATGGTTATATCAAAGTCGACGTAAATTTCGACTTGATCTTCTTATTGTAAGTCTCGGTGTACTTCCACCATGGTTGAGGTTATTCCTAATCGTTTTTGGGTATGGCTCATAGAAGAATTTGGCTAAGGGTTTTGGAAAAATTTTCGAGTATAAGTATAGTTTTCTCGAAAGTGAAAAAGTTTTGATGGAGAAGAAGATGTATTTATAGGAGGGAAAATTGGAAAGAGAAAGCGCTTTTTAGAAAATCGATTTAATCTAAGCCTATTATTTAAAAAGATTTCTTATTACGAATCAACGATTAAAAATGCGGATAAGCGATTGGGATTCGGCGCGTGCTTGCCTTTGGAATGCATAAATAGTTACTTTATAGATCGTTGATATGACAGATGTAGGTTACTTTATGCGAGAGAAGTAAGTATGCTGACGTCGGCCTAGGGTTATCTTACTTCATATAAGGGTTTTCGAAAATAGATGGGTTTATAAAGTCATCGATAAAGTAACTCGTGCTGATTTTAAAAGCGGCTAGTTTTATCTTTTGGCAAACTCAAAAGAAAAAAATGATTTTATTTTAAATAAGCAGGCTCAGATTTAATTTTCTAAAGTTAGGTTTTCCAACCAATCAATCCGATAAGAGTTTTATAAGAAAACACAATATATAGAGATTATTCGAGAGGCAAAGGTATACGGATAAGAAGGTTTATGATAAATGAGGTGAAGCGATCTGAGTTATCAATATGATGCGTGACCTATTCCTGCAAAGACATAGACTTGAAGAAAACAATTAGTAACTTGAGGTAGATCGGATATGGTGCGAGATAATCATCTGTTTCTCAAGAAATCAGCTGATTATTGTGCCCTAGTCGATTTACCGAATGTCGAGATAAGTAATTATCATGTCGGATAAGGTCAATATGACTAATCCTTGATTCTTGATTCCAAAATAGGAGATCAATGATATCGGCTACCTGATTGTCCTTTGACTCATATCTAGTACGATAATTCTTTCTAGACATAGTAAACTAAATTGAGAGAGACAAAGAATGAAAAACATAGAATTATAGATTAACTAAAGAAGAATTTAATAGTCCTAATTCTACGAGATAGTTCTTTAAACCTTATCTCTGCGGTGGCTTTGTCAAGATGTCATTCTTTGGAAATCGGTCGAGAATCTTCTCTAGTCGATGTCACCTTTCTCTACATGGTCTCGGATGAAGTGGTGTCGGATATCTACATGCTTGCATCACGTATGTAGGACTGGGTTGCAGGTAATAGCTATGGCACTATTACTATCACAAAAGATAGGTACATCTTTGGTGATAATGTTATAGTCCCTTAGGCGTGGACTTATCCGAGATCAAGCTGTGAACAACAACTTCGGTGCCATATACTCGGCTTGATTGTGGAAGTAGCTATAGAGGTTTGTTTCTTAGACAACCATGAAATCGGCTTACTACCAAGAAATTGGCAAGTACCAGATGTATATTTTCTATCTATCTTACACCCACCAAAATCTGAGTCGAGTATCCAGAAAGCTCAAAGTTGTCATCATTTGGATACTACAATCCAACATTCTTGTTCCTTTCGAGATACTTAAGAATTTTCTTTCTTTGCTTCAAGATGGCTTTTCTTAGGATTAGCTTGAAATCGAGCACGAGACTCCAAGCTGCAAATGAAATATCAGGTCTACTAGCGATTAAATATAATAAAGAACCAATTAGACCTCTATACTCGGTTTGATCGAGTGTCTTCTCCTTCTCATCTGGATCCATTGAAAAGTTTGTCATCATAGGTATCTTAGCTTCTCGGCTGGTACCTATTCCAAATTTTTCAATGAGATCTTTTGTATATTTGGCTTGATTGATGAATATTCCCTTCTTTCTCTGTTTGACTTGGAGTCCAAGAAAATAAGTCATCTCTCCCATCATGGATATTTCAAATCGCTTTTCATAAGATGACTAAATTCTTCACACAAAGATATGTTAGTTGATCCAAAGATTATATCATCAACATAGATCGGAACTAATAAAAGATCACAACCAAATTCTTTTCTAAAGAGAGTTCTATCAATTCTACCTTTAACAAAACCATTTTGAATTAAATAATCGGACAAGGTGTCATACCATGCTCTTGGTGCTTGTTTAAGTCCATATAGAGCTTTCCTTAGTTTATAAACCTTGTCTCCTTTGACAAAACCGGGAGGTTGCTCTACATAAACTTCCTCGGCTAGGATTCCATTAAGAAATGCTGACTTAACATCCATTTGAAAAACTATGAATCTTTTAAAAACAACATAAGCTAAAAACAATCTTATGGCTTCAGACGAGCTCTTGGTGCAAAGGTTTCACCATAATCAATTCCCTCGATTGTGAATAACCTTGAGCAACTAGTCGGCCTTATTTCTAACCACAATATTATTTTCATCCCTTTTGTTTTTAAAGACTCATTTAGTTCCAATGACTTTTTGATGATGAGGTCTTTCAACAAGCTCTCACACATCTTGTCTTTGAAATCGATTTAGTTCTTCTTGCATGGCATTAATCGATTGGAATCGATTAGAGCTTCGTAATAGATTTAGGTTCAAGTAATGACACATAGCAATCGATCATACAATCTTGATTCAGTTGGGTCCTTGTTTGGACACGAGTCTAAATCTCCAATTATCTGTTCGGTGGGTGATATGACATTACTTTCTTACCTTTATCTTTTACGGTGGATGATGTCTTATCTGAATTATTCATTTTAGATGATTCTATGTTACCTTCGATGACTCTGCTGATCATCGATGTATTGGTCGTGCGATCGGTGGTAGATCGGTGATGAGGAAGATCTTTCGTGTTCTTTTTCTTTGTCTCGATTCTTCCTCTTTATCCGAGTCGATTCTTGATTGTAGAATTTTATGGTTGATCTCTTGATAGTCATCGATCCGGATCATCGATATCTTTGTGATGTCCCTGTCTTATTGTACTCAAAAGAAGATTCATCAAATATCACATGGGGTGTTTCTTCCACACACAAGGTTGTCTTATTAAAAATTCTATATGCCTTTGATACAGATGAGTATCCCAAGAATATCCCATCTGCTATCTTGGCATCAAAAGTTTTTAATTGAGATTTTCCATTATTGTGTATGAAACATTTACAACCAAATATATGAAAGTATGAAATTTTAGGGGATCTTCCCTTCCAAATTTCATAGGGAGTTTTGCATTTATCTTTAACAATCAAACTTCTATTTTGAACAAAGCTGGTCGTATTAACGGTTTTACGCCCAAAACTGTGTGGAGTGTTGTACTCGAGATAACATTGTTTTAGCTGCCTCTTTCAAGGTTTTGTTTCTCCTTTCAACTACTCCATTTTGTTGTGGAGTCCTTGCTGCAAATGTTTCTGAGATATGTCATTCTCAATGCAAAGTAGTTAGTAATCATCTTATTTAGGAATTCAGTACCTTTATCACTTCTAATTTTAACATTAGTTAATCCTTTTTCATTTTGAACCTTTTTAAGAAATTCTGGAATCTTAATCATAGTCTCATTCTTTTTGTATAAGAAAATAACCCAGGTAAATCTTGAAAAATCATCAACAATTACCAAAGTGTATTTTCTTCCACTAAAGCCGAGAGGTGATCTGGACCAAAAAGATCCATGTGAAGAAGTTCCGAATCCTTTACGAAGAAGGACTACTTATTGTTTTAAAATAAGTTTTAGTCATTTTCCTTTTTTACAAGAATCACACACATGGTTCTTTGAAAATACTTTATCGTGGAGTCATTTAACTAAATATTTTCTTGCTATTTTGTTAAGAGTTTTGAAGTTTATGTGACCAAGACGTTTGTGCCACTGAACTTAAGTCATCGAACTCTTAGCAACAAGACAAGTATCTTTAGGACAACTTTTGAAATTAGCAACATAAATGTTACCTTGTCGACTCCGGCTAATAGAATATTTTCATTGATACCATCTAATACATAGCATGCATTATGAATAAATTTGACACAAAACCCCTTATCACAAAATTGTGAAACAGATAGTAGATTGTGCTTCAATCCTTCCACATAGTAGACTTCATGTACTTGAATATCTCCTATCATCGGTGTCCCTACACCTTTGGTAAGTCCATAATTGTTGTCTCCAAACATCACTCTTGGTCCATCTATAGTCGATAGTTAGAGAGTAGTCATCTTTCATAGGTCATATGCTTGGAGCGACCATGACAATGTACCGGATGACCTCTAGAATGTCTCCTCTTTCAACTATCTTCTTATCTTCCTGCAATCACAAATTTAATGCTTAGGTACCCTTTGTACTTTGGGTCCTTTCATGTTAAGTTGACTTTTAGGAATCCGGACCATAGATTGAAGTTTACATCCATATCTATCTACTAAGATAAGACTTTTAAGATCAATCTTATTTAAGCGATCTTTTGAAATTGTCTTGAATCTTGGTAAAAATGGATATGTTTTACTTCTTCCATCAAAGCTATTATACCTAGGATAAAACTTTGACTTAGTCTTGGGTTTAACCTTTGGAGTTTCTTTCCTCGTCTGCTTTTTCTTTTGCATTATCGGATGAGGTAATTAATTCCTTAGGGTTTCAAGGACTAAATCTAGTTTCTATCTTTGGTTTAGTTGCTTTAACAAAAACTCTAGGTTTTATTGGATCATTTTTCTTACTCCTATCAAAACCTAATCCGGTTTATCACTAGACTTTTGTGAAGTATTTAAGATTTTATCTATTGTAGTCCGAGTGTTATTTAGCAGACCTAACTTGAGATTTAACTCTTTGTTAGTCTTCTTGTAACTCTCATTCTCAGAATATATATTTGAAAATTTTATTTTTAAAGAATTCAACTCCTGTTCTAACTTATCTGTCTTATCAGACAAGGTATTAGTGATTGACTCGGTCGACATTCCCCCTTGAATGTACAGTCTGGTTTCTCACTAATCTTTGTTTGATTGACCTTAGTTAGATCGGTAATTTGGTTCTTTAAATTAAAATTTTCAGTCTCTATCTATTTATAAGCGAGATAGAGCAGTCTCCAAATCTTTCAAAAGTTTCTCAATAAGACTAGGATCGAGTTTCAAATAAGATATCACAATCATTATTTGAAGATGAATAGTAATGTACCTCTTTTGCCATTAGACGGATGTCGTCATCTCGATCTAAAATCAGATGAGGATGAGGATAATGATGTCTCATGAACTTCTTCTTTCTCGGCCGGAAGAGCTCTCGATCAGCATACCTTCTATCTCTCTTTTTCCTCTTTTCTTCTCTCTCTCTAGGAGTGAGTTGAGGACAATCATAACTATAGTGACCAGGCTTGTTACATGTATATGAGATATCTCCTCTGTTGTCTTAGGACTACTATCTCCTCGTACGATTGGTGACTTATGCTTCCTAGTCGATCCTTTTTCCTATCATTATGCGAACTCTTTTCTTCTTTATCGATCTCGTAGTTCCTTCGACACGATCTATCTCTCTTGTTTCTTTTGTACTTCATTCTCACCTTTCATATCTTTTTAACGAGAAGAGCCATTTCCTTCTTAATAGACAAATCAAATGCCTTGGAGATCTTTTCAAATTCATCTTGATGAACAAATGCTCTGATCTTTCCGGATGTTGAGGATTGCTTCATCTTCTTCATCTTCGATTTGGATGTCATACTCTAATGCCTTCAGATGAGAAAATAAAGTGTGATGTGAAATTGAAGATAGATTCTCGAGTAGCTTCCAGAATATTAGCTTTCTCTCTCCATATTTTGCTTAATGACCTTAACACTTTATTGTTGATTTCATGTTTTACCCAAATCACCGCCTTGTTCGGAAGATTAGTACCTAACATCTAGTTGATCAATGGATTCTCCTTCTTTCATCTTGAAAGTGTCAAAAACATGTAGGACTGATTGCAATTTGTTTTCTTTGACTGATCGATCCTTCACAGATTCCAAAGCAAGAGTTTCCCACATTTCCTTGGCGATCTTGCATCTTTTCACCTTTTCAATCCAATCCTTACTCAATGTTTCAATGATCTCAGTTCTAGCAACTTGATCCAGATTATGAATCTTTCTTTCATCACTTGTGAGTTACCGAGCTTTTCTTTTCTTACCTCACTCTTGTTTAATTTCTGCGGCACCATCACTTGTGCCACCATGATAAAACTTGATAGGTCCTTCCTCAAGAACCTCCTCTATTCTATCATGAATTGCTTTGAGATGGTTCTCCATTGTAAACTTCAATAGTCATATTCTTCGATTGAGAAATCGGGTAGACTCCTTGATTTCTTACTCTTGATGAAGACATGGTAAGATAGAAAAATCAAAACACTTACAAGATCTTGTTAGTAGAACGGTTAGTGAAACAAAGAAAATGAAGATAATCAAGAACATATTTTAGAATCTTGGTTAAGACCTAAAATCAATATCGTAATGACTTAACACCGCTCTCCGATACCACTTGTTGGTCCCACTTAGTTGAGTATCTTAGGAAAACTTGAATTAACCTTCTAGGAAAATTCTAGAAGAGGGGGTTGAATAGATTTTTAGATAATTTTTAAAACCTTTCAAGATTTATTCTAAACACCCAAGTAGCACAGTAATTCAATTTTAAACTCAACGTGATCAAGATCAAAAGCAACATGATATTCTAGTTTTAACTTTGATTCAAATTAATCTTTGATTTATAAACAGGAAATTGAAAGAAACAAGTAAGTAAAAGAAAACAATAAAGAACACCAGATTTATAGTGGTTCGGATTATAAAAATCCTACATCCACTCTCCTTCTTCAAACTTTGAAGAAGGGTCTCTTCTACTAGCTTACTTACTCGCGCTCCAATCGTACAACTTACAAATTACAAACCGATCTTCAAATCTTCAATCTTCTAAACTATTCTTGAAAAATCTAACTCTAGAGTGAAAGAAGGGTGTTTGAAGATGTATAAGAAAGTGTTCTATAAACACTTAAAAAAACTATGAAGAAATCCTTGAAAACAATTTTTGTGCCTTTTCGAAATCTTGTGAATTGTGAGAATTTGTTCTTTGAATGAATAATTCGTGTGATAGATGATTTTTAATGAAGTGTCTAGACCTATTTATAAGTCTGAAAAGACAGTTAGTTTGTTAATTAGTTTTAACAAACTAGAAACTCGCTCAACAAACTTATTCTTGAAAACCGCTCTAGACCTCGGTGATTTTATTCTACTCTGCCCAGACCGACTTGGTGAAGACTCACCTTTCTTATTCTACTCGGCTTGTCTTGAACTTGTGAGCTCTTCATACTTGTCTCCTGTGACGACTAAACTTGAGCTGGTCTTGGACGACTTGTAACTTTCCAGTCTTGGTGACTTGCTGAGTTGATGACCTAGTCTCGATCATCTTAGTACTCGGACTTAGTCTCAAATTTGTTCTTCATAGTCGTCGATCATCTCGAATCGCTTCTTTTAACTCATCAAAACTTTCTTGATTTAACAGGTCCAAATGTATCAAGATGAAGGAGTTGTAAAACTCTTTCGAGATGATGAAGTGTTAATACTTTTAAATGAGTGTACATTTTACCTTTTTGACATGCATCACACGTCGGATCGGTAGAACATAATTTCTCGGGTAGCCCTTTAACAAGATTCTTTCTTGGTAGCTTACTAAGGGTTTTGAAGTTCAGATGACTAAGCCTCTTGTGCCATAGCCGATTGAGGTCATCTCCACCCTTAGCTACCCAGGACATGTATCTTTGGGGTAACTATTAAAGTTAGCCACATAGACATTACCATGTCTGAAGCCGATTAGAAGCACCTTGTCTAAGGAGCTATCTAAGATATCACACTTGTCTTTAGAAAACTTTACAAGAAAACCTTTGTCACAGAGTTGAGAAACAGAGATAATGATTATGCTTTAAACCTTCTACAAAATACACCTCGAGATACTGGATAACCCTTATAATCAAGGTACCAACTCCCTTAGTTTGTCCATAATTGTTGTCTCCAAAAAGAACTCTAGGACCATCGATATTTTGGAAATTTGATAGCTTCTTGTTACAAGTCATATGTTGTGAACAACCACCGTCTATATACCAAATTGAAGCTAGAATCTCCTCCTTAAGTGATAGTCCCTCCGAATCTGTAAAGCAGATCGGGTATGAGGTACCCTAGTGATCTTGGGTCCTTGAAGGTCAAAAATCACTTTGGGTAACCAAACAAACATATCATTATTCAATAATAAATCAGATTTGATTTGTCTACCAAATACTGTCTACAAACACATCACATTTAAATGATAGTTTATTGTATTGATTTAGAGACTTTCTTGAACTTAGAAAAAATGGGATAACATCTACTTCTCCCATCAAAAGAACTGTAATAAGAATTTCTTCTTATCTTAGTTCTTGAAATCCTCTTAGTCCGATATGGAGTTCTCAACTGAATTTTAGTTTTTAGATTGGGAGATGCGAGTCCTTATCCGACTAAGTGGTTTCCAAGGACCAATTTTAATTTCTTTTGAAGTTTCAGATGCCTTCACAAATTTCCTTGGTTTTTGAACACATGATTTATTATTTTTATCATAACCAAGACCTCGTCTTATCATGGGATTTTTGTGAAGTGCTAAAGATGTGGTCTATTATCGATTGTGAGTTATTAAGTTGACTCATTTTGAAGACTAGCTTCTCATTGTCCTTCTTAATTAACTCATTTTCAGTACAAATCATTTCAAATTTGTCTTTTAAAGATTTTAATTCATTTTCTAATCTTTGAGAAAAGCTGGTGATGTACTAGCTTGACTGCAAACATTCCCCCTTGAATGTTTCCTCGGACTCGAGTAGTTCACAACCTGCTTGCCTTTGACTAGAATCGAATCGATCTTTTAAAGTCAAATTTTCTGCCTCTAATTTTGTATAAGCATTTAGAGACATCTTTAGATCTTTTAATAATCCTTGAATGACAGTTTGGTCATTATCTCAAACAGATTTATATGAATCATTATCGGAAGAAGAGTAATATACTACCTCTTTGATCATGAGATAAATTTCATCGTCGATCCAAAATCGGATGAAGATGATGATTTTCTTGATTCTTTTTCTTCAGCCAAAAGGGCTCTTTGATCTGCAAACCTCCTATCTCTTTTCTTTCTTTTCTCTTCTCGTTTCTTAGGGGTCGGTGGGGACAATCATAATCTGAAGTGTCATGGCTTGTTATAAGTATAACAAGTATCATCCCTATCTCGACTTAGAATTTGGTAGGATTTCTTTTGGCAAGTGATCGAACCTTCTTGTCTAGCTCTTCTTCTTATCATCATCGGATGAGTCATCCTCCTTTCTTCTTGATCCTGATATGGATCTATCCTTTCCTGCAAACCTCGGCTTATTACGTTTATATTTCATTCTCAATTTATCATACCTTTTCGTGAGCAATGCCATCTGCTCCTTAAGAGATAAGTCGGCTCCTCTTGATTCAAATTGTTGTCTTGTCTTCCTTGTTGACAAAAACAACAGACTTGGACGAGGTGCTTGACTCCATCTCATCTTCCTCATCTTCTATCTCGAATATCATATTCCAAGGCTTTTAGATGAGAAAATAAAGAATGATGAGTAATAGATGATAAGTTTTGGGTTGCTTTAAGGATATTTGACTTCTCTCTCCATCTCTTGGTCAAAGATTTGAGTATTTTATTGTTGATCTCCTTTTCTGAATAATTCTTTCCTAAATCCATTTGGTTAATCTCACATCCGGTGATCTATTGTTTCGTTCTCCTTCATCTTAAACGTGTCAAAAGCATGTAACATAGATTGCAGCTTGTTTTCTTTCACTTGGTCGAACCTTCACACACATTTGCAAGTGTCTGCAACATCTCCTTAGCTGATTTACACCTCTTGACTTTTTCAATCCAATCTTTGCTAAGAGTTTCAATGATTTCCATCCTAGCCACTTGATCCAAGTTGTGAATTTTCCTTTCATCACTAGTCAGCTAAGAACTCTTCTTTTCTTGTCCGACTCTAGTCTCGGCCGCAGCAGTACCATCATCGGGTCCCTCCATGAAAGAATTTGATGGGTCCTTCTTCGAGAACCTCTTCCATTCTGTCATGAATAGCTTTCAGATGGTTTTCCATCCCGAATTTCGAGTAATCATATTCTTCAATTGAAAATTCGGTAAGCTCCTATACTTCTTGCCTTTTACAGATGACATGATAAAACAAGAAAACTCAGCGAAACTTGTTAGTAGCAAGGTTAGAAAAATAAAGACGAAGAAGATGATCAAGAAACAATTTGAGAATCTTTATCAAGACCTAAAATCAATATCGTAATGACTTAACACCGCTTCCGATACCACTTGTTGGTCCCACTAGTTGAGTATTACAAAGAGAAACTTGAAACAACCTTCTAGGGAAAATCTAGAGGGGGTTGAATAGATTTTCCAAGTTTTTCAAATCTGGAAAACTAATTCAAGACACCAAAGTTTACACAATGGAAATCGAATTTAAACTCAACTTTAACCGGATCAAAAGCAAACCGATAACAAGTCGATTTTAATTACGAAATTGAACTTTGATTAAGAGTTTAAATTGAATAAGAACATATAAGTAAACACAAGCAAGAAAGAACACAATGGTTTATAGTGGTTCGGATCCAACCGATCCTACATCCACTCTCCTTCTTCAACTCGAAGAAGGGTCTCTTCCACTACTTACTTACTTACTTTCAAACGCATAACTTACAATGATCATCGATCTTCAATCAATCTTCAAACTCCTAAACTTTTCTGGAAAAACTAACTTTTATAGTGCAAGAAGTGTGTTGAAGATTTACGTAAAAGTATTCTATAAACACTTGAAACTTTTGAACAATTTCTTTGAAAACTTGTGTGAACTTTTGAAAGCTTCGTGAAAAATGCAGTAATTAATTCGTTGTGTATTCTAATTGTAAAATAAAGTTATGCCTAGACCTATTTATTAGCTTTGGAAAGACAGGTTAGTTTGTTAGTTGGTTGTAACAAACTAAAATCGCTTAACAAACTTAATCTTGATAATCGCTTCTTATCTTCACCGATCTTTCACTCATCGTCTGCGGTGACTTGGTGAAGACTTGCCTTTCTTATTCTACTCGGCTTGTCTTGACCTCGTCTCGAGCTCTTCATAATTATCTCCTGCAGATGACTTGACTTGAGCTTGTCTCAGGATGACCTCTACCTTTTTAGACCTCGGTGACTTATCCGGCTCTTCTTAGTCCGATCACCCTAGTATTGGATTTTCACCTCGGTTGTTCTTCGAAGTTGTCCGATCATCCGAGTTGATCCTTTTAACTCATCAAAACCTTTTACGACTTAACAATAACATTCCGGTTCTCATATGTATATTTACCTTAACGAGTTTGAAAATTTTCGAATATTATTTTATGTAGATTTATTTATTTTAAATTGTTCCCAAAGAATATTATATAGTCAAATTAATTTTATTGTGCGATTATTTTATCTAGATTAAGCGATTTTTAGCATGTCTTTGAAATAAACTTTCAACCTTCGATAATGTCCTATTTCTTAGGGATGTGATTAAATCTTATTCGATTAACCCCAATGTGATCACAACTTCTACGATCTTTTCTTCTCTATTTAAGGTCCTTAATACTCGGTGTGTTCTATACATTATATCATAGTTTCAAAATTTAGCACAAGTGTTTAAAGGTATTATTAATTATACTTCCTGGTATTATTTTTCAGCCTATTAATATTCAAAATTGATTATTTAATTAATATAATTTAAATAGTGTTTGCAGAGTATTAATTATCATGGCTGATTGAAAGGGCTCTTCACCTTCACATTCGAAACACTCAACCTCTCTCACTGTTTCATCTTCTTCCCAAAACCTTCGACTCCTAGTATTAATTTAAATATGTCTCGCGGTGTTGGCGCACTGATCCCGACATCACTGCATCAATTAGGGTTGGGGCGATGGACGTGCCATTATCGCCAACCCACGCCGAGAATCCCATCGAGCAACCAATCGAGACTACGATTTTAGGCGGAACGCTACAAAATTAGGATGGCGGCGAAGCTAGCGAAGCCCCATTCTCAAAACTCGTGCTATGACGGTCGAGCTAGATGAAGGAGCCACCGCTGATCAAATTGTCTATGCTTTCAAAACCCTCACTAAGCGAGACAATATACCGTCGCCAAGGTCGGAGACGTGGAGGTGGACTTTCAACAAAGTATAAACACCTTGTGTTTACATCGCCTCGCCACCACAAGATGCTCCAATGGATGACCCGTCAACCGATTCGACCGACACCGGTGAGCTTACTACTCGCTTCAAAACTGTTCGTCCAAAAAGTGTCGAGCTCCGGGGACGTGGTCGAAATGTCGTTCTTATAGAAAAATGGGTAGAAGGGTCGATTACTCGAGAAATGAAAGAAACAGAAACACGATGATGGTGTTGCTTGAAGCCAATTCAAGTGTTCGACTCGACTCTTCTAAAGAGGAAATGAGAGAAGAAAGCCCAGAGAAGGGAACTAGCGGTTAAGCCTGCATTACGGTGCTCGGCCCGAGGGAAGCTTGAGGATTCTAAAATGAATCAAACATTGGCGGAAATGGCTGCTCGTTTAGAAAGGAGGAGCAAGAAGCACAATGAACCACAGGATGTGCCAAAAGATGTTGGCACACCAATGGAAACATCATCCTCGTAGTTTGAGTCATCGTCATCGAAGCTAGTAAGGCAAAATCGATGAGGTACATACCGATTCCTCTCTGCATATGTCCTCTTCTCGATTCGATGATAGTTATCATGGTGTTGATAGTGATAAATTTAGGACTTTGAGAACTAGACTGATTGTAGGGGAAAGGATAATAAAGATGGATGATTTCGTTTCTATGAATATGGTTGGTTATCTTGAAGAAAGGTCTTTCTTGTTTGCACTTCAATTTGCCACTCCTTATCGATTGATTTGGGTGTATGAATTTTATGCCAACTTGAAGGATAGTACTTCTAGGGTTAATTCTAAGAACTATGAAAAGGTCAAATTTAGGGGAAAGGTGATTGAAGTTACTCTGCTACGATTAACAGTTTTCTTAGGACTAGGGATAATGAAGATCCTCAGATTGATAACCTTGATGAAGTGATAAGTGTGATCACCGGAGGGAGACAAACAGGTGTGGAGGTATATGATGAACTCCTCGGTCCTCACTGTTTTGTATAGTGTCCTACACAAGTTGATTGTGTACAATTGACTACCCTCATCCAACACCACTACTCTTACATCTCGAACAAGTTGTACTCATATACAAGATTAGTCACTTGCAAAGATTCAACCTAAGGAAGACAATCTTTGAAAATATGATGACCTATTCGGGAAGGTTAAAGGGTAAAGGATCTTTGCCATATCCCGGTTTGATATTTATGATGATCTCGGCTCTCGGATTTCGGAGGAAAAATTCAGAGATAATCAGTTCATTTGCTCGAGTTTAGAGATCTCACATGTACCGAGAAGTGGACCTCGTGTGATTGATCCGCCTTACAGAGATCCAAATGCCCCGAAGTTGAAGTTCCTGGCCGATCAACCAGGTGATGTGCCGAGAGATGTTGGCACACACGCTGCCAACATGCCGCAATTACAGCCGTAATTTATCCGCGATCAAATTACCTATGACAGATAATTCGATTACTAATGTCAAGTGTCTGTTGAGCAATCTTGAGATGCACAAAAGGATCTGGGAAACGCTCCTTTCTACCGTCACAGGGGAGTGGGACTCGCCGTTGCACCAAATGCCGGCTGATGATGGTCTTTGGATTTCTTGATCTTTGTGGATGGAGGATAGAGGCTGGCGATGGTGGACCGGATGCAGATATAGCGGGAGCAGGAACAAGTGTTGATCCTAATGCCGAGGTGCGGGATGTGCCGAGATATTGTGCACGACAATCTGCATAACACCGATGGTGGTCCCAAGCGGTTCAAATATGGATCTTTGAAAGAAGTGATGTTGTGGGTGGGATTAAGAAGACTTGAGCATTCTTTATGATGATCTGGATGATTGGGGACACTAAGTAAGGGGAGAGCTTGCAAAGATAGAGGAGCTTGAAGATCGGGGAGTTAGTGCAGATTTTGAAGATGCGATTGTTTATGATCAACAACAAAATCCTCTCCTTATTTTCACTCTATAAGCTCTGTCTATTTTTGTAAAGACTCAATTTAATTTCTGTTCTTATGTCGTGTCTATTATATACTTATGTTATGAACTTATAGTAGTATAGATATTTGCTTTGTTATTTCATGTTACGTGTTTTGAACCTTTTAGATATTAGTTTTCTTTATGTTCTATTAGGTATTTGTTCCTATTTTATTATTTGTTTTTCTTTGTTTGCTACGATACTTGTTAATGTTCGAGTCTAGTATTTGTTAATGTCCGTATATTGTGTCGTATATTTTTATTTCTTGTTGCTACGATTTATTAGTTTCTATGTTATTTTATGTTTGCTCTGACTTTGTTTTATTTTAGTGTTAAGTCTATGTTATGTTCGTAATATATGTCTTTGTGATGTTTATTGTTTATTGTTGTTCATTTTTGCTAAGTAATGAGATGTTATGTACTTGATATTGATTTACTTATCTCTATTGTGTACACATTTTGATCAATGGTACAACATCGGGTGTGTTCCCGGTAGAAAGGCCAAATTGGCGGAGATTGTTGATGTTAGTGACGAGTGTTAACTCAGAATGTGCCAACATTCGGTCACAACATCAGACTCGTCCTTCCACTTCCACTAACCCTTAACCCAAAAAATGTCTTGTTCAATGTCTTGTTTTACGGTTTGAAGACTTATGGCAGTTTCCTTAAGTCATGCGGTTGAAAAAGCAAGAGTGAGGAGTTGAAAAGAACATGGGGAAGTTACATGGAAGTTACCCATTTTCAAGGGAGATGTGGAAGTTATCTTTAAGCACTAAGAGTGTCCAGATTTTTATAAATACACGGCTGCTATGAAGATTAAAACTTGAAGTTGAGGAAAACACAATCTAGCATAGTCTATTGGCATAGATTATAGAATTTATTAGACGTTTCATACTCGATACTTCCGTTGGTGAATGTTCCGACATTTTACTCAACATTGGATCTTTATATATATTAGTGATAGGTTAGATTGATCATTGTCTAGTCACTATATACGTAGATCCATTCACGGTGTGGCTTATGTTTTCACCGATTGTATCACTTAACAATTACTAGTGATATTTCGCGATTAGCGGTATAGACTTATTTATAGTCTATACAAAATTTTAGTATCCATCTGCCAAAGTGTTTAAGACTTCCATTTGTGTATTTACGATCATTTATTTTCGTCGTGTTGTCTTTCGAATATGCCAACATTCGTGACAACATTCTCGCAAAACACTTACGCACACCTTCAAAGTCATCCATCTTTATTATCCTTTCCCCACAATCAGTCTAGTTCTCAAGGTTCTAAACTTGTCACTATCCACCTCATTATAGCTATCATCGAGAATCAAGATATATGCGAGAGAAGAATCGGTATGTACCGCATCTGATTTTCGTAGAGATGAGCCGGATGTTGCCATGGGTGAGGCAACATCCTCCGGCACATTTAGCGGATCAGTCCGTTTCTTTCTTCTCCTTTCCATCTTGGCAAGCATATCACCCAGAGTTTGATTCATTTACGAATCATCGATTGCTCCCCACAGGACTAGGCACTTGAACATCGGCTTGTTCATTGGCTTCCTTTTCTAGGTTTGCCTCTTCCATTTCATCACTTGAAGAGTCGAGTCAAAAACCTGAATTAGTTTTGAAGCAACTCCATCATCATGCTTCGCTTCTTCCCAGTTTGAGAATTGTCTACTCATCGACCCATTGTCTCGATAAGATCGTCGTTTCGACCCCTAGCCACGGTGGCTTAATGACGAACGATAAAAAAATGGGCAGTGAGCTCTCTCAGTGTCCGTAGAGTCGAAGCGGCTTCTTCCATTGAAGCATCTTGAGTTGATTGTGAAGGCGTAAAGGCAAGATGTACTGTAATCGTCAAAATTAACCTCTTCATCACCGACTTTGACAATTGGGTAAATCGTGCGCTTTGTAAGGGATTTGAAAGCGTAGACGATTTGATCGAAGTGGCCCCCTCGGTGAGCTTCAACCGTCATGAGGTAGGCTTCAAGAACAAGGGCTTCGCTAGCTTCGCCGCCATATTGATTTTATGGCGTTAGTCCAAAATCGTAGTCTCGGTTGGTTGCTCGACGGGATTCTCGGTGTGGGTTGTCGATAACGACACATCCATCAACCCAACCCTAATTGATGCGGGTGATGTCGGGATGGTGCGCCAACACTATCGGACACATTCTCTGCGGCCATTGTTGCTAGGAGTCGAAGGTTTCGCGAGGAAGACGATGTAGCAGGAGAGGTTGAGTGTTTGGATTGTGAAGGTGAAGAGTCCTTTCGATCAGCCATGTCAATTAATAACCTGAATTTCAAATTATAATAATTAAATAATCAATTTGAATAAATTAAAGGCCGATAAAGAACTAATACCAGAAGTATAATCAATAATACCTTCAACACTTGTGCTTAATTCGAACCTACGATATAATGTATAAAACACACTGAGCATTAAGGACCTTAAATAGGGAAGAGAAAAGATTGTAGAAGTTGTGATCACATTAGTGTTATACGACTAAGATTTAATCACATCCCTAAGAAATAGGGTATTACCGAAAGTGTGGAAGTTAAAGTTTAAACATGCAAATAACCGCCTAATAATAAAAATAACCGCTTAGTAAAATTAATTAGATTACATAATATTGCTGGGAACAATTTAAAATAAATAAATCTCCATAAAATAATATTCGGAAATTTTCAAACTCATAAAGGTAAATATACATATGAGAACCAGAATGTTATTCATCGAATGTCGGCACACACACTTCTCAACACAGTTTTACATGAAATTAACTCATTTGTGTTGCACTATATTTTTCTTTTCTCACTTATTCATATTGATCCATTTTTTCAAGAGATCATCGTAGTTGGCAGACTCCGTGTCCCATAATTACTCAATGGATTGTGAATATATTGATGCATTCAAGTCACCTTTTGAAAAGAGTACATCGTAGTAGTCAACTCCGTGCCCCATAGTTACTTAGTGACATAGCATCTAATTTTGAGTTATTTTAATTGCATATAAGAGAAGTGTGTCCAGGACAATTTATATTTATCACGAGTTCTAATACTATTTACACAAGAGAGTTCGAAAACACTAAATATTACAATACTTAGAAAAATATAAAAATTGTTCTAGTGTTGTCACAAATGTTGGCACATTTGTCACAACACTCAGCAATAATAGATCTAATTAGTGCATAAACCTAGAGATTTTCTAAGAGAAGAAAATCTCTCATTATCAAGGACTTTAGTAAAAATGTCGGCAATTTGCTTCTCGGTAGGAATGTATTCCAACTTTACAACTTCTTTTTCTACAAGGTCCCTAATGAAGTGATGTCTTATACTTATATGCTTAGTTAATGAATGTTGCACATGATTCTTAGATATATTAATTGCACTTGTATTGTCACAATAAATAGTAAGAATATTGCTCTCCAAACCGTAATCATCGAACATCTTCTTAAGCCATAGAAGTTGTGTACAATAATTTCCGTGGCTATGTATTCGGATTCAGCCGTAGATAGGGAGACACAATTTTGTTTTCGGCTATGCCATGAAACAAGATTGTTACCCATGTAGAAACATCCTCCACTTGTACTTTTTCTATCATCACTATCACCCGCCCAATCTGCATCATTATAGCCAATCAAAGAACAATCGAGTGTCTTTGCTATACCATATTCCATAATCACATGTGCCTACCACATATCTAATGATCATCTTAACCGAATTCATGTGAGATTCTTTAGGATTAGCTTGATAACGAGCACATAAACAAACACTAAACATGATGTCTGGCCTACTAGAAGTCGGATACAAAAGACTACCAATCATCGACCTTGCATAATGTTGGGTCAACATTTGTGTCAACACTGTCTTTACACAATTTTTGTGTCGATCCCATAGGTGTCTTCATGTGTTTAGCATTGTCTAAACCAAAACTTTTCACAAGATTTTTGGCATGTTTACTTTGACAAAGAAAATACCATCTTTGCATTGTTTAATTTGAAGACCTAAAAAGTAATTCAAGTCTCCAACCATCAACATTTCAAAGGTAGAGGTCATTTCATGCACGAATAATTCAAGCATTTTTTTCACATGTAGAACCAAATACAATGTCATCAACATATATTTGAGCAATCATAATATCATTTCGAGAATAATTTATAAACAAGGTCCTATCACCTTCACCTCTATAGAAACCGAATTCAACAAGAAAATCGGTTAATCTACCTTACCATGCTCTAGGTGTTTGCTTCAAATCATATAATGCCTTCTTAAGTTTATAAACATGATCGGGAAATTCATGATTTAAAAACCCTTAGGTTGTTCTACATATGCTTCTTCCGTAAGAATTCCATTTAGAAATGCAGCCTTGACATCCATTTGATGCGGTTTATATCAATGTAACATGCAATAGCAAGTAATAGTCTTATGGATTCAATTCTAGAAACAGGAGCAAATGCCTCATCAAAGTCAATTCCTTCTACTTATGTATAGCCTTGAGCAACTAATCTAGCTTTGTTTCTTACAACATTACAGATTCATCGCTTTGTTTTTGAAGATCCATTTGGTACCAATTACATTCACATTATTAGGCCTAGGTACAAGCATCCAAACATCATTTCTATCAAATTGATTTAACTCTTCATGCATTGCATTAATCCAGCTTTTCATCTTTTATTACTTCATCAACATTTTTAGGTTCGTTGAAAGAATGAAAACATTCAAAGTTCACCTTGTTGCACATAGATGTCATACAGATAGATCTTACCACATGTCTTGCATCAAAACTCAATTTTCTCCTTGTTTGAACACCTGATTGTGGTCTACCTATGATCCGTTGTTGTGGATGATTTTGAGAATTACGGAAGATGGTACTATAGCAGGATAAGGCATAGTTCTGTTAATTTCTGGATGTTGAGGTGATGTTGCTTGATATGGGCACATTTGTAGCAACATTCTCAATCGATTCGAAATATCGTAACTTTGCATCCGCTCAATAAGATCAGTTACATCTTCTTCAATTATATTATATGCAAGACTTGTATTATCGTCAAACACAACATTCATAGACTCTTGAATAGTATCGGTCCTAAGATTATAAATCCTAAAAGCTCTACTGTTCCTAGCATAACCAAGAAAGAAACCCTTATCACTTTTGAATCAAATTTATGAAGTTGGTCTCTATCATTCAAGATGTAGCAAACACATCCAAAGACATGAAAGTATTTGATTAGGTTTTTGTTATTCAAGAATTCATAAGGTGTTTTAGTAGAATTAGGTCTCAAATAAACTCTATTTGATATGTGACAAGCGGTATTCAAAGCTTCAGCCCAAAATCTTTTTGAAAGTTTCTTGGATAAAAGCATTACTCTAGCCATCTCTTGTAGAGTTCTATTTTTCCTTTCGGCTACACCATTTTGTTGAGGTATTTTCGGAGAAGAAAACTCTTGAATTCTACCTTTGTCTTCACAAAAATTAGTGAATAAGATGTTCTCAAACTCCCTACCATGATCAGACCTTATTCTTTTAACCTTAGTGTCATAAACTTTTTTAAACCGTTTATAGAGAATTTTGAAGACTCCAAAAGCATCTCGATTTTTCCTTAAGAAATTCAATCCATGTAAACCTTGAATAATCATCTACTATGACAAAAGAATATCTCTTACCACCAATGCTTTCATCTCTATTGGTCCCATTAAATCCATATGCAAAAGTTCAAAGAAATGTTTCGTAGTACAATGTGTCAACATTTCATGTGGCATTTTGACTTGTTTACCACTTTGGCAGGATCCACACACATTTGACATACATATTTGTAACTTAGGCAGACCTTTAACAAAGATCAAATTTCAACAATTTGACAATATTCCTATAATGAGCATGTCCAAGTTTTTGGTGTTAAAGTATACTTTCATCTGTTTGAACATTAAAGCATGCTTGATTCGAATCAATTAGATAACAATTATCAAGCATCTATTACCAACCATGAGACAATTATCATCATTGTTTAACACATAGCATGAACTTTTATCAAACTTTACATGCAAGTCATCATCACATAATTGACTAAACCTTTAACATGTAAGACTTTTGTCAAATTTGGAAAACCAGGAACATTTAATATACTTATTCCAATGATTTTACCTTTTGAACCTCCTCCATATGTAACATTTCCACCATCGTAAGCCTTATAATCGGTGAGATAACTTTCCTCACCGGTCATGTGCCTAGAACACCCACTATCAAAGTACCATAGTCCCGAAACACATGCTTTTAAAGAGGTTTAAACAACATTACATACATAATTTGACTTTTTTACCCAAGTAGAATTTTGAGCAGATTTTTGAAAAGATTTTGAAGAGTCTGCTTTTGAATGTTGAGAAGAATGTGGCAACATTTTCAAAGATATTTTAACAAATTTCTTGTCTGTCTCATCCTTAAACAGCTTTGGTCGCTTTGTGACCCTCAAGAAACAATAATGACAAATATCCTTCTTTTCGTAATCATTTTTCAAACTTTCGTGTTCAACAAAGATTTTGTAAACACAACCGGTTTATTATTGTTTAAAAACCGAGTAATGTTACCATTATAACCAAGACCATGTCGACTTGTACTTCCAATTGTTAGTGCCTCATCAAGTTTTGCTTGAACTTTACGAATATCTTTTGAAATTCGGTGTTGTGTCTTTGAATGTTTCTTTAAGGTTGCATATCTCCGGATCTTTCCTTGTCAATATGACCTCAAGCTTTATCATCAAATCCTTTTGATATGACTCTTCAATAGTCATGTCCTTCAAGGCTTTCGAGTGGATTCCAACTCCTTTTCAAGCTTTAGATAACTGGACTTACAATCTTTGCAAATACTGTTAGAAGTACCGCCTTATCTACACAAGAACTTGAGAAACAATTAATTTACGGAACCTCCAATGTTTCCTCAAATGTTGGCACATTTGACTCGACATCATAATCATCCAAAGAAATCATCAAGAGTATCATCATATATAATTCTTGCGGAAAAAACATATTCTTCATTTTTATCGAATCATCTTCACAATCGGACTCATCACTTAAGGTAGCATTGAAATTTACCCTTTTTCTCAAAAGAGTGTTGGCACATTCATTAGCATAATGACCAAAACCAAAACATGCATCACATTTAATATTTTTCCTAGATTACGGATCATATTTAATCTTGAAACCTCTATCAAATTGCCTAGGTTGATTAACATTCCCATTTTTATCGTGCAATCGACGCGTGAACCTCCACCGATCTCTATCTTGATTCTTAATTTGTAAATTATTTCTAAGTCTATTTACTCTCTTTTTCAAAAATGCATTAAACCGCTTAGTCAAGAAAGCAATGTTATCGGCATTATTGACACAATCATCAATAACATCTTCATCGAATCTATTTCAAGAACAAACGGTTGTTTGTCAATACTCAAGATGTCTCTCCTTTGAAAACAGAAATTTTCTTTTCAAATTTCTCATTATCTCTTTGGGGCAAAATTCATTTCATACGTTTTCAAAATACTTACCAACTCATTTTGTGTAATAGCATCGTATCTTTAGCTTCCTCAATAGCACATATCTTAGCATCAAAACGTTTAGGAATAGTTCTTAAGATTTTATGTACTAACCTTGTATTGGATATAGCTTCACCAAGTGCTTGAGATTCATTAGAAATCTCGGTGATTCTTTCATTGTAGGAGGATATGGTCTCATCTTCCTTCATCCTTAGATTTTCGAACTTGGTTCCAAGCATCCGCAACTTTGTCCTTTTCTCGACACTCTCAGATCCTTCACAATGTTCTTGTAATCTCTCCCATGCATCTTTTGCAGATACACAATTTGAAATTATTTTGAACATGGAAACATCCGTGGAAGTGAATAAGGCATTGAGTGCCTTTGAATTGAAGCTGGCCGTGGTCACCTCACATTTGTCCATTCTAACCCCATCTTGATTGAGCTTCGGTGATTGTCGGTGGCAGGAACTGTTGGTGGAGTCCATCTGTTAAAATACTCCTCCATGCACGTTCATCAATGGATTTGATGTACATGCGCATCTTAGGCTTCCAAATTGCATAATACGTTCCATCAAGAACCGGTGGCCTAATCGAGCTGTCATAGGATATTCCATCGCAATAATACACATTAAACATAGGATCAAAACTCGGGATAACTTGAGTTCAATGGCTCGTGCCAATTGAAGGTGTGCGTAAGTGTTTTGCAAGGTATTGTCATGAATATTGGCACATTCGAAGAGCAACACAGACAAAAATAAATGATCGAAATACACAAAGTGGAAGTCTTAAACACTTTGCAAGATGAATATCAAAATTTTGTATAGACTATAAATAAGTCTCAGATCACAATCGCGAAATATCACTAGTAATTGTTAAGTGATACAATCGGTGAAAACATAAGCCACACCATGAATGGATCTACGTATATAGTGACTAGACGTTGATCAATCTAACCTATCACTAATATAAATAAAGATCCAATGTTGAGTGAAATATTGGAACATTCACCAACGGAAGTATCGAGATAGAAACATACAATAAACTCTATAATATATGCCAATAGACTATGCTAGATTGTATTTCTCTCAACTCCAAGTTTTAATCTTCATAGCAGCCGTGTATATATAGATAATCTGGACACTCTTAGTGCTTGAAGATAACTTCCACATCTCCCTTGAAAATAGGTAACTTTCTTGTAACTTCCCCATGTTCTTTTCAACTCTCCACTCTTGCTTTTTCAACCGCATGACTTACGGAAACTGCCACAAGTCTTCAAACTGTAAAAACAAGACATTGAACAAGACATTTCATGGGTTAAGGGTTAGTGGAAGTGGAAGGACGAATTTTGATGTTGTGACCGGAATGTTGACACATTCGAGTAACACTTGTCACGAACATCAACACTACTTTACATAAATAAAATTCATTATATTACAAACCACATTCAAATTAAAATATCACTCAATTTATTATTCCTTAAATTTAAAGTTAATACATAAATGATTGAGAATGTCATAAATATTACCAAAAGAGACATGCAAAAATTTAAACATAAACTCATTACTAACATGCATATATCGATAAAAAAGGACAATGACTTTCTTGTCAAATCAAAGAAACAATCATTAACAATTCTAATATGCATACAACTGTCTATGAAAAATCTTAAAAGAATGTGTGCAATTAATAATAAACAAAAATCTTTGGAGAATGTGTGCATTTATTAGTTTTAGATACGAAAGTTCAATTTTAATGAAAAAAATATATTATCAAGGATGTAAAAGAAGTATTATATATAACTTCTACATCGGAAAAGAGAAAAAAATTCCTTAATCTAAAGCCTTCATGATACAATAAAATCTAATATTCATAAAGAGAGATAAAGAAATTCACAAACTATATTATATTTTTAGAAAAAGGACATTAACTTATAACCGAAATAAAAATCAACAGTTCATATTATTAATCTATGCATAATTACTTCATAAAGCTCTACATAAATTAGGAGACATACATGATTTTTCTAAAGCTCTACGTTTACATCAAAAATATAATAAGCAAATGAACTTACGCATAATAATATTATATAATAGAAATAAAATAAGAAACTCACATGTAAAAGTATGAAAAATGAGAGACCTAGAGAACTTTAAGTTCTTGTAGTAAATCAATACATCTCAAACATAAGTATTATAAATAACAATGTGATAATGTAGTATTTTCATAAAAAGAAAATAGAACCAAATTCCAATATCATAATTTTCTTAATTTTTTTATTGGGACGGTGCCTTAATTTTCAAGTTAGCCCGACTTGAATGATATAATTTATTTATATTGAATACATCAATATTCCCGCTCTAAATTAATTTAAAAATCTTTTGTAATAAGTATTTTTTTAAATACCTCATTTTTGGCCTAAGATTTCAAATAGGAAATTAACCATCAAAGTTATGGGACAATAAATTTAGGATCGAAAATTAATGTATTAATATTGTTTCCTTCTTTGTTTTCATTGAAAACTTAGATATTGAAGTAAGATATGATTGTATTGAAATAAGTGTTTATGTTATACTATTTATAGTCATTAGATAAACTTAATATTTAGACAAATGAATAATTAAGAGTTTAAAAATTAAGAATGATACTACATTTGAGATAATCACACATATACTACTATAAATATTTCAATTAATTAGCATGAAAAATTCTTCTATCAATTAGTTGATTTACCAATTTAGAGTCATATTGTTTGCCCATGACTTTATGTTAAGAAGCAAATTACACATAATTTACGTCGGGGTATATTTTTCTTACAATTGATTTTCTTTCTAAAATAATGATATCACAAAAGTCAAGCTAAATCAATTTAGATAATTATGAGATTTGATTTTGATTTATTATCAATTACTTTTTCAAAAGATAGTAGACTAAAAAAATTGGTAAAATACAATTATTTACGGGATGCTACTTTTGAAAAAAAAAAATTAATTAATTAAGTGAAAATTATCATTAGATACGAGAACTATTGAAAAATTGTGGCCAAAACAATTGATGAAGTATGCTCAAATCCCTCAAAATAATTAACAATGATATCACATATACATATAACAAAACAAATCTCAAGGCATATATATGATTCATTTAAGTTAATTAATAAAGTAAGGTCAAAATTTTCTATTTTAAATTTGATAAAGTATACCATATTGATGAATTAGTGTTGTTTCAAAGATTTATTAAGATATATTAATGATTTTCATTAACCATAATGACTTTTAATTATGTTAGTAATATATTAGTATATTAGTAATTATGTTTCTCGATTTTTATATTATTAAATTATTTTAGCCTTGATATTTTTCACATGGTTGTTTTTAGCTATTTGCAAAAATTAATTAATTTTTGTATGTTCAAATATAAGTTATAGTTTTTTTAAAAAAAAGATAATATACATATTTTTAATAATGTATATTTAAATATAGTACTAATTTTGTGTATTGTTAATGTATGAGATTAATAAATTTTCATTAGAACCAATTTTTAATGGTGAATTCAAAAGTTATACTAGAACTTATTCATAAAGATTGAGCAATGAGACATTGTTACATATAATTGTTAAAAATTAAAAGATATTTGCTATAAAATACACTTGAATTGTTGTAGCAAGAAAAAAATATTGTATTATACTTCTTAAAATATTTGAAAATTTCATCTTCGTGTTTTAAATATAAGCTACAGTCCTTTTCTCATAAAATATAGTATGCATACCTCTATTCATGTAACATATAAAAATAATACTAATTAAGTATATTATAAATTTTAATCGTGGCAATGCAGTCACGGTTCTTCCATTTATAATCATAACTTAAATATTCCTAAAATTAATCATATGTAATATATGATAAAATCTTCCCAAAATTTAAATATGACATTAAATCTTACCTAATAATACTAATTAAATCGATTCCTATTAATTGAATATTCTCAAATTATAATTATAACGTTTAATTATTTATAATAACACACAATTATCAAATTAATTTCTTCACAATGTTTCTCATAATTAGATTGCGCCTCCATTGAGGATGTTCTTCCCTCCTCAATTTGCTTCTCTTGCAATAATTAATATTTCATTTGCATAAAATCATAGATAAATTACGTAGTAAGTTAGAGTAGAAAAAAATCAAATCAAGAGATTTATAGTAATACACAATTGTCAAATTAATTTCTTAATTTTTACTAATAATCAGTGAATAGTTATTAATTTATAACTATGATAAAAAAGGAATTTAATAAAATTTAAATGATTAATGAATTCGAGAGTATTGATCTTGATTTTTATTACCTCTTGAGAAACTATTCATGTGTGTCAAAGTCATATATAAGTATTTTGGTTGGACTCATGTACACAGTATCTCGATACGCTTAAATACATACCTAAGAGTTTTTTTTTTTTAAAAAAGGGTAATTCAACACTCTTTGTTTAATGTACAACTAAAAAATATATGACCATTCAAAAAACTCTATAATTTACATTAGATCACTATCGAATCAATAAAATAAAAAAATTACAAATGAATAGTCGCGAGATCAACCACCACTATTTTTCTTCCAATTTTGCGAATGCGTTCTTCATTTAATTAGTGCTCGTAACTTGGGTCGAGTGGCTCCTCCATTTTCCTCACCGGAACAACGTAACATATGGATGATGGTGGTAGTGTAATTGTGATGAAAATGAACAAAAAACTCAATATTTATAGTGGAGGGTGAGGCTGAAAATGAAGGATGAATTAGAGAGATATTCGTCCTATTAATTGTGCATGTTTGCTACCTAAATTAGATGTTTGACCATGTGGATGGCCACGATAAATCAGAAAAAAATTCGATCAACGGACCGGTGAAATGGCGCCAAAACCCAAATATGGAATGTGAGCTGCTATTATATATTATAAGATGTTGCGGGCTAGTGCCTCTAGCCACCATGTAGTTCGAGATGTGTATCTGGTGAAGAAGAATATCGTTATATGCAATTTAGGTGGTTAACAAATAGATCAAAGAGAATTATGTGGTTCTAAAAGCGTAACAAAATATGTAGATTCCGTTGATTTAAATGAATATCGGAATAAACAATTTCTCAATCTCCGTTGATTCTTACGAATACCGGCAATTGGGAAATAAGAAAGAAAACCATTTCAATTCATTTTAATTCATCATTCAACCGTCTTACAATATTCCTTAAACTTCTATTTATAATAGATAAACTAAGTTTTATGCGTGTAACCCCTAAAAGTCCGACCCACAAACAATTAAATAAATCCCTAAAACTAAACAATAATTAATTAAATGCAATCGCATCTTTCTCATAAGCCTTATCTCTTGCGCACGATGATGTTACACTGCACCGGATCCAAATCATGTTTTTCATAAAATTAATTAAATAATTGCAATATATTCATGTATAAATAATACTATAATTTTTATATAATAATAAAATAATAGTAAAAAATTTAATAAAAAATTAATAATTTAAATTTATATTATAATTTTATATTTAAATTTATAATATTCAATTCATGTATCACTTTACTAATTTTCATAATTTATCCATATGTAATTTATCTCTAATTGTGTAGTTTATAAACTATTATACTAGAACAAGTTCACGTAATACGCATCTTTTAATACTAGCATTTTCAATTAAGTTGTTATTAAAAAAATATTTTCTAAATCCAACAAATTTATTCTCTTTTCATCTGGTATATATTTTAATAAATAATTATTATTTATATATAAAGTAAAAAAGTGCGGTGAATCTATGAAATAGCTAGAATTCTAAATATATATAAAATAAAAATAAATTTTTGGATCGATTAAAAATTAAAGTTAAAAAAAAAAAAAAATTGAACGAAGAAAATATATATAGTTTGATAACGTAATCAACATCAAAGTTTGCAATCATCCCTATATTACTAATAGGGAGTTCATTTTATCCTATGTGTCAAATTTCTATGCGTTTTGCTTATGTGTCAACTTTTTATGTTTCCGTTGCCACGTGTCATTTTATTACAAAGTCAATTTATGTGGCAGTTTATTTTTGTGTATATGTGACAGCTTATATATTAAGTTTGTAAAAAACATTATTAAGGATTGAACCCTAAACTTCTTTTGTTGGTTTTAAGATGTCTACCACTACACCGCATTTATAAATGTTAATATATTTTGAAAAACTAATTTATTTAACTTTAGCCTATAAAAGTGTATTAATTTTTTTGTGACCGTATCAAATTATATTTTAGAAACTCTAATATTTATGAAATCTTAATTTGTGAATATTTCAAACAAGTGAATCCTCATATATATAAATAGGGTATTTATAATATTTATGTGTCATTTTTGTGAGTTCGATTATATGTCATTAATTGAGAAAATAAAACTATGTATGTGTTTAGATGCTAAATATATAAAAAGTTTGATATATATTAATAATTATGATGAGTTATGTGTAATTAGTCTCATATACAATATTAATATTAAAATTAGTAAAAAGAGAATAATCCACTCAATCAATTTAATTTATTTCATATATATGATATTTATTTGTAGATATATGATATATATTATTTTAATATTTATACATCGATTATATAAAATTTCTTCTATTAGTATTTTTTATAAATTATAGTATAAACTTGAAACGAATCGTATGATAGATTTTCACATACATATAATAATTCTAATATATATCTAGCATGCATTATGATATAATTATAATAAATTAATTTAAAATTAAAGTATAAATAAATATGTTATTTATGATTCTAATTATCATTATTTAAATTAGATATTATAATCACACAAAATATATATATATATATAATATTTTATTATAAAATTGAATTTAACGAATATTCCGCGTAATACGCGAGGGATTCATCTAATAGATAATTAATAACAAGTTAAACAATTAATGTAGTATGAATTAAGGTTGCAATCTCAATTTGGGAAGGATCGTGCGATAATTAAGACAGTATGAGACGAAGAATTTCCCCATAACGCGTGATTGCTTTCTCAGTTTCTTCCAGGCAATGATCTTTCTCCTTCCTACTCCATCTCTGTGCACGTACATATATATATAATTAAAACATTAATTAATTATCAATTACATATAATATTTATTAAAAATTAAATTATAACATTGCAATAAAATTAAAGTCGTACTTCACCGACTATATTTAGCTTATCCCGAATATTCTGCAAAATCTCCGACAGCTCACCATCGTATTTGTAGAATTCCAGTTTCTTGCCTCTAAGAAGTTTCTTCTCTACCTGATGTGATTGAAGCATGCAGATACATATGATTAGTATAATGAGACGATATATAAATGATCAAATCTGTAATTAATATTTAAAAATGAGTTCATATATATATACATACATATATATATATATATATATTTAATTATAATTATCATGAGTCGATTAATCTCACTTGATGAACAATTAATTAGTTTTCCAATACATGTGAATTAAATTGCACCTACATATTCATTCATTCGAGTACATCATATATGATTCTTGCACAATTTATGTTTTCGGTTGATAATGGGTTGACAAGTTAAAGTTAAAGACAATAACTTTTAAAAATCGCGAATTGAGCCCAAATCGGGCTGATTAAACCAATTTGACCTGAATTCGGACTGAATTCAGGCCCAAATTCTTGACTTTTAAAAGTTATTGTCCTCAAATTGTCAGCCCAAAAAGTTACCGTCCTCATTTTACCAGTGTGAAGAGTTACGGTCCTTATTTGTCAATCCAAAAATGAAGATTGAATTAACAAGTAGCATGTTTAAAATAAGTTAAAATAAAGATTGAATTAGCAATATTAATTCAAGTCCACCTTTCTGCCAATCATGGTACCACCAGCTGTATGGCCAAAGTATATCATGTAGAAATGACAAATAAACCCCTGTGGATCTTTTTCAGATAAATCTTGGAGGTATTGAGCATAACTAATGCCAAGCAAAGATTGTTTTGGAATGGCATGACCTTGCTGCTTAAACCATTCCAGATCTTTCGCAAGACTTTCTGATCTCTCTAGCCCTGTGTTTCTCAATTCTGCATCTGCAACATAACAAACTATAATTAACAAATTAAGTAAAGGTTAATTGTTTATTAATCACAAATTGTCATTCCCAACAATTTATTTTTTATGCCGACATACACAACATTAATTAAAAAAATAGAGTGTGAGGTCAGAAAAGTAATCTTATTTTAAATAATAGTGTAAGATACGGTTAAATTTAAGATCTCGATAGGCTTGACTCAATGATTTGCATACAATTAATATATTAACTGAAGGCTGAAGCTGTCTTGGTGATAAAGTTTTTATTTTTTTATTTTTTGAAAGGGCCACAAATAGTAAAGTTGGTCAAGTTAATTGTTTCAATTTTAATTTGGATTGGTGTTTTTTTTTCATGAACATTACACAAAGAAAGAGAGTCAAAGATGGAGTTCCATGCAGTAATCCTTTTAAGGATTTTTGTTTTGGGACATTAAATTAGCAGGGGTATGTTTTATTAAATCTTACAAATGACATATTTGTTAATATATAGTTTATAATATTTTTAAGAATTTGTATTGATAATTAATTTAAGTGAGAAATTAAAATTTTACAATTGTACCATCTTTTATTTTTGTTGGAATAAAAAAGTTTTTTTTTCCAATTAACTTAGTAATATATTGAGTGATTATTTTAATATCTCATGGAGAAAGCGAAAAATATAGGTCGGATTTTTTCGGACTATAAATAATATAAATAAATAATAACAAACATTTCATTTTAAGAAAAATAAACTATATCCTATCACTCAAAATAAACCGATCCCATTTATATTGTTTATTTATTTTTCTTAGAACAACACATTATTAGATCTTTCGGTATTACATAGAAAAATAATAAACCAAAAAAAAAAAAAAAAAAAGCATAAAATAATCTCATCCTCTTTCATAATCAAGTAAAATATCATACTCCTTTCATTCTAAAATAAGTGTCTCGTTTTATCTAAATTCTTATCTCTTTTTAAGTATCACTCTACACAAATCAATCCAAATTCTCGTCCCTTAAATAAGGATATAAGTGCATGTCTTTTGATATTCTAATAAATTGAGAATATTGTTAGTGTGAATGAAAAAAATGAAACACTTATTTTGAAACGAAAAGAGTAATAAAATACTGATTGAAATATACTCACATTCAGGAAAGGCAGCCTTCTCCACAGCCCCTCAAGAATATGATAAACCAAGGCACTATCCACCAAGAACTTCAAGTACCCTTCAAGATTAGGGTTCCATTTAGATATAGGGGGACCCTCCGCCTCTCTCTCTCCTTCCTTAGTTTCCTCCTTGGTGTGCTGTTTCAAAGCCGCAAATCTCATCTCCTCCGTGAATCTCTTCTCCGCCGTCGCTGAAACCACCACCGCCGTTCTTGATTTCTTCACCGGAAAACTCGACAAAAAATGAGTTTTTGTATTCATGAAGATTGGAAATTGAGGTTTCTTGAAGAGGATGTATTGGGAGGGGGAGATCATGGGTGTCAACGAAGCCATTGCCAAGAAAATGATTATGATCAAGGTTGTGACTTGAGAGAGATTACTATATATATAGTATATGTAGATTAATTAAATACTTTGCTGGTCCCACTAAAATAGTTTACTTTCATATTTTAATCAATTTATTGTATAGAAGTGGACTAATTTGGAATAGACAAAAAAATGAAAATAAGACTATATTTGTGGTATATTTGTGGGACATAGAAGGAATTAAATTTGGCAAATATTTGTGTTCACTTTGCGCACACTAAAAATAGTGTGGACAATGTTTTTACCCTACTCAATCCAATATGACCCGCCCCATATCACAAAAAAAAAAAAAAAAAAACTTATACTATACAATGCCTGAAATAATACCGCACCGTAACCAAACTAATATTATACAAGACTAAGTAATACTACATCTGTAACCAAACTTTATGTACACAATCTTTTATTGTGCACAATATGCACACAAATACTACTCATTAAATTACCTTTAATTATTGGAAGGAGTGCATATTAGAAAGATAGGGAGCATGGGAGAAAAATAAGCATTAAGGGCCGTAGTAATGGCGATTCAACTGCGTGGATGGGAACCATTTTATATTTCCTATTTGTATATGCATGAGGCCAGGAACTCTGTGACGGGTTTTATTAATATAATTATAAGAATGAAATAATTTTGGGTAGCTGTTGCTACATCAGGTTTGCCGACAAGCCGATGATTCTTATATTGATGATCACAGTTGCACTTTGGAATATTTATTGAAATTATTTATTTATTTTTACTTGTTGCAAGCAAAAATCTTTTCTTCTACCTAACAAATATTTGATTTAAAATTGTGTTTAATATTAGCTCATATAATGTATCAATTTTTTGCAGCAATTTTTTTCATAAAGGCTGCATCAACTTAATATGAATAGTGTTCTTTTTCCTTTTCATTTCCAAATAGTTACTGATTATCTTTGTAGGGTTATTTAAGGAATTTTATGTCCCTAAATGTATGTAAGAGTAACTCTAAATAGTGAATGTATCTTAGATTTATTTTGTTTGGTAGATAGTACCTAATAGTGAAGGACCCAATTTTTATACATATAAATATTTTTATTAAATTCATTTATAATTTTAATGACGGAAATATCTGTCATTAATAATTTAAATTTTTTAAACTTCAAATGTTTTTAAAATATATATATTTTAAATATGTTGAATTCATCAAAAATTATTATTGACGGCTATTTTGGTCAATATATATTTTATTATTAAATCTTTTACATTTAAAATTATAAAAAAATTTTTGATGAATTTTGCCATCTTTATGTTTTCTATAATATATTATTTTTATTTCTAACGGAAATCTGTCATAAAATTTTCAACTTTCCATCACAAAAATCCGTCTCTAATTACCAGCTTTTTTGTAGTGCAAGTTTCACCGTGAAACTTAGTTCATATGAGACATACTCAAGTATATAATCCCTACTATTAACTTAATTGAATTCATTATTTAGTTCCTAGACCAACGAAAATTAATTCTATCGATTTGATACTACGTATACTAATCGAATTCAATGTCTCATAAAGGGAGCATCCCTTGTTCTTCATTCATAATAATCCAAATCTCCAAACAAAGAGGAGTCTCACCATAAATACACAACTAAAGACAAATGGGTCAAAATCCTTGTGGAAATAAACTAACAAAAAGCCCAAAAGGTCAAGAAAGTCCTAAATGAAGGGTTTAGTGGGCTTCCGTTTCTCCAAATAGACGAGTGCAACTTTGTCTCCATCATTCTCCTCTCCTTCGAACGATTCGCCCTCAAATCGTCAACGGCTTCGTCTCCCGAGGAATTGTCTCCGAGATATGGAACCAAGTGCTTGACATTAAAGACGGAGGCATTATGATTGATCTTCTCTATTATCTCGATCATTGCGAGAAGCCAGCTTGTTGTACTTGTGGGCCGAAAAATGATCCTTAGTGAGAATGGCCCACACAAAGTCACCAACTTAAAACTGAACGTCCCGATGCTTCAAGTCGGCGGTAGCCTTATACTTAGAAGTGGAAGCCTCTAAATGGGAAAGGGTCGTGCCATGAATATCACGAAGCTTCTTAATGAGATCAACGGCTCGAATATCGGCGGGGAACGGAGGCCAATGTGAGAAGGTCCATCGGGGCACGAGGAACCATGCCATATACCACAAAAAGGGCTAAAACATGTATTGCGGTTCACCGCTTGGTTACGAGCAAATTGACCATGCATAACTTGGTGTCCCAAGACTTGAGGTGATGATTAGTGTGAAAATTGCATGATTATTGTGTGTTTAATTGTCTCAGTTTGATATCATTTTTATGTTAATTCATATTTAATTGGCTAATTGCATTTGATTATTGGATTTTGTGTTTCAAGTGTGAAATTATAGGTTGAGGATAATTTTGAGTGCAAATTGAGGATATTTGTCGTCTTCAAATCAAATGAGAAATTATATATTTGGAAAGAGGACTGAGAGAGCTTCACAACGCAAAAAGAATCAGGTCAAACGGAGCTCGTATGAAAGAGATACGGTCGAACGAAATTGGGGCGGCGAAAAACACAACACATGCGAGTTACACCCATCAGACTGGCGACTACACCTTCAGCCTATGCAGCCGTCGCACCCACCATATTAATAAGTACACCCATCGTCGTTCTCAAGCTAATCCGTCGCACCAGCGCAATCCCAATTTGCAAATCAACAATCCCGAACCACCATTCAACCACCATGGACGCCACCTCTCAACCCCAATCAATCACGCACTCCAAACACCACCGTCTGCCTATTGCAGATTCGTGAAGCCCAAACCGTTGGCGTTCCTTCGCCGCAGATTCACCGCATCGCGCAACCCCAGCTGACCTCGAACCACTTGTCGTCATCGTTGCATTCCTTATCCGGTGCTGTGTCTCTCTCGATCCGAACCACCACACTCAATCCGAGTCGAGACGAAGCCCAATTTACGTAGCTAACTCTCGTCGTCTCGAGCCTCGCCTCGACCGGCGCCATCCCCACCTTAACCCGAGATGCCGCCGACCCAGCTCAACTCAAGTGCCATGCCTCGAGTCGGCGTCAGCTGTGCAGCGAGAATCGCGAACACGATTTTTCCGAGCGTGATATTTTTTTCTTCTCTCAACCAATCATAGTGTGTCACGTGGGGGATGAGCAATAAATTAGATAGGATGAATAGAAAGGAAAAAGGGTTTAATTCCCACTCCATAGAATAGATTAGGGGCGTAAGACGCATACTACACGCCCAACGCAAAAACACACACTTAAAAATGTAGAAACACACACTCACACATAGTAGTAGGTGTTTTTCATTTTCTTTTAATTTCTTGCAAATTAGAGATAGATTTTAATTCAATTAAGTGTATCAACACATTTAAGGTGATACCCATCCTTATCTCTTTATTTTTAATGGTTTATTTCTTAATTGGCATGATCTATTCTCCTTTAATTTCCTCAATTTTCATGGGTATTGTTTCTATTGCCTTTATTTCTCTTTTATTGTTTAAATTAGCCATGGGCTAATCTCTTTGATTGCTTGGGTGCTTGAAATTATACATGAATTTGATGTTGATCATGAATTGATCACCTTGATTGGCATGTGATTGTGGCTTTGATGCTTTTACTATTGGGCTTTGTATTGATCTCATAATTGATTGTCTTCATTAGCTTGATTCGTTGAATTTGTATGTTGCAACGAGAGTTGGGTATGCTTAGGAGAGGATTAAGTGAACTAGTCAATTGATTGTGATGATTTTGATCGTAATTAATTGCACCGAGAGGTGGATTAGTTGCTAGATTCCCCTTTCGTAGACATTGCATGTTTATGCGTGTTGATTGGGTTCATTCTTGCATGATATTTGATGATCATTTTATATTGTATCTGGTGTATTTCATTGCATATCTTAAGTTAATGAGCTTAATTTTGTGGAACTAATACTTTAATGCAAGTGTTGACTCATTTCTAGGAAAAAGGTGAAAAACGAGCAAAGAATCGAGCTAGACAATAACTTGGTGAGCAAGATCCATTCTAAGACAAGAGGTAGCTGAGAAGTGAGAAGAATGTGATCAAAAGTTCGATGCACAAGTCTTGACGAGGCGAAAAATCTTGGAGAAGGGTCAAAAGTCGAGAACAAGAGGAATTGAAGTCACTTGGCCGAGTGGGAGGTCACTTGGCCGAGTGAAATGAAGATGCTCAAGTCACGTTTTGCCGTAAAGGAAGTCACTCGACCACGGCTATATGACTCGGCCGAGTGAAGACATGTATGCCCGAGTGGCGATTATAGAAAGTTTCCCACTCGACCAAAAGCAAGGCCACTCGGCCGAGTGAGGAAATTGATGCCCGAGTCGGATTGTGCCAGAGGAAAAGTCACTCGACCATAGCAAAGGTGACTCGGCAGAGTGAAGGCGATAGTGGCGAGTCACCCCATTCCAGAAGAAAGCCACTCGGCCATAAGCATGGTGACTTGGCCGAGTGGGATATCAAATGCCCGAGTTGGACACTTCCGGTTCAAATACCACTCGACCAACATCTAAGCTACTCGGCCGAGTGGAACCCCAGGTGGCCGAGTGGGACCATCACGCGCGATTTTGAGTAGAATTTTATCATTTTCGAGGCCCTTAATTGCAAAATGAAATTTGTAACTTTGCCCCCACTATAAATACCCTCCAATTCAGTGATGAAAGAAGATTTTCCACACTTAGCACAATTCATAGGGCTTTAATTAGAATTACTCTCTGCACACATTTACACATAGTGATAGGTGTTCTTAGCATTTGGAAGAATTTGAATTACCCAAGAGTTATAGCTGATAGAATTGATCATTCAAGTTGTATTAGACTCCATCAAGGTGACTTCTACCATTTATTTTCAGTTTTGTTATTTAATTCCAGCTTATTCATGTTTTCTATTTACCTATTGTACATGGGTTTCTTTCAATTAGCCATGATTGGCTAAATTTCATATGTGCTTGGGTGTAATGATCCCTTGATGAGTTGATTTTGGTGAATTGATGATTGGGTGTTCATTTGTTGAGGTGATTAATTGTCTTAATGATGCTTTGTATGATTTAATTGCTAAGGTGAGCTTTGATCTTGTGTTTATTGATTTAATTAATGCAAGGATACTTGGTTGATTGAATTGATGCATAGGTGTTAGGTTTACTTAAGTGATTGAAGTGGATATTTGGTTAACACAAGGATAATTGGTTGATTAATTAGAACCTCATTAAGGCACATTGATTACTTGTTGTTACTTGTAATTAGTGAGGGGGTGAGAGTGTCGTCTCTTACATTCCTACGTGTTGAATCGATCATTTAGAACCTAGGCTTATCAAGTACGGTTTTATTTGAATTATTTGTTGGTTATCCCTATGATCCCTCTTAGAATGAACACTTGATTGTTGATGATCCTAAATTGACGAGTTTTTGGTGATTTGCACCCGAGCACTACTATCTCATCCTTGGTGCTTGTTGCTTTGTGTTTTGTTTAATTTCTTATTGAATTTGTGTTGTTATTTTGTCGCTTTAATTTTGCAATCTTGACTAGCTGCTATAATCCTTGAAAACGTGCAATTTCATGGCTTCATTTCATTCCTAGTCCCTAGGGTTCGATATATTTGGTCGCAAATTTCTTATCATTAAAATACGACGATCACGTGTAATGAAGAGACGACCCTAGACATTAGTATCCGATTGTGAACGTGTCTAGGTGATCAACGGTCCTAGGAGCTAACTTGCTAGAATTTACGTGATCGCTCTTAGTTTTGCCCATTCCATGCCTTGATTCGTGATTGATTTGTGTGATACCCAAAGGATTGTGTAAGGAAGACACCCGAGCGATCGTTTCGCACACCACTTGCACTCGTTAGAGTTTTAATTACTTTCTTTTTGTTATTTGTCGTTGCTCTTGTTTAATTTGTCTTTGATTTATGCTTTTGCACCGGTTAGCCACTATAATTCTATGGAAACACATGTTTTTGAGGCTCCACCGTTCTCCTAGTCCCTTGGGTTCGATAATTTGTTTGGTCATAAATACTTATTGCTAAAATACAAGCGATCAAAATGGCGTCGTTCTTTGGGGATTAGTTGAGGACACTTAGGTGGAACTTGAATTCTAATTGAGTGGATTTACTAGTGGCATTTTTACTTGTTTTATTTTATTTTGTTTGTGTGAATTTGATACTTGCCTTCTTTTGTAGGTGGACACTCACTTGTTCTTATGAGGTTAAATTTCTTAATTGAAATCGAACCTCAAACTTAGCCACCGAAAGAAGGCAAGGGTAGTGAAGAGCTCAATTGAGAAGATGGATGGATATAACCAATACCCATGAAATCATTGCTATAATCAAAATGGTATGGTTTATCCTCCACAACATTAAGAAATTGGCTACGATAATTGGAGGAGCTTTGATTATGACTATCAAATACAACAAGTTTCCTCTTATTATCAATATTGGAGAAATGAGGAAGCATCGCCCGATTTTCAAGACACATTCCCAAACTACATAGATGAGCATTATGGTCAAGAATTCGATCCACATGACGAATTTGAATTTCAAGAAGCTTTGGAAGGAGCTCCCTCTCATTATCAAGAGTGGGGAATCAATGAGGAAAAGTCAACAACAAATGAATTGTTAGCCTTATTGTTGAAGAAAACCGAGGAGAAAGATGCTAAACTTGAAGCAAGGTTTGATAAAATGGAAGCAAGGCTTGATAAGATGGAAGAATTGTTTGGAAGCCAAATAGCTCAACAAGATAGTCAACTCAAATCTCTTGAAATTCAACTAGGACAATTGACCATCGTTATGAAAAATCTACAAGATGTGGTAGAGAAAGAAGAAGAAGAAGAAGAAGAAGGAGGAGGAGGAGGAGGAGGAGGAGGAGGAGGAGGAGGGAGGAGGAGGAGGAGGAGGAGGAGGAGGAGAAGAAGAAGAAGAAGAAGAAGAAGAAGAAGAAGAAGAAGAAGAAGAAGAAGAAGAAGAAGACCCAAGTAATGATAAGTGTGATGACAACAATTCAATGATCAAGAAAGATGAAGAGGAATGTCCCTTGATGGACACGAGCTACAAGGAGCAAGGAAATCAAGAAGCATTAAACAACACATTAAAGAGTGAAATGAGCATTTCTAAACCTTTGAACTCTTCAATTACTTTATTTGATATTGATGCTTCTATTGATTTTGTTTTGCCTCTTGATAAATTTGATCAAAAGAAGGAAATTGAGAAGTGCTTAGGCATCCTTGGACAAAAAGAGAAAGAATGGAAAGAGATGATAATAAAAGAGCAAGGGGAATGTCCAATGAAGAAAGATGCGGGTGATTGGTCCAACTTTCATGATAGTCTCATGGCTTTGGAAGCTCAAAGGTTGAAATATAATGGGAAGGAGGACCGATATCCTTGGCCATTCCGATAGAGAAGTGTGAAATCAATAAATAACGTCCGGCATAGGACATTAAAAATAGCACTAGATGGGAGGCAACCCATCGCTTTTCTTGTTTTCATTTTTTTGCTTGTTTGTTTGCTTTCAATAAGTGTGTTTGTGTTGTTTGTTAGGAAGTCGAGGTTGTGAAAGTGAGGCTTGGTGAGGTTTGCAAGCTTGAAGAAGAGAGGGTACTTGAAGACCTTTAGGTACAACACCTTCTCTAGACTTGGACTTGTCTAAGTTTGGGGGAGGTGTGCCTCTTTTCATGCTTTTCCATTTGCACCGGCGTACTTCATTTGTGAGCTTATGATGGAATCCTAGAAACCCAAGGATGTGAATCCTTGAATTACCCTAGTAATCGGCTTAGTGCGTAAATCTCTATTCAATTGATAATAATTTTTAGCCCCCTTTTCTTACAAAATACCTACAGTATTTATATAATGCTAAACCCCTAGGTCAAACCTAAAATAAGGAAACAAAGCATAATTACATCCTATCAATTCAAATTGTCAATCACAATAAATATTCACAAATAATCGGTTCGATTTGGTCCCATATGATATTGCTTCCCATATGTGTTCATGAGGCATATTAGGAAGGTTCTCAACATCATCCGCCCCTTCGAAACGAACCTTGTCCTCAAGGTTAAAGACTGAAATCGCGCCCACAAGTCTCGAACCGTTGCCCACGTCGCGTCATCTTGTCCAACAACTTTTCCCGAACCAAGGCTTCTTGCCCATGCCTATCCTTCGGATTGTTGCTCTCCGTGCTCTAAGAATATGTACTACCTTTAACATTTCTCCGTACGGATGTTCGACATTAACTCTGTGTTTGGCATCAATCCTAACTTCTCGCTCAATATATTTCTTGATTCACTCCTCCAAAGCATCCGGGTTTTCGGCCACCCTTACTTGAGAGGATTCATGATCTATAACATGGAGAGTCTCTAATCGGATCTCTTCATGGGCTGGATCGTCCACGATTGTTGTGCTCGTGTCCTCCTCTACCCAATTCAATAGGTCATCGAACTCGCTTACTACTTTTCCCTTCTCGTCATATTTTGGTCCCCGTCTTCACCATCGTAATCCTAGTCGTCATACTTTGGGCCTCCATCTTCACCATCGTAATCCGAGTCGTCATACTTTGGGCCCCTATCTTCATCATCTTAATCCAAGTCGGATCCATCACTATGGAACGGGTCGTGGTAGGTTGCAAAAGGGTTATCCCACTCCCCGATTCCCCATGCCCAGCCCCTGGTGGTGCTCTCTACGAATGAGCGGGTTCACAAACTCGACTCCTCGTGCCGCTCGTCTCTATCCTTTGTCTCCTCTCCTGCGACCCCTTTGATTGCAGTCCCCAAGGTGTTTGTGATCGAACTTATCTCCATACTCACAATGCCCTCCCCTCCGCACATCATCGAATCGTGCATTGCGGTGTTGCCCTTGTTCCTCTATTTCGCGCTGATCATATTGCCTTCTTCGTGCCTCGCCGAAGTGCTCTTCGTCCCCTCCATGTCGTTTGAAACGACGCATACCTTGTCCCCAATCAATTATTCCCGAGCTCGATTCTCTCTTCCCCAACGTCTATCCCGACGCTCTCCGTCGGCACCCCCTCGTCCGAGCGGTTCCCCATCTGCTGATAGTGATCGCACGATGTTGCTCAAGCGAATGATAGAGGTCTCCATGTCCTCAAACCTTTTCTTGTTTGAAACCATGAAAGTTGCGGAAGTGTGGAGTGCTGGATCGTGGCGCTCCGAGACCAATTGATGGAATCCTAGAAACCCAAGGATGTGAATCCTTGAATTACCCTAGTAATCGGCTTAGTGCACTGTAAATCTCTATTCAATTGATAATAATTTTACGCCCCCTTTTCTTACAAAATTCCTACAAAGTATTTATACAATGCTAAACCCCTAGGTCAAACCTAAAATAAGGAAACAAAGCATAATTACATCCTATCAATTCAAATTGTCAATCACAATAAATATTCACAAATAATCGATTACGATTTGGTCCCATATGATATTGCTTCCCATATGTGTTCATGAGGCATATTAGGAAGGTTCTCATCATCAATTGATGGAATCCTAGAAACCCAAGGATGTGAATCCTTGAATTATCCTAGTAATCGGCTTAGTGCTTTGTAAATCTCAATTCAATTGATAATAATTTTCTGCCCCTTTTCTTACAAAATTCCTACGGTATTTATACAATGGCTAAACCCCTAGGTCAAACCTAAAATAAGGAAATAAAGCATAATTACATCCTATCAATTCAAATTGTCAATCACGGTAAACATTCACAAATAATCGATTCGATTTGGTCCCATATGATATTGCTTCCCATATGTGTTCATGAGGCATATTAGGAAGGTTCTCATCATCATTCGCCCCTTGAAACGAACCTTGTCTTCAAGGTTAAAGACTGGAAGTCGGGCCCACAAGTCCTCAATCGTTGCCCACGTCGCGTCATCTTGTCCAACAACTTTTCACCGAACCAAGGCTTCTTGCCCATCCCTTCCCTTCGGATTGTTGCTCTCCGTGCTCCAAGAACATATATTACCTTTAATATTTCTCTGCAGATGTTCAACATTAACTCTGCGTTTGGCATCAATCCTAACTTCAAGCTCAATATATTTCTTGATTCGCTCCTCCAAAGCATCCGGGTTTTCCGGCACCCTTACTTGAGAGGATTCATGATCTATAACACGGAGATTTTTAATCGAATCTCTTCATGGGCTGGATCGTCCACGATTGTTGTGCTCGTATCCTCCTCTACCCAATTCAATAGGTTGTCGAACTCGCTTACTACTTTTCCCTTCTCGTCATATTTTGGTCCCCGTCTTCACCATCGTAATCCGAGTCGTCATACTTTGGGCCCCCATTTTCACCATCGTAATCCGAGTCGTCATACTTTGGGCCCCTATCTTCATCATCGTAATCCAAGTCGGATCCATCACTATGGAACGGGTCGGTAGGTTGCAAAAGGGTTATCCCACTCCCCGATTCCCCATGCCCAGCCCCAGGTGGTGCTCTCTACGAATGAACGGGTTTACAAACTCGATTCCTCGTGCCGCTCGTCTCTCTCCTTTGTCTCCTCTCCTGCGACCCCTTTGATCGCAGTCCCAAGGTATTTTTGACCGGACTTATCTCCGTACTCACAATGCCCTCCCCTCCGCACATCACCGAATCGTGCATTGCGGTGTTGCCCTTGTTCCTCTATTTCGGGCTGATCGTATTGCCTTTTTCGTGCCTCGCTTGAAGTGCTCTTCGTCCCCTACGTGTCGTTTGAAATGATGCATACCTTGTCCCCAATCAATTATTCCCGGAGCCCGATTCTCTCTTCCCCAACATCTGTCCCGACGCTCTCCGTCGGCACCCCCTCGTTCGAGCGGTTCCCCATCTGCAATGATAGTGACTGCACGATGTTGCTCAAGCGAATGATAGAGGTCTCCATGTCCTCAAACCTTTTCTTGTTTGAAACCATAAAAGTTGCGGAAGTGTGGAGTCTTGGATCGTGACTGCGAGACCAATTGATGGAATCCTAGAAACCCAAGGATGTGAATCCTTGAATTACCCTAGTAATCAACTTAGTGCGCTGTAAATCTCAATTCAATTGATAATAATTTTCTGCCCCTTTTCTTACAAAATTCCTACAGTATTTATACAATGGCTAAACCCCTAGGTCAAACCTAAAATAAGGAAACAAAGCATAATTACATCCTATCAATTCAAATTGTCAATCACGGTAAATATTCACAAATAATCGATTGATTTGGTCACATATGATATTGCTTCCCATATGTGTTCATGAGGCATATTAGGAAGGTTTTCATCAGCTTACATGATATACTATACTTGTAAATGGTTTTGGTGTTGAGCTTTTATTACTTAGTAGGTAGTTGTGTGCAATTTTTGTTGCACCAACTTGCCTCTCATTAGCATGAGGAAATTTTTGTGAATTTGGAGCTTATTTGTGGATTAATTGCACATATTTGAGTTTATTTCATTTTGGATTGGTATTTTGTGATGGGATATTGAGTATGGTGATCTTGATTGTGGACTTGTCATGTGCTTAATTGGTGGTCTTGTGATTGGAATTGGATGATGAGTTGAGTTAGAGTGTGATTTAGTCATTGTAATGTGTGTTTGTGTGGAAACTTTGCTTAGGAGAGCATTTTGTCTACTTTGATAACCTTGTGAGATTTGAGCCTTGACTTGCATTATTTTGAGTCTTGTTTCCTTGATGTGTGTATCAATCATGCTTGTGTGCTCTAGAACTTACCACTTTTCTTAATTAGAAGCTACTTAGGTGTGAAGTTTTGGAATGTGATACAAGGCCATCTTTGAATTGATTTTGTCACTTGGCCAAATTTATCCTACCAAATGATATTATTCTGTAGTTAGCCACTTTGAGCTTATTTAGACTTATTTCTTTGGCAAACCTACGAATTTAGCCTTTTATCTTATATGAGCCTAATTGTCCCCAATAACTAGTGGAGCGTCTTGTTTTTAAAGAGGTTAATTTGTGCTTTGAAAGAATAGTGGTGGGAAAATTTGAGTTGTGAAATAAAAAGAAAAAGATGAGAAAAGAAATTGTGCACTTGAAAAAGAAATGTGATTAGAAAAGAAATGATGAAGAGAAAAAAATCTCTTGTGCATATTGTGGTTGATTGAATGAAAGAAAAAGGGTTCTATGATTATTGAGTGAGAAGAATGAATTGTAAAGAAAACGAGTAAATTGTGTGAGTTGAGTATTGTGAGTGCAACCGTACAATTGCACTTTCTCTTGAGAGTAAGAGATGTTCCTAGGCGTCTTGACCTCTCACTCCACTAGTTTAAGAGTCACTTATCCAAATCTACCACCTCTACCAAAGAGCCTACATTACAACCAAATATAAAGACCTTGTTGATTCCTTGATTGATCACTTTTGTGTGGTAGAAAATGTAGACTTGTGGCAAGCCTATGGTAGTGCACTTGTTTGATTTGATGGATTGAGAGTACACATGCCTTATACACTTTTGAGTGATGAGTGAAACACATATCTTGTGAGTATGATAGACAATTTGTTCGAATTTGCTATTTTTGAAGCACAACTCATGTGAATATGATTAGTTGCTCTTTGGCTTGATGATTCATTTGAGGAAGATTGCTTGATTGCATGATTGTGTCGATAAGTCCATGTATTGAGTGAGCCTATGCAATTTTCCCCTTTGTTCTTTAATTTCGTTGCTCGGGACGAGCAACACCTTAAGTTTGGGAGAGTTGATTAGTGTGAAAATTGCATGATTATTGTGTGTTTAATTGTCTCAATTTGATATCATTTTTATGTTAATTCACATTTAATTGGCTAATTGCATTTGATTGTTGGATTTGGTGTTTCAAGTGTGAAATTATAGGTTGAGGATAATTTTGAGTGCAAATTGAGGATATTTGTCGCCTTCAAATCAAATGAGAAATTATATGGTTGGAAAGAGGACTGAGAGAGCTTCACAATGCAAAAGAATCAGGTCAAACGGAGCTCGTATGAAAGAGATACGGTCGAACGAAGTTGGGGCGGCGAAAAACACAACACATGCGAGTTACACCCATCAGACTGGCGAATACACCTTCAGCCTATGCAGCCATTGCACCCACCATATTGATAAGTACACCCATCATCGTTCTCAAGCAAATCCGTCGCACCAGCGCAATCCCAATCTGCAAATCAACAATCCCGAACCACCATTCAACCACCATGGACGCCACCTCTCAACCCCAATCAATCACAAACCCAAACACCACCGCTGCCTATTGCAGATTCGCGAAGCCCAAACCGTCGGCGTTCCTTCGCCGCAGATTCACCGCATCGCGCAACCCCACCTGACTTCGAACCACTCGTCGCCATCGTTGCATTCCTTATACGGTGTTGTGTCTCTCTCGATCCGAACCACCACACTCAATCCGAGTCGAGACGAAGCCCAATTTACGTAGCTAACTCTCGTCGTCTCGAGCCTCGCCTCGACCCAAAGCACCATCCCCACCTCGACCCGAGACGCCGCCGACCCAGCTCAACTCAAGCGCTATGCCTCGAGTCGAGGCGTCACTGCGGTAGAGAATCGCGAACACAATTTTTCCGGCGTGATATTTTTTTCTTCTCTCAACCAATCATAGTGTGTCACGTGGGGGATGAGCGGCGAAATTAGATAGGATGAATAGAAAGGAAAAAGGGTTTAATTCCCCACTCCATAGAATAGATTAGAGGCAGAAGACGCATACTACACGCCCAACGCAAAAACACACACTTAGAAATGTAGAAACACACACTCACACATAGTAGTAGGTGTTTTTATTTTTCTTTTAATTTCTTGCAAATTAGAGATAGATTTTAATTCAATTAAGTGTATCAACACATTTAAGGTGATACCCATCCTTATCTCTTTATTTTTAATGGTTTATTTCTTAATTGGCTGCTCTCTTCTCCTTTAATTTCCTAAATTTTCATGGGTATTGTTTCTATTGCCTTTATTTCTCTTTTATTGTTTAAATTAGCCATGGGCTAATCTCTTTGATTTCTTGGGTGTTTGAAATTATACATGAATTTGATGTTGATCATGAATTGATCACCTTGATTGGCATGTGATTGTGGCTTTGATGCTTTTATTATTGGGCTTTGTATTTATCTCATAATTGATTGACTTCATTAGCTTGATTCGTTGAATTTGTATGTTGCAATGAGAGTTGGGTATGCTTAGGAGAGGATTAAGTGAACTAGTCAATTGATTGTGATGATTTTGATCGTAATTAATTGCACCGAGAGGTGGATTAGTTGCTAGATTCCCTTTCGTAAACATTGCATGTTTAGGCGTGTAATGAAGAGACGACCCTAGACATTAGTACCCGATTGTGAACGTGTACAGGTGATCAACGGTCCTAGGAGCTAGCTTGCTAGAATTTACGTGATCGTTCTTAGTTTTGTCCATTCGATGCCTTGATTCGTGATTGATTTGTGTGATACCCAAAGGATTGTGTAAGGAAGACACCCGAGCGATCGCTTCGCACACCACTTGCACTCGTTAGAGGTTTAATTGCTTTCTTTTGTTATTTGTCGTTGCTCTTGTTTAATTTGTCTTTGATTTATGCTTTTGCACCCGGTTAGCCACTATAATTCTATGGAAACACATGTTTTGAGGCTCCACTGTTCTCCTAGTCCCTTAGGTTCGATAATTTGTTTGGTCGTAAATACTTATTGCTAATGTACAAGCGATCAGTGTGATCACCAACCAGTACAACGAAGTAAATTCTCCAAGGAACGGTTAACCATCTCGGTCTGTCCATCGGTTTGAGGATAATAAGCACTATTGAAGTTCAACTCGGTATTGGCCAAGCGCCAAAGAGTCCTCCGAAATGACCGATGAAACGTGAGTCCCTATCCGATACAATCGACGAAGGCAAGCCATGCAAACGAAAGATATCTCGAAAGAATAACATAACTACATGCACAACATCGAAGTCTTTTTGCACGTTATAAAATGGACCATTTTTTAAAAACAATCAACTACAACAAAGACAGAGTTGTTACCTCGTTGGGTTCGAGGAAGACCCAACACAAAGTCCATTCTAATCGCAGTCCACGGTCGAGTCGGAATGGGAAGAGGACAAGACAAACCAGCATTAGTGGCCATCCCCTTGGAGACCCGACAAACATGACAACGGGCCACAAAACGGAAACATCTCGGTGAATGGTGGGCCGAGAAACGACGTCCCACCAATTCAATGGAGCGATCACGGCCTACGTGGCTAACACCGTGAACATCGGATATGATACGCTGTCTCAAATCGCAACTTGGAACACACAAACGAATGCCCCAAAAAGGAACCCATCAACCAAAGCATAGTCCTCATAATACCCATGTGTCAATAATGCGCAAATAGGGCCAAAAAAGGATCGAAGAGTAGAGATCCCGAAATGTGTCGAACTCGATCACCTCGACCTGTAACTTGGTCAATAGAGAAGAACGACGACTCGGTGCGTTAGCAACCCGATTATCCTTCCCAAAGCATGATGACGAACAATAAATGTAAAGCTGCGAAGGAAGGCGGACCACTTGGCATGATGGGCCGATAAGGAGTCTGAGTGGCCAAATGACGGAGAGCCTCATGATCGGTGTAGAGGATGAACTCTCACCGAAATAAATAGTGACGCCAATGGCGAACAACGCTAACCACAATATAAAACTCGATATCATATGTGTTTTATCGAGAACGAGCACCCGTGACTTTCTCACTAAAAAGGCGACAGCCGACCCGCCCGGGTTAAAATAGCTCCAATACCGACTTTCAAAGCATCACAAAGATAGCTCGAAAGGGTAGAAAAATCGAGCAAGACCAATAGTGGGCACTCGTAAGGCGGCGCTTAATCTCCCGGAAAGCCGTTGATTAGGGTGAATTATTGTATGATAATTGTGTGTTTAATTATCTCAAATTGATATGATTTTCTTGTTAATTCACTATTATTTGGTCTAATTGCAATTAAATGGTTGATTTAAGATTTTGAGTTTAAATTGCGGGTTTGAGACCAACTTTGCAAATTGAAGATATTTTTGTTATTCAAATTAATGGAAAAACTGCACGGTATGAAAGAGGGTCGAGATACGAGCGCAACGCAAAATGAATCGGGTCAAACGGATGTCGTATGAAGAAGATACAGTCCAACGAAGTTTAGACAATGAAATAATAAGTGGTACACCCATAGGTGAGTTGCACCCTTCAAATTAGGGAGTGCACCCACCCACTACACCTACAAAACCGATTAGTTCACCCCATCGTCTTTCACGAGATCTCGCATCCATCGTGCCTCCCAAACCTGCGTCGCAACCATTCATCCACCACTCCAGCAACCCAAATCGACCACCAAACACCACCACCGACTAAGTTTACCACCACAACGATCGCGGCGCCCTCGCCATTGCGACCCATTCAAATCTGTCGGCTGTTGTCACATCCAATTTCACCGCCAACAACGGCGCCGCGCCTTCGCACCTCTCATCACCGTCGTTCACAAAGCAACGTCGCTGCCCAACCACAAACAACCATCGTCTCGACGATCCAACACCGTCGCGCCGCCTTATCCATCGCCGCCGCGAACAACGCCCGTCGCGGCCAGCCCTTTTCATTGCCGTCCCATCGCTAACAAAGAACGTGTGCAGCCGCGCTCCCTTTCACCGCCATCGACGGAGGTGCGATTCCACCGCCATCGACGGAGGTGCGATTCCACAGCCGCAGCAGCCCTCACATCGCTTCACTCGACTCCGAGCCACATCCTCATTCAGTCGAGGTGAAGAAATCTTCCAAAGAGGTTTCTCAACTCTGGCCATTAATCTCACCTCGAATCGGCCAAAATCTCCCTTCGTCCGAGTTGAGCGGCTTTGGAGCAGAAAGCATGAACACGTTTTCGGCTAGTTTTCTTTTTTATTCTTTTCGCCAATCGATTGCATAACACGTAGGGAATATTCTTTTTCCTTATAAACTTAAATTTCTCATCGATTTAAGGGGAACATTTCAGCGTAAATGGGAGGATAGCATATTACAATTATTTGGCCACTTGATTCCCTTGATCTTATTTTTTAATTAAATATTGCTTGAATCTTATTGATCTTGTTGAATAGCTTGTGCTACAATTATGATTAAACTAGTAAATTTAGGGATATCTCCCACTTGATTCCCTTGGATCGATATTTAACCGGGTAACTTACTTGCTACACGATCCCTTTACACTTGAAGGGTGAGTATTGGCTTTTAAGCTTATCAAGTTTTTGGCGCCGTTGCAGGAATCGGTGTTTGAAATAACTTAGATTGAAAGTTGAAAGTGATTGATAGTGCTTTTTATTTTTATTGCTTTATTTATCTTGTTTTAGCTTGTCTTGAGAGAATTTTGATACTTGATGTTTATTCTAGGTGTGCATGAACACAAGACAAAGGGGTGTTGAACCAATACCTATTGACTTGGAGATCGAAGCAACCGCTAGAAGGAGAAACCGGGAGAGAAATCGTCGAAGGAGAGCTCAAGCTAGAGCAAGAGTTTGGGAACAAAATATGGAAAACAACAATGATCAAGATGTGGTCGAAAGGAGAGAGGATCAAAGAGAAAGGCCTATTAGGGAGTATTTTGAGCCTCCTGTCCTACGATGGGATTGCACGTCCACCTTTGGCAACAAATAATTTTGAAATCAAGCCGGCCTTGCTTCATATTCTCCAAAGTAAGCAATTTGGAGGAGACCTAAAGAAGGATCCCAATCGCCATATTGCTCAATTCTTGGAGTTTGCCGATACGGTTAAGATGAATGGAGTGACCGAAGATGCATGGAGAGCTTGTCTCTTCACATTTACTCTTAGAGACCGGAGGATTGGATTGCCTCTCTTCCACGAGATAGCTTGGATTCTTGGGAAGCTTTGAGCAAGACATTCCTATTGAAATTCTTCCCCATCAATGACCCTCCCATGCAAGACATTGATTGCTCAATTCCGCCAATTAGAAGATGAGAATATGCATGAAGCTTGGGAAAGATTCAATAGCTTACTTGAAGTGCCCTCAACACGGTTTTGTAGATGAGCAAATCGTGAGTTTCTTCTATTATGGATGCCTTCCATTTTTAAGACAAACTCTAGACTCTTCGGCGGGTGGATCTTTGTTTGACAAAACCGGGAGAGAGGCCAAGGAGTTAATTGAAAACATTGCTAGCAACACGGCTAGTTGGCCTACCGAAAGAAGGGGATCCTGAGAATTGTCAAAGTAGAGGAGAGTGAAATGCCCTTGCCAAAATAATGGAACAATTGGCAACAAAAGTGGATGAATTCGTTAAGGTGAACAAAAAGGGGGTGATGGGAGGAAGCATTGAGGCTCCTCAAGTTGCTAATCATGTGGAAGAGACAAGCTATATGGGAAGGTCAACATATCCGCAAGAAAATTTTCAAGGTAATTCATTCCCTAACCAAGCCCCTCCACAAAATTACCAAAACTCGATATCCCAACAATTCTCCTCCAAATTTCCAAAATCAAGCCTCTCTCAACCACTTCCATATCCCTCCAACAACCCTTCATATAATCCCAACTTTCGAAAGCACGAGAATTTCTCATATGCCAACCAAAAGGCGGCCATTACTCTACCTCTAGGATTTGATCCAGGTGCTCGTGCACCAAATAATGAAGGGAAGCCAAGCCTTGAGAATTTGCTCACAAGTTTCATGGGATCTCAAAATCAAAAGATGGAGAAGATGGAGAGCGTTGTGAGTTCTTTGGCCAATCAAGTGAAGAACTTAGAATTTCAAATTGGTCAAGTTGCTTCTTCAAGTGGTGGAAACCAAAAGGGAAACTTCCTTCTACTACGGAAGTGAATCCAAGGGAACATTGCATGACAATTAAACTCCCGGAGTGGTACTCATTATGAAGGGCCAAGAATGCCGGTAGAGGAAGATGGGGAGAAAGTTGAGTAGGAGGTGGGTGTTGAAAATGAAAAGAAAGTGGAGAAAGAGATAAGTGGTGAAGAAGAAGATGAAGGAAGAAAAAGTGTGAAAAAGAAGGAAGAATTGAAAGAAGAGAAGAAAGAAGAAAGAATTCCCAAGTGGAAGAAGGCAAAAGAGTTGAGAAAAGAGAAATAGAGGAAAGACCTTGAACGGGCCAACGTTGAATGTGATGCATGGGGGTACCAAAGACCTATGTCCCTCCACCATTTCCTCAAAGGTTCATGAAGCAAAAGCTCGATGAGAAATTCACAAAGTTCTTAGAAATCTTCAAGAATGTGAACGTCAATGTACCTTTGATGGATGCTCTTGAGGAAATGCTAACCTATGCCAAGTTCTTGAAAGAGTTGATCACCAAGAGGAGAAAAATTGATGAATGTTAGATGATAAGTCTATCCATTAGGGGTGGTAATAGGCCAGGCTACCCGACAGGGCCTACGGCTGGCCTACTAAAGCTTAGCTCGGCTCGGCTCGTTTAATAAATAGGTCGAGGCTCAGGCCTTTTAAGAAGCCTATTTAATTAAATAGGCCAGGCTTGGGCTTTTTCGTAGGCCTTTTAAGCCTAACAGCCGGCCTATTTAACTATATATATATATATATATATATATATATATATATGTAATATATGGCATATAATATATATTATAATTCTTGAACTACTTGAAGATTTTGTTATTGTTTTTGTAAGTTGATAATTCTTGGTATGCTAATTTTATTCGTATTTTGAGTTTTATAGTGTTTACGGTGTAATGTAACACGTGTGATTTTTAAAATTTGATGAAGAATAGAAAGATTGCAACAAATAGGCCTTTAAAAGGCTTTCGTGTCCGGCCTATTTACTAAAGAGGTCGTGCCAAGCCTTATAAAAAAGTCTATCATAGATAATAGGCCGTGCTCGGGCCTAAAAATTATATAATAGGTCTAGGGTTTCTTATGCAAAGCCCGGTCTGGCCTGGCTTATTCCCACCCCTACTATCCATGGAATGTAGTACTCTTATTCAAAATAGTCTACCTAAAAAATTGAAGGACCCGGGAAGCTTCACTTCACTTTTACATGTGAGTTTGGGTAATAGTGAGAAGAAGAAGGCCCTTTGTGACCTTGGAGTAAGTATAAATTTGATGTCATTATCTATCTATGACCGTTTGAAGCTCGGTGATCTCAAACCAACCCCCATGGCCCTACAACTAGCCGATCGATCATTCGTTTGTCCAAAAGGAGTTGTAGAAGATGTGGTGGTGAAGGTGGACAAATTTAGCTTCCATGGATTTTGTGGTGATGGAGATGGAGGAGGACCCAAATATCTCCTTAATCCTTGGGAGACCGTTCTTGGCTACCGGTGGAGCTACTATTGATGTGAAAGAGGGGAATATTAAGCTCAAAGTGGATGATGAAGAAATATCATTTTCCATGAACATGAAGGATTCTCTAAAAACTAGCTCAATTCATTCAATACTCTCTATCTCTCATTTTATTGATGATTCTCATTGTTCAAGCAAGTTTAATGTTGCTAATGATAATTCTCTTTGTGTGCTAGGAAAGAAAGTGAAGAAGGAGAAGGAGAAGGATTGGTTTGACAAGAAGAAGAGAAGAAGCAAAGGAGGGGAACATCACTATGCTTCATCCTCCAAAAAATTTGGTGGAGTAAAGATGAAGTGAATAGCAAAGAGTTGAGCAACTTAAGCTCCGTCGGCATAGGACGTTAAAACTAACGCTAGATGGGAGGCAACCCATCATTTTTCTTACTTTCGCTTTCTTTTTACTTTATTTTTTTGCTTTCAATAAGTGTGTGTGATCTATTTTTGTGACCCTTGTAGGAGGTCGAGGTGTGAACGTGAGGCTTGGTATGTTACAAGCTTGAAGTTGAGAGGAAGTTGAAGACCTTACGGTGCCACACCTTCTCTAGACTTAGACTTGTCTAAGTTTGGGGGAGGCGTGCCTCTTTTCACCTTTTTCTATTTGCACCGGCGGGCTTAAATGTTTTACTTTTACTTGTACATGAATTTTGTGATGAGCTTACTTGTGAATATGCTTTCTTGTTGATATGTTTTGGATTTCATAGTGGGTAGTTTTGTGCAACTTCACCTAGCTAACTATATTTGCCAAACTTTTAATTGCTTTACAATGAAAAAGTTTTTTTGGGAGGGTGTGTGTGTGTTAGTTAGCAATGTTTGTTGCACCAACTTGCCTCTCATTGGTAATGAGAAAATTTTGTGAAAATTTTTGTGAATATTGAGCTTAAGTGTGGATTTCACTCTTATTTTTGAGTTTATTTGATGTGAATTTGATGTGGTGTTATGCTTGGAGGTATGTACATGGCATACTTGTTTGATTGATGGACATGGTGAACTTGTGATGTGATATTGAGTTGATTTGTTGCTTGATTCTAGCATGAAAGTTGTCTTGTGATGATGAGTGTGATGAAGAATGCTTATTCTCATTGCTAATTTTGAGCCCGTGAGCTTTTGAGCCTCTTGAATTGTGCATGAAAAGCGGTTGATTCCTTGTAGAGTGCATCATTTGCGATTGTGCATGCTAGAACTTGTCTATAGACTTATTGAAGTTGAGTTTTGTGTGGATCTATGAAGATGATTTGAGGCCATGTTTGGTTTGTTTAGCTACTTAGCCAAATATTACCCCACTAATGTCATTGATTTCCTAACCAAGAGGGCTTAGCCCACTTGGCCACCGGAGTTTCCACTTTAGTGGGAGACACAGGTTCGATTCTCTTTGGGAACGAATTTGGAGTGGGAGGTATAAGGAGGCTTGGAGAATTTGAAATTGCAAGGAGACTTGGCGAACTAACTTCTAACCACTAACAACTAACATTTACCAATAAAAAAAAATGTCATTGATTTCCCTAGTAAGCCAATTTGTGCCTTAAAGCCTTATTCTTTGGCAAGCTTGTGAAATTAAGTCATTTTGCCTATCCTTATGAATCTTTGCTCCATATATTTAGTAGAGCATGATTGTTGGCAAATGAATGGTGAAGTGAAATTGAGAAAGTGTGGTTGTATGATTGGGATAAGTGTGATGAGATGAAAAGAAGAAAGAAAAGAAAAGAGATTGAAAAAAATTGAATAGAGAAAAAATGAAAAAAAAAAAAATCATGAGAAGAAAATTTAATTTGAGTGGAATGAAAAAAAAAAAAAAGTCTCAAAGGTGTTGGTGGTGAATGTTATGTGAAAAGAATGAAATGAAAAGAAAGAGTGGTGTTTGTTGAGATGAGGTGAAAATTGCATTGAATTATATGTTCAACTGCACGGGGGACCAACCGAATGTCTTACCATGCATAGAGTCGGTGAGTGGTGCCGTGATGGTGCTCAAATGACGGATGAACCGACAATAAAATGAGGCTAACCCATGAAAACTGCGGACCTCGGTCGGTGAGTGGTGCCATGATGGTGCTAAAATGACGGATGAACCGACGATAAAATGAGGCTAACCCATGAAAGCTGCGGACCTCGGTCACTATAGTAGGGGTAGGCGAATCACGAATAACAACTATCTTTATTTCATCAACCCCAATACGAGAAGAAGAAATCCGATATCCCAAAAATAGAACATAATCCGTGAAAAATAAGCACTTAGATGGAGAAGCATAAAATTTCTCGGCATGGAGAATCATAAGAACGAAACGAATATGCTCCAAGTGCTCGCCATGGGAACGACTATAAATGAGAATATCATCAAAATACACCACAACGCAAGTCCCGATGAGAGAGAGGACGGAGGGATTGACTCATCACCCTCATGAAGGTACTAGGCGCGTTTGAGAGACCAAACGACATCACCAACCACTCAAATAAGCACGTGTCTTAAAAGCTGTCTTCCACTCGTCTCACGGGCGAATCCGTATCTCGATAATAGCCACTCCTCAAATCCAACTTGCTAAAAATCACGGTCCGGATAAGCGATCAAGCAAATCATCAAGGCGAGGAATAGGAAAATTGTAATGCATCGTGATCTTGTTAATAGCCCGCTATCAACACACATACGCCACTCACTGATTTCTTGGAATTAATAAAGTAGCCTGCACACACGGACTCAAACTACGTCGAATAAGACTCTTCGATAGTAAATGCTCCACCTATCGACGCAACTCCTCATGCTCAATCAAACTCACACGATAATGTGGGCGGTTAGGCGAGAGGGCTCCCAGAATCAAATCAATTTGATGATGAATATCCGAAGGAGAGGTAAACCCTCGGGTAATTCATCCAGGAAAGACATCTCGCAAACTCGGTGATTAAAGGCAAGGCTGCGGGAGAGATCTCGGAAGCACCACAAATATCATGAGCAAGTAATAATAGAGTGAATGGGGCGGTGGACATTTCTTCAACAAAATCATAATGATTCAAAAAGGACCTTATTAGGATTAAGGGGAGCATGAATCTTAGGAATGGACGACATCAACACAATTTTGAACCTCGAAAAGATAAAGGCGTAAGTGTTTTTACGACCATCATGGATAACACTTCTATCAAATTGCCAAAGTCTACCAAGCAAAATATGACATGCATCCATAGGCACAACATCACACCAAATAGTATCCACATATTTTTCACCCACGTAAAATTTAACCAAAGCACGTTTATCCACGGTAACACAATTCCCCTTTTGCAACCAAGATAGATTATACGAGATGAGGGTGTAATTCAGTAGAAATTGACAATTTTTCATCAGCAGATTTAGCAATCATATTCTCACAGGAGCCCGAATCAATAATGAAAGAGCAGATTTTACCGTTAACTGTGCAAGTGGAGTGAAATAAATGATTGCGGTGGGTGTTCTCATCCTCATTTCGAGGTGTTAAGCAGGTCCTACGTAGTATTAAATTGGAACCCGTGTCGCCTTCCATGTAAACCTCGGGAAAAGAATCATCAGTGTATGTATCATATAATAGATCTGAAATATATGGATCATCTTCCTCCACCAACAGAGCGCGACTTCCAGATTTGGTATAATGGGACATCTTGTGCCTAACTCACCACAAGAAAAGCAGGGGCCTCTCGCCGGTAAGGGAGCAGACGGTGCTGCCGCCTGTGGGGAGAAAGACGGCAGTGGGCGACCCGTGCTGTTCGTTGGGCGACAGCTGCGATGGCGCTCTGCTCTGTGACGGAGAGAATGGCGGTGAAGGGCCTGGGCTAGGCACCACGAATGACGGCGACGCGGGGAATTGCCCAGGCACGGCGGCGAATTGGGGCGGCGCACGATGCGAGGACTGCCGCTCGTATGTGACGGCGCATTGGTGAGCCTCCGATATCGATGCCGACAAAAGCATGTTCAGAATATCTTGATAAGGTACGCGTAATCCCCCAATGTATCGAGAAATGAGTTGTTCTTCGGATTCGTTTAGATCTATTCTTGCAAGCAACTAGTAGAAATCCTTTGTGTAAGCGTCAATGGTGCGAATCCCTTGACGAAGATTTTGCAATTTTTGGTACAGTGTTCTTGTGTAGTTAAAGGGTAAAGATTCTGATCTAAGGTGTTTGGTGAACTTTTCCCAGGTTTCGATTTTGGTTTGCCCCGATGAGAGCGAGACGATTTGAGTTGGTGCCACCAAGTGGCTGCGCGTCCCCAGAAGCGCGTCGCCACCAGCGGGACACAGTGGTCCATGGGAACACGTTTAAACTCCAGTACTTCCTCCACAGCAAAGAGCCAGTCCACAAACTCGTCCGGTTGGAGGTTTCCGACAAACTCCGGTAGATCTAACTTGACATTATTCTCCTATTTGGAATTGGTGTCTTCACGGTGGGTGTGATGTGGGCGAACAAAAGGGTTGTCCATCACGGTGTCCTCGTCGGAAGAGCCTTTAGAAAGGCCGTGTGGTGGGGGTTGAGGAATGGGGGCTGGCCGGTGGGGGTTAGGGTTTGGTAGAGGGTTGGTTGGGGGTGGGTTGTTTGTGGTGTGTTGTTGCATAAACTGAAAAATTGTTCCCATTTGCAGAGTAAGCTCCTCAATGCGGTGAGCAAGATCATCATTCCGAAGGGGATCCCGTCTCGGAGCTATAGTTGGATCGTAGTAGAGGTCTCTGAATACCAAAATGATGTAGCAACAGCTACCCAAAAGTGCAGTAGAAACGTAGCACCCAAATGGGTTAAATCACAAGCAAAAATAAGAACACAAATAAAAGAAGAAATCACAATTAAAACAATAATTGATTCGATTTGATACTATGTATACTAATCGAATTCAATATCTCATAAAGGGAGCATCCCTTGTTCTTCATTCATAATCATCCAAATCTCCAAACAAAGAGGAGTCTCAGCATAAATACACAACCAAAGACAAATGGCCCAAAGCCCTTGTGGAAATAAACTAACAAAAAACCCAAAAGGTCAAGAAAGCCCTAAATGAAGGGTTTAGTGGGCTCCCGTTTCTCCAAATAAACGAGTGCGACTTCGTCTCCATCAAAACCGCCGGCGTCTCTGGTGGAGTTCACGTTGGCGGCGAAGGACTTCTACGACGTGAGTTTGGTGGGCCAGGTCCAACTTGTCGATGATGGTGACGCCGCTGAACAGCAGGGGAGGGAACTGCAGCTTAGCCGGGTGCGGCGGCGATGTGCGGTAGAGTTGCCCGAAGGAGCTGGCAGTGAGAGGCGGCGGAGGGAAGGTGGTGGGGTGCTGGAGCGCGTGTGACGTGTTTGATACGGATGAGTATTGCTGTAGAGAGAATTACAACAACCCCTCCACCTCCCAACCTACCACCTATTCAAATCTCTTCAAGCAGGCTTGCCCTACCGCCTATAGTTGCGCCTATGATGACCCCACCAGCATTTTCACATGTTTGGGAACTGATTATGTTGCTTCCTTTTGTTCATCAAGGTAATATTATAATAATCACTTTAATTTTAATTAACCACAATATTAAATTTGAAAATATATCTTGAAATTTGAAATTTTTTTGTTGAAAATTTTGCAGGAAGCAAAATGTGTGCACATATCATAGCAACAAATTGCTATGCGGTAGAGCAAATTGATTGACGCTAAGAGGAGGAAAGTGGATGATGATTCCTGTAATTAACATTTAATCATATATTTTTTTAATATAAATACACCTTTAACATTTTATAATTTTTTTCTTATGAGTCTTAATATCAACTATTTTCTCTCACAAGTTTCTAATTTTATGTTATAGATTAGCTTTAATGTTAGAATGCTTTCCAATTTGTACTCTGTTGATGTAGTTCTCCGATGTCTCATTTGATAGAAGATCAACATACTTAGCAGAAAAAAAAATCTATTAGTACGACTGTAAGTTAATCAATCTAATGCTCACTTTGTGGTTTTGTTAGTGAAATTTCTCCATAAAAATGGAATGTGTGCACATTGGCGGGTTGTGTGCATATATATGTCGACATGTGCAATTTGGTTGAAAAGTGTGCATATATGTCTCAACACATTTGTACATGAACAAACATATATGCACATATCATTACATGCATGCACACATTGTTATATATATGTACATAATATTGAGTGAATACACAAAATCTTACAACATATGAATAAGCTAATATCTCTTATTTGCACCTCATGTCACTCAATTTTCCATTATAATTAAAATTCTCCCACAATTACTCATTCCAATAAAATTTGAAGTCTCTTTTACCTTCATTTTATATCATTTAATATTAATTAACAACACTTTTATTAAAACTCGTGTCATTTGATTTTGAACAATAAAAAATATAACAAAGGAAGTAACATATTTTACCTTTAAAATGATAATCTTTCTATTGAAAAGTGATCTTGAATTTAAAACAGTCGCCACTCAAGTTTTTCCACACTTGGAATTTCGAGGGATAGGGAATTTAAGAGTGTGTTTTCAAACTCTACAAGTAGCTTCCAAAATTATTTTTTTCCAAAGCTGTGAGACACAACTTTGAGAAAAATGATTTTAAAAATTATTTGTAGTAACTGAAAAAAGACCCTAAAACAACCAAGAAACTAATTTAGTATGCCGCTACGCCTTCTTTCAAAGCAGGCAAAATTTTGTGGGGTACAATTACCACAATCACATTATTCAAAGTATCATCAAATGCTCTCCGAGGCAATATCAAGAAATCATATAGTAGAAGATAAGGACCATGGTGCAAAATATGGTCTAATTTTCTCTTACATACAGTTAAACTAAGGCTCAATTTAGATGGAGTTGATTTGAAATCAAGGGATTTGAGGATAATATACCATGCATTCACACAAATTAAAATGAAGAAAAGCTAAATCAATGAATTTGATTCACTCAAATATTAAGCACAAGTGGGAGAAGTGAGAGGATTTCAAATGACTAGGTTTTGTTGGGTATTTGAAATCCTCTCACTTATAAGTAATATTTGTGTGAACCAAATTCATTCATTTAGTTTTTCTCCATTTTGATTTGTAAATGTATGGTATATTATCCTCAAATCCATTGATTTTAAATGTCTCCATCCAAATGGAGCCTAAGATTTCATGCTTTGCTTCTTATACAACCAATTTTTTTCTCTAAACCCGAATAATGGGATACACTTACCAGTGCATGCTCATCCATCTAACATCTCCAAACGGTGAAGGTAACTTTGACGTGCGTATCTTCATTCCAGTTCTGCAACCAAGCACAAATTGAAGATTTCAGGAAGAAGAGTAAAACCCCAGTAAAGTGCAATCAGATGTGCAGATATTTTAGTAATGCAAATAATCATCGCTGAAGAAAATTATATGTTTCTGGGCTTGAGTGTGGAATGTTCTCTTTCTTTCCTATGAAGTTATTTTGGAAGCAACTAAAACCCCTTTGTTAGCACTATAGAGAAGCTTATTGGATCTCAAGCATCTTAGGAGATGTTTTCAAGAGGTTATAAGTTGAGCCAAACAGCTTCATAGTATTCTATACCCCTATCGAACAATGCAAAACCAATACATCCAAGTTCATGCAAATAGGACCAATCATGTACATTTATAAAACAAATTTGTAACAGGTAGTACATTTTAAGAAAGAAAGTGGTGTTATCATGAGGAGCCACCAAGCACCATTGTTAACGAGACGAGACCTTAAAGCGGCAGTTTCAATAAGGAAAAAGAGGTGTGAGGCAGATGTTTACTGCAGATAACTAACCCTCCGGCATTATATCAAGATCCCCGATACTCTAGCAACCGGGAATGCTAGAAAACATCAACGAATGGGTATCTTAAGCTCCATTTGGATGGAGTGGATTTGAAATCAAGAGATTTGAGGATAATATAACATGCATTCATACAAACTAAATTGGCGAAAAGCTAAATGAATGGATTTGATTCACTCAAATATTAAGCACAAGTGGGAGAAGTGAGAGGATTTCAAATGACTAGGTTTTATTGGGTATTTGAAATCCTCCCACTTATAAGTAATATTTGTGTAACCAAATCCATTCATTTAGTTTCTCACCATTTTGATTTGTAAATGTATGTTGTATTATCCTCAAATCCCTTGATTTCAAATGACTCCATCCAAATGTCAATATGATAGTGTGTATTTTGAAAAGCAAGGCGGGAGGTCATCGCATACTTGCTACTTTTATGTTGATGATATCCGATACACTAGTACAAAAAGGACTTAGAGAGCGTTATAATTGAGCTTAGATAGCGGTTATAACCGCTCTCTAAGAAACAAACTATATAAGTGACGTTGAGCTTAGATAGCGCGGTTTATTAACCGCTATCTAAGTGAGAAGCTTAGACGGCGGTTAATAACCGCTATCTAAGTGAGCACTTTAGGCAGGCGGTTATTAACCGCTATCTAAGTGAGAAGCTTAGACAAATGTTAATAACCGCTATCTAAGTGAGGACTTTAGGCAATGGTTATTAACCGCTATCTAATCCTATTTAATTTTTTTATATTTATTTATATACTGTTTTTTTATAAAAATTACCAAAACTTATACTAATATTAATTTTAATTGGTAACATCAAATAAATAAATAAATATAATTAAATATACAAAAATATGAAATATTAATTATCATCAAAAATTAATATATAAGTTACAACATGTTACCAAAAGTTATACAAAAATAATATTATTACAAGAATCGATTGTAATAATACTCAATCCAATCCATTTTCTATTTGTCCATTCTATCGTTGTTGTTGTTGTTACACCGATTAAACCGGCCCAATAATCGAGGTTTTGAGACATTTAACCGGCTTTGTTTAGAGTCTTGGAATATCGTATTTTTAATGCTAATGATTGGTAATTAATGTATGAATATTGATGAACAATGATGAGGGAAATAATTACGTAAAGCAAGTAAATGCAAAGAGGATTCTTTGGGAGGGTGAGTCCTGAGCTTAAGGTTGGATGGTTTTTCGATCCATATTATTGTGTCATGCAGGTCTTATTTATACATGCCATTTGGCGGCTCCTAAATCCCGTAGAATCGGGTGCATTTAATGTAAAGGTACAAAATCAAATGCGCTTATGGGGTAGTCTTGACGGAGGATCGGGCTTCGACCCTCTCGAGCCTTCCACGTGGCTTGGTTCTTGAGATCCTCGCGGCGGCGAGATCTTTTCCCTTTTAAGGGCATGGCATCTTCCGACCGTAGTGTCCCGGATACCTTTCTTCTTTGGGGAAGATCCTATCTCCATTGGTCGCTCTTCGGTCTTCGTCGGGACTCTTCGCTTGATTAGTTCTCCTCGTGCGATACGGGAGAGGTGCTCGGTGGGTCGGTACCGTGCTCACGGCCAAGATAGCTGCTCGCGTAACGCCGCGAGCATTATCCCCGGCTTATTCCCAGTCACAACAATGGCCTCACTCGGTCCCGATCGTGCTCGGGCTGGAGCGAGGTGCAATTCTCGGGTGACGTGGTGCGAGCTAGCTCTTCTCGGACGCTCTGTGACGCGTCCCTTCAAGCTATGCGGGATGACGTCGTGTGTCGGCCTTTTCCGGTAACCGATGCGCCCTTTCACCTTAAAGGGCGCGAGTGGGCGCTGTATCCTAGGCGCGTGGGCCGCCGCATTTATGGCGCGGGAGGTACACGCGTTATCCCGAGGCGGGGATAACTTTGAGGGGTCCCAATTTAGGAGAATTTCCCTTGGGCCCCGTTTTCTTATTTTGGGAAATTGCTAAGAGGCCCTCCCCCATATCTATAAATAGGGGAGTCTCCCATTTGCCATTTTACGCTTTTCGAAAACTCGAGAGACGATTTCTCGAGAACTTCCAAAATATCCCGATTCGACTAAGAGCTTCTTAGCCTTGGACCGGCGTTGGTTTCGTCGCGTTTCTAGGTAAAGGTAAATTCTTGATATCCCCTGTTTTCTTTCTTCTTGGGCTCAAGATGGAGAGTGGAGTGCAGTAGTGGTGGTTACGGTGGCCCCGGCCTCGGCGGTCGATGGGGGCCAGTCGGAGGCCGGACACTGGAGGGTTGGATGTAGTGTTTGGGCGGCCGGTTGCCCCATTTCCGTTCGGCTGGGCCGCCTCGAGGCGGAGACGCGCCGGATCTTGCGGGAGCCCCGAGTTCGCCGGCTTGGGTGATCTTGGGGTTGATCTCGAGTCTCCCAAGAGGGTTACACCGGCATGGCGGCCCTAATGATGAGAAAGTGACCGACTCCGACCTCGGCCCCGATTCCTCGCCCGATCGAGACCCTTCGGCCCGGGACGAGGTGGAGGGAGCCCTCAATGAGGCTTCTCGTGCTTTGGAGGAGGAGGTCGCCGAGGAGAGGAGGCGGCGGCAGAGGTGGACCATGCCCGCATGTACGAGGAGTGGGTCCGCTTCATGGACCGGTTGGTGGGTCCAGAGCCCGACTTCGACTTTACCGCTTACTCCGGCCACATGCCCGTATGAGAGGGTTAAACGAGCAGACAACATGCTCGGCGAGCGGAGCCCTCTCATTGGCCGTGCGACTCGGATGCCTCGGGAGAGCTCGGTGACCTCGCCGAGCCGCACCGCTTCGCGGCGATGGGAGATTCCTGCTCGGTGCACCTTCACCGACCAAGGTCGCACGAGCAGCCCGATCAGCCTCCTCCCGAGATGGTCACAGTAAATTTCGCCATGATGGAGGTGGCATTCGGTTCCGTTCCCGCCGTGCCTCTCCTACTAATTCACCGCTTGGGAGGTGGCCCCCATCCAACCGCACCCCAATGGGTGGAGGCGCTGATGGCCCCGCTGGTGCTCTTCGGCGAGCACCGTCTTTTCCGGATGCCGAGCTCTAAGGAGCTTCTCTACGTGTACAGCCTCGCGGACGGAAAGGACGGGCTGCACTGGCCGAAGTAAGGGCCCTCATCGCGGGGGTCCCGAACAAGGTTTACGAGTGGCAACACCGCCAGTTGCAGGTGGCGGGAGCCTGGAAGGCGTGGGCTGCTCGTGGCACTACTCTCGCTTATCTCACCGAGTTCGATAGGAAACGAGCGAGTAAGATTTCCCTTCTTCAAAGGTCGATGACTACCGATCTAATTTCTTTTCTGTCTCTGTAGGACTCGAGTCTACTCGCCCGGGAATTGAATTGGGACTTTGAGTTGTGCTTAAAGAGAATTAAGGAGCTCCCGAGAACGAAAGGCACCGGGCAGAGGATTCGACTATTGAGCGTTTGAAACGAGCTCGCCGGTCAGCCGCCCGCGAGGTGGACCTTGAAACAGCGTTTGAAACGAGTTCGCTATCAACCGACTAGGTTTCTCGCAGCTTCGTGATTCTGTCTTCCGCACTTGCCCCCGAGATAATGGGCAAGCTGCCGCCGCAACGGGTTGGGGAAGAGTGCGCTGGCGCGAGAAAGGAAACGCGGCCACCGAGCGGCCAAACCTCACGCCCGGCTGGACGCGGGGCCCCCAAGAGCCACCCCGGGAGAAGATCGCACCCGCGGCGCTGCCTGGCCTACTTCACAGTGGGTCTTCCCGCGCCCGGGTCATCCCCGGAAAGGGAGGAGTCTGGACTCGCCCGCGGGAGGACGACGACGAGGTGAGGGAGGTCACCGCCGTGGAAGCCCGCAAAAAGATGCGGCACGACGTCGCTCCCGGGAGCAGGGACCCCTGTGGCTACGGCGCCCGCCGCCAGATCCCTCCGATCCCACCATCCTAGAGTCGTGATCCGGCCATGGAGAGCCGCTAAGCTCCATTTCTCACAGTTCATAGTTTTTCTTACCTTATTATCTTTCTTTTACGAACTTGCTCCTCGTACATGGCTGCTCGTTGATGGGGTCCCGAGGCCCCCATGATCCACAACTTTCTCGCCTCGCGGCGCTCCGCCACCGGGCTCCCCGCACATATTGGCTCTACAATGCGGAACCTCGCCACAAGCCGGACAGACGAGCCGGAGGCCGCAGCCAATCTCAACCGCGAGAGCACGCTCATGGTGATCCACATCCCGACCTCCCAAGCACTAATCGCGTCACGGCGGGCCCTCCGGTCCCGGGATGAGGAGGTGAAGCGGTCCATCCGCCACCGGGAGGAAAGGGACACCATGGCGGGCGGGATAGCGACGCCGGAGGGACAAGTCAAAGAGCCGACCGCCGCCCGGGATGAAGCCTGTGGCGACCCTCCGCCTTGCCCAATCCGCGCATGAGAGTGCGCTAGCCGCCGAGCGAGAAGGTGGGGGCCGCGGAGTCCTCGTGGCATGCCACGGATCGAGCCCGCACCCGGTGATGGAGCAGTCGCCGCCGCCAAGAAGAAGGTGAAGAGGCGATCGCCCAGCCGAGGCAGACGCGAGGAGGGCCGAGTCGGCAGAGATCGAGCTCCGTGACTACCGCACCGATCCTCAAGGATGCGGATGTCATGGGAGACATCGCCTACTATCTTGCCTTTGCCAACGCCATCCGCGACACGAAGAAGGCGAAGATGGATTCCGCCCCCACGGAGAGGTCGCTCAAGGCTTACGTTCTAGACCCAGAGCATGCCATCCCGGACACCCTGGACTTCCCTTTCAAGGACTCGGCGACCATCTATGGGGTGGACCTCTCTTGGTTCCCCTATCAGGCCAAGCTTTGTGATCCTCCCGTGGACGAGGATGAGGCGGGGGCGAGGGCGAGGAAGCGGTCGCGGAAGCGGTGGCCGAGGCGGCAGCGGCGAGGACCCGGCGGCGGATATTGAGTGATTTGGCTGGAGTTTCGGCGGAGAGCGAGGTGGCTCCCCGAGCAGAGTTGATGGATACCTTAAACTCTCGTTCCGCGCGGCCCTCGGCCTTTCCTTTTTAATAGATACCTTGAATTCCAAGGGATATTTTGAACTTCCCATGCCGTTGTAATCCTTCTTTTTCTTTTAGTTTAAGGTTTAGGGTTTAGATCTTTTTGTACTTCGGCCGTAGGCCGCCTTAATTATGAATGAAAAACTCACTTTTATACATTGCTCGCGCTTTTATTTCGGCACTTTATTTACGCAACTTTAAGTTCTCGTGCGGCCAGCGAACGAGATCTTGCGACCTGCGAAGTAACCATTTAGAACATTAAACAATGTAACATGTTTAAATATCTTGAAATATACAAGAAAAAATGCTCGGGAGGTTGCGCTCGCCGGGAGTTTTGGTGCTCGTTGGAAATTTTGTTCGACCAAGAGTCTTTGGTGCTCGCGGCGAGGCCATTCTTCTCGCGCGAGACTTTAGGTGTCAAACGGACGGTATCATTGACCGTAATGCTTTGCAAACGGGATGTCATCATACGACCGTAAGGCGTTGGCCGACGTGGGCTTAGGCCGCATCGTGAGACTTTCGTGCTCGCAGCGAGGCCATTCTTCTCGTGCGAGTCTTTATGCTACGTGGGTGTAATCCTGTGTAGACTTTTATGCTCACCGGGGCAAAGGCCACGATGGGAGACTTTTGTTGCTCGTGAGGGCATAGGCCCGGCCACGAGACTTTTGGTGCTCGCGGCGAGGCCATTCTTCTCGCGAGTCTTTATGCTATTGTGGGTATAACCTGTGTAGACTTTTTGCTCCTGCGGGCTCGAGCCTCGTCGGAAGGCTTTTTGTGCTCGCGCGGGTCGAGACCACTTAGCGAGGCTTGTGGTGCTCGGCGAGAGTGTGAGTCATTGTGAATCTTAAAGCTTTACAAGGCGCGTTTGTTTTTAGGAACTATACGACTTTGCGGGAAATGGTAATTTTTATTAAACTCAAAAGCCCTATTACATTCTATTACATGCGAAGAGGTTTAGATATGGCTTACAAGTGGCCCGAATCACTTTGGTAGTACTTCTTGAGGTGATTTGGCGTTCGGGGTATTGGTCCGGAGTGCCATCGGGGTGCTCCGGCTCGTATGCCCCGCCGGTAGCCACTCGGATACCCTAAATGGGCCCTCCCGGTTCGGGTCAAATACCCGGTGCTCGGGCCATGGGACTTTTTAAGGACCAACTCGCCTTTTGAGAATTGTCGAACTTTAACTTTGGAATTGTAGTACCTCTCCAAACTTCGCTTGTAGGCGGCGTTTACGTGAGCGGATGCTAGGCGGCGTTCTTCTAATGTGTCAAGGTCAAGTCTTCTCACGGTCTCGTTCTCTTCATTGAGAGGTTTGATAAGTGGGTATCGAGACCTCGGATGGGATGACCGCCTCGTGCCGTAGGTGAGAGCAAAAGGTGTCTCTCTGTGGAGTTTCTCGTTGTTGTCCTGTAAGCCCGAGAACGTCGGGGAGTTCTGAGCCCACTTCCTTCTTGTCCTCAAGCTTGGCCTTCTGTGGTGTGCTTGAGGATTTTGTTGACCGCTTCGACCCGGCCGTTGGTCCGAGGGTGATAGGGTGTTGCGAACAACCTCTTTATTTTCCAATGTTCGCGAATTCTCGCGATTTCGAGGCCGTCCAAAGCTGTTTCCCATTGTCGATACGATTGCTTGGGAAGTCCGAATCTGCATATGATATTCTTCGGATGAATCGATGATGGCCGCTTGGTCGATCTTATTGAGGGCTCCGCTTCCGCCCACTTGGTGAAATAGTCGGCGGCGACCACCGCAAATTTACACCCGCCGGGGCCGTTGGCGAGGACCAATCAAGTCGATCCCCCACTGTGCGAATGGCCACGGGCTGAATATGGATTTGAGATTTTCGGCGAGAGCTTGATGTTCGGCGCCATGACTTGGCACCGGTAGCACTTTCTCGGAGTAGGCGATCGCATCTTTCCTTAAGGTGGGCGAAGTATCCTTGTCGCATCGTCTTGTAAACCGAGAGATTGGCCGCCGCATGGTTCCCGCACACGCCGTTGTGGATTTCTGCGAGAACGATGTGACCCTCTTCGGTGTGATGCATTTCAAGAGGGTAGGGTGAAGCTTCGCTTGTATAGTTGGTCGTCCAGGATCAAGAATCTCGCTTTCAGGTGAATGCGACGAGCCGACTCTGTCCTCCGGCGACTCCCGAGTTGAGGTACTTGAGTATGGGAGTCATCCGGCTTTCTTTCTCCTCGGTGACGGTGGCCACTAGATGCTCGGTGATTGAGGGGCGAGTAAGTTTCGTTAGGGCTATATTGGACATGTCCGCGGCGCCCTCCGATGTTGCGAGCTTGGATAGGGCGTCTCGCTTGCGAGTTGTGTTCGCGGGGATTTGTTCGATGAACACTTGGTGAAGTTGCTCGCAGAGGGCGATGACGAGCTCGTGGTACTTCATCATTTGCTCACCCGGCCTCGTATTCACCCTTCATTTAATTTACGACCGGGAGAGAGTCTATGAAGATATGGAGGTGGTGGACTCCTATGGCCTTTGCGAGTTCGAGGTAGCAGACCGGGGCTTCGTACTCGGCTTCGTTGTTTGTTGCGGGAAATCGAATCGTATCGCATTTGTAAAACACGGCCCTCCGGTCCGATGAGGACCACCCGCGCCGGCGCACGTTGATGTGGACGACCCATCGACGTAGAGTCTCCATGGGGGATTTTGAGCTTCGTAGGGCTGGTTGGGAAGGTAAGCTCCGCCATGAAGTGCCAACGTTTGCCCTTTGATCGCGGTGCGCGGAGCGTATGAGATGTTATCTTGGCGAGTTCTAGGGCCCATTTCGGGAGCCGCCCACTAGTGTCCGGACGGTGGAGTACCTACCGAAGTGGCATGGTCGTGAGTACTTGAATGCGGTGGTCAAAGAAATATGCTCGAAGCTTCCTTGCGGCCATGACAGCGACGCGAGCTTCTCGAGTGGCGAATATCCGAGCTCGGCGTCATGTAGCACTTGGCTAATGTAGTAAATGAGGAGGTGTTCTTTGTCCCTCTGCTCGCACGAGGACAGGCGCTTATCGCTTGTTTCGGAGGCTACGAGGTACAAAATGAGGGTCTCACAGGATCGGCTTGGCGAGGATCGAGGATTACTCAAATACTCTTTGAGTTTCGAACGCGAGTTGGTTTTCTTTGTTCCGGGAGAATTTCTGCTTTTTTATTGCTGCGAAGAAGGGCTTGCTCTTGTCGCCCAATCGCGAGATGAAACGACTAAGGGCCGCGAGACACCGGTCGGTCTCTCGGACTGTTTCACCGATTTTGGTTCTTCCATGTCGAGGATAGCTTTGATTTGAGTGGGTTGGCCTCTATGCCCCTCTGGCCGACAATGTGGCCACGGAATTTTCTCGACCCCACCCCAAAGCCGTACTTCTTTGGGTTGAGCTTCATGTTATATTTCTCAAGGATCGAGAAGGTTTCCTTGAGGTCCCTTAGATGATCTTCCTTTCTCGGGCTTTTGACGACTATGTCGTCAATGTATACTTCCATAGTTTTCCCGATTTGGTCTGCGAACATGGTATTCACTAACCTTTGATAAGTCGCACCGGCATTCTTGAGGCCGAATGGCATCCTTGTCCAAGAATAAATATTCTTCTGTGAGGAAGGAAGTGTGCTTGATATCTTCCACCGCTATGGGGATTTGGAGGTACCCGCGAATGCATCCATGAAAGACATCATCTCGTGCCTCGCGGTGCCGGCCGACGAGGTGGTCAATGTGTGGCATTGGAAAATGATCTTTGGGCGGCTGCGTTGAGGTCGGTAAAATCGATACCACGATCTCTATGCGTTGTTTGCCTTTTTTATGAGAACCGCATTGGCAACCCATTGGGGCTCGTCTTCTGCGAGCTCGATCGGTTTGTTGTCAGGAGTTTCTTGACCTCCTCGGCGAGAGCGGCGTACTTTTCGGGCCAAACTTCCTCCTTTTGCGAGGCCGGCGTCGCGATGGATCGATCTTGAGATGATGGCAAGCGTGCTTTGGGGTCGATCCCGACCATGTCTTGATGTGACCACTGAAAACGCTCATATTCTCTTTGAGAAACTTGATGAGATCATCCCTTATTTCTGCGGGGACTTTTGCCCCTATGGTGACCTCGAGTTCGGGCGATATGGAGTCAGCAGGGGACATGCTCGAAGCTCTTCAATCGGGCAGGTCCGCTTGAGGCCTTGGGGATCGCGGGCATTGCCCCTTGGATTCAGAGTCCATGGTTACGGGTTCGAACCCAAGTCTTGGTTCCAGATCCTCGCGTGCCCAAGCGGGATGCCCCGAGGAAGAGCCGGCGAGCATGCAGGCTGCGAAATGGCGCCCATGTTCTCCCCGTTAAAGTATTACATTCCAGATCTAACAAATGTGCGGAAAGAAAGTCAAGACCGGTGTAGTTTAAACACTTCTTTGCCATTTTTGATTGCCTTTTACTGATGCCAACTTCCCCTCGGGGGTGGGGAATTTGATACAATAAAAGTAAGAAGAGGCAACCGCCTCAAAAGTTTCGAGAAAAGGTCGACCGAGAAAGCCATTATAGATATTTGGCCGGTCGACGATTACAAATTCTAAAGGCCTAGTGATTCTAAGTTTCTCGTTCGAAAGTCCGCGAGCTCCACGGACAGCTTGATTCTTCATAGGGGTCACCGTCGTGTCCCGAAACCCTTCAACCGCATATCGTATGGCTTGATGAACTTCGTCAGTTTCCCATCCGATCCGGGGCGGACTTGAAGATTATGTTGCGATAGAGTGCCGTTGTCGATTAGGATCCTTTCCACGATTATCCCAATTTTGGTCGAGATGACTAGGGCCTCGTTCTTTGGGAGGAGAAGGCCTTCGCAATCAGCGTTGGAGAAGCCGATGGTGGCAGATTTCGAAATCGTTGGCTCGGGGAGGTACGACGACGTGGATGTTGTCAATAGCGCGGTGTTCGGCCTTTCGCTTCTGTTTGACATGGCGAGGACGGGTCAGCCCGCCTGTGCTACTCCTCTCGGGCCGGATCATTTGGACCTATCCCCACAGTTCGGCGGGGGATGTCATCATTGTTGTATCCCGCGTCTACGTCCGCGGCGACCACGGCCGCCGCCGCGTTCCTCCTCTCTGCCTCGCGAGGAGGTCCGCGCTCCTCCCCGTCATGCCTCGGTCGTGGGGCTGGCTTCTTAACATACTCGCCCAACTTTCCTTCCTCGTATAGCCTCCACACTGCCGAAGGAGATTCTGCATTCGCTCGTATTGTGCCCGGGCCATCGTAAAGGCGCGAGAATTTATTTGAGGCTTTCCTCACAGCATTGTTCTTAAGGGGCTTAGCCGGGTGAATACCCCTTCTCCCTTCATCGCATTGAACACAAAGGCGGTAAGCACTTCGGTTTATCCACGACCTCAACCCCTTCGAAACTTTTGAAAGTCCCTTGAACTTTGGCTTGATCTCGCCTTTTCGCATGATGGGGTCTCTTGGCGGGTGGAGCTGCGTCGCCGCCTCGGTGACGGGCGTCTTGACTTCGCCTGGGCGTTGGGCGAGGAGCTTTGCACAGTAATCAGGTCGCCCGCTCGCCGCCCGACCCGGCGTAAGAAGACGGGTATTATTTGGTCATGTGACGGAACATGTGCGAGTACATCCCGAGCCCGCTCATCGCCGCGTGAAGCCGCAGCTCTCATCACCAACGGGCTCACCGTGAGGAGCACTTCATCCACTGTCGAGGTACTCCTCGTCGGATTCTTTCTCCGCCTCGCCCGATGCCCATGAGCCTCTGCCGGCTACCCGGTCGAGCAATTTTGGAGGCGAAATAGGAGACAAATTGTTCGCGAGGCCGGAGAAATCGTCGATCGTGCGAGAGGGGATAGAGGTGTACCATTTGTGGGCTAGCTCGCCCAACGTCAGTGAAGCAGACGACACTTTGTTGCATCCGACGCCCCTCTCCCGGTCCATGTAAGTGATGTATTTACTAAGATGGACCTCCGGTCGGTCTTTCCTTCATACTGAGGCGGTTTGCGGAGGCGGGATTTTGGTGCGGACCTCCGCCATCTCAATGCCATAGAGAGGGGCTGGTTAACGGCGGTCCTCCCGATCGGTCTTGGCTCTCGGCCTCTTGGTCATAGGCCTTCCTCTTCCCCTTTTGAGGCCTCGACGGCCTTCGACGGAACGGCAACGGTCGTGCTCGAGATTCAAGCTCACGAGCCCGGGCTTGGAGCCGTTGGATGGCTCTGCTCACTTGCTCCGAGTCCGGTACTCACGGAGGGGAGAGGGATTTGGTCTTCAATGTTGCGGATTGGGCCGTTTTGCCCCGCCGCTCTTCACCGTCGTGGCTTACGTGTCGCTCATGACTCGACTGTTAGTCATGGCGTTTCCTTGAAAACAAAAGAAATATTAGTAGGGAGTGGCTTTTCTTGTCTAAGCGTTCCCACAGACGGCACCAATTGTTGTTACACCGATTAAACCGTCCCAATAATCTGATTTTGAGACGTTTAACCGCCTGTTAGAGGCTTGGAATATCGTATTTTTCAATGCTAATGATTGGTAATTAATGTATGGATATTGATGAACAATGATGAGGGAAATAATTGCGTAAAGCGATAAATGCAAAGAGGATTCTTTGGGAGGGTGAGTCTCAAGCTTAAGGTTGGATGTTTTTCTATCCATATTATTGTGCCATGTGTCTTATTTATACATGCCATTTGGCGGCTCCTAAATCCCAGTAGAATCGGGTGCATTTAATGTAAAGGTACGTAATTAAATGCGCCTATGGGGTACCGGACGGAGGATCGGGCTTCGACCCTCTCGAGCCTTCCACGTGGCTTGGTTCTTGAGATCCCTCGCGGCGGCGAGATCTTTTCCCTTTTAGGGGCATGGCATCTTCTCGACCGTGGTCCGTCCCTGATACCTTTCTTCTTTGGGAAGATCCTGTCTCCACTGGTCGCTCTTCGGTCTTCGCCGGACTCTTCGCTTGGTTAGTTCTCCTCGTGCGATACGGGAGAGGTGCTCGGTGGGTCCGGTACCGTGCTCGCGGCCAAGATAGCCGCTCGCGTAACGCCGCGAGCATTATCCCCGGCTTATTCCCACCACAACAGCTTGTAAAAATTGATCCGAGGCGTATGCACAACCTGCAAATTACATTGAAAATTTAATTAAATAATACGAATTTTTATTTAATCAATAATATAATTTAAATATATCGCACCAATGCAGCAGCAGCTGCTACAAGGTCACCAACATGCTTTAATATCCGGCTCTGCAGTATGCAATTAATATTAAAATATTTTTTAACTATTACTACCTGAATATTGTGCACATAACTCTTAATTGGTTCTCTAAGGATCAACTAGATAAATAACTCAAAGATATTACGCCAAGTCATGACAAGAAGTATAAGATGAATATTTCAATAAATACTCAAGCCGAAAAAATGCAAATCATGGAACAAAAATAATATGGAAGCACACAAGATAATCCCCGTGGATCATACCAACCGCAGATGACGAGAAAGAAAGACGGGACACACTATTGAAATATCAAGAGGTCACATAATTCAGATACTCATACACTGCATATGCACCTTCTATGTTGGGAGACTCACCACTAATATTCTGCTTTACATTTAAACAACCCCAGATTATAGCCACAACTATGTCACATGAGTCGCTCTTCACCAAGGATAGTACTTATTCTAACACACTTCTTACAGGTTACAACGCTTTTTTATAGGAAACAAAATTTTTATTAATGAATACAAAATAGTGTGAGAGATAAGAAATTGCTAACTCAGTTGCAGCGCTTTGAATACAATAAGACATTTGAACAAACCAAGAAGGTATACACCCCAAAAGCATATCAAGTTTTAAACTGCTGCGCTAGACTAACGAATAAGAAAAAGCATCAGTTTATGAGAAATAAGATGGGCATTACCTTTAAACCAAGTCTAACAAGTTCGTATGCTTCTGACTTGCGGTCCATGCAATTCAGAGTCAGCCCTTTCATTGATAGAGTTTCTGTTGACCAAACGAGGTAATCAAAATTGAGGAGTTCTGTGACACAAGCAATGCAAATTTAGAGGGTTGCTCGTCGGTTTGAGACATGTCATTCAAGAAAAACTTTGAACATTGCTTTTATGCAATTAACAAAATGAAAAATTTTAAAGTTGAAATTTTAGTAATGATTCTCTTAGTTGAACATTCAAGAGAGACTTTGGGTTTATGGTACTTTAGCCGATCAGGGTATCCACAAGGTTGTAATCACCCTCAATACATTTCAATTGCCTTAGTCTTAGTTAATGCTTGGTCAGCTCCTCATGGTCCAATTTTATAACGTAAGTTAAGAGGTATAGATAACCATGGTATCAATAATCATGTGAGTCACCTCACAGTCACTTTACATGTCTTTTGAATGAGAACATCAAATAATAGACCAGCTTAGACAGCTTTTAATGGCAGAATTATTAACTGGAAAAGAGAGCTTTATGATGCATTTCTTTAAGGTACTCTAACCCATTGACTATACATATGTTAAAACTCCTAATACAGAACCAGAGAGACAGGGAGCAGAAACTTATGCATTATGCAGCCAAAATTAATAAGATTTACAGATACAATGAGATGATCAACTTCAAAAGATGAAATTAACGCATGCAATGAAGATGTACCGTACCACATTCAAAGAGGCAATATGCCGAAACAATTGCTAGGTAACTAAGAAAAATGAAAGGGGCTCATCTCAGAAACCCTTATTACTAAAGAGAGTATAAAGATATAATGGAAAATATAAAGAAGTACTGAACTGAACTATCTGAAAGACGAACAGTAGTTTAAAGGGGGAGAGTCGTTTTAGGGATCAAGCAACAAAATAATTATACAAGGGATACACAGCACATAATTTTCATCAAAGACATTCATATCACTCATGGTAATATGACTCACCCACCCGATATCATAAGTTTACTCATTTGGCTTCAAAACTTTTCACTGATCAGATTGGAAAAGTATTTGCATGTAACAGAATTAAACTCACACAATAAGCACGCACATGAATAGTAATAGCTATATATCCTATCCTAAATATCCAATTTGACTCGACACAAAGTAGCTATATATCCTATCTTTCAAAAACTAAATATCCAATTTGACTTGATACAGAATTTATGCGAGCATAGAAAACAAGTTATTTAAGGTGTCTATACAATTTTTCCACATAAAATATATGGAGACAGTTGAATTATTTCACTACTTTGGGTATATTGGGAAAAGGAGTTCCAGTTCCAGGAGATGCAAAGAAAGTTTGGACGTCCATGAAAGGAGATAGGAATTACAAATTTGGGAGAGTGGAAGTTGTTGACGGTAACGCGAATATTGTATAACAATGGAAACTGTGTTTCCTCACTGGGCATTCCCATTATTCCACAACAAAACTTTACGCACATGAGAAATGGCATAAATTATTCATAATTTTGCTCAGCCCTACAAATTAAAAAGGCTCAGACGCAATGATTCTTCAGCATAACATAAGTTTGCATCTTACCACAAACAAAACTAAACTGGTACCAATTTACACTGCCATATAAATTTCCATATGACATACCTCCATGATCAGGGAACTTCTTTAAAATAGCATCAGCAGCCTTTAACCCCTTTTTATACTGTTTTGTTTCATATGATTTCTGCAAAGACAAAACAAATAGATGCTTCAACAATCACAATAATCATCAACCTGTGAGTTTGTGACATTAGTTTGTAATTTTGCACATAAACAACATAGCATGAATCATCATTTTCACAAATAGTTTGGTACATACTTGAAGATCAAACTATATACATTGCTTATATAGAAAGTAGAAATGCTTTTTGTATTCGTCTAAAGAGCACAAAAAGACAATAATTAACACATATTTTAGCTAAGATTTAAATCTATACACACTGTATCAGTAAATTAACCTGGCAGAAAGACAGAGCCATCGGAGGTGACGGCTCTCCCATGTGCTCAACCACCAGAGCTCCAATTGGATCGGAATCTTGCAAATCGTTGCCCATATAAGGGCGTTTCCTTACCGGAATTTGCAACAAACTAATTAAAATCTTACCAGAACAAAATAAAAAGGAAGGAAATATAAAAATTAAAACGTACCTCGGTACCCATCGATTTCTCTTAATTTTAAGTCTTGGAAAAATGACCGGGATTTGGAGATTTCCATTTTCTTCAGCTTCTGCTACTTCACAATCCTTCTCTCTCTACGAAAACGAGAGAGAGAGAGAGAGAGAGAGAGAGAGTGGAAGTGTACTGGTGAAGGAGAAATGGGTGTTTTGTGCGGTTTCAATTGGCGGGATAGGGCGGGTAACATGAATTCGAACCGGCGACGGTGCGGCGGCTAGAGGTATTTGAGATCGACGGCGGCGGTGGCGGAGGATTAATTGAGAGAGAGGGGCTGCTGCTCTTTGAATTTGTGAAATGGAAATTGGGGACGGCGACGAAGTTAAATTGGGAAAAGGGTTTACATAGCGGTTTCTAAAATCTTAGATAGCGGTTAGAAACCGCTGTCTAATCTCATACCTCTTACATAGCGGTTACATTAACCGCTGTCTAATCTTATAGCACTTAAAAAGCGGTTACTAACCGCTGTCTAAGATTTGACCATTTAGATAGCGGTTAAAAACCGCTGTCTAAGAGTTAATCTTAGATAGCGATTACAAACCGCTGTCTATAGTCATTTTATTTTTTTATTATGTTTTTGTAAAACCGCTCTCTAAGCCACCACTTAGAGAGCGGTTTTTTAAATGCTCTCTAAGTAAAGCTGTCTAAGTTCAAATGTGTAGTAGTGATAGCCAGTAAAAGTGTTACTAGAATTCAAATTACGAATCCAAACTCGGTCTTTGTGTTTGAAATGAAAGACTTGGGAGAAGCTAAAAGGATTTTGGGCATGGATATTTTCTAAGCAAATCGAAGGGAAATTGTTCTTGTCTCAAAAGGGCTACATTCAAAAGGTATTGAGAAGGTTTAACATGCATAAGTCCAAGTATGTCGGTACTCCTCTAACTCAACAATTCAAACTCTCGGTGATCACTCACCAAAGACAGAACCGAAAGAGAAAAGATGAGCTCGGTGCCGTATGCAAGTGGAGTGGGAAGTTTAATGTATGCCATGGTGTGTAGTAGGCCGAGACTTAGCCTATCTTTGTGAGTGTGGTAAGCGTGTACATGGCGAGATCCAGGAATTTTCATTGGGAAGCACCGAAATGGATACTCAAGTATCTTAATGGAGCATCGAGATCTTGGATTATTGTTTGAAAAAGATCGAAGGAAGATGATCCTTTGATAGGATATGTGGATGCAGATTTTGCAGGAGCATGGATACAAGAAAGTCTCTTCTTGGGTATGTTTTCACCCTTCATGGAATCGCCATAAGCCGGAAGTCTACCCTTCAATCTGTTGTAGCCCTCTCAACAACGAAGTGAATTCATTGCCATCACGAGAAGTTGTTAAAGAAGCTTTATGGTTAAAAGGTATACTTCATGAGTTTGGGACTAAGCGAGAAGAAGGTTGTAATATGGTGTGATAATCGTAGCTCTATTCATCTCTCAAAACATTAAGTTTTTCATGAGAGATCAAAGCATATCGGTGTTAAGTTGCATTTTGTTAGAGATATCCTAGAGAAAGGGGTTGTTTCTTTAATGAAGATTGATACCAAAGATAATGCGGTGATATGTTGACAAAGCCATTACCAAAGAACAAGTTTGATTATTGCTCGAGCTAATCCGGCTTAAAACATGGGATGTGCACTAACCGATTGGAGGTTTGGGAGCAAAGGGAGATGCTAATCGATTTGAGGTGGAGAATTGTTATATCAAATGCAATTAGCCCAAGTGTTGGTTTGTGCAAAGTATGGAGTCTTGTTTACGGTGTTTTGCTCGTCTTAGAACCGGGTTCGACTTGTGCTAAACCGGTCCTTTTAAGCCGAACCCGGTATCAAGTGTTTAAAAGGTCGAACCGTCGGTTAAGAAACATAACTAACTCAAAGGTTATGAAGCTTGCATCGTTCCGAAGCAAAATTGAAGCTTGGTTCGTTAAAATTGAAACTAATTCCAGTGGGCATGACTTGATGGGTTTGCGATTAGTTAGATAGGTTTTTCCCTCTCGGTGGTGGTTGGCAATACTTAATTGAGATTTCTAGGGTTTCTAAATTTAGCGAAAGAAATCGATCGATTTTTTTGACAGAAAAGAAATCGATCGATTGATTGAGTTGTATTTTGTAATTCTCCGATTCGAATAGTGAATTAGCTTCTCCCTCCCCGTGGACATAGATCACCTTGATCGAACCACGTAAATTGGTGTTCTCTTGTGTTCTTCATTTCTTATTACTGTTCATCTTCTTCGCAAGTTAATTTCAGTTTGCGTAAGATTTGTTCACACTCTAATTGATTTGTTCACCCACCTATCAATATCTATCACCTCTCTTATGAAGGGTTATCCAAGGTTAACATTCAAAGTAAACACACCCTAAGAATACAGATCGTAGCTTACCTGCATACAGACGGCATCTTGTCAAAGCTTCAAATAGCCGAAAAAGCTTCCACAAGTGCCTCCAAACCAATGAAATATACATCCGTACTCAATTATGACAGTTCTATAAAACCAAAATCAAGACTACGGTACTAATCTCATGTGTAAATAACAGACATTGTCTCGTAAACAAAAATAATAACAATGTAAATGTTCCAGTTATAAAATATATTGAATATCATACCAAAGAAGGTATACATCGGAGGCTCATATCTCGCAGAAAAGAGAGGGCAAAGGCAATGCCGTCCGTGATCGCCTTGCCATGATACGGGTCATATTTCTCAATGCCCAATCCATCAGCTCAGAAATTAATGAACCCAAAAGTAATCACTGCCCCTTGAGTCGAGCACCGAAAAACATCATTTAGTTCAAATAATTAACAACTTTAAGAACACCTCATCAACCAGTTTTGCAAAATACAAAATTAATAATGCAAATAAATAATCATTAATGATAAAAATTCTACCCTACTGTATAAGACGAGCATCCTAGCCCCAACTCTTGAATCGAACACATCGGCACTACAACTTCTCCATGAAAAGGAAACATATCAATAAAACTAACAATAGAATAACACTAAATGTATGTGGGACAGAAGTGAAATTTATGTCCTCATACTAGTTAACGTAATAAAAAAATAAAAAATTGTTAACGTAATCTTATAATATAATATCAACAGTAATGCAAGTAAATTTTTTTTTAAACAGTACAATCTTATAAAATTGTGAAGTGCTCAAATCCATAAAGCAAAAACAACTGTATAATTATACAATATAGCATATCAATTTCACATCTTGGAAAAGCACAAAGAGACAGATATGCACATTTTAGAGGATAAATATATACCTGCAAAAATTTACTTTATTAAACATGCAATCTTCAAATTTGAGAAACTGAGATACTCTACAAAGAAAGTGGTCAGATTGTTATGAAGATTTAAACAAATAAACCTTGTCTTATACAAATCTCACAGGTAACAAGTATTTTCTCACAATAAAAAAGCAAAACACAGAAATAATACTATACGGGACATTAAATCGGAAATCAGTTACAGGAGTGGTTATCGTATACAGTTAAGAAAACCCTTTAGGTTGAAAAGGGAAGGGTCATTTCTGTTCAAATAACATTGGCCACCGATAAAATCAGTAGCATCCAGTGCGATAAGAATGTATGTCAGCATTTTAGATGAAAACAAAAAAGCAAGAGACAGATCAAGCACTTCTAAAAAGAATTAGAGAAGCTTATGTACTTTTAAAAAAGGTGGTTACATTTTTCTCAACATTTCCAGCCTCAGTCTTAACAGCATGCAATAGTAACACTTTTAAAACTTTAGAGGTCCTCAAACTTTCGCGGCCTAAAAGGCCGTAGTCCCTCTAAGAAGCTGGCCGCAGAGGGATACCTCCGCATAGCTAGTTAGCAGGCTAAGGTCTCGTTCGTTAACAGAATTAACCACACAAATCGCTCCACCAACTAAAAACGGCCATGCACCACCACCCATAGAATCATGAAAGAGCTCTCGGTTTGTCAATCCTTACTATGTCCTGGACCTAGTAAGTTTTCCCGTGTTGAGTCAAATTAAAGCTAACTTCATCAATTACTTGTTCACTTGCAAAAGTTGCATGTTTCCATAAGTTGCTCTCAGACTTCCATAAAGTTATTAGAAGACTTACTAGGTTAAAGTGAGCTTATTATTAGCATAATTACATGCATGAAGAAGTGGTATAGCTCAAGTGGTTAGAGCTCTACTACCTATGACCCAAAAGTCATGAGTTCGAGTCACCCTTTTACGATATAAAAAAAAAAAAAAAAGCATAATTACATGCATGCTTCCATCATATGATTGTACCATTGCTCTACAAGGACCTTTGCGCTTACACTGCACAACTCATACAAATCAGCCTGCGACATTAGCAGACTATTTTCCTTAAGACACCAGCCGTGAAACTACAAGAATATAGATCAGATAAAAAAGTGAAATGCTCAAATCCATAAAGCAAACAGAGTTAAACATCTTGGAAAAGACAAAAGAGACAGATATGCACATTTCAAAGGAAAAGAACTTACATGCATGCAGACTGCATCTTGTCAAAGTTTCAAATAACCGAAAATGTCTCCACAATCTGCCTCCAAACCAATGAAATATATACATCTACACTCAGACTATGACAATTCTATAAAACCAAAATCAAGACTATTGTAAGTAACAGATATTGTCTCAAAAACAAAAATAATAACAATGCAAATGTTCCAATTATAAAATATTTTGAACAAACCCTACCGGTATACATCGGAGGCTCATATCAAAAACGAACAAAAAGAGAATATATTCAAAATGAGAAACAGATTTGGCTTAATCTCGGATCAACCATCTCCACCCTATCTATCTCTCTCGCTCTCTCTCCTCTCTCATCTCTCATCTCTCCCCTCCCTCACTCACACCCTCCCTCTCCAACACTGTTTCAAACCTGGAAAAGATAAAAGATAATCAAAAGCGAGCAAACAAGCATAAAAATAACAATAGGCAATCCTGAAATTACTTATATAATTGCTTACAGTTACGGAAAGGGTTTCAAATCCTTTTAGTTGGAAACAAAGGGGGTCCATTTGTGCCCATAGTAGGCCACTGATAAGATCTATAGCATCCTATGAGGTACAGATAAGTATGACAGCATTTCAGATGAAAAATAAAGAGACCGAGCGCATATGAACCTGCTGGAGTTGAAAACACAAAATTAATCACAAAAATGATACTCTCTCCGTCCCAAATTAGTTTTCGTATTAATTTGGGCACGCATTTTAAGGAAAAGTATAATTAGTGGAGTATTGAAGGGTAATTTTGTAAACTTTTATTATTAAAGTAAGGGAGGTGGTTGGATTGAGTGTAAAAAAACAATGTCATTTTGTGTAAATATATAAATATTATGAGGGTGGAGTTTAAGGATGGGTTTCCTTTTTGGAATGTGAAAACTAATATGGAACAAACCAAAGGAAAGTGTGAAAGCGATGTGGGACGAGAGGGAGTAGATGTTAACATACACATAAAATGTAATATACAAAAACACGAACAATAGGCACAAATATTGTAGTTGTAGGGTATCACTGACCTCAAGCAGCAGAGAATTCAAATGCAGTTAATCTGAGAAATGCTCTCTCTCTCTCTTTTGTTCTCTAAAACCAATGTGATTGCCTTTCTTTTTCTTTTTTTTTTCAACTCTAAACATGAAAGATAATGACACTGAGACAACGAGCAGTATACTCTGCTCAACAAAAGTAAATATACTATAAATTTTGAAGTATATAAGTAGCATCCAGAAAATCTTACCTTCAAATTGGCTCCCTCAAGAATAGCTTCTTACAAGTTGGCATTTGTAAGATCAACACCCTTAAATTGTTAAAAATAATTAGTGAAATTCATAAAGAGGCCAAAAATATTAAGTGGATTGTACAATTATAAAACAAAATCTGGCCACCTCGGGTAAACTGAAAATGGATGAGCAGTTATATTTGCTAGAGTTGATTCATCAATAAGGACCTGCAAATAATTTTGAAAATTGGCACTGCAAAATCATGGGTCAAGATGACAAACTAAACCACATTCAAACCACACAGAATATATATAATAAATAAATAAACAGAATGCAACAATAACCTGGTAAGCAACTTCATACTTCAAATATGCAGGTTGAGGCTCATCATATCATAGGCAATCCACTAAGTCTCATTTTAGGAACTCTCTCTCTCTCTCCCCCTCCACTCTCGCTCTCTCTATTCTCTCCATTTTCTCTCTCTCCACTCTCCACTCTCGCTCTCTCTATTCTCTCCATCCCTATCTCTCTGTAAATATAACATAATAAATCATATTTTCAATCTATTTCTCTATCTCCCCCTCTCTCTCATATCCCTCTCACACTCTCTCATCCCTCCCATATCCCTCTCTCTACTTTCACACGTTTCTATTTTTCCCCACTCTCCTTTTCTATCTCTCATCTTTTGCTCTCTTACGCTCACCCTCTACCTGACTTCTCTCTCTCTTCATCTCTTTTTCACTCTGTCTCCTCTCATGCCTCTACTAGTCCTCTCTCTCTTCTCTATTCTTCGTCTCTTCATGCCTCTGCTAATCCTCTCCCTCTCTCCCCCATATACTCTCTCTATCTCTCCTCTCTCTCACTTCTTTCTATCCGCTCATGTATCCATCCTCTCTTTCCCCCTCTTTCTCTCTCTTCCCCTTATACCTTATCTCCCCTCTCTCCCCCTCCCTCCCTCTACTCTCACATTTTTACTCTCTTTACTTGGATACAATAACCAACAGCCACATTACTGGGAGCATATAGAATAAAACCTGAATTGAAAACCAATATGACCAAACATAAACAATAAGACCTAAACGGAAAACAAATATGACCGAACAGAAACAATAGCTATCAGCAAGCAACATAGTAAAGTAACCCTACCTGCAACCTACTTCAAACAGATACACACTTTGGATATTTGCTCCTTCCCAATGTAACATAGCACACTGGAGGAAGAGTATAAAAGATATTAGCAAGAGTGCAGCTTTGAGGTCCATATATTGATGATTACAAACCACTACCTTCTCACAATCATCAGGAATCAGACATGAAAATTTGAAATCTAGTTTAAATTCTCTAAGACTCCATTTGGATGGAGTGAATTTAAAATCAAGGGATATACATGTATTCACAAAAATCCATTCATTTAGTTTTTCTCCATTTTGATGAGTAAATGTATAGTGTATTATCCTCAAATCTCTTGATTTCAAATGACTCCATCCAAATGGAACCTAATAATTAGACATAAATGCACATTTCTCAAACCATTCATAAAGAAAATTTAGTCTATATTTATAACAAAGATCAGATAATTGTGTGTGTAAAATAAGGCAGATATGTGCCAGAGTAGGTACAAGTTTAACTCTAGAACCTGAGAGTTATAGTTTAGATAGCTCCCAGGAAGTCCGCCTTAAGCCCTTTGTGTAACGTAGAGAAGCCTACATAGATGATAGATACATGAATTGATGTGAAACTACAACAAGAATATCAAATCTATGGAAATAATAGCGGAGAAAGCACAAGTTCTACAACAATGATTAGGAGAAGCTTTTTTTTTTTTTTTTTTTTTGGGCTTACATTGAAAAGGATTCCCTTCAGTTGAGGTCGAAATTCAGAAAATCTTTTACTTGTATCCAACACCAAAGTCTTGATGGCTTACTCCTTGTCGATAACCACTGTATTGTCAGTTGAGAAGTAATTGTTAGGAGAAATTGTATAACTAGATCCACGGTGTCATCAGAAACACTTGCTATTTCATTCACCCATAAATTGTTCGGAGAAATTGTCTTGCAACTTTTTCTTTTTCTTCCTATTTATCCATTAAGATTAGTAGTAAATTATATTTACAGAAGTGAGGCTAGATTGTTTGTATTTGAAAAGCAGCTCCAAATGATCAGTCTGTCTCGGCCGGGCAGGCTAATGTTCAACTCCTTAGACACGACTTGCAAAATTCAAGGAGCAGAGAGTTTCACCAAGATTGGACATGTTTGGGCTGATTTGAACGAACATCAAAGTCTTACAATCTCCTCCTGCATTATAATATCAAACTTTAACTCAGATATTCAATGCTATAGGACCCATTTCAAGAAAAATGCATGCTATATATGAGTTAAATAAAAGGTAGCATTCAAGTAACATACATACCTAGAGAAGTTTGTAGCAGGTGAGTGAGTTTGGCGTTCCTGGTTCAAGAAAATAAACGAGTCCAGGACAGAGGTCACTATAGGTAAGAGTTTTAACAAACACATCATTGGCATATTTGAAATTTTATGTAAGAAGAAAAGGCTTGAACTAAAAACGGCATAGAGTTATATGTTACCTTGGTCATCCTCAGGTTTGATTACGTAATCAAATTTGAATTGATTTTGGAATAATCAGAACAAACTATCTGTAGCTCATTTTCCTGGGACGGATCAAAATCAACAACAGATGTCGAACCCTTTTCAGTCATTGACCTGCACCTGCAGAAGAGCCTAATTTTTCCTTGAGTTCAATCACTTCATTGTAAAGTCTTCTTCTTTCTGAGCATTCCTCAAGATACTTCTTATTCAGTAGGCCGCACTTCCCTGGTACTTTACACGTTCAATCTCCAGATAATATCTGGAAGAAGATCACCACTACAACATTTAGAAACTGATATGGTATAGATCAGTACATTAGAATAGGTACGGATGACAAGAAGAATCTATCTAGCTATTCTTAGGAAAGCCATGTGCTATCCCTTTATGCTTTTACACTGTAAATGGTGATTGTTCTTCACTTAATTGATAATCTTCCAGAAGCCATCTTTGCGATGCCGAAGGATAAAGATGATGACGAGTCATACTTACCTGAGAGTTGTGAGTGTGATGCAATCTGGATACCCTGAGCACCCTTGATTTCTTTAGATGCAAAATAAGCTTTCTGGACTAGAAGTTATGAGATTTTAGACTTAAACAAATTAATGTTTTAAATGCGGTAAAAAGCATTTTGAGATCCAAATTAAAATGTTGCTACAATCACACAAGAATGCATGCAAATAAAGCTTCCCTCCCTGATCCTGCAGTACCATACATCCCTCTGCCCCTTCTGCTGCATAGATTAGACAGAGAATTCTGCAGGTGGTTTATCTACAAATTACTATGATCCTAATGAGTCCCAATAATAAAAAAAAATTATGATCCTAATGAGTTCTTTTTAGGTTTCTTGGCCTATTTTTGGTGTGCAACTAAAAAATAAGTGTGTTTCCATTTGACTACATCACATATGTACCTAGCAGAAAAGTAATATCTAATTCTGTAATTATTATAAAGTCCTTATTCATGATATTATATTATATAATTCAATCCTCACTGAAAAACCTGTCTTTTAGTCCACTATAATTTCAAGAAATTGCCAAAAGCTAATATTGCAAAAATAATTTATAGTAAAAATGACGAAAACAGTGGCTTGCAAGGACCACATACCTTGAATCACAACCAGTTTCCAATGATTGAAATGCTTATTCACTTTCCTGTTAACGAAGAAACAAAATGTTTCAGGGCATTTCATTACAATACGGCCGTGTTTGAGTTGGAGAGTAGCTCTTCTTTGATCCATCTAGACTAAGTCTTCTATGTCTGCAGTTATAGAAAAGAACAAACGTTAGTAATAATCATTTACAAATGATGAATATTAACATCACTTACTACTCTCAACCTTTTTGAGAAAGCTTGTATTAATGAGAACGATTTTCTCATCTGAAAAGCGAGAAAATTGTTTTTTAAGGATGGTAACTTAATGGGGGTGGCAAAGGACCGTAACTTTTCGGATCGACAAAATGAGGACAAGAACTCTTGAGAATTAACAATTTAAGGACCATAACTTTTAAAAATAGCAAATTGAGGCCAAATCAACCCAAATTGAGCCCAAATTTCTGCCCGAATTCAGGTCAAACTGGGTCGAATTTCAACCCAAATCGGGTCAATTAGCCCGATTTTGTAAGATTTGGTCTCAATTCGCCACTTTTAAACTTGTCCTTAATTTGCCAACCCGAAAAGTTACGGTCCTTATTTTACCAACCCCAAAAATTACAGTCCTAAAAATATATTTTTCCCTTTGAAAAGAATATATATTAGGCAAGTCAAGTGGAAATAAACTAAGACAGTGAAAGAAATTACATTACAATTAAAATGTCCAATAACATAGAGAAATTGAAAGAATTTAGTCCAGCCCATAAAGGATAGGATATCCTTTCAATTTGTCCGGCTATAGTAAAACCACACTATGTTAATAACTACTTTCATGGGACAAAATCATTCTGCATAAAATAAAAGGTAAATAATGAAAAATATCCTTATAAGTTTAGCCTACTTACATAGAATCTTGTTATGTTTTGAAATTGCTAACACTCCTTTGAAGTTCCACCTTTCAGGTACTACAATAGCCAAGCAAGAAAGCAGTATCAAACACAAAATCTTTAATAATAAAGATCCTATTGAACTTGCTTAGTAAAAAGTTTAAAATAATACACCTTTTAATAATTCATGACAACAACTAATCAGTACTACTACAATGACTAAATGCTACTACAACAAACTAATATAACATACCACACTGTCAAGGCTTAGAACAAATTGCCACCCGCTGGATTTAACTGCCACCAATCCTGCAGTTAGGCCATCCCAGATCACAGAGGACAGGACTACTAGTAATTACAGCAAAATACTACTCCCTCCGTCCCATTTTAATGGTCTTTTTAGGGACTAATTTTTTTCCCAAAATATTTGTCATATTGCAACAATCTATAAGAAATAAATGAATTTTTTCAAATATACTCTTGTTCTTGTTTATTGTGATACTCCACTTTTCTAGACAAATTTATTTCACTTTGAAATTTACTTCCACAAGAAAGATATAATTGTCATATTATACACATATTTAATATTTTCTTAATCTGTGTGAAATAATCTTAAACGACCATTAAAATGGGACGGATGGAGTAATAACTACAACTACGACTATTAGTACAACGACTAATGAGCAACGACCAAAAACTACTACTACAACAACAACATTAATTGTGACTACAAGTAAACAGAGATGATCAAGAAGTACCTTGAATAGTATTTGTACTAATGAGCAACGACCAAAAACTACTACTACAACTACAACATTAATTGTGACTACAAGTAAACAGAGATGATCAAGAAGTACCTTAAATAGTATCAAGAAATGACCGACGACCATAGTCCATATGCCTAATAAATAATGTGACAAAGAAATAATTAAAAATCAAGAATTACCTTAATTATAGGCTTAATAAATAATGTGACAAAAAAATAATCAACAATCAAGAATTACCTCAATACTATCAAGAAATAACCGTTTGACAACCAAAGCCATAGGCCTAATAAATAATGTGACCGTCAGCATTAAGAAATAAAAGAGATTGTTAGAGCACTTTTTTAAAAAATTAATATATTTTCTTTAAAAAAATTAATATAGTTAAAAATGTTATAATATAGTTATATTTGATAAAAAAAAATTATATAAAGGTACATATGTATTAGGTGAGTGAGAGAGGCTATAAATTAATAAAAAAGAAGGGATAAGATAAATAAAAAAATTATCAATTCATTAAATTAATTGAAAAAAATATATATTTATTTTGGATTCGTTACCACTCGATACAATGGCAGAGTGGTATACCTCAAATGGTTAGAGTTCTACTACCTATGGTGTAAAAGTCATGGGTTCGAATCACCGTTTGTCCGATAAAAAATAATAATAACACTTAAATGAAAAGTCATAATCAATTTTTACGAGAAAGCATTATAATTTTCTCGATTAAATTTATCACTGGAAAAAAATTCAAAACATCCCATTCAAAAATTCTACAAACTGTATTTGAGATGGTTCAACTAAAAGGAGAGATAATTGAGAATGGAAAATGAGGCTACAAATTAGACAAACTATTCTTTTAGGCTGGACAACATCAGTTTGGCCTGTTTTTTTAATAGGGGCAACTACTATTAAGTACATATTATTGTTCAAAGTTACAATATGATACAAAACACTGTTTGGACTTACTCTCGGATACAAAAACAAAAAAATTTCCCATTATACCCCTTAAAATTACTCTCGGATACAAAACATTATTCCTCTTCAACCTTTCTTATTGTTCATTGTCGGAACCACATTTCACATCATCACCTCATCACTTTTTCTCACTTTTTAAATTTCACTTTCAGAATCGGATTTGGGCAACATTCGTACTGGATTTGTGGTGGGTTTCACCGCCGTATGGGACTAGCTCTGGTCACTCTCGCCGTCGTGCCGGTCATATATGTACATTTTTCTTCAATATTTGCACATTCTCTTGCACATTTGTACATAGACCAACATATATGTATATTCCTCTTCAACATTTGCACATTTCTTGCACATATGTACATGGACAGACATATATGTACATGGACGAGTACACCCATCAGATTGGTGAGTGCACCCACACGGCGATAAGTGCACCCACCGTCTCCTTCACAGATTTGCACCCCCATCGCGCCTCCCCAACCTGCAACAACCATTCAACACAATCCTTCGTCGCCGACTTTCCATCCACCCACCACCGTCGCACGATCCCATCACCGTCGCACGACCCCATCACCATCCACCCACCGCCGTCGACCATCTCCATCACCGCGTCACACTCTTGCACATTTGCACATTCTCTTCCACATTTGTACATAGACAGCCGTAACCACCACCTTCGCCGCCGACTTTCCATCCACCCACGACCGTCGCGCAAACCTATCACCGTCGTCGCGCATCCCACACCATCATCGCATAGCCCCGTCGCCCTTCTCCATCAACGGCGCTGAAGAGAGGGGAAGAGACGGTGACGCCGAGAAGAGTCGCCCTTCTCCATCAACGGCGCTGAAGAGGGGGAAGAGACGACGACGCCGAGAAGATTGAAGAGAGTGAGGGTTTACAGTGAAGAGGGGAAGAGACAGGTGAGGAAACAGAGCCATTGAAAATTATGAGAGAGAAACTTGTTGTGGGGACAAAATGGACAAATCACTCACTTTCAAATAGTGTTTTGACTTTTTGTAAAAGTGAAACGATATTGTGTATGTATGAGTAATTTTCCCTTTTTTAATATTGATTTTCTAAAATTAATTGGGTTAAGTACACCCCTATCACGGAATAAGATTTATGAGAGAATCTTGCCTAAAATCAGTTTTAAATTTTGATACTCATATGTCCACTATTCACTTATTTTATTTATCTGTTCACATAAGTACTGATATTGTCACTCTATTGAAACAATTAATTTATTTTCACTCTCCAATCATCAACTAATTACTTAAATTATCATTTAGTTTTACCCACAACCAATTACTTTATTTATAAATAGATCTCACAATATTCCCACAATACTCTTTGCTTTATCTATTTGCTTTATTCATACTTGACATGCAATTAACATTTAGTTGCATTCAAATGCGTACTCTACTTAACGTCATTACACACCAAAAAAATTACTATATTTTGACAATCAAATTTAAAATTACAATATTATACTCCTCTCATCCAATTTGTTTGCACACCTGATTGGAGTACGTGATTAGGTGAATAGTGCATGATTTCAAAATATTAAACATTTGCAATTAAAAGTATTAGAAAGATGAGCTTAATTTTTGCAAGGTGTTTGCTTCGTTTTCGGGGTTTAGGCGGAATTTGAGCAAATGAAGCATAGCGGCATTCATACGGGGATGAGACGATCGAGTCGAGTGAAAATAGGGGTCGATGGCTCGACTCGAGCCCAGAGTCAAAATAAAAAAATTGGCAAAAATGACTAAGTGTGTGCAAGCTCGACGAGCCACGTAAGCTCGACCGGGGCGAGCGAAGCTCAACCCAAGGCGTTCAAGCTCGACTAGAGGCTGTCTTTGTATTTTGAAAAAATGTTTTAACGACTCCTTGAGCTCGAGCCGAGGCCCCGAGCTCGACTCGAGGCTTGATCATTTTGTTTTCTTCCACATTTAACACCCTTTGATACGAAAACAGAGCATGGACAATTATTTTACAGCTTTTTGTACGAGCTTAGAGGCAATTTTCTGGGTATCCAAGCAATCTTTCACTTCCAATTTCAATTTTCCAAGATTTTAGATAGATTCCTTTCAATTGTTACATAGAATAGTGATTACTCCATAGATTAGTGATTTAGGATTGTAATTTTCATTGAAGAAGATTGTCAAGCATTGAAGATTCAAATACTTATACATTATTCCATTTACAAATTGTTGATATTGTTTCCTTTATTCAATTACTTCTTTGCAATTTCTATTATGTTGATTGTTGAATTCCCGTGGATTTTGCTTGTAGTACCATGGGCTAATCTCTCTGTGTTTTGGGTAATGGAAATTGGGGATGAATTGATTGCTTGAGCTATAATTTTGTCAATTGTTGTTTAATTGAAATAGAGTAGTATTCTAATTGATGATTTTTATTGTGCTTTTTGCGTGTCTATCTTCTTGATTTTTCTTTAACAATCCTAACTATAAACGAGAGTGCGTTAATATTATTCGGGATTAATTGAAAGATACACGTATATGATCGTATGTGTTGAATGTTTAGTAAATCGAGATATGCTTCACATTTAGAACATTCATAATTATGCATTGTATGTTTGATAGAGATATTGAATGTATGATGGTTTTTGCTCTGTGTTTAGGTTAGGCTTAAATTGGTGCAATTATAGTGGCAATTAAGGATTCCTTAGTTGAAATTATCCGAAACGTTCCCTTCACCTAGCACTTCTACGAAGTTAGATAGTCGTTTCTTCCTTATAGCATTGTTCATTGTTTGAGTGCATTTTATATTTCAATTAGTAGTCTTTTGTAGGTTTATTAGGACAAAACCGAAATCGCTTCAATAGTCGCATTACACCTTATATTCTAGGGATTCATTGCACTCGCATCCCTTGGGTTCCATAAAACTTGATTGTCTAAAGTGCTTGCCACGATTTTGCACAAACATTACGGGGTTAAGAAAATACATTTTTGGGAGTTGACTATGTGTAAGTGAAGGGTATAATAGGAAAATCATGTGTATGTAAAGTAAAAGTTAGTTAATTGAGTTGAAAAAGTAATGACATTATATTGATGTAAATAAATGTGCATGGTAAGAGTGTTAAAAATGAAAGGAGTTTCTATTTATATGTGTGCAAACAACTATTTGACGGACGAATAAGGTAAGTATGCAAACATCTATTACGGGAGGGAGTAATAAATTAGTCATAAATTATCCAATCTACCCTCTCAAACTAAAGTAATTCCATTCCAATAAATTTGAATGAGTCATTTACTCTCACCTTTATATTTTTTAATACTAATAAACAATTTTCTCATTAAAATTCGTGTCATTTTAGTTTGAGCAATAAAAATAAGGAATAATATTTATTAACAAACATGTGATTTGTAATATATCATACATATAGTCAATTTAGGCGGATGAAAGGTAATAATAATAGAATAATTTTAAGATAATAGACGAGGTAAATACATATTCATAAATGAATGCGATGTAGAATAGATTGTTAGTACCAGATGCCAGATAGGCCTTATTAATTTACAGCTAGCCTATAACTTCAATACAGAAACTTGGGGAAGGAGTGCACGCAGAAGTCGCGGCCCTAAACTGCGATTTTTTGAGTCAAATATTTTAATATTTAAAGTTGGCAGCAAGACCGTACGTAGGTGCAGGTTTTGATTGGAGCAGTTACATCCACGTCGGCAAAAATTAAAGTAGACAGAATATCTTGTACGTTGGAAAGGTTGTCAAAAATCTAAGCAAAAAAACATGTGGTATAACAAGTGCTTGCTGCAATTCAATAATTCATTTTGGTGGGTACAACAAAATAGTGTTTTGTCGAAAATCTAAGCAAAAAAAAAAAAACATGTGGTATAACAAGTGCGTAATGCAATTCAATACAGATCCAGAAATTGTTTATTTTATAGAGGGGCACAATTTTTTTTTTTATAGAGGGGCACAATTAAAAATTTATTATATTTTATTACTTATATTAATATAACATAAAACTATATATATAAGTAGTATTTTTTTAAAAAATTCCTGTATATAAGATTATTTTGCGTCCGTCTCTGGTTCATTCTCGTAGAAACAACAAAATAATACTCTCTCCTATTCATAATATATGTCGTTTTGACTTTTCGTATTATTTGCAATTTAAATGTCGTTTTGCACTTTTCATTGTGAATTCATTATAGTTTTTCCCAATTCACCCTTTTTTTTTTTTTTTTAAAATTACATTGATAATAATAATCTTTAAAGTCATGTGGAAAATTTCAAAGCTATTAATTAAGGATATAGAATGAAGTAAATAATTTTCATAAAATATATGCACGAGATTAGGATGACATATATTTTGAATAGGAGGGAGTAGAGTTTTGTTGCGTTTATGATAAAAAATAAAAAAAAACAACTCTTTTACAAGGCATTATTTGATGTAATTAGTAGTAACAATTGGAAAAGAAGAATGTACTAAAACTTCTTCACCTCATCATACTTTCAAGTGTTGCAACCTTTAAGTTTAAATTAAAGTCGAACAATCATACATAAAAACTAGCTAATGCAACTTGACAAACACTTAACAAGAAATATGTCAAGTAATCAAACAAATTAAATGACAATGTGCAGCGCACATGTTCTGTAGCTAGTCTATAAAAACATCATTAACTAAAAACAATGCAAACTAGAAGTTAAGAACATTATGTTGTTTGATACTCCATAATAATAACAACAATATTTTTTTCTCCTTAAAAAATTATAGCAATGAATTAATTTCTTTTCTTGTATAATATGAATTTTTAAAAGTCATGATATATTTTTTAATTTAATGTGAAAAGTGAAATTGACATGATAGAAAGAGTTTAAGTCATATATATATATATTATATATATATTATATATATATATATTCGGGGCGGGTCATATAAATACCGTTCCCATCCCATCACCGTTAATTTTTTTCGGTTTTCGGGGCAGGTGCGGGGTGGGTCTCCATTGTTTCAGGTTGGATATATATATATATGCTTCCTTGGATACTTCAACACAGGAAATTAAAATGGAAGGAAAGATCCGATGTCTCCTCTACATCTCCGCCGTTGCTTTACTCATGCTCTTCACCATTGTCACCCCACCCCCAACACATCGGAGTGCACCACCAACTCCGCATGGTGCACCGCCAAGAACCGCATCCTCCGCCACCCCAGCGCCGCCGCCGCGCCTCCACATACGGAGGATGTGCCGCACCACCCCTAGATCCGCTCACCATCCAGGAGATGAACAAAGTGCACAAGGTTATTAAGTTTTTCTTTTTCATTTTTTTATTGGGAGCAAAAAAATGACTCGAACTCTTTACTTTATCGTACAGACAATGTGACTCTAAATACTTGAGTTATACCATTTTGACAGGTTATTAAATCGTTGTACGAGAATAGGGTGTACTCGGTTCACTCTCTGGTGCTGGAGGAGCCGGAGAAGGAGGTGGTGGTGAAGTGGCGGAAGGGGAGCCCCTGCCGCGGCGGAAGGCGTCGGTGATCGCACGCGCCGCGGGGAAGAATTACGTGATGACGGTGGATGTGGAGAGTGGGGTGGTGGAGCAGCAGGATACGGGTCACATTTCCGGGTTCCCGCTGGTGACGCTGGAAGATACGGAGAGTGTGACATGGGCCCCATTTGCCAGCGCGGATTTCAACCGTACGATTGCGGCCAGAGGAGTTGATATCAATGAGGTTTTGTGTTTGCCCTTCTCCCTGGATGGTACGGTGAGTAATCTCTCTTTATTAATATTACTAGTATATGGCCTGCAAAATTCGTGGGTTTGAAAAAAAAATTATATTTAAAAATTGTATTTTTATTTTTATATATTTATATTACTTGATAAATTTAAATAAAAATCAAAATTTAATATGCACTAAAATAAAATTTTTATTTTTATTAATTGAAAAAGAAATAAAGGTAGAGAGAGATGTGCGGAAACTTTTTGTCATTTAAACTTTAGGTGAACAGATTAAAATGACAAAATGAGAAGCTTTCGAAGGGACATAAAGAGTATAAATTCATAGAAATTAAAATAATGAATAATTATAGTAAATTAAATTTATTGTAGAAAAATATATTCGGTAAAATTTCTTTAATTATTACTAATCTTTTGTTAATTGACTCGATTAATTGAGTATGTATTTTTGTTAATAATTGTGTTAATTATGCAGTTTGATTTTAATAAACTTGATTATTAGCTTGATTTTTAATGATCTCTGTTTATTATGATGTAATTATGAAATTAAATATAATCAAAGATTTGATTCTATTATCTTTAAATATGACCTAGAATATTTATTAAAATAAATTAAATATACACTTTCAAAATATTTGAATAAAAATTGAACAATTTAATTTAAAATTTCAAAAGTTTTAACATAGATTTTGTATGTTCACTTAATGAATTTATATATCTGTATATGATGGATCCAAATTTTTTGATGAATCTTATTATAGAAATTGAAATAATGAACAATTAAATTAAATTTATTATAGCAAAATGTATACAATTTACCATAATTATATTACTTTGACTCGATTAATTGATTTTAATCAAATTTCTCTTTTGTTAATTAAATTTTTATTTTTGTTAATTTATAGTAAATCAAATTAATTAGTCTAATTAGTTATTATATTAAAAAGAAAATAAAAAGTCATAAGATCACATGTTGATCTAGAGGCGGAACCCTTAAAAAACCAATAAGGTTAAAAACTTAACCCCTAAATAAAGAAAGAGAAAATAAATTTTCGGGCCGGGCCAGGCAAAATCTAATCGGGCCTACAAAATGGAGGCCCAGCCTGCCCCTGTATGGGCCACCGGGCTATCGGGCCGGCCCGGCCCATTTTTTTAATTTACAAAAAAATTATATATAACAATTGTATTAAAATAGTGATCATATAATGTTTATTTATAAAAAAAAATAAGTTTAATTATCACTTACACATTACTAATAAATCTATACAAAAAGAATTTAAAATAAGTTAATGTGAAATACATAAACTATCATAATTCATAAGCTCATAATATTAGTCCATTAAAATTCAAAAGTCCAAATAAAAGTATCAATGACTCAATTAAATGTTGATATGATGGAGTTCACTTTCATAATTTGAAAATATTATAAATTATAAAAATTTGATCAAAAGTTAAAAATTTTATTAAACTAAAATGGTTCAAGCAAGAGATACTTTCGTGAGGTCAAATCCAATTTATATAGAATATATATGTTAGTCTATAAAATGACACTAACAAATTTAGATGAATAAAGATCTTTCATAATTTTCTCTCTCACAATTTGTTCGCCACGAAATATGATTGCATTTCACGTCTTTCATATTAACCAAACAACACATTCTTATATAAATTATAAATTATAACTATTAGTTACTAACTTAATATTGATTTCATATATTAACACTAATTTATTTATACTTTGAAATATTAAAAAACTAAAAGAATTATAAAAAAATGCCACGGGCCAACGGGCCACCAGCGATCCGTTGGCCGTGCTCGCTCGTAAGCCCGTCGGGCCAAATGGGCCGGGCCAAAACGGCCCAATTTTTGGGCCTATAATTATCTGGCCCGGCCTATGTAAATATGCGGGCGGGCCGGGCCTAAATTGCCGGCTCTAGAGAAAAACTCTATGCAAAATTAAAGTAGAAACCATAAAAAAATCCTATGTTAGTATAAAAATTAGATATGGTATTCGGTGTTAGTTAAAAATTATATTACTCCCTCCATCCGAGTTATCTTCATGATTGACTTTTTAACGGTTTTGTGTGAGAATTATTTCATAGTTATATGTGTACAAAAGTTGTTTTATATGAATGATATGCTAGTTGATCTTATTATTTAACATATCATTCATATAAAACAACTTTTGTATACATATTACTATGAAATAATTCTCACACAAAATCGTTAAAAAGTCAACTATGAAGATAACTCCGGACGGAGGGAGTATTTATTTACGATGGTTGACTCGATTTATATATTCGATAATGATAATAAATTAAAACTAATTATTGAATTGAATATCTAATTTAGTATGAAAGATTAGATTTATGTAATCTTTGTTAATGAATTGAATATTTGAACACAATTTTAAGATGATTTAAAATTTCAAACGTGGATATGAATAAATAAATCAAAATTTTCCGATACTTGTATGAAATTTTGGATGAAATACAATATAAAATTTACAAATTTACAATCAATGAAAAAATAAATACAATCAATACATTAATTCCTATAACAAAACTAATAAAATATATTAATCTTCTAACAAATTGAAACAACTTACGAATCGAATAAAAATAATCAAATTCAATGGCCTTGAAGGAGATGTTGATCTCTATCAACAACATAATGCAAAAATATGAAAAATCATTCGATAATGCGCAATTAAAAAAATTACGAAAAAAAGAGATTAGAGTTTATAATGATACAAAAAAATATATTGTAATATATAGATAAATAATATTTATTCTAATCATAAAAAAATTCAAAATTAACTAATATGTGAACAAATACCGTTGAAGTAGTTCGGCTTTGAAATTTTATAGTTTTTCTTGTCCATTTTTTGGCGGTATGTGATGAAATTATTCCTTACGAATACGAAGATTACTGAAAAAACTTTCAAATGTTTAAAAATATATGAAGTAATAATATAATTTATATAAGTACGCCAACCCACATAGTCATTTCATCAACACAAAGATAACATCTACCAAATTCAACAGACACATAATCTAAATAATACATGAAAGACTCACAAAAAGACTCATGAAAGAGATAATACATGGAAAAAATAAAAAGACTCACGAAAAGGGAAATGGAGGAGGGGTCTAATATAATTAGGGGTTGCAATGAAAAACAAATAAGAGAATGTGAATTTATAGAAAAAATGGGGTGAGATGAATGGTTGAGATTGAAGTTATAAAATAAATGGTTGGGATCAATACTTAAAACTTAAATGAATAGATGAAAGAGATTTTGAAATAGAAGAATGTGGCTTTGCCACATAAGCTTTTAAAAGTTTAACTTTATAAGGTTATAGATTATTACTCCCTCAATCCCAGTTAATTTTTATACTAATCTGGGCACACATTTTAAGAAAATATATAATGAATGAAGTATTGAAAAATAATTTTGTAAATTTTTATTATTAAAGTAAGGATGGTGGTTGGATTGAGTGGAAAAAGTAATGACATATTGTGTAAATATATGAATATTGTGAGAGTGGAGTTTAAGGAGAGGTTTCCTCTTTTGGAATATGAAAATTAATATGAGACAAATTAAAAAGGAAAGTATGAAAATTGATGTGGGACGAGAGGGAGTATTATAGAACACTACAAAAATTCATAAATTAGTGACAGATAATTCAAATTGAGTAAACAAGGAATTTATATTTACTAACGGATTAGTAAAATATTACCAACAAAAAAATTTATAACTATTAGCCTTGTCACTAAATATAACAACAAAAAAATTTACATTGGTAAAAAAACTAACGAATTGGCGACGGATTAGTGACAGATAATTCAAATTGAGTATTATGTCGCTAGTCGGTCGATATTATGTCACCAAACATAATATGTTAGTAAATAATGAAAGGAAACCACATATTTAAATGTTGCCTCATTATTTTGTTTTTACAGCTTGCTTTTAATATGCACTATAATTATTTTGATGATGAATCTTTAGTTTATAATTTTATCCAAAATTCTGGACACAAAAAGGACAAAGCATCATGTATTAGTTGTTTTTATTATTCCCGACGTAATATTTTTCACACTTTCTTCCCATTTGTCCCACAATATCTTTTACACTTTTAAAATGAAAATTCTCCATAAATTCCATCCTCAAAATTTTCTTAAGTTTACAAAAATGTCATTATTTTTAGGTCCAGACATACATATCATGCAACTCATTTTCTTACTTTTTTAACCAGGTGGCTTAGCCCATCCGGCCACCAAGTTCCTCATTTTAGTGGGTGACCGGGTTCGATTCCCTTTGAGAACGAATTTGGAGTTATAAGGTGGCTTGAAGAAAAATCTTGGAGTGTTGGGTGCTTGGTGAACTAATTGCTAACAATTAACAAAAACTAACATATACCGATTAAAAAAATAAAACTCATTTTCTTACTTTTTACATAAAAATTTTAAAAGTACCCTTCAAATTCTTATTCATTCTTTCACGGAGGGAGTATAAAATATTAATTTTTGAGTGATATTAGTTGTTTTATTAAAAGATATTTATTGAAGGACATTAGTTGTTTTATTCAACGGTATTCATTATTTTACTATAAGATATTAATTGAAAATCAGCTTTTATGTTGGTATTGGTTCATACAAGATCAAGCTGCAGAAAAATTATTATTGCGTCTTCCCGAATTAACTTGCACCCAAAGCACATAAAATAAAAAAGTGGAGTAACGAATAAAGTTTTGAACATAATTTTTGTAAATTTTTATATATAAAATAAAAAAAAAAAAAAGGATTATATTTATGTGTAAGTCCAAGAAAAATAATATTTTGCGTAAAATGGAATAGTACTTCTCATTGATTGCTCCTGATATAAATGCTTGGTTTAACTGAAACGGCAATCCTACGTAGTTTTGACCAATGAATAGTTAGAAATGATTTTTTAACTAGTATATCATTCCTATAAAACAACTTTTGTAAACGTATTACTATGAAATAATTCTCATACAAAAATCGTTGAAAAAAGTCAATCTGCAAATTCCTCTAGGACGGAGGGAGTAATAAATTCTAAATTGGACCTTTAACTAGTATTTTGAGTACAAATTGGTCCCTGATTTTTTTCTTTACAAATAAATACTTTAACTTTTAAAATGAAATACATATGTTCTTTAACTAAAAAATGAGACATGAAGGTCTCTTTAATTATAGTTTTAAAACAATAAAAGTATATATATAATTTATAAACGTAATAGTCTCATATTTTTAATAAAATAATTTCTTTATTATTTCTCACAATTTTAATGTTATGATTTTTTAATTTTAATTTTATTTTCAATTCATTTTATTAAATTAATTATCTTCTTTTTATTACTAGTTTAACATTATATAGTATATTAAAAAAATATGAGTCCATTATTAAAAAAAAATATATATATTGTTGATGTTTCAATCATTTTTTAGAATTTATCATAATGTTTCAATTTATCCACTAATGTAATAATGTTCTATGTCAATTCAATTTATTGTATATTTTATTTTATTAGTTGAAGATCTTATTTGTTCAATTTTAAAAATAAAAATGTTTATTTGTTAAAAAATAGTTTGGGGTTCAATTTGTACCCAAGACATTAGTTCGGGGTCCAATTTATACCGGAACATTAGTTCAGGGTTCAATTTGTAAAAAAATAGTTTAAGGTCCAATTTGTACCTAAAATACTAGTTGAAGGTCATAATTGTATCTTATCCCTTATTTCATTGAGCGTGGCTGTCCATACCTACTAATTTGCTTATTAATTTCACCCATTACACCCGCCTCATATTTTACTTTTTTTTTTCTTTTCAAAATTTACTTAGTATACTTACTTTAAACTTATACCTACACCTCTAAAATACTTCCTCTGTCTTATTTTCCGTTTATTTATATTCCAATTATATAGATTTATTTTTATATAAAATATTTTTTTCAATATAAAAGAAGAGCATGAGAAATTGAAGTTATTAATTAGTTTCATGGGTGTACAAGAGAGACAGGGGTGAAACTATTTTTCATATAGGTTCATGGGATTTTGGCATGGGTTCGTTTAGTAAATTTAGTGTTTTTTTTTAATTGCAAAGGGTATTATAGTATTTTCTATTAAGAGTATATTTTCTAATGAATGGCTGACAAATCCTTGCAAAATCATAGGATTATTGTAATTATCCTTGTACTTATAGGGTATTTCTTATACTCAGATTTATAAATAAATCTTTTTTCCTGATTAAAAAAATTATAAGTGGGTGTACTAAGCAAATTAGTAGGCGTGGGTAGGCGCAGTGTTTTCATAACCGGACCGGTGACTAAATCGGATTGGACAACTGGTTCATGGTTCAACCAGTCGGACCGGTTAAACCGTGATCCAACCGTTAAAATTAATTCCTACCTATTTTTTTATATTTTATTTTCCTATATTACATTAAAAGATATGTACTTATAAAAATTAAAATTATAACTTATTATAATCATACTAAAATAAACACAATAGAATATAGGTGACCCAAAATAATAAAAAGTCAACTAAATAAAAAGACACACTTCACACTTTTTGTACAATTTATTAGTTATAAATTAGATATTAGAAATGAATTTGGTAAGATTTTTTTATTATAGTATTATTATTATTATTTATTTTTGTGAGAATGTGTAAAGTAATGCAATTTAATATGCAAAATAAAAATTTGATATGAATTTGATAATGAGCACACTAGCTTTATCCCACATTGAGTAGGAAAGAAAATTGAACAAAGTTATTGAGGTATAAAATGAGGAGTATTTCTTCACTCTTACTCACTACAAGCTTTATCCCACATCGAATGAGAATGAAAAATAAATATAGCTATTGCTATATAAAATGAAGAGTGCTTTCTCACTCTCACTAACTCAAGTTTTATCCCACATCGAATGGGAGCGAAAAATGAACATAATTATTAAGTTATAAAATGAGAGATGTTCATTCGAGTTAATATTTAATATTTTAAATTAAATTTTTAATTCGAAAATCAAAATAAATAATAATTTTTTTAAAAAAGAAAACCGGTTTCTGTTTTTCCGGTTTTTGCCGGTTTGGCGGTTTTGACCAGTCAACCATTAAAATGGTTTTTGGGAGGGTTTCAAACCGATTTCGGCCGGTTCGGTTCAACTGGTTGAATCGGCCGGTCCGATCCGGTTACGAAAACAGTGGGTAGGCGCACCGTAATTGATTTTGGTTTGATTTTGGTACAATTGATGTATGAACTAGCCTACTATTTATATTTGTTTAACCTTGATTATCTATATATATATATATATATATATATATATATATATATATATATTTAGGGCCATTTGGTTGAAAATTCCTCAATAGAAGAATGAATATAGAGCAAGTATGGTGGTTAATGAGAACAAAAATGATCAACACCACAATTTTTCCTCCTAAATAAGGTAATCATTACCTAATTTTGATTAACCTTTTCTCATCCTTATAATGGTTCGCTCAATCATTCCTCACCACCACCACTACAACCTTCTTTTGTCTCATTTTTTTCCTAAATTAGAGCACAATACTTGTGATGTAACAACTATAAAAACAATTCTCCCTCCAATATTTTAGGGCATGGAGGGAAAAGATATTTCATTCTCATTACGATTGAAAATTTTACAAACAAGTGGCCCCTTAATTGTTTGTTTGTAAATTGAGAGTACTTTACATGAATTATTTTTAGTATTTATGATGTTTGTGTAATTTAATTATCAGGTAAGGCAGAGGATGGTAGAAGACTGGCAAAATTAGAATGCTTCTTGAATAAGGACACTACAAACTTGTACATGAGGCCCATTGAAGGCATTATAGTGGTCATTGATATGGACACAAATGACATTGTAGAAATTGTGGACACCGGAAAACACATTCCGATCCCTAAAGCCGACGGCACAGATTACCGTCTGGAGGCGCAAAACGGGCCCATTATCAAGCTGGCTAGCCCTGTATCCATGGAGCAGCCAAATGGGCCCAACTTTGTTATAGAAGATGGTCATTTGGTTAAGTGGGCTAATTGGGAATTCCACCTGAAGCCCGACCCGAGAGCTGGAGTCATGATTTCCCGGGCCAGGGTCCAGGATACAGAGAGTGGTGAGATGAGGAATGTGTTGTATAAAGGCTTCTCATCTGAGCTGTTTGTGCCGTACATGGACCCTGAGGAAGCTTGGTACTTCAAGTCTTATATGGATGCTGGTGAATACGGGTTCGGGCTTCAGGCCTTCCCCCTTGACCCGCTTAATGATTGTCCTAGAAATGCCAAGTATATGGATGCAGTTTTTGCAGCTTCTGATGGCTCGCCGTATGTTAGATCAAACATGATATGCATATTCGAGCGCTATTCTGGCGATGTTGCTTGGAGACACACTGAGGCCTCGATTACTGGCAAGCTCGTAAGAATGCCTCTCCTATAATGTGTTTAGGAAAATTGTAGTTTTGGTTCCATGAGAATTTTTCAACGATAATGTTAGTCTCATGTTCTTTTTGATCCTATTTTTTTGCAAAAATAGTCCGGACCATTACTTTTTAGGACCAAACCTGCAATTTTATCTCATTCTCTCGGACCAAAACTGCAATTTATTATTCTCTTGGGACTAAAAATGTCGAAAGAATTATGGGACCAAAAGTGTCAAAAAGGACCATTTTGCAAACTATTCATTCTCTTGGACCAAAAATGCAATTTTACCTAATGTGTTTATGAAAGAATTCTGCCTAATCTAAAAGTCCGAACTTGTAAAAAGATTGAGAATGAATCCATAAATGTCTCACCCTAACAGTTAGACCTCATCATCATGTTGTTGTGTAGGTTCGAGAAGCAAGGCCTAAGATTACGCTTGTCGCAAGAATGGTGGCATCCCTTGCTAACTATGATTACATTGTTGATTGGGAATTTCATGCAGACGGCTTAATCCACGTAAAGGTACGTCGTGTTCTCGTCTAGGGACTCATTTTCTTGGTGATCGTCGTCTTTCTAAATGATGATTGCAATGTTTGCAGGTCTCGCTAACGGGGATGGTGATCGTTAAGGGAACTACTTATGTTAACATGAACCAAGTGAACTCCAACGAAGATCTTTATGGAACCCTCTTGTCTGATAACATTATCGGAGTTGTCCACGATCACTACATCAACTTCTATCTCGACATGGACGTTGATGGCTCAGACAACTCGTTTGTCAACGTTCATCTCCAGAGAGCATACACGAATGGAATGTCGCCTAGAAAGAGCTACATGAAAATCAACAAAACCATTGCTGAGACTGAGAAAGAGGCGCAAATCAAGCTGAAGTTGAACGACCCTTCAGAGTTCCACATCATCAACCCTAACAAGAAGACAGAAGTGGGGAATGCCGTCGGATACAAGTTGGTTCCTGCAGGCACGGCTGCTAGCTTGCTCGATCCTGAGGATACTCCGCAGAAGAGAAGTGCCTTCACCAACAACCAAATTTGGGTGACCCCTTATAACAAATCCGAGTACTGGTCGGGTGGCTTGTTCGCCTACCAAAGCCATGGCGAGGATACTCTTCAAGTATGGTCCGATAGGTAAACACTACTCCTATATACATTAATCTCCATTTTTAGCAATGGCGGATCCAGAATTTTGGATTTGAGGATACGAAAAATAATAAATACAATATTATTTAATAAATGTAGATATATCTCAAATTTCTAGGGATACAAATAATTTTTTTCACCTAAAAATTGATGGAAAATTTTCAATTTGGGGGTACAAGTGTAACCCCTTGTACCACTCTAAATAGTAATGTTTGTTAGTCCATGAAACTCTAATTTTTGTAACTTTTTATGAAATTTGATTTTTGAAAGTATCACAAGACTTTCCATTGTTACTAATATGAACTTCATGCAGGGATCGACCAATTAAGAACAAGGACATTGTGTTGTGGTATACACTGGGATTCCATCATGTCCCTTGCCAAGAAGATTTTCCGATCATGCCTACTATCTCGTCCGGCTTTGATCTCAAGCCAGTTAATTTCTTCGAGAGGAATCCCATGTTAAGAATCGCACCTTACACCGAAAACGAGCTACCGGTTTGTAAAGCTGCTGCTTCAGCTTGAAAATCTGCGTGTGATGGAGAATAGCCACAAAGAGAGAGTGGTGTAAGCTCAGAGTTAGAGGACGTAAAAAAAAAAAGACAAAATTGTAACGTCTTTCTTTTAGTAGAAGAAGATCTAGCACATTGCATTGAAAGTTGTAATACCAATTGCTGCTATTCATCTTCTTGAATATAGTCATTTGTCATTTGTCAATCCATCGATCATTTGAGAGCCAGTTTCAAAGGATATACTGCACCAGGTTCGGCTTATGATTTCACATATACTGATATAATTGCACGCGTACATCTCAAGGTCATAAACTTATTGGAAAAATGTGTTTTTCGTCCAGTAACTTTACCATTTTTTAGTTTTGGTTCTATTGACTTTTAAATTTTGATTTTTGTTATGTAACTTGCATACTTTTTGGTCCTTTTAACTTTAAATTTTGATTTTCATCCTGTACTTGCACACTCTTACTACTTCTTGGTTTTGATTCCTGTAAGTTACAGGACGTAAATCAGAATTTAAAAGTCAATAGGACCAAATGTCGAACATGTATAAGTTATATGACGAAAATTAAAATTTAAAAGTCGACAGGATCAAAACCAAAGAAATGATAAAGTTACAGTGGCTTAAAACAATCATTTTCACCAAAATTACGCTTGGTTGTAAATTATTCAATGGGAATAGAATATCTTTTCGTCTATGCCCCTAGAATATTAGTGTAAGAATCGTTTTCATAGTGGTTACATCACAAGTATTGTGCTCTAATTTGGGAAAAAAGCGAGACAAAAGAATGTTATAGTGGTGGTGGAGAGGAATGATTGAAGAAAAACTATTATAGGAGAAAAAAGGTTAATCAAAATTGGGTAATGTCTTATTTAAAAAAGTGGCAATGATTATTTTTGTTCTCATTAATCACCATAGTTGTCTTATACTCGTTCCTATTGAGGAATTTTCAACGAAACATGCGCTTAATAACTCTCCTACTTGTAAATCTGTCAGAATTTAATAAGAATATTTGCACATTAATTAAAAATCTAAAGCTGGCGAGAAGTTCGGCCAACATATTCATTACTGAAATAACACACATACTACATATTTTCTAGTCATGATGAGATAGATAACATTCACCATGAAATATGGCAAGTTTTGAATATCTTAATAAGAGTATCATTCCAAAATGCATCAAAAGAGACTTTCAATCTCACTGCTCATAATCAAGTTTCTAGTCCTTGTCGTTTCTCTCAAACTACCCGGACTCTCCAACCACCGTAAACTGCAGGAAAGCAAATAAGTGTATAATTATATGGAGCATGCCAAGCGTAATTCGATATTGAAAAATACAAGAATAATAATCCGCATTAATCCAATGTGCATGTATAACAACCACTTCCATAAAGAAATACTATGTTTTCTTTTTCTGATGCTCATGATGGTGATTAAATTTTACAATAAAAAGATGCAATATTGATTGTGGAAAGATAAAACTTATGACTTTATTCCTCACAGAAGATTGGACAAGTGACAATTAATAACAAAGAGAGTGTTCTTGAGTATTGATAATTGGACACTACTGCTACTAATTCTATTAGACAATTATAAGAACTTTTGACACGCGGAATCTATACTAGTAATCGCTTCTATAATCCCTAAACACGCGAAATATGTAATCCAAAACAACTAATCTTGTGCATAGAACTGCGAAATATGTGGTAAATTTAGCTGACTTTTACTAAAGTACTACTACAAGCATGAAAATCAATATGTTGAATGTAAGGAGTGATTAACAAAAGAAAAGAGAAAGGGTTCATCATATAAAATATCATGATTTAAAAGATCATGCATCGAATTGTGAATTTTAAAAACTCATGTGATTAAAAAACGCAAAGAGATCGTGATTTATTTTGTAATTAGCTACGAAAAGGACGTACATCACATGTTCATGTTCTCTTGCGCAATTGAAGATGTAAGTGATGACTTCTTAGAGAGTGGCCTTCCTATTCTCTTTGAAATTCCACAGCTCCAAAACCACATTACATCGACTCGGGTTGTATTCTTGGATTTCCTTCAAGGCCGTTCCAACAACATCAAACACTTCTTCTCCCCATTCTTCCTTGAGGCCCACTAGCAATTCATCATCCTCCTTGACCACATTCTACATTGAGCACCACCATTTATTCTTTCAGAACAAAGAAGGTTAGCTAATGATACACAAAATGACAGGCTTGGTGAATCTCATAAGACCATATGGTTCACTTGAAATGACAGTATGGTATAATGGAGTCTTTCCATATCCACGCGGTATCTATCAATTTACATGTAAATAAGGGTGTAAGTGAGTTGAGCCACCAATTTGAATTTAATGGAGTTGAGCTCGAGCCACTTGAGTAGTTCTCGAGCTCAGTAATGCTAGGCTTCTCATACTCGTGAGCCTATTCGAGCTTAATTGAGTTCACATACTTTTACCATTTTACACATAATACACAAATTATTAACAAATATATTCTAATTATGAATAAAAAATATTATACTCCCTTCGTCCAATTTTAATTAGGCAAATAGGTTAGGCACATGTTTTAAGAAATATTAGTTGCTTATGTATAAAGTAAATGAGTGGAGTAAAAGTAAAGGTATTGTTGTCAAATCATTAATAGAAGAGAGAAAATCGGTTAAAAAGAGAGAAAGTCAAACGGCAAAGTTATTAAAAGACTTGCTAGGTTAAAGTGAGTCTATTATTAGCATAATTACATGCATGACAAAGTGGTATAACTCAAGTGGTTAAGAGCTCTATGATCCAAAGGTCATGGGTTCGAGTCACCCTTTGCCCGATAAAAAAACATAATTACATGCATGCTTCCATCATATGATTGTACCATTGCTCCACAAGGACCCTTGCGCTTACGCCGCACAACGCATATAAATCGGCCGCGACTACATTAGCACAGACTATTTTCGTTAAGACACCAGCCGTGAAACTACAAGAATACTGATTAGATAAAAAAGTGAAATGCTCAAATCCATAAAGCAAACAGAGTTAAACATCTTGGAAAAGACAAAATAGACAGATATGCACATTTCATAGGATGAATTGATTGCTTGAGCTATAATTGTGTCAATTGTTGTTTAATTGAAATAGAGTAGTATTCTAATTGATAATTTTTATTGTGCTTTTTGTGTGTCTATCTTCTTGATTTTTCTTTAACAATCCTAACTATAAACGAGAGTGCGTTAATATTATTCGGGATTAATACACATATATGATCGTATGTGTTGAATGCTTAGTAAATCGAAAGATGCTTCACATTTAGAACATTCATAATTAGGCGTTGTATGTTTGATAGAGATATTAAATGTATGATGGTTTTTGTTACTGTATTTAGGTTAAGCTTCAATTGGTGCAATTATAGTGGCAATTAAGGATTCCTTAGTTGAAATTATCCGAAACGTTCCATTCACCTAGCACTTCTACGAAGTTAGATAGTCGTTTCTTCCTTATAGCATTGTTCATTGTTTGAGTGCATTTTATATTTCAATTAGTAGTCACTTGTAGATTTATTAGTGAAGGTGTGCGTGAGTTTTTTTTTTTTTTGCGAGAATGTTGTCACGAATGTTGGCACATTCGAAAGACAACATGCATTTAAAATAAATATAGAAATATACAGCGGAAGTCTTAACACTTTGCGGGAGGAATATCAAAATTTTGTATAGACTATGAATAAGTCTATACCGCCAATCAGGCGAAATATCACTAGTAATTGTTAAGTGATACAATCGGTGAAAACATAAGCCACACCGTGAATGGATCTATGTATATAGTGACTAGACGTTGATCAATCTAATCTATCACTAATACCAATAAAGACCCAATGTTGAGTGAATGTTGGAACATTCACCAATGGAAGTATCGAGTATGAAACATACAATAAATTCTATAATATATGCCAATAGACTATGCTAGATTGTGTTTCCTCAACTTCAAGTTTTAATCTTCATAGCAGCGTGTATTTATAGAAATTTGGACACTCTTAGTGCTTGAAGATAACTTCCACATCTCCCTTGAAAATAGGTAACTTCCTTGTAACTTCCCCATGTTCTTTTCAACTCCTCACTCTTGCCTTTTCAACCGCATGACTTCTCGAAACCGCCATAAGTCTTCAAACTATAAAAACAAGGCATTGAACAAGACATCTCGTGGGTTAAGGGTTAGTGGAAGTGGAAGGACGAATTCTTATGTTGTGACCACAATGTTGGGACATTCTCGAGTAACACTTGTCACTTACATCAACAATCTCCCCAATTCGGCCTTTCTACCGGAACACACCCGATGTTTGTACCATTGAACGAGAATGTGTACACAATAGAGATGAGTAAATAAATATCAAGTAAATGACATCTCATTACTTAGCCGTAACTAACAACATTAAACAAAAAAATCACTAAAACATATGTTACGAACATAACATAGACTTAACACATGACTAAAACAATAAACTAAAAATAAATCGAGCAACATGAAAAATCATACGACACAATATATGAACATTAACAAATACTAGACTCAAACATCAATAAATATCGGAGCAAACAAAGAAAATAAATAATAAAATAAAAGCAACACGAATAGAACATAAAGAAAACTAATATCTAAAAGGTTTAAAACACTTAACATGAAATATCAAAACAAATACCTATACTACTATAAGTTTATAATAGACACGTCATAAAAACAAAAATTAAATTGAGTCTTTACAACAATAGACAAAGCTTATATATGAAGATTAGGAGAGAAATGGGCTGTTTAGTTTAACAGTGCATCTTGCAGTCCGCACGAACTCCCCTTTCTTCAAACTTCTCCATTCTTGAAAGCTCCCCTCGCTCGGATCATCAATGTCCCCAATCATCCAGTCATCATACAAAGACACCGAGATCTTCATCATCCCATCCGCATCTATTTTCTCAAAGCATCAACGTCCATGTTTGAACTGTTAGGTCCATCATCATTGTTGGTTGGAATTGTGGGTACATCATCCGGCACATTTTGGGTATCTGTTCCCAACTCGATTCAGAGCCGCACTTGTCCCAGCCTCCAGAGATATCGGCATCTCGGTCCTCCAGCTTCCTCCAAAGACGCATTCGTACCACCGTCATCTCCATCACCGGCAGCAGACGGCTCGCAGTAGTATCGGCGCTTGAGCAAAGAACATCGTGTCCTACTCCCCTGTGATGAGAAAGCAGCTTCTCCCAGCATCCGTTTCTGCATTTCAAGATTGCTTAACAAACATTTCAAGTTAGAAATTGAATTATCCGTCATTGCGATCTGATCTTGAATGAAATGAGGTTGGAGTTGCGGAATGTTGGCAGCGTGTATGCCAACATTTAGCGGTATATCGTGTGTCTGCTTCGGCAGAGCCTCAGCCGTGCATTCGGATCTCCGATTGGAAGATCAATCACCCTTGGACCAATTCTCGTAACATGAGATATCCCAGGACTTAGTGCAAATGAGCCGCTAATCTCATTATTTTCTCTACGAAATCCTTGAGCCGAAATCAACATGTGAATCGACTAGGATATGGCAACAACCCTATGCTTGATACTCCCGAATATGTCATCATATTGTCAAAGATAGTCTTTCCAAGATTAAACCTTCTAAGATGGCCAATCTTGTACATTAGGACAGCTTGCTCAGAGGTTAAGGTGGTTGTGTTTGATGAAGGCAACCAATTATAAACAATCGGTTTGTGAAGGACATTGTATATGCTTGTCAAGACTGGGAATTCATTCTATATCTCCACACAAGAATCCTACCCCGGTGATTACACTTATCACTTCATCCAAATTATCCACTGTGGATCCTCATCATCTCTAGTTCTCAAGAAAGAATTAATTATACTGGAGTCACCTCTATAACCTTTTCCCTAAATTTCACTTTCCCATAGTGTTTCGAATTCACTTGAAACTCTTATTTTCGATTAGCATAAAACTCATATACCCAATCAACTAAGTAAGGTGTAGCAAATTGGAGTGAATGCATCAAGGATCTATCGACAAATACCCAATCGATTCATAGAGACAAAATCATCCATCTTAATTATTATTTCCCCAACTATCAATCTAGTTCTCAAAGTCCTAAATTTATCACTATCAACACCATGATAACTATCATCGAGAATCGAAGAAGACATATGCAGAGAGGAATCGGTATGTACCTCATCGATTTTGTCTTACTAGCTTCTAATGAAGAGGATTCAGACTCGAGAGGATGATGTTTCCATTGGTGTGCCAACATCTTTCGGCACATCCTCGCGGTTCATTGTGCTTTTGCTCCTCCTTTCCAGACGAGCGGTCATTTCCGCCAATGTTTGATTCATTTCGTAATCCTCGCACTTCCCCTAGGGCTGAGCACCGGAGCAGAGGCTTGACCACTGGTTTCCTTTTCTAGGCTTGCTTCTCTCATTTTCTCTTCGAAGAGTCGAGTCGAACACTTGAATCGGTTTTGAAGCAACACCATCATTGATTAGGGTGAATTATTGCATGTTAATTGTGTGCTTAGTTGTCTCAATTTGATATGATTTTCATGTTAATTCACTATTATTTGGTCCAATTGCACTTAATTGTTTGATTTAATATTTGGGGATTTTAATGTGTAGGTTTGATGCCATTTTGAGTGCAAATTGAGGATATTTGTCGTCATCAAATTAATGGATCAATTACATGGTTGGAAAGAGGGTCGAGAGACGGTCGTAACGCAAAAAGAATGAGGTCGATCGGAGTTCGTATGAAGGAGATATGATCGAACGAAGTTGGGACGGTGAAAAACACAACTGCCGCATACACCCACTGAATCAGCGAATACACCCACAACTCATGAAACCATCACACCCACGAAATTAATGAATACACCCACCATCTTCCCCAAATCCACCGTCGCGATACCTCTCTCACCAGCACAAACCCAATCTGCGAATAACACCATTTTCCGATCAATCATGGCAGCCACCAAATACAACACCAATCACCGCCACCCATCATCACCGTCAGCGCCATCAATCGCCGCCGCCCACAAATCCGTTCACCACCGTACAAAACTGTGACCATCGCCGGCGCCGTTCATCATCATTCTCCAGCCGCCGTCGCGCTTTCAGCACCAGCAACGCCCTCCGCCTCCGTCGTCGCAAGCGCCGTCGCGCGTCCAGCCTCAGCGTCGCCGTCGATTCGTCGTCACTATTCCAGATCCATCACCGCCATAACTCGACCCACCACCATTCATTCCTCGACCCGAGTTGATCCTCCATCCGAGTTGAGACAATTCAAATCTTCCAGAAAGTTTTTGTACTCTGTTGATACAATCTCGCCTCGACTCGATCAGCTTTCCCTCGGTCCGAGTTGAGCGGCGTTTCAAGCGGAAAAGCGTGATAACGTTTTCTCTCCCAGCGTTTTTTATGTTTCCATCGGTCAATCGGAATGCGACACGTGGAGGGAATATTCTTTTGTTTTAAAATCAATTCTCCTCAGATTTAAAAGGGATTTCAGCGTAGAATTAAAAGGAGGAGCAGATTTATTTTTTGGAGGGCGCAAGGATTATTCAGGAGAAATTAGAGAAATTAGATAGAAAAGGGGATTAACCCCTACACACACTATTATACCTTTTCACACACACATAGATAATTTTGCATTTCTTTATCATTTTGAAGATCAAGACATGGAATCTTAATGTTTGGACCCTAATTAGGTGATATCTTATCTTTATTTTCTATTTTATTGGTTTAATTTCTTGCAATGATGAATGCTTATTTTCTTGATATTATGGGTTTAATTTCTTTAATTATACTTGGCTAATTTCTCAAGTGTTTGGGTGTTTGGAAGCTATTGATGATTGAATTATGTTGATTAATTGAGTGGGTAATTTCAATTGAAGGTTGATTGATTGAATTGATGAGTTTTGCATGATCTATTATTTGATTTAGCTTGAATTCCATGTTTAGTATTTAATTATTGCAAGGATACTTGGATGATTAGATTTCTAGCTTGGTTGAAGGGTTTAATTGGATAATTAGAGTGGATATTGTGTAACGCAAGGAGACTTGGTTAACTACATTAGAATTACACCAATTCACATTAATTGCTTAGATTAATAGTCGGGTAATTAGTGAGGGGACAAAAGGACGTACCTTAGTAGTGAAGATTAATCACGCTAGGGAAACCTATTGACTCGTGAGAGAATCGGGAAGAACGGGACGTTGGCCTAATCAATTCTTCATGCTTTAACGAAACGTGACTACTAGGCTTACCAAGTACGGTGTTGTGTTTTCTTACTTGAATTGCCCTTATCAATTTGCCGACGAGAGAGTTACTATTTGGTTTTGATTCGTGTTTCATAGTCCATAGCCGAAGAACACCCGAACACATCTTTTATCTTGCTTGAATTTAATTGTCGTGTTAGATCGTTGTTGCTTGTTTATCGTTATTTGAATCCTAAATCTTGTTGAATGGCTTGCACTACAATTATGACTAAACTAGTAGATTTAGGGCTATCTCCCACTTGATTCCCGTGGATTCGATAATTTAACCCGGTACTTGCTCGCTACACGATCCTCCTACACTTGGGAGGTGAGTGCTAGTTTGCACTTATTAAGTTTTGGCGCCGTTGCCGGGGAATTAGTGGTGTTGAGATAACTTAGATCGAAAGTTGAAAGTAGTTGATAGTGCTTTTTATTTTTGTTGTTGTTTTATCTTGTTTTGGCTTGTCTTTAGAAGATTTTGATACTTGGTGTTTTCTAGGTGTGCATGAACACAAGATCAAGTGGAATTGAACCAATTCCCTTGAACTTGGAGATCGAAGCCACCGCAAGAAGACGTAACCGAGAGAGAAATCGAAGAAGAGCTCAAGCAAGAGCAAGAGCAAGAGCAAGAGAGATGGACAACAATCATCCCGTAGTTGAAAGGCAAGAAGGAGAGATGCAAGGGGGAATGTACGGAGAATTCGTGAGTACTTTGAGCCCCGGTGCAACTCCATTATGATGGCATAGTTCGTCCACCCTTGACGGTTAACAATTTTGAAATCAAGCCTGCCCTTCTTCATATCCTTCAAAGTAAACAATTCGGAGGTGATCCCAAGGAAGACCCCAACCGCCACATAGCTCAATTCTTGGAATATGCCGATACCGTCAAGATGAATGGTGTGAGTGAAGATGCTTGGAGGGCTCGATTATTTACTTTCACACTAAGGGATCGAGCAAAGGATTGGATAGCTTCCCTACCTAGGGATAGCTTGGACTCATGGGAGACCTTGAGCAAAAAGTTTCTTCTAAAATTCTTTCCACCTTCCATGACTCTTCAATACAAGACCACCATTGCTCAATTCACTCAACTTGAAGAGGAGAACATACATGAAGCATGGGAGAGGTTCAATGGATTGCTAAGGAAATGTCCACAACATGGCTTCATGGATGAGCAAATTGTGAGCTTCTTCTATTATGGATGCCTTCCATTTTCAAGGCAAACTCTAGACTCTTCGGCGGGTGGATCTTTGTTCGACAAAACCGGGAGAGAGGCCAAGGAGTTAATTGAAAATATTGCTAGCAACACGGCTAGTTGGCCTACCGAAAGAAGGGGATCGTACAAAATTGCCAAAGTGGAGGAGAGTGAAACGATAAAGGCCCTTGCCAAAATAATGGAACAATTGGCAACAAAAGTGGATGAATTCGTTGAGGTGAACAAAAAGGGGGTGATAGGAGGAAGCATTGAAGCTCCTCAAGTTGCTAATCATGTGGAAGAGGTAAGCTATATGGGAAGACCATCATATCCTCAAGGGAACTTCCAAGGTAACAATTCATTTCCTAACCAAGCCCCTCCACAAAATTACCAAAACCGATATCCCAACAATCCTCCACCAAATTTCCAAAATCAAGCCTCTCAACCACCTCCATATCCCTCAAACAACCCTCCATATAATCCCAACTTTCGAAAGCATGAGAACTTCTCCTACTCAAACCCAAAAGCCGCCATTACATTGCCTCCGGGATTTGATCCGGTGCTCGTGCCCCCAATAATGAAGGAAAGCCAAGTTTGGAAGATCTATTGGCAACATCAATGACCAATATGAACAACTTCATGGGCCTTGCTAAAGAGAAGTTTGACAAGATGGAGAACACTATGGGTTCTTTGGCCAATCAAGTGAAGAACCTAGAATTCCAAATTGGTCAAGTGGCTTCTTCAAGTGGTGGAAACCAAAGGAAAACTCCCTCTACTACGGAAGTGAATCCTAGGGAACATTGCATGGCAATTAAACTTCGTAGTGGTACTCATTATGAAGGGCCAAGCATGCCGGTAGAAGAAGATGGGGAGAAAGTTGAGAAGGAGGTAGGTGTTGAAGACGAAAAAGAAGTGGAGAAAGAGATGAGTGGTGAAGAAGAAGATGAAGGAAGAAAAAGTGTGAAAGAGAAGGAAGAATTGAAAGAAGAGAAGAAAGAAGAGAGAATTCCCAAGTGGAAAATAGCAAGAGAGTTGAGAAAAGAGAAAGAGAGGAAAGAGCTTGAAGGTGCCAACATTGAATGTGATGAATGGGGGTGCCCAAGACTTATGTTCCCCCACCATTTCCTCAAAGATTCATGAAACAAAAGCTCGATGAGAAATTCTCAAAGTTCTTAGAAATCTTCAAGAACGTAAACGTCAACGTACCTTTGATGGAGGCTCTTGAAGAAATGCCTACGTATGCCAAATTCTTGAAAGAGTTGATCACCAAGAGGAGAAAAGTTGATGAGTGTGAGATGATAAGTCTATCCATGGAATGTAGTGCTCTTATTCAAAAGAGTCTACCTCAAAAATTGAAGGACCCGGGAAGCTTCACTTTAACATGTGAGTTGGGTAATGGTGAGAAGAAGAAGGCTCTTTGTGACCTTGGAGCAAGCATAAATTTGATGTCATTATCTATCTATGACCGTTTGAAGCTCGGTGACCTCAAACCAACCCACATGGCCCTACAACTAGCCGATAGATCATTCGTTCATCCAAAAGGAGTTGTAGAAGATGTGGTGGTGAAGGTGGACAAATTTAGCTTCCATGCAGACTTTGTGGTGATGGAGATGGAGGAGGACCCCAATATCCCTTTAATCCTAGGGAGACCGTTCTTGGCTACCGGTGGAGCTACAATTGATGTGAAGGATGGGAAGATCAAGCTCAAAGTGGATGATGAAGAAATCTCATTTTCTATGAACATGAAGGATCCTCCAAAACTAGCTCCATACATTCTATACTCTCTATCTCTCATTTTATTGATGATTCTCATGATTCAAGCAAGTGTAATGTTGCTAATGATATCTCTCTTGGTGTGCTAGGTAAGAAAATGAAGAAGGAGAAGAATTGGTTTGACAAGAAGAAGAGAAGAAACAAAGGAGGAAAACATCATTATGCTTCATCTTCCATGGAAGTGGGTGGAGTGAAGATGAAATGGATTGCAAAGAGTTGAGCGTCTCAAGCTCCGTCCGGCAAAGGACGTTAAAACTAGCGCTAGATGGGAGGCAACCCATCGTTTTCTTGCTTTCTTTGCTTTTGTTTTGTGTTGCTTTCAATAAGTGTGTGTAATCTTTTTGTGACCCTTGTAGGAGGTCGAGGTGTGCAAGTGAGGCTTGGTGAGTTACAAGCTTGAAGTTGAGAGGAAGTGAAGACCTTACGGTACCACACCTTCTCTAGACTTAGACTCGTCTAAGTTTGGGGGAGGTGTGCCTCTTTCACCCTTTTCCATTTGCACCGGTGCACCTCGTGTTTGGGGCTTATACGATATATCTTACTTGTACATGAATTTTGAGATGAGCTTACTTGTGAATATGCTTTCTTGTTGATAGTTTTGGATTTCATTGTGGGTAGTTGTGTACAACTTCACCTAGCTAACTACATTTGCCAAACTTTTAATTGCTTTGCAATGAAAAAGTTTGGGGGTGTGTGTTAGTTAGCATTGCTTGTCGCACCAACTTGCCTCTCATTTGTAATGAGAAAATTTTGTGAAAAATTTTGTGAATTTTGAGCTTTAATGTGGATTTCACTCTTATCTTTGAGTTTATTTGATGAGAAATTGTTGAGGTGTTATGCTTGGAGGTATGTTCGTGGCATATTTGTTTTGATTGATGGACATGGTGAGCTTGTGATATGATATCGAGTTGATTTGTTGCTTGATTCTAGCATGAGAAGTTGTTTTGTGATGATGAGTGCGATGTAGAATGCTTATTCTCTTTGCTAATTTTAAGCCCGTGAGCTTTTGAGCCTCTTGAATCGTGCATGAAAAGCGGTTTGATTCCTTGTTGAGTGCATCATTTGCGATTGTGCATGCTAGAACTTGCCTATAGACTTGTTGAAGTTGAGTTTTTGTGTGGATCTATGAAGATGATTTGAGGCCATGTTTGATTTGTTAAGCTACTTAGCCAAATTTTACCCCACCAATGTCATTGATTTCCTTAGTAAGCCAATTTGTGCCTTAAAGCCTTATTCTTTGGCAAGCTTGTGAAATTAAGCCATTTTGCCTATCTTTATGAGCCTTTGTTCCCATATGTTTAGTAGAGCATGATTGTTGGCAATGAATGGTGAAGTGAAATTGAAAAAGTGTGGTGGTATGTTTGGGATAAGTATGTTGAGATGAAAAGAAAAAAGAAAGAAAAGAGGAATGAAAAAAATTGAATTGAGAAAAGAAGTGAAAAATCATGAGAAGAGAATTCAATTTGAGTATGAATGAAAAGAAAGTCTCAAAAGTTGTTGGTGGTGAATGTTATGTGAAAAGATTGAAAGTGAAAAGAAAGAGTGGTGTTTGTTGAAATGAGGTGAAAAATTGCATTGAATTATATGTTCAACTCTCATTGCTCTACTATCATCGAGTCACTTCTTCCAAATTCACTCACCTCATCCAAAGAGCCTTCATTACAACCTCTTGAAAAGACCTCGTTGATTTGTAGTTGATGCACAAAATGAATGATTGAGATTGAGTTTTGTGGCAAGTATATGGTGTGTATGGTTGTAATTTGATGATTGAGTACTTAATTGCCCTTATACACTTGTGTGATGAGAGATACACTCCTTGGAAGGAGCATTGAGAAAGCATTTGAAATTGCATCTTGTCAAAGCATGACATTTTTGAGTGTCGGTTGAAAGTGACATTGAAAACTTGTGTTCGCTAATGAGTTTGATTGTCCAAAATTCATCTTTTTGCCATGTGACATAGTTGCAATCAATTCACCCTTTGTGCTTATTTGTTTCGTTGCAGGACGAGCAACACTTTAAGTTTGGGGGAGTTGATTAGGGTGAATTATTGCATGTTAATTGTGTGCTTAGTTGTCTCAATTTGATATGATTTTCATGTTAATTCACTATTATTTGGTCCAATTGCACTTAATTGTTTGATTTAATATTTGGGGATTTTAATGTGTAGGTTTGATGACATTTTGAGTGCAAATTGAGGATATTTGTCATCATCAAATTAATGGATCAATTACATGGTTGGAAAGAGGGTCGAGAGACGGTCGTAACGCAAAAAGAATGAGGTCGATCGGAGTTCGTATGAAGGAGATATGATCGAACGAAGTTGGGACGGTGAAAAAACACAACTGCCGCATACACCCACTGAATCAGCGAATACACCCACAACTCATGAAATCATCACACCCACAAAATTAATGAATACACCCACCATCTTCCCCAAATCCACCGTCGCGATACCTCTCTCACCAGCACAAACCCAATCTGCGAATAACACCATTTTCCGATCAATCATGGCAGCCACCAAATACAACACCAATCACCGCCACCCATCATCACCGTCAGCGCCATCAATCGCCGCCGCCCACAAATCCGTTCACCACCGTACAAAACTGTCACCATCGCCGGCGCCATTCATCATCATTCTCCAGCCGCCGTCGCGCTTTCAGCACCAGCAACGCCCCTCCGCCTCCGTCGTCGCAAGCGCCGTCGCGCGTCCAGCCTCAGCGTCGCCGTCGATTCGTCGTCACTATTCCAGATCCATCACCGCCACAACTCGACCCACCACCATTCATTCCTCGACCCGAGTTGATCCTCCATCCGAGTTGAGACAATTCAAATCTTCCAGAAAGTTTTTGTACTCTGTTGATACAATCTCGCCTCGACTCGATCAGCTTTCCCCGGTCCGAGTTGAGCGGCGTTTCAAGCAGAAAAACGTGATACGTTTTCTCTCCCAGCGTTTTTTATGTTTCCATCGGTCAATCGGAATGCGACACGTGGAGGGAATATTCTTTTGTTTTAAAATCAATTCTCCTCAAATTTAAAAGGGATTTCAGCGTAGAATTAAAAGGGAGGAGCAGATTTATTTTTTTGGAGGGCGCAAGGATTATTCAGGAGAAATTAGATAGAAAAGGGGATTAACCCCTACACACACTATTACACCTTTTCACACACACATAGATAATTTTGCATTTCTTTATCATTTTTGAAGATCAAGACATGGAATCTTAATGTTTGGACCCTAATTAGGTGATATCTTATCTTTATTTTCTATTTTATTGGTTTAATTTCTTGCAATGATGAATGCTTATTTTCTTGATATTATGGGTTTAATTTCTTTAATTATGCTTGGCTAATTTCTCAAGTGTTTGGGTGTTTGGAAGCTATTGATGATTGAATTATGTTGATTAATTGAGTGGGTAATTTCAATTGAAGGTTGATTGATTGAATTGATGAGTTTTGCATGATCTATTATTTGATTTAGCTTGAATTCCATGTTTAGTATTTAATTATTGCAAGGATACTTGGATGATTAGATTTCTAGCTTGGTTGAAGGGTTTAATTGGATAATTAGAGTGGATATTGTGTAACGCAAGGAGACTTGGTTAACTACATTAGAATTACACCAATTCACATTAATTGCTTAGATTAATAGTCGGGTAATTAGTGAGGGGACAAAAGGGACGTACCTTAGTAGCGAAGATTAATCACGCTAGGGAAACCTATTGACTCGTGAGAGAATCGGGAAGAACGGGACGTTGGCCTAATCAATTCTTCATGCTTTAACGAAATGTGACTACTAGGCTTACCAAGTACGGTGTTGTGTTTTCTTACTTGAATTGCCCTTATCAATTTGCCGACGAGAGAGTTACTATTTGGTTTTGATTCGTGTTTCATAGTCCATAGCCAAGAACACCCGAACACATCTTTTATCTTGCTTGAATTTAATTGTCGTGTTAGATCGTTGTTGCTTGTTTATCGTTGTTTGAATCCTAAATCTTGTTGAATGGCTTGTACTACAATTATGACTAAACTAGTAGATTTAGGGCTATCTCCCACTTGATTCCCGTGGATTCGATAATTTAACCCAGTACTTGCTCGCTACACGATCCTCCTATACTTGGGAGGTGAGTGCTAGTTTGCACTTATTAATCATCGTGTTTCTATTTCTTTCCTTTCTCTCGAGTAATCGACCCTTCTACCCATAGTTCGGTAAGAACGACGTTTCGACCACATCCCTTGGAGCTCGACGCCGACGAACAGTTTGAAAGCGAGTAGTGAGCTCACCGGTGTTAGTCGAGTCGGTGGATGGGTCTTTCATTGGAGCATCTCATGGTGATCGAGGTGGCGTAAACAGGAGGTGTTTGTCTTGTTGAAAGTCCACCTCCACGTCTCCGACCTTGACGACAGGTATATTATGCGCTTAGTGAGGGTTTTGAAAGCATAGACAATTTGATCAGCGGTGGCTCCTCCATCTAGCTCGACTGTCATAGGGCGTGTTTCGAGAACGGGGCTTCGCTAGCTTCACCGCCATCCTAATTTTGTGGCGTTCCGCCCAAATTCGGATTCTCGGTTGGTTGCTCGACGGGATTCTCGGCGTGGGTTGGCGATAACGGCACATCCATCGACTCCAACCCTAATTGATGCGGGTGATGTCGGGATCGGTGCGCCAACACTGCATACACATTCTCTGCGGCCATTGTAGCTAGGAGTCGAAGGTTTCGTGAAGAAGACGAAGTAGCAGGAGAGGTTGAGTGTTTCGATTGTGAAGGTGAAGAGCCCTTTCGATCAACCATGATAATTAATACCCTGCAAACACTATTCAAATTATATTAATTAAATAATCAATTTGAATATTAATAGGCTGAAGGAAAAATAATATCAAGAAGTATAATTAATGATACCTTCAAACACTTGTGCTTAATTTTGAAACTATGATATAATGTGTAGAACACACTCGAGCATTAAGGACCTTAAATAGGGAAGAAAAGATAGTAGAAGTTGTGATCACATTGGGGTTAATCGAATAAGATTTAATCACATCCCTAAGAAATAGGGCATTACCGAATGTGTGGAAGTTAAAGTTTAAACATGCTAAAAACCGCTTGAACTAGATAAAAAAATAAGCTGCACAAAATAAATAAATTAGACTATATAATATTGCTGGGAACAATTTAAAATAAATAAATCTCTATAAAATAATATTCGGAAATTTTCAAACTCGTAAAGGTAAATATACATATGAGAACCAGAATGTTATTCACAAAGTGTCGGCACACACACTTCTCAACACAGTTTTACATGAAATTAATTCATTTGTGTTGCACTATATTTTGCTTTTCTCACTTATTCACATTGATCCATTTTTCCGTAAGAGATCATCGTAGTTGTCACTCCGTGTCCCATAATTACTCAATGGATTGTGAATATATTGATGTATTTAAGTCACCTTTTGAAAAGAGTACATCGTAGTCGCCAACTCCGTGTCCCATAGTTACTTAGTGACATAACATCTAATTGTGAGTTTATTTAATTGCATTTGAGAGAAGTGTGTCCAGACTGATATATATTAATCACGAGTTCTAATACTATTTACACAAGGGAGTTCGAAAACACTAAATATTACAATACTTAGAAAAATTTAAATAAATTATTCTAGTGTTGTTACAAATGTTGGCACATTTGTCACAACACACCCAATATAGGTCTAACTTGTGCATAAACCTAAAGATTTTCTAAGAGAAGAAAATCTCTCATTATCACGGGCTTTAGTAAAAATGTCTGCAATTTGTTTCTCGGTAGAAATGTATTCCAACTTTACAACTTCCTTTTCTACAAGGTCCCTAATGAAGTGGTGTCTAATACTTATATGTTTAGTTAAAGAATGTTGCACATGGTTCTTAGATATATTAATTGCACTTGTATTGTCACAATAAACGGTAAGAGTATTGCTCTCCAAACCGTAATCATCGAACATCTTCTAAAGCCATAGAAATTGAGTACAACAATTTCCCGTGGCTATGTATTCGGATTCAGCCGTAGATAGGGAGACACAATTTTATTTTCGGCTATGCCAAGAAACAAGATTGTTACCCATGTAGAAAAATCCTCCACTTGTACTCTTTCTATCATCACTGTCATCCGCCCAATCGCATCACTATAGCCAATCAAAGAACAATTAGTGTATTTGCTATACCATATTCCATAATCACATGTGTATGCCACATATCTAATAATCCTTTTAACCGAATTCATGTGAGATTCTTTAGGATTAGCTTGATAACGAGCACATAAACAAACACTAAACATGATGTCCGGCCCGCTAGAAGTCGGATACAAAAGACTACCAATCATCGATCTATACAATGTTGGAGTCAACATTTGTGCCAACACTTGTCTTTACACAATTTTTGTGTCGATCCCATATGTGTCTTCATGTGTTTAGCATTGTCTAAACCAAACCTTTTCACAAGATTTTTGGCATATTTACTTTGACAAAAGAAAATACTATCTTTGCATTGTTTAATTTGAAGACCTAAAAAGTAATTCAAGTCTCCAACCATCGACATTTCAAAGGTAGTGGTCATTTCATGCACAAATAATTCAAGCATTTTCTCACATGTAGAACCAAACACAATGTCATCAACATATATTTGAGCAATCATAATGTCATTTCCAGAATGTTTCATAAACAAAGTCCTATCGGCTTCACCTCTATAGAAACCGAATTCAACAAGAAAATCGCTTAATCTACCATACCATGCCCTAGGTGCTTGCTTCAAACCATATAAAGCTTTCTTAAGTTTATAAACATGATCAAGAAATTCATGATTCTCAAACCCCTTACGTTGTTCTACATATGCTTCTTCCATATGAATTCCATTTAGAAATGCGGCCTTGACATCCATTTGATGCGCTTTTATATCAATGTAACATGCAATAGCAAGTAATAGTCTTATGGATTCAATTCTAGCAACAGAGCAAAAGTCTCATCAAAATCAATTCCTTCTACTTGTGCATAGCCTTGAGCAACTAATCTAGCTTTGTTTCTCACAACATTACGATTCATCAGCTTTTATTTTTGAAGATCCATTTGGTACCAATTACATTCACATTATCGTGCCTAGGTACAAGTAACCAAACATCATTCCTTTCAAATTGATTTAACTCCTCATGCATTGCATTAATCCAGCTTTTTATCTTTTATTGCTTCATCAACATTTTTCGGTTCATTGTGAATGAAAACATTCAAAGTTCACCTTGTTGCACATAGATGTCATACAGATAGATCTTACAACATATCTTGCATCAAAACTCAATTTTCTCCTTATTTGTACACCTGATTGTGGTTTGCCTATGATCCAAGTTGTGGATAGGGTTGTATACGAATCAAGTACTTTTGTTCGATTCGGTATTTGTGCTCGATATTCGATATTCGTATTTGAAATTTTATGATTCGAATTCGTTTACAAATATTCGATTTGATTCGATTATTAAACAAATACAAAATTATGATATTCAATTTGATATTCATAAATATTCGATTTGATATTTAAATATATATTATATAAAAATATATATTATTTTTATAGTAAATATATAAAATCTATATATTAATATTGCATATATAAATTAAGGCTCAGTTATTTGCACCACATATTTGATAAATACACCACACCACTAAAATAAAAGCACTACCATTTTTAATAAATACATCAATTAAAAATCCATTTTGAAATAGAATACCCTAATTTTCTCTATTCTCGTTTCTCTTCTTTTAGTTTTTTTAATTTATTTGAAATATATGATATTTTTTATGAATAAACTGATTTTAATTATTTTTGTTTTTTTATTTAGGAGTAAGAAGAGTCTATTCATGTCATGTTGTAAACAACTTGAATTTGGTTTGTAAAATCGATGGAAGATTAAATTCTTGTTATGTAATTTGATAATTAATTTTTTTGTTTTGTATTTGATTATGTAACTTTTGAATTTGTGACTTGTATTGTGAATTGAAACAACAAAATCAATTTTGAATTGAATACTCAAAGAATATTGATTAAAACATGTTTCGATTCGAATATTCGATTCGAGTATTCGAATAGTTACAAAAATTCGATATCAATTTCAAATCGAATATAAATCACATTTACTATTCGAAAAATATTCGAATTCGAATTCGATATTCAAAAATTTAACGAATACAAATTCAAAACAATGGTATTCGATTCGATTCGATTCGTATACAACCCTAGTGTGGATGATTTTTGAGAATTACGAAGATAGTATCGTAGCAAGATAAGACATAGTTCTCGTTAATTTCTGGATGTTGAGGTGATGTTGCTTTTGATGTGGGCACATTTGTATCAACATTCTCAATCGATTCAAAAATATCGTAACTTTGCATCCGCTCAATAAGATCGATTACATCTTCTTCAATGGTATTATCTGCAAGACTTTTGTCAAGTTTGGAAAACCAGGAACATTCAATGTACCTATTCCAATGATTTTACCTTTTGAACCTCCTCCATATGTAACATTTCCACCATCATAAGCCTTATAATCGGTGAGATAACTTTCCTCACCGACACTCACTATCAAAATACCATAGTCCCTAACACATGCTTTTAAAGAGGTGTAAACAACATTACATATAGAATTTGGCTTTCTCACCCAAGTAGATTTTTGAACTGTTTGTTTGAATGTTGAACAGAATGTGGCAACTTTTTCAAAGACATTTTAGCAAATTTCTTGTCCTATCTCATCCTTAAACAGCTTCGCTGCTTGTAACCCTCAAGAAACAATAATGACAAACATCCTTCTTTTCAGTAATCATTTTTCAAATTTTCGTGTTCAACAAGGTTTTGTAAACACAACAGTTTATTACCATCATAACCAAAACCATGTCTATTAGTGCTTCCAATTGTTAGTGCCTCATCAAGTTTAAGTGAACTTTCGAATATCTTCAAATTCGGTGTTGTGCCTTTGAGCTGCTTCTTTGAGGTTGCATATCTCCAGATCTTTCCTTGTCGGTATCACCTCAAGCTTTATTACCAAATCCTTTTGATATGACTCTTCAATAGTCATGTCCTCAAGGCTTTCTCGAGTGGATTCCAACTCCTTTTCAAGCTTTAGATAACCGATCTAACAATTTTTGCAAACATTGTTAGAAGTACTGTTTTATCTACACAAGAACACGAGAAACAATTAAATTCTCAAACTTCCAATAGTTCCTCAAATGTTGGCACATTTGACTCGACATCGAATCATCCAAGAAATCATCAAGAGTATCGTCATATATAATTCTTGCGGAAAAAACATATTCTTCATTTTTATCAATCATCTTCACAATCGACTCATCACTTAAGGTAGCATTGAAATTTACCCTTTTTCTCAAAAGAGTGTTGGCACATTCATTAGCATAATGACCAAAACCAGAACATGCATCACATTTAATATTTTTCCTATATTACGGATCATATTTGATCTTGTTACCTCTATCAAACCGCCCGCATTGATTAACATTCCTATTTTTATCGTGCAATTGACGTGAACTACCAATCGATCTCTTTCTTGATTCTTAATTTGCAAATTATTTCTAAGTCTATTTGCTCTCTTTTCAAAAACGCATTAAACCGCTTAGTTAAGAAAGCAATGTTATCGGCATTGTCGGCTCAATCATCAATAACATCTTCATCAATCTATTTCAAGAATAAACGGTTGTTTATCAAGACTTGAAGATGTTTCTCCTTTGAAACATAAATTTTCTTTTCAGATTTCTCATTATCTCTTTGAGAAAAATTCATTTCATACGTTTTCAAAATACTCACCAACTCATTTTGTGTAATAGAATCAGTATCTTTAGCTTCCTCAATAGCACATATCTTAGCATCAAAACATTTAGGAACAGTTCTTAAGATTATATGTTGGTCCTGACGAGATGTGCAAGGAGGTGGAAAGTCTAGAAGGGGGTTGAATAGACTTTCCCACACTCAAAACTTTTTACAACTTTTCGTGAGCCGAGTGTGAGGTTAGAAGACTTTGAAGTCTTCTGCAGCAAGGTACTCAGAGTGTCTTGTGTGAGATCGAGACTTGGAAACTTCGAAGTCTTCGATGGTGCGAAGCTAATCTCGTGTGTATTTGAAAAACCCTTTTAAAGAAAACCTTCTTAAAGATAGAAGACTTTGGAGTCTTCTACAGCAAGTTTGATGCAGTTTGTAAAAACAATGAATGAGCAGATTATAAGTATGAATGCAGTAAAGCAAATAAAGACACAGAGATTTTTATAGTGGTTCGGATATAACAATCCTACGTCCACTCTCCCCGATCCCACAGGGGTCTTACTATCCACCGAAATCGGTCTTATCTCCTCTAATCTCCTTGAGGATTCGACCACAGGAAGTTTAACAAGTTCCCGCCTTGGTACAATCAAAATGATCCTCGAGGGTTAGCTCTTAGATCGAAACAATCAACCTTTTCTCGTACGCAGATAATGAAAGGTGATTTACACTTCCTTGACCAAAAATAAATCTCTTAGGAAATTCAACGTGATGATTGATTTCTGGTATGAAGAATTCAGCGTGTATTGCAATGAGTGAAGGAGATATTCTTGATGTTTCTCGTGCGCGTATGTTCAAAAATCCTTCACTTCGCTTTTATGATCCTCGATTTTGACTAGCCGTTAGGCTAATTTGTCAATCGTGTCTTCAAAGAAATGGTAAGTAATCGTTGGAAGATTTGTTTGACTTTGGATAATTGATTATCCGATACCAATCAATTATGCTGTGATTGATCTTGATTGATAATCAAATCTTCACTTGACTTACTTCGGATATCTTTGAAATATCTTTCTTTCTTTAGTTAACCCCGATGATTTTCTTGAAGTCAACTCTAGCAACCTTACACCTTGCTCCAAAGACATCTCAAAGTTTGTTGTAGCATGAATATCAACCTTGCTATCTTTGCTTGAGCCTTTCTTAATGTAACTTCTTTTTGCATAACTCTTATCATCTCTTCTTGATCTTCGCGACGCCCTTCCAATAGACTACGACCGAGATTTCTCTTAGATCTTTAAGTCTTCTTATCAAGCCTTCGCTTCTCAACCAATATGAAGCTTCGTGTTAGGCCTAGCAAGATTAACTATACAAAGACACAAAGCCTATCTAGATCAACAAATGACTAATGATCCAAACTGTCCTATTACACTTAGGTTTTGGGAACATCATCAAAACATACAAATTCAAATCCTAACAAATTCCCCTTTTGATGATGTTAAAACCTTCTTGAGAACTCGCAAGGGTATGCGAAAACAAAACAAGAAGAGACCTAAACAAAACAAACAAAAACAGATGACAACGAGAGGTTATCTTAGCGCAAAACATTCACTTCTATTAATATGAAGAGATCGGTACATCTTACGTAGTGAAAAGCAAAAAGAGCAAAAGATAACAAAAGAAACAAAAACATCATCGGGCTTCCCGTCCAAAAAACTAGCTACCCAACCAGCAACCTTCATATCTTCCTCGTCATACCTTGAAACCTGTTGGAACATTCAGCCACTCGTACACTCTGTCATAGAGTTCCTTGTTATCTGCTCCAATAGGTGGGCCGACTCACCAAGCAGATTTTGAGCGTCCTGCGAACACTCACCGGTCAAACTTCCCATCTCGTGGATCGGGAGTAGGAATCTTTTCAAATTCTCGCGCTTGAAGGTTTAGGTTGAATTCCACGTAAGCTCTCGTAATATCTCGCCCAAAGATCACCGTGCTTTTCCTCCATCCAAGCAAAGAATGTTTCATTCTGTGGCCCCGACGCCGATACTTTTACTGCACATAGTATGAGCAGATGAAATCTCTCTTTGCTGCTTTCCAATCCTCAATCCTCTCCTGAGGACAAGAATCATCCACAAATCCATCAGATTGTGGGGGAGGATAAAATCTTCTTCACCTCTGCTCCAGCAGCTTCTTCCCTTTCTTACTCGCTTCTTCCTTGACACCGCAGGTTTTGCAGTAGCTTTCTTCGGTATAAACCGCTTCTGTTGCTGTCCAACACATCCACTTCTTTTCCTTGCTTCCCGAGTAGTTTGATCATCTTGTGACTATCCTTCTCCTCCATCCTTCTAGTTTCTAAGTCGAAGAAATGCTTCCTCATGCAACGCCTCTAACTCTTCTTCACAGACTTCCCTTCAACGTTTTCAGACATCTTAACCAACCTTCTCCTTTTCAATGGTTGAGAACCTTGACCTTCATCCATTCCAAAGAGACTCTCGCAACGCTCTTTTCGATTCTGCTTTTTCTCTTCGCTCCAAATGAAAACTTTCAACCTCTAACCTATCTTTCAAATCCTTCAATTCTTTACCCTTAGCCTCATCTCTCATCAGCCATCTCGCTTCAATCGGCTTTCCCCTTTTAACATCATTCAAAAGAGGGGTCCAGCGACCTTCCATCTCGGTCATCTTGGCAAGAATATCCCGTCTCGTATGCAAGAAACTTTTCCGTAAACTTCTTCACTTTAGCATACTCACCGCTATTGGAGAAGCAATCTTCTCATCGATTTTGAGCATATCTTTGAACAGCAATGACGATGTCGGCCGTAGCTGTAGCCGTCTCCGTCGATTTAGCATTCGCCTCTTATGCCGATCGCAATTTGCTTTCCCATGTCCAGCATAGATGATTGAATAACCGCATTCTGATCAATTCCTTCTTTTAAGCGTGCTTCCATGGCACCGAGTCTCGTCAATCGATCCTCCATCTTTGTCCGAAATTTATCCTCAACCGTCTCTCTTTCAAAGAACACCTTCCCGAGAGTAGCTTCACTTTCTCACCTTCACCTTCACACTTTCAATGTGCTTTCTAACCTCATTTATGTTGTTTAACATCATGCCGAGAAGAGTTTCGATGATAGTCTCCTGTTGCTCGAGAAAACATATCGGGCAGTTTGACGGATCAAAGAGGGGGCCGTGCGAATGGCGGCCTCGATGTAGGATTTTGACGACTCAATAGACTCAGCAAGAGGAGTGTATTTAGCAGCCAATACAGAAAACATTAAAGCATACTGTTGTGTTAACTCAACAAACTTTGAGGAGTAAGAGTTATACAAGTCTTCATGAATGACAACAGGCATAAAATTGGGCAAACGTACGAGATGTAAAATCGGGAAGAGGAGGAGGAATAAAAGATACACCTTTCTGATTTCATCGTCATCGTAAAGGGAGGAATAGAGCCCTCTTACGCAGGCTCCGGTTCATCTAACAATGAGCAACAAGGCAAGCAATCGATGATCTCGTAGTTAGATCAAATGCTCGCTACTCCAGCCTTGGTCTCGTAGCTCAAACTCCCATAAGGAAAACTCATTGTGTCCAATCTCATTTGCCAAAAGAATGAGATCATCTATTGCTCCAAGCCTTGCATTTTTCCATACTAAGATATCTACCAAAGAAGTTATGCTCCTCCGGAAAATTCTCGTAGTCCTGGGAAACTTGCCGGCCCACCCAAATAACACCTCATCCATCAAACATTTCTCAAACGAACCTCGTGATCTACCAGCAAGATCTATCATTTGAACTGAATCTATCGGATCTGCTTTCGATCAAATTTTCTCTGTGATCACCCTCAAGAACCTGGGTGCTAGGCTCAAGCGGCACCCATACCCGCAACCTCATCGCCAACTTCCATTGGTGCGGCAAGCTTTGAAGAAGAAGGAATCTCGGAAAGAGAGGGAAACGGAATTGGTACTGCTCCTCCTCACTAGCGGATTCATGAGAAACCATCTCTTCAAAGATCCAAAATCGGAGAATCATCAACCTCCATTGCATCCACCACCGATCCTTTCTTTCCGGGGAGATACCTTAGGAGGCATCTGTGCTCCTGCACGTACATTGCTCACGAAATCTTTCCGGGTTGCCACGGTGAACCTCTTCGCCTTTCTCGTGGTAATTGAGAAATCGGAATCGATCCTCGCTACTGAAGACTTCAAAGTCTTCTCCCGAACTAGCGGCCTTGGAGCTTCTTTGGGTTATCCGAGTCCTTTACCATCGCCTCGTTCCCAATATCAATAGCCTCGTGAGCAACCGCCAAGATCGGTAACACCTCAAGAGCTCTTCCGCATCTACAGCATGATCATCATCATCATCGAGAATCGGGAGGACCACCGAGCTCCTCATCCTTGTTCAGCATAAACTTTGCTTTAGTGTATGGTTTTGTCCACTTAGGGTCCCACGCCGTGTTAGGCATCATCCTCTCCAAAGAAGACGTAATCTTATTCGACATAGAAACATACTGCTCCACACCCCCAAACCTTAACCTCTGGATGTCCAACCACCTCTCGTCCGAAAGAACCTATTCTTTTCCTTGGAATCTCAAAGAATTTATCGACCCAATCACACTCGACTCCATCCACAATCGCCTTTAAAGCACAAAGACGCCTCGACTAATCGAGTCCATACTGCGGCGTTCACCAAACATCACCTTCACCATGATGTCAAATAACAATCTGTATTTCCGCTTGAGATAGGCTTTCTTCAAATCCGACACATGATGACGACATGAAGTTTTAGCTAGAGAACGAAAAGCTTCGAGATGATTTTCCGCCATATATGACTCTGGATCAATGCCTTGAAGAGACAAACCCAAGTGTTCATGAATATCTGCCGTCCGATGGTCAAACTTTGACCAAATATCGTTGTTTTTATGTTGTTCCGTCCGAAATCACCACGAACTAAATCGAACAACATAGGCATCTAGAGTCCGTCGTTACGAAGAATGAGCGAGCGATCTTGAAACAAACCCCTATCGGATAAGAGATTTAGAATCTCCACCGCTTCCCGCTGTCCAAGAGTCCGAAAATCCACCGATAGTTCACCGCGCACTTTCTCGAAAAGAGCCAAAGGATCTAGAGTCTTGTGTTTCCTCGCAACCTTTTTCAAGATGAAGATTGTTTTGGTGCCATTGAAAAATAGAACAGAGAAAGATCGAGTTTCGGAAGAGCGAAAAAAAAAAGCAGAGAGAATAAGGATTAAGGAATAATGAGAGAGAGAGAGAAAGAGGGACGAAGAAAAATAATTTATAAGAGAGAAGAAGGAAACCGCTAAATTTTAAATTACACAATAAAATATGAACGTTGATTTGCATATTGCACGATCGGATCGAGCGGTTACGGATTCAACGGTTCGAATTCCGAAAAGTGCGTGTCCTCACTTTGGATTTGAAAAGGTATTTTCCAAAATTAAAAGATTTTTGGGTCCGCGAGAAATAGGATATAAAATAATATTTTTAAGGAAAACTTACCCCATAAATTGCCGTTGAAAAGATTTGATTTGTGATTCACATTATTACTTTCCAATGCCGAGGATAAACTCGGGAATAAAATATTCAAAAATTTATTTAACCATACAGTACTAAGGAATATTTTAAACCAAAATATTTGACAAACAAATAAACAAGAGCAAAACAAAAGAGAGAGAAACATATCGTCGAGTTGATATTGTAATCAATCGATACCACCGAGTAATCGTAGTAGCAAGCTTTAGAACTTTCTGCAAAGAAGTTTTAAAGTTTTCTTGACAAGCTTTATCTTCTCTTGACAAGTTTAATGCTTTCTTCAAAGAAGCTTAATATTCTCTTCAAGAGTTTCAAACTTTCAGCAATATGGTTAACACGTTTTCCTGGATCCAAGAGACCCAATTCTACACATAGATCTCTAAACCGTGCCTCTGCAATGGTTTCGTCGAATATCTGCTCTCTGTCCGATCTGTATGAATCTTTTCCATTCGAATGTTCTTCTTTTCGACGTGATCTCTAATAAAATGATGACGTATATCCACATGCTTGCATCTTGTGTGAAATCTTGGATTACGAGTAATAGCAATGGCACTGTTGCTATCACGAATATAGGAGTTTCTTTAGCTACAATGTGATAATCTTGTAATTGTTGACTTATCCAAAGTAATTGTGATCAACAACTCCTGACCATATATTCTCGTACAGAGTTGACGTAGCTCATCAAGTTTGCTTCTTAGAAAACCAAGAAACCAGCTTACTTCCAAGAAATTGACATGTGCCCGTGGTTGATTTTCTATCAATTCTACAACCACCATAATCGAATCAATATCCACCGAGTTCCAGTTGTCATCGCAGGTACCAAAGACCTACATTTCTTTGTACCCTTGAGATACTTCAGAATTTTCTTTGCTTTGCATCCAAATGACTTTTCTTTGGATTGGCTTGAAATCTAGCGCATACTCCAACCGTGGAAAGAAATGTCAGTCCGCTTGCCGTTAGATACAAAGAAGGAACCAATTAAACCTGTACATGGTCCGATCAATACTTTCACCATCCTCATCTGGATCCATCTTGTAGTTTGTTACCATCGGAATCTTTGCATCCTTGCTTGTTAACATTCCAAACTTTTCTAGCATATTCTTGGTATACTTTGCTTGGTTTATGAATATTCCTTTAGAAGTTTGCTTGACTTGAAGACCTAGGAAATAATTCATTTCTCCCATCATAGACATTTCGAATTTACTCGCATCCGCCTTGAATTTCTCACAAAGCTTCTTGTTTGGAGATCCAAAATGATGTCATCCACATATATCTGTATTTAATAGAATATCTTGTTCTTCTTCAATACGAACAAGGTTCTATCTATCCTTCCTTTCTTGAATCCATGATCAAGTAAAAATTGCGATAGTGTGTCATACCAAGCTCGAGGAGCTTGTTTCGAGTCCATATAAAGCTTTCTTTAGACGGTAGACTTGATCTCCTTGAACAAAACCCGGAGGTTGTTCAACGTATACCTCTTCAAAAGGACTCCATTCAAAAACGCGGATTTTACATCCATTTGATATACTACGAATTTCATGTATCGCGTATGCAAGGAATAATCTTATCGCTTCTAGTAAGCTACAGTGCAAATGTCTCGTCATAGTCAATTCCTTCTCGTGTGAGTAGCCTTGTGCGACAAGCCTTGCTTTATTTACGGTGACTTCATCTTTCTCATTTTTCTTGTTCTTAAAAACCCACTTCGTGCCAATCACTTTTTGATGTTTTGGTCTATCAACAAGTACCCACACATCTTGTCGTGTGAATTGATTGATTCATCTTGCATAGCTTCTATCCAGTTTGTGTCCAACAAAGGTGCTTCTTCAATATTCTTAGGTTCTTGTAGAGAGACATAATGACTAAATAAACCATCTAGGTTTATTTTCCTTCTTGTCTTTACTCCATCTTGAAGATTTCCTAAGATTAAGTCACTAGGATGATCGGTCATCCAATTTCTTACTGTTAGATACGTGTAATTCTTGAAGATATTGTTGGAACATCATCTTGCGTCATTCCCCCTTGAGTTGACACATTCACATCTCGGTGTTACGGGTGAATCATCGGCTGACCTTAGAGGTTTCGTCAATGAGACTTTGTTTTGTTTGAGTCTGTTGCCATGAAGTTTCCGATCTTCTTGAATACGAGTCTAAAGTAGGTACTTGAACCTTGACATATCTTGTCTTATCCTTGAGTTCTAGTTTCCCAAATCCTTACGCTAGAGATTCTTCTCGGTCCTTTGTCCTTTCCATAATTCATATGGTGTCTTTCCATGTTCTTTGGTCGCCAAGCTTCGATTTTGAGTATAGCATGCCGTATTCACAGCTTACGCCCAAAACCTCGAGGAACATCATACTCTGCTAGCATTGTTCGGCAGACTTCCTTGAGTGTTCTATTTCTCCTCTCAAAGAACACCATTTTGTTGTGGAGTGCGAGCCGCAGACGTTTCATGTTGGATTCCGACTTCTTTGCAATATGTCGCTATGTGAGAGTTTAGGAATTCTGTTCCTTTGTCACTTCTAATCTTTACAACATTTTCTCCTTTCTCGTTTTGTAATCTCTTGATGGTCAGGTAACCTTGTGATGGTTTCATTCTTCTTGAACATAAATATCACCCAAGTGAATCTTGAATAGTCATCCACCACCACCAGAGTATATTTTCTACCACCGAAGCTTAGCGGGGATACAGGACCAAAAAGATCCATATGGAGTAATTGTAATACTCTACTTGATGTTGGTACGAAACTTCCTTAAAAGTGGCTCTAGTTTGTTTTCCTTTTTGACATGAGTCACATATCGATCTTTTGAGAAAACTTCATTTGGTAAGCCTTCTACAAGAGATTTCTGGCTATCTTGTTTAGCGTCTTGAAATTTATATGGTGAGTCTCTTGTGCCATAACCGGTGACCTGCAAGTACTCTTTGCAACAAGGCATGTATTACTAGAACATTTATGAAATTCGCAACATAAACATTGCCCTTTCTCGGGCCGGTTAAGAGCACACGATCGTTTAAACCACTAAGAACAACACACAGAGAACTAGAAAACTTAGCTGAATATCCCTTATCATGAATTGCGAGACCGAAAGCAAGTTATGTTTTAATCCTTCCACATAGAAAACTTCCTCAACACGTACATCTCCAATGTATAGAGTCCCAACACCTTTGGTAATCCCAAAGTTATTGTCTCCAAATACCACACGTGGGTCATTTTGTGATTTTATTGAGCTCAAGAGTTGCTTATTTCGGTCATATGCTTGAACACCCACCGCCGATGTACTGCATAAGATTTTCAAGAACTTCTCTTTCATGCCCCACGGCGTCTTGCACGTTTAGTTAAGTTTCAGGTACCCTTTAGATTTGGGTCCTTGAGAGTTAGCACAGATCTTTAGGAATCCATAGGAATAGACTCTTCTTATCATATTCAAGATCTTATCCTTCTTCCATACATATCAACATAGACAATCTCATCCTTTGGTGCCTTCTTGAATGTATGCCTATGGGTGTCATTTGTGTTCCTTCTAGAAGACTTGACCCTTCCGAGGTCTTACGTATGGAGTGATCGATCATTTGTGCAATGGTTCGAGGGTTTTGATGATAAAGTACGTTCTACTTGAGCCATCAAAAGATTCATATCTCACAGCACGAGATGACTTAGTAGATCGGTTAGCAAGCTTTGAAGTTTGCTTAGGTTGTGTAGTCTTGGTGAGACTGTCTCCTCGAGAGATGATTTCGGATGAAGTCTACTTTTCGACCTTGCCGAGGTTTCTTAAGTTGGGATTCCCCTTATTTTGATACCTCATCGGTTGTTTAGGTTGTTGAGTATAACTACTCTTCTTCCCATTCGGTGGTTTCTTTGGGTCGGCAACCTTTTTACCCTTATCGGTAGGTTTAGGTTTGGAACCCTCTCCTACCAAATCATTACCCTTAACATGTGTACTCTTCTTAAGTACACTTGTTTGAACTGTGAGGATTGGGCAATGGTAAAACCAATTCCCTTCTTTACGTTAGGTGTTTGAGACGATTCAACTATTGTTTGAGCGCATGAGAAGCTTTGTTCGGTTGATCCAACCTCAAACTTAAACGTTCCTCACTTGATTTTATACGCTCATGCTTTGATGGAAAAGTTCATCGAATTTTGCTTGTAGAATTTTCAATCGATCGAGTTTTCTCAAGATTCTCAGCAAGCAACCTTTCTACCGGCAAACCCTGTTCAATATACTTCATTTTAAGAGTATTTAACTCTTACGAAGTTATCTGATTAGAATCTGTTAGTGTCTCGAGATGTCTTGCTAATAGATTCTTGTGTAAATCGATCAATTTCTTCTTTCAAGCTCACATTCTCCTTTTCCACACGATTGTAAGCATTTATAGCGGTTTTGAGATCTTCCATTAACTTATCAACAAAGTTATGGTCAAACTCTTCTGCAAAAGAAACACGAGAAGCGAGACGAAGAGCGGGAATCGAAAGTACCTCATCTCCTTTTGCCATAAGACACAAATCATTGTCTCAAGAGAAGTCGAAGATAATGTTGAATCACTTGAAAGAGTATCCTCCTCTTGACCACTAAAGCACGTTTGTCACAAACTTCTCGTTCCTCATCAATCTCTTTTCTTCTCTTTCTCTTGGAGTTAGATCTGGACAATCATAACTAAAATGTCCCGATTTATGACAATTATAGCAAGCATCGCTTCTTGAAGATTTTCTAGGACTAGAATCCCTTTTTGGAGAAAAATCTCTTCTTCTTGGGCTATCTTCTCTTCTTCTTTCTCGGAGTCTTGAACCTTGTCTTCTTTGGAGTCTTCGATCTCTTGTCACGAAGATTTGTTTTCGGATACGACCAGATTTCTTTGTATTCTTCCAATATCTTCTATATTTCCCAAATTTTGAGTTCATTCTATCAAATTTTAAAGTCGGTAAAGCCATCTGTTCTTTTAAGCTTAAATCCTCTCCAATAGGCTCTTTAGACGTGATTTGAAGTGACCTTGAAAGCAACTTCCTTTCCCGTGGAATTTGAATTCCCTTCATCCTCGTCTTCTTCTTGTTTCAGATCATATTCATGAGCTTTCAAATGTGAGAATAGCTCATGATGGTCGATCTTGCTCGATTCTTTCGTATCCTTAATCACTGTAATCTTGACTCTCCATTTGCTAGTTAGAGATCTCAATATTTTGTTGTTGATCTCCTTCTCGGTGTATGATTTTCCCAAGGAGCTTGCTTTATTGATGATATTTGTCGGTCTTAAGTCCAATTGATCTATCGTCTCATCGGGTTTCATCTTGAAGGTATCAAATGAATGTAGAATGGACGCAACTTGTTCTCTTTAATCTGCTCCGATCCTTCACACATGAGTGCTAAAGTTTCCCACATTTCTTTAGCAGATCTTACATGTCTTGACTTTCTCTGTAAGCTCTCTAGTTAATGTCTCTATGATCTCTGTCCGAGCAACTTGATCAAGATTAAATAGTTTCCTTTCATCATTTGACATTTCACTCCTTTTCTTTTCAATCTTCTCGAGTAGATGCTTCGCTCCACCACTCCCGAGAACTTCTTGGTTCAAAGTAAAACTTTATCGGTCCATCTTCTAGTGTCTCGAGCATCCTATCATGAATTGCACCAAGATGATTTTCCATGCGGAATTTCCGGTAGTCATAGTCTTCAATAGAGAACTCTGGTAGCTTTCTTTTCTGCTCTTAAGGGAACTCATATTAGCAATAAAAACAATTATGCAATGAATGCAATGAGTTTTATGAAAACGGTTTTTCAAAAACGGATGCATTCAGATGACCACAGGTCTTTCCTCAAAGACTATTGGTAACCAAAGTCGGTGGTCGGTTGAACCACCGCTCGATACCACTTGTTGGTCCCGGACGAGATGTGCAAGGAGGTGGAAAGTCTAGAAGGGGGTTGAATAGACTTTCCCACACTCAAAACTTTTTACAACTTTTCGTGAGCTGAGTGTGAGGTTAGAAGACTTTGAAGTCTTCTGCAGCAAGGTACTCGAGTGTCTTTGTGTGAGATCGGCAGACTTCGTAAACTCGAAGTCTTGATGGTGCGGAAGCTAATCTCGTGTGTATTTGAAAAACCCTTTTAAAGAAAACCTTCTTAAAGATAGAAGACTTTGGAGTCTTCTACAACAAGTTTGATGCAGGTTTGTAAAAACAATGAATGAGCGATTATAAGTATGAATGCAGAAAGCAAATAAAGACACGAGAGATTTTTATAGTGGTTCGGATATAACAATCCTACGTCCACTCTCCCGATCCCACAGGGGTCTTACTATCCACCGAAACTGGTCTTATCTCCTCTAATCTCCTTGAGGATTCGACCACAGGAAGTTTAACAAGTTCCCGCCCTTGGTACAATCAAAATGATCCTCGAGGGTTAGCTCTTAGATTGAAACAATCAACCTTTTCTCGTACAGATAATGAAAGGTGATTTACACTTCCTTGACCAAAAATAAATCTCTTAGGAAATTCAACGTGATAGATTGATTTACGGTATGAAGAATTCGGCGTGTATTGCAATGAGTGAAGGAGATATTCTTGATGTTTCTCGTGCGCGTATGTTCAAAAAATCCTTCACTACATTTTTATGATCACGATTTTGACTAGCCGTTAGGCTAATTTGTCAATCAGGTCTTCAAAGAAATGGTAAGTAATCGTTGGAAGATTTGTTTGACTTTGGATAATTGATTGTGCTGATACCAATCAATTATCTTTGTGATTGATCTTGATTGATAATCAAATCTTCACTTGACTTACTTCGGATATCTTTGAAATATCTTTCTTTCTTTAGTTAACCCTCGATAATTTTCATGAAGTCAACTCTAGCAACCTTACACCTTGCTCCAAAGACATCTCAAAGTTTCTTTGTAGCATGGATATCAACCTTGCTATCTTTGCTTGAGCCTTTCTTAACGAGAACTTCTTTTTGCATAACTCTTATCATCTCTTCTTGATCTTCGCGACGCCCTTCCAATAGACTACGACCGAGATTTCTCTTAGATCTTTAAGTCTTCTTATCAGTGACCTTGATTCTCAACCAATATGAAGCTTCGGTTAGGCCTAGCAAGATTAACTATACAAAGACACAAACCCTATCTAGATCAACGGTGACTAACGAGATCCAAATTTGGTCCTATTACACTTAGGTTTTGGGAACATCATCAAAACATACAAATTCAAATCCTAACAATATAGCTTCACCAAGTGCTTGAGATTCATTGAAAATCTCAGTGATTCTTTCATTGTAGGAGGATATGGTCTCATCTTCCTTCATCCTTAGATTTTCGAACTTGGTTCCAAGCATCCGCAACTTTGTCCTTCTAACACTCTCAAATCCTTCACAATGTTACAGTAATCTCTCCTATGCATCTTTTGCGAGATACACAATTAGAAATTATTTTGAACATGGAAATATCCGTGGAAGTGAATAAGGCATTGAGAGCCTTTGAATTGAAGCTGGCCGTGGTCACCTCATCATTTGTCCATTCTAACTCCCTTTTGATTTGAACTTGATTGTCGGTGCATTTGGGCTGTTGGTGGAGTCCATCCGGTTAAAATACTCCTCCATGCACGTTCATCAATAGATTTGATGTACATGCGCATCTTAGGCTTCCAAATTGCATAATTCGTACCATCAAGAATTGGTGGTCTAATTGAGCTGTCATAGGATATCCCATCTCAATAAATCACACCAAACACATGATCAAAACTCGGGATAACGAGTTCAACGGCTCGTGTCAATTGAAGGTGTGCGTGAGTGTTTTTTTTTTTTTTTTTGCAGAATGTTGTCACAAATGTTGGCACATTCGAAAGACAACATGAGATGAAAATAAATATAGAAATATACTGGAAGTCTTAAACACTTTGCAAGATGGATATCAAAATTTTGTATAGACTATGAATAAGTCTATCTCGCCAATCGGCGAAATATCACTAGTAATTGTTAAGTGATACAATCGGTGAAAAAATAAGCCACACCGTGAATGGATCTATGTATATAATGACTAGACGTTGATCAATCTAACCTATCACTAATACCAATAAAGACCCGATGTTGAGTGAAATGTTGGAACATTCACCAACGGAAGTATCAAGTATGAAACATACAATAAATTCTATAATCTATGCCAATAGACTATGCTAGATTGTGTTTCCCTCAACTTCAAGTTTTAATCTTCATAGTAACGTGTATTTATAGAAATCTGGACACTCTTAGTGCTTGAAGATAATTTCCACATCTCCCTTGAAAATAGGTAACTTCCCATGTTCTTTTCAACTCCTCACTCTTGTCTTTTCAACATCATGACTTCAAAGCGCCATAAGTCTTCAAAGCTGTTAAAACAAGACATTGAACAAGACATTTCGTGAGTTAAGGGTTAGTGGAAGTGGAAGGACGAATTACGATGTTGTGACTGACACATTACGAGTAACACTTGTCACTAACATCAACAATTAGGACAAAACCAAAATTGCTTCAATAGTCGCAATACACCTTATATTCTAGGGACTCATTGCACTCGCATCCCTTGGGTTCAATAAAACTTGGTGTCTAAATTGCTTACCACGATTTTGCACAAACATTAGGGAGGTTAAGAAAATACATTTTTTGGGAGTTGACCATATGTAAGTGAAGGGTATAATAGGAAAATCATGTGTATGTAAAGTAAGAGATTAGTTAATTGAGTTGAAAAGATAATGACATTGATGTAAATAAATGTATATTGTAAGAGTGTTAAAAATGAAAGGAGTTTCCATTTATATGTGTGCAAACAATTGTTTGACGGATGAATAAGGTACATATGCAAACATCTATTACGGGAGGGAGTAATAAATTAGTCATAAATTATTCACTCTACCCTCTCAAATTAAAGCAACCCCATTCTAATAAATTTGAATGAGTCATTTACCCTCACCTTTATATTTTTTAATACTAATAAACAATTTTTTCATTAAAACTCGTGTTATTTGATTTGAAACAATAAAAAATGGAGAATAATATTTATTAACAAACATGTGATTTGTATGATATACATATAGTCAATTTAAGCGGATGAAAGGTAATAATAATAGAATAATTTCTAAGATAATAGACGAGGTAATTACATATTCATAAGTGAATGCGATGTAGAATAGATTGTTAGTACCAGATTCCAGATAGGCCATATTAATTTACAGCTAGCCTATAACTTCAATACAGAAACTTGGGGAAGGAGTGCACGCAGAAGTCGCGGCCCTAAACTGCGATTTTTGAGTCAAATATTTTAATATTTAAAGTTAGCAGCAAGACCGTACGTAGGTGCAGGTTTTGATTGGAGCAGTTACATCCACGTCGGCAAAAATTAAAGTAGACAAAATATCTTGTACGTTGGAAAGGTTGTCAAAAATCTAAGCAAAAAAACATGTGGTATAACAAGTGCATGATGCAATTCAATAATTCATTTTGGTGGGTACAACAAAATAGTGTTTTGTCGAAAATCTAAGCAAAAAAAAACATGTGGTATAACAAGTGCGTAATGCAATTCAATACAGATCCAGAAATTGTTTTTTTTTTTTTTTTTATAGAGGGGCACAATTAAAAATTTATTATATTTTATTACTTATATTAATATAACATAAAACTATATATATAAGTAGTATTTTTTAAGAGTCCATAACTCTAAGATACAATATTAGAAGTGCTATGACTCTAAGATACAATTTTTTAAAATTACTAAAATTTCTGATGTTTTAAGGTACCCTCCCCAAAATGCCCTTGCTTTTACTTTTTTCAAACAAAGACACTTTTTGATTTCGATCTTTCACCTTTTTAGCTTGAGCTTGTACTGCTTCCATTTTTTTCATGTTTTTTCTACATATTCTAATACACTTTTTTTTCCATTATTTTTCTCGCACATTACATTATCCATATTTCAGTTTCATAATTAACATCTTTACAACGAATTTTTCGAACTAATTTGATAGAGCCGAAATGTTTAACAACATCATAACCTAACCAGAATGTGCGTAAATCAAATAATTCAAAATTTACATTTATTTGAAATCAAATAATTCAATTACATTAATTTGAAATTAAAAAATTCAAAATTTGCTCCAATGTGCGGAAAAAAAAAACTTGCACATGTGCGAGAAAAAAAAAATGTTGCACATGTGCGTAAGAAAAACCCACATACCCAATGTAAAATAACATCGATCCAAAGTAGAAAATCAACAATCAAAATGTAAAATAACATCGCACCCACCGAAGTTGAGCATCACCGCGCGAGCACCATCCCGTTGGCTCTATCTATGCCCCGCCACAGACGCGTTGTAGAAACCATTGTTATCAACATTTGTATACAAAGAGGAGAGCGTGGTGTTCGAGTTAGCACCAAATGTGCTATTTCGGCATCGAATTTGGGCCTGTGCTAGCAGTGTCTGCTGAATGAAGATGGTGAAGGCAACAAACAAGGATCTCATCGTCGCCGTCTCGGGCCTTCGTCGGTGGTTCGTTTGGAGTACGCCGTCGCCGTAAATCGCGATCCTCCTCCATTGCGTCACCGCCGCAAGTCACCGTGAACCCCTTCACCTTCATCTCCGTCAACGGTGAGTCGCCGTCCTCGGTGAGTCAGCTGCAAACCCCTCTGTTCCTTCACGCCTCCTCGGTTTCCTTCTCGGATCGGTGGTTTCCTTGCGCAGATCGGTGGTTTCCTTCTCGGATCGGTGGTTTCCTTGCCTTGAGATCGGTGGTTTCCTTCTCGAGATCGGTTTTGAGAAGAGGAGAGAGAGGGGTATTGGTTTTGAGGAGAGGAGAGAGAGAGAGAGAGGTATCAATGAATTAATATCGATTCGGACCTCTTCTCTTTCTTTTGTAGGTATACACGTGCGAGAGAGAGATAATTGGCTAGCTATTGAGGGTAAAATGGGTATAGGATTTGTTGACTTGTATTGGATTGTGTTTTGACTTTATTGTTGTATCTTGTAGCAATAAAATGTAGAAGATTGTATCTTATAGTAATTAATTCTTTTTTAAAAAAATTCCTGTATATAAGATTGTTTGTGTCCGTCTCTCGGTTCATTACGGTAGAAACAACAAAATAATAGTGTTTTGTTGCGTTTATAATAAAAAAGCCAACTCTTTTACAAGGCATTATTTGATGTAATTAGTAGTAACAATTGGAAAAGAAGAATGTAGTAAAACTTCTTCACCTCATCATACTTTCAAGTGTTGCAACCTTTAAGTTTAAATTAAAGTCGAACAATTATACATAAAAACTAATGCAACTTGACAAACACTTAACAAGAAATATGTCAAGTAATCAAACAAATTAAATGACAACGTACAAATTAAATGACAACGTGCGGCGCACGTGTTCTATAGCTAGTCCATAAGAAACATCATTAAATCTAAAAACAATGCAAGATAGAAGTTAAGAACAAGGGGTGGAGCCACACTGGGGCCAGGGGGCCCAAGCCAGGCGGGCATTGGGGCCCCTAAAATTTTCTGAAGTTTACCTATATATATCTTTTGTTTTCGTTAACATACACTTGCATAGTATTGTCCAATTGGTATTGGATCCTCATTATAAGTTTTCCTTACTTCAAAGGTTCCAAGTTCGATCCCAGACAAAGCACTTCCATTTTTTCTTTTCAAATTTGTCTTTCAGCCTTCCCACATTGTTTATTTTTTGGATATATAATAACAAAGTTATTATTATACAATTTCAAAACAAAGAGAAGTGCTTAATTTAATTGTATCAAAATTCAAGCTTTAAGTACTACTTCGTTTAAATTGCAACTAATTATTTATAAACATTTTGTATTTTAAAAATCATGATCATAAGTTAAATATTTGCTTCTATGTATTAATGTATACATTTATACCCTCTTTGTTCTCCTTTAAATTTTGTCATTTTATCGGAATGAGAGTCCCAACATAAATTATCTATTTGTTATTTATTTTTTGACAAACATATTTCTCACATCTCTCTCCCTCCCTATATATCTCTTTATTTTTTCTACATTTTTCTTTTTCATCACTTCTCAATACTCACCGTACATTGGAAAAATTATTTTTTCAGGACCGTAACTTAGGAGGGTGGCAAAATAAGGACCGTATATTTTCGGGCTGGCAATTTTAGGCCCGTAACTTTTAATTTTAGCAAAATAAGGACCGTAACTTTTAATTTTAGCAAAATAAGGACCGTAACTTTTAATTTTAGCAAAATAAGGACAAAATAGCCCGAGTTGCACTTAATCGGGCTGAAATTGAATACGTGGACGCCAACTAGACTCCAACTCATTAAGAAGTTCCCACGTCACATCCGGGGTGGCAAAATAAGGACCGTATATTTTCGAGCTGGCAATTTTAGGCCCGTAACTTTTAATTTTAGCAAAATAAGGACAAAACTAATAATATACAATGTACGAAATGATATTACACGTAACCAAACTAATGTTATACAAGACCTGAAATAATAATATATTGTAACCAAATTAATACTATACGGTACACAAATAACACTACACTAACCAAACTTTGTGCACAAAATTTTTATTGTGCACAATATGCACACAAATACTACTCTATATTTTAACATATATTAATAATCAGGGAACCTTTGATTGATATGTAAGCTATTACTTGGTTTAATAAATTTTTAATATTAATTTGTATTTCAATTCAAAATATAATACATTTAAAAAATTTATAACTAATATATTTCATATCTATTAAGGTATTATTTAGAATTTAAAATATTTTGAGTTCTCCACTAAGTTATTGAACCGGGCAAAGTATTTTGAGTTCTCCACTAAGTCGAGTTCAAGTTCAAAAGAACTGAGCTCGACCGAGTTCTAGTCGAGTTTCGAGCTTCAACTTTTTAAATGAGTCGAGATCGAGCTTGACACTATTCGACTCACCTCATTTACATCCCTACATGTGAAAGGCAATTAGTACAAGTCATTTCAAGCTACCTGAGTATTCCCCTTGGCATCTTCAACAACTCGAAATGGGTGCCATTTGGGATCTTTTAACTTTTCTTGCCACAAGGAACACAACAGTTCTAAAGCCTTGATATTACCTTCATCAATTGGGAGTATTTTCTTGCAGGCATTCTTGAAGGCTTTTTCATCAATTTCACCCATCCTTTTTATCCCAATATTTGCACGGCTACAGTTTGGAATATCTCTAAAAGCCTGACAATAAGACAAAATTGGTAGATATAATATCAGACAGAGGCCGATTGCATTAATGAATTGGAGGTAGGGAGAGGAGGGAGGCTCCAATTTGTTAATTTCTCCCTTTACACTAATTTCTAGAATCATTTTTTATGATCATTACATCATCAACCAATAATCAATACATCAATAACGGGATTTAAATTATTTTCGTCCTCTAACTTTTTACCTTTATTAAAATGGTCCTCTAATTATCTAGTTTATCAATTTAGTCCACTACATTTGTATATTTTGCCAATTTAGTCCAAATTAGCCATAAAACACATTAAACAATGACGTTTTAATCACGTGCGGAAATATATACGTGCACCATTACCAAAAAACTACTCGCGGATCCCACAATAAGCTTCCCACTTTTCGTTTTGGACATTGTCCCACAATAAGTTTCCCATATCATTTTTGGAAACTCATCTATCCCACTACATTAAATAATGGGAAAATGGAGATTTTTATCCCTTAAGTTTTGTTGACTATGTTTTTCGTCTGTTAACTTTAGACTTTTATTTTTCGTCCTATAACTTTCAAAAAATGACTTTTTCGTCCTATAACCGGCTCTGTGGGTTACTCAGCCGGTAAAAGTGACGTGTCATCCATTTTCCCTTTTTTTTTATTTATTACACGGTGGACGGATTTTTCCTTTTTTTTATTACACGGTGGAATGTTTTTGGAGGGAATAGGTAAAATCCCCAATTCACTAAAAGGGTTAAAACCCTATCCCCAATTCATTCATCAACGAAGAAAAATCGGCGATTCCGGTGAAGGCGGTTTATACCTTGATCGAAGAAGGCCACACGCAGACCCTCCCCCTCAATACGCACTCCGAGAAATATGAGACTTAGGGATCTGAAAAATACGCAGATCCCCTCAATACGGTAAGCATTATTTTCTTTGCGTGGTAATTTTGTAAAGAATATTCGTGTATTAAAAGATGTTTTAGGCATAAAGTTGTGTAGTATAAATGATAGTAGGGTCCATATGCTCTGTTTTTAATATAAAGTATGTTTGAAGATTCCCTTGGTATATGTTTTACGCATATAGTATTGTGTAGTCAATGTATTGTGGTCCTTTATGTGTTTTTTGCGTTCTTTATTTTGGAGTGATGTGGATTGTCTGCTGATACTTTTTTATTTTATTTTTTTATTTTCCAGATGCAAATGGTACTTATTTAACACTCTGTTTTTTCACGGGGGAGAATATGTGATGGCGGAGAATATGTGGGTGGGAATATATATATGTTTGATGAGGTCAAAAAAATCAATTTAATATTAGGTCACCTAAGGAGTTTTCGCTTTTTGGGAAGTAATGTAGTTTGTCTCTTTATATGTAACAAATGATGAGGGCAAACTAGTGCGGCTTATTACAAATCGATTTGGAAACTCATTCAACAAATGCCTTTATTAGGTTGGGTAGAGAGTTAGATATTTTCATTGTTAATGAAGGGGAGGATGATATTGAGGAAGATAAGTGTGAGGATAATGATGACTTTCAAGATAGTGACTTTGAAATAGGCAATGATAATGATTACGATTATCTAGGTGATAGTGATGATGTGGGGAGTGAGGACAGAGGGATTGAGAATGAAGGGGTTGAGGATAGTGAGGTTGAGAGTTCTAGTGAAGAAGAGGGGTTTCTGATAGTGCAGGGATGAGAATTTGGCGAGAGAGTGGGGAGGATTTTGATAGTTCTAAAGATTGATGAAGAGAATGAGGGTCATAAGTTTCCTGTTTACAAGCCTAGAAGACTTTATGACCACGATATATCACTAAACATGATCTTTAGTAATAAAAAGAGTTAATTGATCTGTTCATTCGGGAGCAATAGTGAACAAGAGGTCAATTGTCATAACAAAAATGATAAAGGGAGGGTTCATGCTAAGTGTAGGGGGATGATTGTGAGTGGAAAATGCATGCTTTAAACATACGGTGAGCAAACATTCCAAATCAGAACATATGAACCTACACACACTTGTCCGAGAATCTTACCATATCAAGAGCATTAAGTCTAGGTACTTAAATGGGAGGTTTGGGTACCGGTTTCAAAATGATCTGGCAAAAAGGTGACTCACTTTTTAAATGACATCTCTTATGAACTAGGTCTGGATATCAAACCACATCGGGTTATAGATGCAAGAAATTAGCTCTTAAGAACACTTGTGAGGATTTTGAAGATCAATATAATTTGTTGTGGGATTATGCGAATGAAATCAAAAGAGCTAATCCTAGATCCACTGTAATCATAAGATCGATGATGCTTCTTTGGTGCGCATAGGTTTGATAGGATGTATATATGTTTGGGGCCTGTGAAAGAGGGATTTATGGTGGGTGTAGACCACTAGTTGGGGTGGATGGGTGTCACCTTAAGGGGCCACACAAGGGTATTTTATTGTCAGTTGTTGGGGTGGATCCTAATAATAATTTGTACCCTATAGCCTATGCTTTGGTTAGTAAGGAAAATGGTGACACTTGGGAGTGGTTCTTGGAATTGTTGAAGGCCCGACTTAGAAATTCTTGATGATTCGAGTTTGGACCTTCATATACGATAAGCAAAAGTGGTCTAATTCGGGCTTTCAACAATACTTTCCCTAGGTCTTCTCATAGATCTTGTGTAAGACATTTACATAGTAACTTCAAATGCAGGTTTTAGAGGTCAAGCTTTTAAGATAGCTTTGTATAAAGCTTCTAAAGCCACAACAATACCTCAATACTGCAAAGAATGAATGATATGAAAGAGTTAAGTCATTTCTTTGTTGATTGGTTGGGTGATAAGCCTCGAGAACAACTGGAGTAGGGCACATTTAATTGCATTCCTAGGTGTGATATGGTCATGAACAATATGTGTGAGTCTTACAACGGTAGCATCTTGCACGGAAGAGAAATGCACGTGCTTAGTATGATGGAGTGGCTAATGGAGCATTTGATGAAGAGGATTGCCCAGAATAGATCTAATCTCTATAGAGGAAAGAAGTGGAAGGAATTTGTTGTGTCCAAAAATTCAACTCGAAATACAACAATCATGAAACATCTAGGTGAGTGGATTCCGGTGAAGGTGGTGAGAATCAATACCTACCGAGAGGTTATGGAAATACTTCTTATAGTGTGGATTTGCGAAAGCCACATGTGGCTGTAGAAAATGGGACTTAAGCGGGATCCCATGTGTGCATGCCATCGTAGCTATCTATTGTGAAGGCAAAAAGCACGAGGATTTCTGAGATGCATGCTACAGGTAATTTTTTTAATTTTTCTAGTTTCCATTGTTGCTTATTATCCGAATGGTAGTTTTATTAAATATGAACTGAATTTTGCAGAGTGAGCACTTACAAAATGGTGTATGATTACACCATTACACCAATTAATGGGAGAAAAGAGTGGATGCCTCTTGGACTTCGAGTCCTTGTTGCCTCCTTTGATTGGCAGACAAGTGGTAGACCACCAAAAGCTAGAAGGAGAGAGCACGAAGAACCGGTGGAGAAGCGAAGAAGAAGCCCGGAGGGAGGACTACCACTTTGTTAGGGCAAAGAGGAACCAGACATCCTTAAAGTGCAGCAAATGCAATCAAACTGGACACAACAAAAGAGGTTGCAAAGCTGAAAACACAGATGCTACAAATGACCCTCCACATGCTCCTGCAGATGCTACAAATGACCCTCCACATGCTCCTGCCCGACACTCTAGTTAACTTGGGTAATATGTTGGTTTTAGATTTTAAATAACTTTGATTTAAATGACTGAGATTGCACTAATATAAGGTGTTATTTTGGTAAAGCAGCTGATCATTTTGGTGATGAATCTTTGCAAGAGTTGAGCCAAGTTATTGATGATCCAACACCAAATGAACCATCAAGTTTTCAGGTATTAAACATTAGCTCATCATTGTGAATTATAATATGCTAATACATCTTATGATCTTACTAAATTTTATGTTTTTCTAAATAGGGATCCCAACCTATCCCTTTTACTCTGTTCAAATGATCATGCAAAGAAAAGAAGATCGGGGTACTAGTCGGGTGTTCAAGAAGGGTGGAAAAAAATTTGTGTTAGGCTCCAATGTACATTCATTTGTGTCGGGCTCCAAGAAAAATTCTAAGGGCAAGAAGAAGATTTAATTCGAAGAAGAAGATGTGTAGTAGTTCAAGCTTTTGTAATTACTTATCTTTTTGGCACAAGGCTTTTTTGTGGGTTTTGATGAAGGGCAATAATGCCTCTCTGCTTTTGTTTGGATTAATGTATTAGAACATTACTTGGTAAAGGGGTTTATGAACATTACTTGAACAATATGATATTTTGGCTTTTGAATGAATTTCTGACTGCCCATTTCTGCGATTCTTGAGTTTGTTTCTCCAAATTCATTTGTGATTGCTCATATTGAATTATTTGGCTATTGAAATCCTATCTAATAATCATGGAATGGTAGTATTGCAGACAATAATTTGTATTTTGTTTTAGGAGCATTTGACATCAATAAAAGGATGTATAATATCATATTGGTCGAACTACAATTAATCTTGCAAAAGCCATAACACCATGTTGTCATTTCATTGTTTTGCAATTTCACAAAACCAAAAATACTCTGCTCTTAAATGATGATTTTCACAACACACACAATTTCATTGTTTTGCAATTTCACTAACAAATTTCATTGCTAATTCACTAACAAATCTAACAAAGAATTGATTAACATTCGGTAACAAAGATACTCCAGTTACTTCACTCTGAACCAAAAAACAATTCACATTCATTGATTTAAAACAATACATAATGAACCCATAGAAATGTTACAAAACTAAATTTAAAATAAAATTACATATTATAGATACCATACAACAACAATAAGAAACCACGATGCAATTAAAGCTAATTTCAACCGATTCCCCCATCCCCTGTTTAAGAATTTTGACTTGAGCTTCCAATTCGCATACGCACCTTCAATTCGTCGATCATTTTTTTGTTGTTGGAGGAATTGGAGGGTCTACTCCAATCAAAGAATTGGCAACCCCACCCCGGTGCCAACAATAAAAGAATGAAGTCTCGTAGAGGTTTCTTCTCAAATTCAAATTTCAACATAAAGGTGAACAAAATCATACCTTCCAATTCTTACAACCATAGAATCTTACACTGGATTTTCTCTCGTATAAGAGGTACGCATTCGAGCACGGCTTCTACACTCGCACATAACATTATGATTGGCATTCCCAGTTCGCACGAGGTTGTTGAAGACATATTGAGGATTCCCCTTTTGAGCTTCGCTTGACCTTATCTTGACCGAATATCTTCTCAATTTCGGGAGAATTTGTCGATCGAGGAGAGAGAGAGATAAATTGGGGATAGGGTTTTAACCCTTTTAGTGAATTGGGGATTTTACCTATTCCCTCCAAAAAACATTCCAATGTAATAAAAAAAAGGAAAAATCCGTCCACTGTGTAATAAATAAAAAAAAGGGAAAATGGATGACACGTCACTTTTACCGGCTGAGTAACCCACATGGCGGTTATAGGGACGAAAAAGTCATTTTTTGAAAGTTATAGTACGAAAAATAAAAGTCTAAAGTTAACGGACGAAAAACATAGTCAACAAAACTTAAGGGATAAAAATCTCCATTTTCCCTTAAATAATTATCCCTAAACTTCATTTTATTGATATCAATTGCCACCATTTACACTTTTAATTATCCCCCACTTCACTTTATCTCTATTCAATCACATCACTTGTACTACACTATATTTTATATTTATACTCCTTAATCTCCTTTCAATTTTTTCATTAGAAACTGATTGTGGGACGCAAGGAGTACATCCTAAATAGTATGCCATTCAGTATACATATATTAAAAAATTGCATATGCAACTTTATCAAAATCCAAAGTTTATGGTGCAAGAGTGTAAATGGAAAGATTACTCAGCATATGTATGCAAAATGGGGGACCAATAAGACAGTATCCATGTCTAGATAAGTATTGCTTCTAACGAGGTTTAACCTGAAAGCAATAACTAATTATGAGTTCAAACTTGAGCTGCAAATGTACAAGGTTTCAACTCGCATTTCATAACAAATCTTTAAACAAAAAGTCAAATAAGCGACTTTTGCCATCGCACATCTTAAGCACACAATAAGCACAAGCCGTAAATCAGTTAAAAGCATTTTTAGCCCGTAACTTTCACCTTTTCGCAAATCGTCCCAAGGTAATGAAGATAGTTAAAAATTCAATATAGTCCCTTAACTTTATACATTGTTCATTTTACGTTCAGTTTTTGCAAAGCAGCGTCGTTTTTATCTCATTTTTGGTCCCATAACTTTCACCTTTTTGCAAATCATCCTAGGGAATATGCCAAAAGCGATGTCGTTTTGCAAAAACGGACTCAATGTACATGGTTATGAGATTAAATTGAATGTTTTAACAATCTGATACAAACTAACAGCCCCAAAATAGTCTTTTTATCTTTTTTTAGTAATCGTGGTCCTTTATATTTCAAGAAGTGTTAGTTGGTAGTTAGTATGCTTATAGGTTAATTTGTTGAGTTAGTTGGCAGCTTATTTGGCCTATAAATAAAGGCCTTGTATCTTTTATTTGATATGAAAAATATAGCAAAATAGTTCTTGAAGCAAAGTGTTGCTTTGTGAATTGATTCGATAGCTTGCTAGCCCGAGCTAGAGCTTCGAATCGGGTTTCGTTGCTTGCCAACCTGAGTTGGGGCATCGAAATTACGTGGGATTGAGGGGTTCGTTGCTTGCCAACCTGAGTTGGGGCGTCGAATTCATCGAGCCTAATTCGCGGTTCCATCAATTGGTGCTCTCGTTGAGAGGAAGAATCACGTTGAGAATCGCACTTCAAAATTCTTGAGAATCATGAACTCAAGAAATCGCAAGAAAATATCGAGAACACATCAAGAATGCATAGAACGGTTAGAGAGGAGGTTCAATATCATGGATACTAGCATGGCAAACATCAACAAGCAAGTCGGTTTAATCGAGCAGACGGTGAATCGATTAGAGCAAATGATGGGGCTGCTATTGTGCAATAGATCCAAGAATAACGATACAAGTTCATCGGTGGGGAACCGGGGTCACTGGAACCGACTCGAGCGAGAAGAGAACCCCACACAAATGGGCCCTCAAGTAAATATGGCAAATTCACCCATTGAGTTGAAGTATAGTATATTGAATTACCAAGGCAGAATTTGCAATATCCCACGATGCGATTCCAGGAGATCGAAGTTTTGAAGCGAGGTTTGATAAAATTGGAGATTTAAATAAAATTTTCACCGGTTCCACAAAGACACGATTTGGTGTTCTCTCAATTTTCCACATCAAGAAGCTGCTCACCGGCGGTTTCAACGGGTAGAGATTTCTTATACGATAACCGCCACCCAAAATGCGATTTCTCGGGGGAACCATTTTGCGAAATCGCTAGATACCGTGATTTCTCTGAAGCAAGTATCATCGTCGGCGGTTGATAAGCTGCCATCTATTCAACGGATTATTTTTGTAGCCGATCGATTCAAGGTTTATGATAGGGGTAAAGATTGGTTGGGTAATTTTGTTCTTAGTGATGTTATTATTACGGAGTTATCATCAATTTGTGTAAAACACGCCAAGGAAGTGTATTCTTCAATGTGTAATCCAGTTACAAATGAAATTGTAAGGATTTCCTTCTAAGATGGCTCACATTCGGTGCCTATAAGTCGGTGGTTGAGTTTGATTCGAGTAGTAATCACTACAAGATTTTAAGGAAATTCATCGATGAATCTATGGGGATGAAATCTTATGTTGCTGATCTACGGTGGTTCGGTCGGAGATGTCGAGTATGTGCCATTGGGTTACGGTCATTCAAGGGATGCAAGTTCCACGTTCGTAGGAGTTATTCATTGGTTTGATTCTTCACGGGAAAATATTGTTTTATACTGATTTTAAGAAGAAAATATTTTGGGAGATTCTTTGTGCCTCTTGAAATGCGGCGGGAAATAAAAATTGCATGTGCATTGGTGTTCTCTTCCACTGCAAATCTACATTACGAAATTGAAAAGTGTTGCAATTCGGGATATCAAAATCAATGGTTCATAAGCTCACCATGGCCAATAAAAGGATCACTTACGACAAGAGACACATTTGCGTAGAAATGATACAAGAACAATTTTTAGATTTCGTCCTTGAAGACAAGGACAATCTCGAAGGCCCGGGAATGATACGAACTAAAAGCCCCAAAATAGTCCTTTATCTTTTTTTTTTTTAGTAATCGTGGTCCTTTATATTTCAAGAAGTGTTAGTTGGTAGTTAGTATGCTTAGAGGTTAATTTGTTGAGTTAGTTGGCAGCTTATTTGGCCTATAAATAAAGGCCTTGTATCTTTTATTTGATATGAAAAATATAGCAAAATAGTTCTTGAAGCAAAGTGTTGCTTTGTGAATTGATTCGATAGCTTGCTAGCCCGAGCTAGAGCTTGAATCGGGTTTCGTTGCTTGCCAACCTGAGTTGGGGCATCGAAATTACGTGGGATTGAGGGATTCGTTGCTTGTCAACCTGAGTTGGGGCGTCAAATTCATCGAGCCTAATTCGCGGTTCTCATCACAATCTTGGGACAATATACGAAAAAGATAAAAGTTCTGGAACCAAAAATATTTTTAACTCAGCTGTAAATAGAATCCTCATCAATATTAATATACTTCATTTGCTAATTTCCAGACTTTTACATTTTAAATACAATCTGGAACAATATGATTATCATACCTCAATTAGTTCTTTTCGAGCCTCTTGCAGTTCATCGTTGCTTTGGCGCTCTTTTGAAAGTAGCTGTGTATTCAAGTCTTGAACACCTTCCAAATCCTCGTTTTTCTCCTGTAATTGCTCCTTCATCTCATTAATCTTCTGCTGAACAGCTGCATCATCATCGTTCACCCAATGTTTCATCACCTCTAGTTTTCCTTTAAGTTCTGTAATTTCCATTTCAAGTTTTTGCGTCTCCTCTAAATTTCTTTTTAGTTCAAGATCCTTTTACGAGCCTCTTCCATGACTCTCTGCATTATACACAGCGATATCAAGAAATATGAAAAGCAATACAATCAGCTCAAACTACTTAAAAGTTAAATAATACTCCCTCCATCCCAGAAAAACTTTCATAGGTGAACACACACTTTAAGAAAAAAGGGTAATGATTGATGTTTTGAGGGCTAATTTTGTAAACTTTTATGTATAAAGTAAAAAAATTATTAGGTTATGTGTATGTGTGAGTAAAAAGTAATGGTATTTGTGTAAACTAATGAAAATTGTGATGGTGGAGTTTATTACGGGTTTTCAATTTTAACCTTTTAAGGGTGTGAAACTTATAATAGACAGATGAAAAAAGAAAGTGTGAAAACTTGTATGGGACGGAAGGAGTATGACTTTACAGATGTGTATTTCAACAGTCATACTTTTTGTTCTTCGACTAGCCTTAAGAGATTTTCATCTGCTTTTCTTTGCTCCACAGAAGCCAATTGAAGTGCACTTTTTCGCCGATCATTTTGACAGAATTATAACAGCATCAAACATCATCATCAATTTGGCAGTTTTACTATAATAAGACAATAAGAGATGACTTAAATATGATAATTTTGCAAAAAAATGGAAGCTGAGCAGTACAACAAATAATCCAGATACTTTGCAGTAAATCATGAGAACAAATTTCGAGTCAGTTATATGAATAGCACAAAATTGGGAAAAAAATAATAATTACTCCCTCCATCCCATTTTAATGATCTTTTTAGGGACTAAATTTTTTCCCAAAATATCTGTCATTTTGCAACAACCTAAGAAATAAATGAGTTTTTCCGAATATACCCCTGTACTTGTTTATTGTGGCACTCCACTTTTCTAGATAAATTTATTTCACTTTGAAATTTATTTCTACAAGAAGGGTAAAATTGTCCTATTATACACATATTTATTATTTTCTTAATCTATGTGAAATAACCTTAAACGACCATTAAAATGGGACGGAGGGAGTATCATTTTTTAACATTATTATCCTTATATATATATCCATTTAATTATAACAATACAACAATGACAAGCCCACCTACAGTTGAAACGACAACAAAACAAAGACAAGAGATGTGTGACAAAAATCTCACACAAATATACATCATGTTATCTTTTCCCAACAAGCTGCCGAAAAATATTTTCAGGCTACATTCATTTTCTGATCAAACAATAGTGTTACCTTTGCCTTCTCTTCTTCAAGCTTCTGCCTCTCACGTTAGGAGGGTGGAAGCCTCACGTTCGTTCAGCTCTTTTCTCCACTAGTCTTGTCCTTTTGTCTTACTCTCCAACTCTAGGTACAACTTCTTCCGCTCATCCACAACCCTCTTAATGCGCTCCCTGAAATTCCTCTGCAATTTCCTCATCTCTGAAAGGAACAAGTTAAGCTGTTTAATATCGAGTCACGAGAGTACAGAAATCGCTTCAGATAGATTTAGGAGCAATATAAGATTATTTGATAAGAAAAGACTACAGAAAAAGACGATGGTTGCCAAAACCCGTTGTCTTTTGGTGCAAACCCATTACCTAAGACAACGGGTTTTATATTTAAGATAACGTTCAAAGCCAAAACCGTTGTCTTAGCCCGTTGTCGCCATTTTTGGCATAGTGCAATAAGGTAGCAGACAGTCTCTCAAACATAAGGAGACAAAAAACCTTCAACGAAAGCACGGTGAAGTTCTTCTTTCTCTTCAAGTATCCTATTCAGTGACAAGTTTATTTCGTTCTGTTTGATCTGCAACTGATCCATATATTCACTTGTCAATTCCAACTCATTGACCAGACCAACAATCTTGTCCCTTCTCTAATTCAGAGATAGTTTTCAATTGTCCTGTTCTGCGAAGATAATCGCCCACGGGTCCTTCCGATTTATAATCATCCTCACGAGCAAACCAACCGAATATATTTGAACCAGGAGAAGTTCTTCGACTATCCCATTCTTTCTTACTCCAACCATCAGCTTCAAAGGACTTCTCGAACTTAAATCCACTGTTCAACCCGTTCCAATCGCTCTCAAACTTAACAACAGCTTGTGCATTGTGATAATACTCATCCCAAAACATTTCATTTTTGTGGGCTTGTATTTTGAAAATTTCTTCAGCAAGTAACCACTGACATCATCCTTCTCTGGATCGTTTATTATGTTGGTTACGATCCCTGCCCAAGGCCAACAATACGACTCACTCTTCTCAAGTTTTGCAACTGTAGATTGAGGCATTGGCTGAGCCTCATTTGCCCGGTTTTTAGGGAAAGCTGCAAGTGCAAGGTGGTTTGCCTTTTGTTTTGCACTTTTGTTGGCTGTGGCCTTACTAGCACCTATTGCATGCTGATAAAGATGATTGTACAGATAATCTTGTTTCTTCTTTCCAGCACAAAATGGGCATCTAAGACAACCATTTGGGCCCTTTACTCTGTATCTACCAGCCTTCAGAAGCTCATAAGGCTTCTCTTTGTATTCAGTAATTTCTGAATCGCTGATGTCGGATTCTTCGTCCGAGCTGCTGCTTCCCATCTGAATGACAATGGATGGTGAGAAAAAAAAGCAGCGAAAGGTCATCAAAGAAGGAAAAAAAAAAGTTGATCAGAGCGTAATAATGAAATAATTTCATAAATGGACCTATAACTTAGCCTCTAAATAGATTTGATTAGTTTTCTTTTGACATCAAAATAGGTCATTTTCGTTAGATAATTCAAATTTTGGCCGGAAAAATTATAGAAAATAGCCTAAAATCTATTGTAGCATACATAATGACACGAAAATGTACAAAAATGACGGGCTTAAAAGCGAAGAAGAAAAATTATAAATCTGTTGTAAATCACTCCGAATTAATGATAATCATTGACAAAATTCATGTTTTTAGAGTAGCGATTCATAAGGGAGGTGTAATCAAAATTTGAATTGAAATTAATTTAGGATTTTGCTTCGTGAAGAAGAGACCATTCAAATATATGGGTCGTAAAAAGTCTAAAAAAAAGTGTCGCAATATCTATTTTTGTTGTAATGTGACAAGGACATGACCAAAATAAAATATTAAAATTAGGACAATTTTCTGGTGGAAATATTCAAAAGAGACCCCAAAGGATAAAAATTGATAACATACAAAGAAAAAAACATTAAAATTAGATTCGGGTAAATAAAAACAAGACGAATTGTGATTTTTATCTATAAATGACTAAAATAGATTGTGATTTTTATCTATAAATGACTAAAATAGAGAGTGGGTTAGTATCAAAATGTTTACTAAGTGAAAATGTAACCAAATTTCGTTGTGAGATTCGTACAAAATAAAACATTTTGCTTCATTTGGATGGAGTCATTTGAAACTAAGAAATATGTGAATAATACATCATACATTCACAAATTAAAATGGAGAAAAACTAAATGAATGGATTTGGTTCACATGAATATTACTTACAAATGGGGAGATTTCAAATGCCTCACAAAATCTTGTCATTTGAAATTCTTCTACTTGTGCACAATATTTGTTTGAATCAAATCTATTTATTTAGTTTTTCTCCACTTTGACTTGTGAATATATAGTGTATTATTCTCAAATCCATTGATTTCAAATGACTCTATATATATCCAAATGGAACCTTATAGAGTTTGAGAAGCTTGTCACCGCCAACGAAAAATATGTGAGGAGAGTAATGCTGGTTCAAATTGGGTGGCCCCTGCAGTATTTCCGATGACACCCTAGAGAGAGAAAGAGAGAAGTGTTTCTAGGGGCAAATGAAGAGATCAACGGAATGAAGGTCTTCTTCTACTACAGCGCCATAAAAGAGACTATAGAGAACGTCAGGAGTCGTATTGGGAAAGTAATCTTATTTATTTTTATTTTTTGACAGAAAAGTAATCATTCTAGACTCTATCTCTATAGAGAACGTCAGGAGTCGTATTGGGGAAGTAATCTTATTTATTTTTATTTTTTTGATAGAAAAGTAATCATTTTTAAATACGGTGAAATCCTAAACCAATACAACCCCTTATATCTTACTCGCTCCGTCCGGAGTTATTTTCTGATTGACTTTTTAACGGTTTTGTGTGAGAATTATTTCATAGTAATATGTGTACAAAAGTTGTTTTATATGAATGATATGCTTTAGTTGATCTTATTATTTAACATATCATTCATATAAAATAACTTTTTGTACACATATTACTATGAAATAATTATCACACAAAAATCATTAAAAGTCAATCAGAAGATAACTTCCGGAGAAGGAGTATAAGTTTAAAAGAGAGTAATTGGGCGGTCGTATTGGGAAAGTAATCCAAATCTAATATCTATATGTATATGTTTACAAGAGTAACACTGGGTTTTAAAAAAAAATTTGTAAATATTTATTAATATAAAGTAAAAAAATTAATTGGATTATATGTATGTATTATTCCAAAATGTATTGTATTTTATATAAATTTTATCAATATTGTAATGTTAAAGTTTATGTAAAGTTTTTATTTTAAAAGTTTATAAGGTATCGTGAACCGATCAAAAAGTAACGTATGAAAATTATTTTAGGTAGTATAATATTAGTATTTGTCAAATTTTGGTAAAATCAAATATAAATCATACTCCCTTAATCCCGAGATGATTTTCACATGTGAAGTGACACACTTATTTAGAAAATTCAATTTAGTGTAAGGGGAAAAATAAAGTTTAAGAATTTTTGGGTGATTGAATGGGAATAAAATAAGAGTGATATTTTTCAAATTTAAATGGTATTGTGAGGGTGTAGTTTATGGAAGGTGTTCTATTTTAAAGGTGTAAAAGTTATTTTAGGATAGGCGAAAAAAGAGTGTAAACAGAGAAAGTACTTATTAATTTTTTTCTTTTTTGAAGCGTTTACACAGAGAGAAGTGAAATGAGAGTTGAGAAATTTTGGAGAGACAGTGCGATACTGAATAGATCCTAGTTAAATCCATTCCGAGAGAAATTTGTAGGGTTGAAAATTCATACCCACACGATAGAGTATAGGAAGTGGACGAGTAAGTACCGGGCAGAGAAGAATAACTATTGGCAAAAGAGCAATGGTGTTGAAACTTTTGGGAGAGAGACGAGTTCTTTCTTTTTAAAAAAACTTTCCAGCAGTTTGGATTCAGCAAAATATACGATATAAATTTATAAATATTGTGATGTTAAAGTTTATGAAGGATTTTCTATTTTAATAGTGTATGGAAAGACTAAAAATGAAAGTATGAAAGGTATATAACGACGAATGTAATATAATTTTAGTTCTTGTCAAGAAAAAAAAATACGACACACCCAAAAAAATTCATATACTCTATTTGCTAAATACACCCTATTAAAACATGTACCAAGATTTTTGCACTCCCCTCAGAGAACCTTATAACTTTCTCGAAAAAAAAAAAAGGTTGCTTGTGCTTCGATTCTTGGCTGAATAAGATTGTTGGTGAATTAATGTGGACGATCATCATGGTTGGAAATCAACCATTCAAAGGTAACAATTTTTTCTACATTTTATTCTTGATAGATAAGTTATTCTTTTAACTAGGGGCTTTAGCCCACTTGGCCTTTGGGTTCCCACTTTAGTGGAGGCACGGTTCGATTCCTTTGGAAACAAATTTGGAGTAGGAGGTATAAGGAGGCTTGGAGAATTTGAAATTGTAAGGAGACATGGCGAACTAACTTCTAACCACTAACAACTACTGATAACATTTACCAATAAAAAATAAATAAATAAATAAGTTATTCTTTGAATTTCTAGCTAGATTTGATCGTATTCTTTATTTTCTTAATTTTTTTATAGGATTTTTATCAATTACAAGTCTGAAAGATATGTTAATTATCAATTTGGGGCATGAAAGATAAAATTTATCAATCCGGGACACGAAAGATGTTTATATTAAGGTCTCGGATTGATAAATTTTATCTTTAGTCCCGAATTGATAATTAATATACCTTTCAGACTTGGACCGATAAAAACCCTTTTTATATAGTTTTTTTAATGGTTTGTAGTGTTAATGTACAAAAATAATAGGAGAATAGATTGGATTAACAATTCTCTAGTACAATCTACCTTTGGGCTTTACCCTTAGATACAACAACTATTCAAACTCATTGTAAGGTACAAAAATAATTATTATTTTACCTTTTTACCCCTGCTTTTGTATTCTTAGATACAATTAGTTTTCTACATTAAATATATCATAATTGTATCGAATTTGCATAGGTGTAAGTTTTAAATGCAATCTTATATAGCTATATTTACGATGGCGTCTCTCACTACAAAAAAATAGTCATTTACAGCAGTTTCCGTCGGTAAAAGCCGTCATCCGTCGGTATTTTTTCGTCGCAAAATACCGACGAAAAATTAATTAAATCGGTAAATACCGATGGATATTCACCGGTAATTCTGAAGCGAATATTCGTCGGAAAACAACTGTTTATCAAAATTTTGTAGGTAAATCTGAAATTTAAAATTGACGGTATTTTATCGGTATTTTATCGTTATTTGTGATGGAATTTGGTCCATCGGTATTTCACAGCTTTTTTGTAGTGTCTATAGCATAGGTCTTTTGCAGACCCTAACCAAATTTACTCATGCACGTTAATGTCTTGTCATTGCTACAGTTTAATCTTCTCTATTCAATTTTTGTTCATTGTTGTGTGTCCGAACCATTTATCTACAACTGTTTGAAGGTAATACTCGGCTATTCATTAGGCGTCTTTTTGGAACGCTCAGCTAAAGAAATTCGAAGAATCAAGTAATTTTCAATTTATGTGCCATTTTGCGTTGTTTAGGTTTTGGTGCGGTGGCGAAAGACACGGAGCAGCTGGAGGCGGTGATAACGATCCATGTTCTCGGATAACCGCTCGAGATGTGATTGTAGCTTTGATGGAGAAAAACTCCTCGTTGACTCCGCCTATGGCATCAAAATTGTCGCCGATGCTCTTATTTTTACTGCGTGGAGACTACTTTTGATCTTATCTCTCTTCCGGTAAGAGATTTTCTATGTTTTATTAGGGTTTTGGTTTTGGTAAAGTTACACGAGAAATAATGTTAGTGTTAAACAAAAATGACGTCGGTGTTAAAATGTTCTTCATTTCTTGAATTCCTAGTGTAGTCCGCGAAATCTTGTAAAAATAATATATACTTGTATTGTTTTTCATCAGTCATCGAATACGAGAGAAGCTCGATTTGATTTGGTTCATGGGACTTCAGGAACGAAATATCATTCCAAAAGCGATTGCGGTTAGTATTTTCTTTCACCTGTTAGATTCTAATTTTTCGATTTGGATATAGTTTTAATCCCTGCTTTTTATTGTCGTCAATTTACACTAGCAAATATTTTCGACCAACCGATTATCGAACCCACGGGAATTAGGAAAGCGAGGATCCCTAGAACTACAAGCTTCGCGGAATTATTGAGCCAAACACGAGGTTATGCTATAAACTAAGATCAACAATTAAAACCAACAAATACGCTAGAACAATAAACAAAAATAACAAGCAAATATAAAACAATTAAACTAGAAAGCAAATAACACGAATCGAATATCAAGGAGAAGAGAGTGCTCAGTGCAATTCACCAATAAATCGTCAATCATGGATCAAACAAAACCGGATAACCACATACGAGAGAATGATAAGGTCAATCACGAAAGTAGCACTCAACCGTCTTTGGATAAGCCTAGGAAGAGCACACAATTAAACACGTAGATTGTCTTAGAGACGACACTTTAAGCCCCTTCACTAATCACCCAATTCATGATCAAGCAATTACGTACCCTTATGTTAGTTCTAATGAAATTAACAAAGTCTCCTTGAGTTAACCCAATATTGATATCAATCACACCTCTACTCTTAACACCTAAGCACCGATCTAATTACCTACGTCTCCATGCGATAATTAACCAAGCAACAAAGGATCAAAGCATAGATTAGCAATCAACACAAGCAAATCACATAAGGATAATCAATCTCTCACAAAAAGGAAGATCCAATCAAATCATCACCATAATCAAGTCATCAATGTATCATCACACCCAAGCACCAATGGATTTAGCCACTCATCATCAAATCAACAAAACCCATGGCAATCAAGAGTGAAATTGAGAAATCCATACCAATTGCAGTAAAATAAAAGAGGGATGGAAGAGAATACACCTTAATTCTTCAATACTTGAAATAAACTTGCAATTCTTACAAAATCCTTCAAACCTTGCTTGAAATTGAAATTACAATGAAGTAAACCAATGATCTAAGCTAGATAACTAATGGGCAAATGAAATTAAACTCTAATCTATGGAAATTTAGAAGCAATTAACTATGGAAAGTAAAGTGTATGAAAAAGTATGTAGAGTGTGTGTTGAATCCCTATTTAATTGTGTGGAATGTTGTGTGGAATTCCTATTTGTATATTCTCCCCTTTAGAAAATACGAATATGAAATATATATAGGGGATTGAGGATTAAGTTTTAAAATATTGCAATTTGGGCCCTCAAAATATGAGAAATTGGAAAAAGAATTCATCTGCAAATTGGGCGATGATGCGAACTTAGAAATCAAATCAAGAAATTGAATTGCCATGAATTCTGCATTTAGTCCTTTAACTTTTTGTATTGCATATTAGGGACTATTTTGCAAGAGTTGTATTTTCTTGTTAGTTGTTAGTTGGAGTTGCTAGGAGTTAGTTAGGTGGTTAGGTGGAATTGAAGTTTATATAACTAGTTGTATAAGTTCATTTGATATATGAAAAATATAGTCAAATAGTTCTTAAAGCAAATTCTTGCTTTGTGAATTGATTCGATAGCTTGCTGGCGAGCTAGAGCTTTGAATCGGGTTTCGTTGCTTTCCAACCTGAGTTGGGGCATCGAAATTATGAGGATTGAGGGTTCGTTGCTTGCCAACTTTGAGTTAGGGCATCGAATTCATAGAGCCTAATTCGCGGTTCTCATCGGCGACTTCAACTCGGCTCGGTTCCAACTCGGACCGAGTTAATTTCTACGTCAAAGCGTTCCTCCATCATTGCCTCAACTCGGTTCGTGTGAGGGCTCGGATCGAGTTGTGGAATCGTGCCTCGGCTCGGATGAAGTGGACGCCTCGGCTCGGTTGATTGGACGCTGCGAGAAGCAATGGCGGCGAATCTGCGCTGGAATTTCGGCAGCGACAACTCACGGTGAAGAGAACATCGGCGATTGTGGTGGATGCGTGACGCGGTTGTGGCATCGGCGATTGGGGGTTCTGCGGTGAGGATGGGCAGAGCGACGGCGGATCTGTTAATTGTGATTCATTGTGTTGACGGAGCAACGTGTATTGGCGGAGATTGTTGAGAGGCGGCGCGGTGGCGGTAATTGATTGTGGTGGTCGGAAAATAGTCGATTTGATGAATGGGTGGTGGTTATTGGCTGAAAATTGGTTGTTGCAGGTGGGGAAGGTCGCAGATTTGTTGAAGACGATGGGGTGTACTTATCAAAATTGTGGGTGTAATGTGTGCTGGCTGGTGGTGTACGCGCCAGTCTGATGGGTGTATGCGATTGTGGGTGTAACAGTTTGTTTTTCGCCGCCTCACTTCGTTCGACCGTATCTCCTTCATACGAACTCCGAATGACCTGATTCTTTTTGCTACGCGCTCGTCTCTCGGCCCTCTTTCTACCCATGCAATTACTCCGTTGATTTGAATGCAATAAATATCCTCAATTTTCCATAAAAGTTCGCCTCAAACCTATAAATTCAAACTCAAAACAACAATTTAAACAATCAAATGCAATTAGTCAATTAAATGTGAATAAACATGCAATTATATCAAATTGAGACAATTAAGTACATAATAATCATGCAATTTTCACACTAATCACTTTTCTAATTTCCACATTTATTTTTGTTCTCTTTTACGATTTTTCAGACGCAGGCTGAAATTCTGCCTCGGTAGCTTCGAAGCCCAGGTAAAAATTTTGAAATCCTATTATAAATATCTTAAATGTACTCTTTTTTCAACATTTCTACGATATTGGGAGGACAGTAATGAGACTCCTAACCATATGATGCTCTTTCCATTATTGAGTTGATTAGGCCTTGAAACGAATACTATACGGTTTCTGCTTCTCAGGTAGGAGTGTTTAACTTGTGATTTCAATGCTGATTTGATCTGACATATTCAATGTTAATTGGGACTGGCTTAAGTTAGTTTGGTTTGTGAAATACGATTTCAGGAGTGTATATCATCTTTTATGCTTATGTTTGAGAGAGAGGTCAAGATAGTCATTGCATTGAGGATAATACGGGGCTTGTTAGTGCATCCAAATTGCCAGCCAATTTATATGGCCAAATCAATTGGACAGTATAATAGCTAATACATCTGAAGTGAAATGAATGAGAGAGGATTTGCAGCAAAGTCTTTCTATTGTATGGTAGTTCTTTGGAATTTTGCATTGTTCTGGAATGTTAAAGTATTTCTCATTCTGAGTTCTGAAAGTATTTACCTAAAGTGCTAATGCTACTATTTTCTACTAATAGTAAAAGACTTGAACAAGTGTAGCTTTTGCTCATTTCTCCCGCTTTCTTAGAATTCTAGTCTTTTCATTCTCTTCATTTTAAATTTTACCTTCTTCTTGCGAGAAAAAACCTGTTGTCTCATGTACTGTGCTCCTACACAATCTCTCAGTATTTTCTTCCCATTCTCAAGTTAGCTGCAAATTATTATTTTTCTCATCTGTCTAGTTAATTGTGTTTCTTATGAGAAACTTCCGAACTTGTTATCTTTTATGTTCAGCAATATCAAATTTTCACCAAGTCATGTAGAGTTTGTGGTGGTGTCGGTTTTATGATTAAGATCCTTATGTTTAAAGATTTTGCTCTAGGCTTTGAAATAGAAGTATGAGCTAGGCAGTCTGAAAAGATGCTTCAGCGGGTCAAATCGCTGGAGCAACAGATTCAAGATTCACATGAGCAGTATATAAAAAATACATACTTGGTCTTTTCTTTGCTTCCTGGCATATGATACTGCAAATATGCCGGTAATATCTGTTTGCAATAGGCTGAAGAAAATGAGATAGAGGAAAGGCTAAAGGAACTTCAAGTTAATTAATAAACGAATTTTAACATTCAGAGGTAACATTTTAAACTGTTATTTATTCTATGTGCTGGATTTTGTGCTTAACTTCACTTGGAATTTGGTAGTCTTTTGATTTGAATTAAATGGTTAATTAGATTGAAGGAAGGCGAGGATGAATCGACCAAAAAGATAGCTATGGTAGAAAATGAAATCGGTAAAATTGCCAATCAGTAATGCGATACGGATAAAAATGTCAGGCCCAACTACACGTAGGGCCCAAATACGACTAGCCCAATAGGGCCCAATAGACGTTATTAGACACCTAGATAAAGGGAGAAAAACCCGAGATGGGCCCGAGCCCGAGATCGGCCGAAACCGGGCTACGAAGCCCTAAACCCACCTACGAGAGGGCCACGAGGCCCGGGCTGTATGGAGAGGGCCATGAGGCCCAAGCCCGACTACTGAGATAGGACACGAGGCTTACAAGCGAATACGAGCCGCGAGGCCCAAAGCCCAGCTGCAGGTGGGCCGCGAGGCCCAAACTGCTCTGCAGTGGGCCGAGAAGCTGAAAGCGAGATTTAAAGGAGTACGTGAGGGTTTTTACTAAGCCCGGGGCGGTTATTTATCGAGATAAGATCAAGAAACGCTCGAAGGAATGAGTAGTTGAGATAATTGAGGCCCAAGCCAAGGAATATTCCCCATATTCCTCATTGGTAGGTCTAACCTCCCTCGAGAGGAATTCGTGAGATATGATCAGATTTCTTAAGGAAAAGGTATCCACGCACGACATCATGGGCGAACGTGCGGGATAGTGCCTAGAGACTGTGATTAACGGTTATGGATCTTAACGTACGTATAAGTAAGACACCCCACAGGGAGGTAACGATGTCGAATCACTATCACTCTCACTTAGCTACCTTATACGTACTTTTTGAGTGTTTTCGGTGATCTGACTTGAGCGTCGGAGTGCCTACGCCGGAGAACCCTCCGGCGTGTTTTGCAGTACGTTTGTTCGAGGAAGCTAAGGATCCTAAGTGCGTAAAGGCTTTACCCCGTGAACCCGGGTGGGAAATAGGCCCAGTCGGTTTTACGCATCAATTGGCGCCGTCTGTGGGAAAAGAAGAGCCGAGACATGAGTTTTAGTTTCTTTTCTAATTATCTCGAAAGAGGGACATCATGACGGGTGAACGTACACCCATGAGACCGATTGCACTAGTACCCGGCGGGGAAGGATAACTCCCGCAAACCCAATGCAGTGAAGCTGTGTCCCACCCGTTCCTCCGGTGGCTATGCCCAATCTTTGGAGGACCGCCAATGGTTCTGATGGCGCAGGGTGAGAGCTCAACTCCTGGCCAACACCCTCCGGGAGTAGGAGGCTGCTGTTAGAGAGGAAGGAGGGAACATGCCCTCCTCTTCTTGCAATACCGGAAGGAATACCTATGGTAGGAATCCCGGTGCGGCTAATGCTCGGCCCGAGGGGATGCCTCGAAGAATCCCAGAACCAGTGCCTCTGTCGTTCTAACCCGGGAGCAGCTAGATGACATGATAGCTCGAGCCGTGGCTGGCAATGGCTGGAGGAGGAGGACCTCCACTGTAGGGAGGACTGGAGAACCAGACCGGGGAATATGCTGCTCGATCCCAACCGGGAAGCAGGCGAGACAAGTATCAAGAGGAGAGAAGGAGAGAGGTGGAATCCGGGAACCAGGAGGAGGCACCGGGAGCCGAAGGAGCCCAGGAGAGAAGATCGCCAGCCCTCGGCCGAGGGAGGCCGGTCCCGAGGAAGCCGCACGGGGAAGGAAACAGCCCCTGTAGCGAGGAAGTAAGATCGAGGACCAAGAAGAGGGTACAGAGACACCCAATCTGAGGCCATGAAGGACCAAATCAGATCCTTGAGGAAACAAATGGACAACATGAAACATCGATGGAAAATCGGGTTAGTATGCCTCGACCCGTTACGGGTTGCCAATTTCTCGAGAATATCTTACAAGATGAATTGCCTAGCAATTTTAAACCTCTTAATTATGAATATGATGAGTACAGTGACCCCTATGATCATTTGGTGAGATTCGAAAATTCGGCCCTCCTCCATCGGTATGGGGAGGGTGTGAAGTGCAGTGGTCTTTCTTACTACTCTATCTAAGGCGGCCAAAGAGTGGTTTAGCAGCTAGAACCCAATTCCATCAACTCCTTTGCACAATTGGGGAGCTCTTCTTGCATCAATTTGCTAGTGCAAGGAGGCAAACCCAGAGCTACGCTAACATTGTTTAACATGAAGTAAGGAGAGAATGAAAGCCTACGGGCCTTCATGAAGAGATTCAATCAAAGGCACTAGAAGTTCCAACCGCCACCGGAGGTAAAAATTAATGCTTTTACTAGTAACCTCCGAGATGGAGACTTGTTTTCCTCCCCGGCTAAGAAGCGATTGAGGCGTTCGATGAAGCGCTAAGGAGGGCGGAGAAGTACGTCACATTGGAGGAAGTAAGAAAGGCAAAGAGAGCCGAGGTCAAACCAAATGGACCTGAAAAGAAGAAGGAGTTATCGAAGAAAAGCTCAACGAGAACACGAGAAAGCTGCAAAATCTGACCCCGCTCCAGGTTTGACAAGTATACCCCCGAAGCTCGAGCCAGAGCTACTAGAAGTGGCATCGACCATCCGGAAATGAAGTTTCCATGGACACGGTCCAGGGGGCCTCAAAAACCTAAGTCGAGATAAGTTTTGTCGTTTTCACAATGAATATGGACATGACACTAACAATTCTTTTCACTTACGTGATGAGATTGAGAGGATGATCCAAGCGGGACATCTTAAAGAATTTTTTTACGAGAGATCGAGTTAGCTCCAGGGGTCAAAAAGAAAAGAAGTGATGATAAAGCCGAGGAGAAAGGAAGGATGATCGAAGGGAGGCAGGGAGGAGAGACCCTCCCGTAAGAGAGGACTTATCCAGATGATAGTCGGAGGTCCGGCAGAGGGAGACTCCTTCCGCGCTAGAAAAGTCGGAGAGAGGACCCTCGGGAGAGAGGTAGGAGAAATGTCCAGAGAGGTGGATCATAAAGAAGCCGTCCATGCGCCTCGAATTCATTTTGGTCCAGAGGATGGAAGCTTAAGGAAGGAGGACCACGTGATGCAATGGTCATCACAACAGATGTGGCGGGATATACGGTGGCACGGATCTTCGTAGATACGGGGAGCTCGCAGACATCATCTTCTGGAATGTTTCAAGAAGATGAATTTGAATATAGAAATGCAACCAGTGGATACGGCGTTATGCGGATTCACGGGAGGAGCAAGATACACCCTCGGGCCGAGTAACCCTCCCGAGGTGGGGCTAGGTGAAGCTCCACGGAGGAGGGTGGTTATGGCAAATTTTTTGATTGTGGATGTACCCTCATTCTATAACATGATTTTTGGTAGACCATTGTTGAATCTATTTCAGGTGGTTATATCAACTTATCACATGAAACTCAAGTTTCAGTGAATGACGAGGTGGGTGAAGTAGTCTGGAGATCACCGCAATCCGTAAAATGCTATGTGGAGGCAAGAAAGATAGCCGATAAAGAGCTACATCGCAGCCCGAAAAGAGACAAAGAGGTAGGCCGAGAGTCCAAGAGGAGCAAGATTTCGAAGAAATCGATCCTCCAAAGATGGAAGCTGAAGGAGAGTGATGATGGTGGAGTTGTATCCGAAAAGAAAGGATACACAACAAGGATTGGAGCCTAGCTGGAGCGAGTTGGAGAAGGACACGGTAGCGGCTCTACGAAGAAATGCGGACGTTTTTGCTTTTCTTCCTCTCGATATGACAGTATCCCGAGGAGGTGGCGATGCATCACCCGAACGTGGATCCTAAAGCTAAACCAATAAAACAGAAATTAAGGGTCTTTGGACCAGAGAAAGATGCCATTACGAAGGTGGAAGTAGAAAAGTTGCTGGAGCCAGGACATGTCAAGCGAATACAATTCCCCACCCGGCTCTCCAATGCTGTGTTGGTGGCGAAACCAGGGGGAAATGGAGAATGTGCATAGATTTCCGAGACCGAACAAGGCCTGTCCTAAGGATCATTATCCCTTGCCTAGGATTGACCAAATGGTCGACTCTACATCGGGATTTGAGTGCTAAACATGATGGATGCCTATCAAGGCTACCATCGATACAAATTTTTCCTCCGTATATCCCAAAGGTTAGTTTCATTATTGCTAGTGGAACTTTCTGTTACATTAGAATGCCTTTTGGGTTGAAGAATGCAGGAGCTACCTATCGAGAGAATGGTGGATAAAATGTTCCGAGAACAGCTAGGGAGGAACATGGAGGTCTACGTTGATGATATGCTCGTGAAAAGCGTAGAAGCCGGAAAACATGTGGCGGACTGAGGAAGCTTTCTCGGTGCTCGGGAGGAATGGCATGAAGTGAATCCAACAAAGTGTTCTTTTGGAGTGAGATCCAGGAAATTCCTCGGATATATGGTGACCCAAATGGGAATCGAGGTTAACCCGCTAAGGTGAAAGTTGTGCTTGATATGCAGCCCCCACCAATATCAAGGAGAGCAGAGGCCGAATGGGAGAATTACGGCTTTAAGCGATTCATAGCCAGATCTGCAGAGAGGAGCCATCCCTTCTTTAAAATCTTGAGGAAGGGATCTAAGTTCGAGTGGGATGAGCGATGCCAAAGGCGTTCGAAGAGCTTAAACAAAGACACGACCCAGCTTACCTACATTAACGAAGCCTATACCAGGGGAGACACTCTACCTCTACCTCTCTCAGAGGTGGGGTCTCACTCGGCTCCGTGCTTGGTGAGGGAGGAGGGGTCAACCCGTAAGCTTTGTTTACTACATTAGTAAGCTCATACAGGGGAGCTGAAGTGAGATACTCGGAGATAGAGAAAGCGGCCTTGACTATAATGGTCACCGCACGGAGGTTACGGCCTTATTTTTGTCACATAAGGTCATTGTTCGGACTAACTACCTTTTGAAGCAGGTGATAGGGAGAGCTGATCTTTCAGGGAGGATGGTCAAGTGGGCCGTCGAACCGGGAGAATATGATGTGGATTTTGAGCCACGGAGGACCATAAAGCACAAGCCCTCTCCGACTTCATCCAGGAGGGTACACGTGCGCAGTGAGGAAGGAGAATGGAAGGTATATGTTGACGGCCTGCGTGTCTATGCAAGGTTGTGGAGCTGGGATCGTGATCATTGATCCAGAGGGTCGAAACGCAAGTGGCGGTGAGGTTTGAATTCATCACCTCCAACAATGGAGCTGAGTATGAGGCCCCGATTTGAGGAATGGAGATGGCCGCAGCACTGGGAGCAGGTCGGGTGGTCATATTTTCGATTCCCAACTTGTAACCCAAAGAGTTACGTGGGGTATGAAGCCAAAGATGGGAAGATGGTAGCCTACCTTCAGCGAGTAGCCGAGCCGCAGGGGAGGTTCGGGCCTTCCTTTGAGGTCCGGCAGATACCTCGAGAGGAAAATTCCAGAGCGGATAACCTTTCAAGCTAGCGAGTTCGGCAACCCTACCAGAGGGGGAAGATCACCTTAGTGATCTGCAGGTGAATCAACAAATCCCTCAAGAGGGGTCATCGGAGTCGAAGATGACTGGAGAACCAAGATATATCGAGTGTTGCGTAACCCGCAGAGCTGCCCGAGATAAAAGAAAAGCTGGGACTGGAGAATCCGATACACGATGATCGGGGACAAGTTGTACCAGCGGTCCTACACGCAGCCTTACTTGAGATGTTTATCCCCCAAGAAGGGAGGTACGTAATTAAGGATATACACGAGGGTTGTTGTGCCGACCATGCGGGAGCTCGGGCAATAGTTCGGAAAACCTTGAGGGTTGGATACTGGCCTACCATGACCCAGGATGCCAAGAGCCGGGTGAAGAAGTGCGAGAAATGCCGAGAAGCATGGCCGCCTCATCCACCTCCCCGCAGAGGAGATGGGTACCATGCACTCTCCATGTCCCTTTGCGAAGTGGGGGATGGACACAGTGGGCCCATTCCCAATTGCAGGTGGGCCAATGGAAGTTTCTATTGGTGGCGATGAGACTACTTCAAAGCAAGTGGGTCGAATGTACCTCTAGCAAGGATAGAAGAAGGTAACATAATCAAGTTTTTATGGAGATATATTTGCTGCAGTTTGGTATACCTAGAATCCCGGTATCGGATAATGGAACCCAGCTTTATGGGAAATATGGTACGGGAATGGTGTGATAACCCGAAAATTGTCCAGAGATTCATGTCGGTGGCGCACCCCCAAGCCAATGGTCAAGTGGAGGTCACCAACGAGAACTATTGTGAACGGGATACGTGCCCGACCGGACAAAGCCGGAGGGAGGTGGGTCGATGAGCCGGAGTCGCTTTGTGGGCTTATCGGACCACCCCTGTGGAGCCGACGGAGGAGTCCCCTTCCACCTAGTGTATGGGCAGGCAGCTTATACCTGCAGAGAGTGGGGATGGAGACACATCGTTTAGCCCACTTCGGAGGCTAGAAATGAAGAGTTGATGAGAGAGAACCTAGACATGCTAGAAGAGGAGCGCGAGATCGCCCACCCGAAAAATGAGAAGTATAAAAGCCGCATAAAGGCTCTTTACGATCGTAAAGTTGTGAGTCGGAGATTTGAAGAAGGAGTTCTAGTCCCGAGGCAAGCCGACGCATTGAAAAACATTGGAAAGCTCGATCCCAAGTGGGAAGGGCCGCACAAGGTGACCAGTGGTCCTCCGAGGAGGAGCTTACGAGCTACAAGACATGGAAGAAAATCAACCCGGCTAGACCACGGAGATGTCTCGCCATTTGAAGAGGTTTTATACCTAGAGAGAGTACCCTCCTCGCCGCAAGTAAGTTGTTCTTTTTATGATAGAGTTATTTTATTTATGTTACTGAATAAATTGTAATTTCGCTCCACCGGTACTCTTTTTCCCCTCCTCAAGGGTTTCCCACCGGGGTTTTACCGCAGGGAGTTTTTTAAAGAGGCCGGCCAAGTTAACTCTTAACTTGTGTTGATCGATTATGGTCAATGGGGCAAATTGGTTTGTCAATTAATGAAAGCGATTTTTCATTATCTATGAGTTCATGAGTTTATTCTTTCGTTGAGTACGATTGAAATAATAGGAATGCATGATTATTCGATACAATTGCATCACAACACACGATTGATTACGTGAGAATTAATAACTTGCGAAAAAGTTAAACAACAAACAAAATGCACGATAAGCATTCAATGAGAAATACAATGAGCATTCACGAAATGAATTCGCATTATGAGAAACGAAGCTAAGAGATAGCTTCAAAAAATACTAAAGTTAAACCTACAGAGAGGGTTTAACCCACCTACACCCAGAGAGGGGTTATGAGAAAGAAGCTAAGAGATAGCTTGAAACACTAAAGTTAAACCTACAGAGAGGGTTTAACCCACCTACACCCAGAGAGAGGGTTATGAGAAAGAAGCTAAGAAATAGCTTGAAACACTAAAGTTAAACCTACAGAGAGGGTTTAACCCACCTACACCCAGAGAGGGGTTATGAGAAAGAAGCTAAGAGATAGCTTCAAAACACTAAAGTTAAACCTACAGAGAGGGTTTAACCCACCTACACCCAGAGAGGGGTTATGAGAAAAAAGCTAAGAGATAGCTTGAAACACTAAAGTTAAACCTATAGAGAGGGTTTAACCCACCTACCCCTGCAGAGAGGGGTTATGAGAAAGAAGCTAAGAGATAGTTTCAAACACTAAAGTTAAACCTACAGAGAGGGTTTAACCCACCTACACCCAGAGAGGGGTTATGAGAAAGAAGCTAAGAGATAGCTTGAAACACTAAAGTTAAACCTACAGAGAGGGTTTAACCCACCTACACCCAGAGAGGGTTAGGAGAAAGAAGCTAAGAGATAGCTTCAAAACACTAAAGTTAAACCTACGAGAGAGGGTTTAACCCACCTACACCCAGAGAAGGGTTATGAGAAAGAAGCTAAGAGATAGCTTCAAAACACTAAAGTTAAACCTACAGAGAGGGTTTAACCCACCTACACACAGAGAGGGGTTATGAGAAAGAAGCTAAGAGATAGCTTGAAACACTAAAGTTAAACCTACAGAGGGGGTTTAACCCACCTACACCCAGAGAGGGTTATGAGAAAGAAGTTAAGAGATAGCTTGAAACACTAAAGGTAAACCTACAGAGAGGGTTTAACCCACCTACACCCAGAGAGGGTTAACCTATCTAGACCCGAGAAAGGGTGTAATAGTTAAAGAGATGGTTTTAAAAAGTTTGGTTAAACCTGCGATGAGGATTTAGCCGACTAAGTGTAAGACGAGAAACAGGGCTTTCTGCCTTGACCAGGCCCACAAGAAGGGCTCGGCTAAACTCGCACCTAAGAAAGGCCTTGGGGTGTGGAAAACAATAGAAAGCTGAACCCGTTAAGCTGAACCTATAAAGTTTAGCTGAACCGGTGTCCCGAAAGGATTATCAAACTTAAAGCTATGAAAGACTTAAAGCTAGCACGTTGGACTTATGAGTGTCTGACGAGGTTAGTCCGAAGAGGGAGATTACGAGGCAGGAAACTAAGGCATATTGGGCTAAGGGTTTAACCCGACTAAGCACAGTGAAGCCTAAGATAAGAAAATAAGAAATAGTTTCAAACATCAAGGTATAAACCTAAGGAAGGGTTTTTGTAGAAGAGAAAAGCTAAGACCCTAGAAAGGGTTTGACCAGCCTTCAAAACCCCAGAGGGTTAAGGAATGCTAAGACCAAGGAGCACGTAGGGCTTACTTGCTCCTCGAAGGAGTGACATGAAAGCGGAAATGGACTATTGGGTGCATGTCGCCTAAGCAAAACATGCAGAGGGGATTCAATCACCTGAACCCCAAAAATGTTTGACAAAACATGAACCGAAAGGAGGGTTTCTAGAGCCAACTCGACTCTTTAGTGAGAGCCCGGTTGGATAAGGGAGAAATCGAGACATAAACAACAAAGCCTACGAAAAGGGCTTAGATAGATCACGCACTTAAGAAGGGTGATGAGAACAAGGAGCTAGAAAAGCTTTTTAAAATACTAAGTTTTACCTACTGTAAAGGGGGCTAACTTATGTAAGCATGAGAAAAACTATCTAAGGAAAATCCCAGACTATGAAGTCAAGGGAAAATCAAAGCCTAAAGTGTAAAACCCTAGAGAAGGAAGAGGGGGTTGATGAGCGGATGAGTTATCAGCCTATAAAGAAAAGGATACGTACACACTACTAGCTAGCGTAATGTTCCTAATGACTAAGTGTTGTATGCAAGCTAAACGGCTTGGAAGCTAAACAGCTTTGTAAGCAAACAAATAAACCGAATGAAAGAAGTGTAGATAGAAAGCATGCAAACTCCCAAGAAGGGAAAACACAAGTATTCATGCAACAACGAAACTCCCGGCAAGGGAGGATAAACACCAGATAAGGAAATTTGACTCCCAAAGAAGGGAGGATTGCATATAACCATATCGTAAAGCCCCCAAAGAAGGAGAGGGCAACCGAGTTTTAAAAGCACAAACAAAATAAACTCCCAACAGAGAGAGAGAGCAGAATTCAGGTTGCCAAACCGGCCTAAGAAAAAGAAGAAGAGAATTCATAACAAGAGTCTTGAAATATGTAAATTGTTTTAGAAGTTTAACCGGGGGATCGGGGTGGTTCTTCCGTATCGCCAGCAGCCGCGGCCATCTCCGCATCCTTCTCTAGCGCCTGGGATAGACATGCCTCCTCCCCGGAAAGAGGAAGGGCGAGGGGGCACAGAGGCGGGACCATGGGAGGCAGACCGGCCGAAGTTATCTCGGTCCGCACCAGCCTTGTCAACCAGCCGCCCAGGATGGGGAACCACCGATTCTCTTCTATGGATCGAGAGGAATCACCCTTGAAAGGAGGAGGGGTAGGCATGGCCATAAGAGGACCATTTTTGTCAAACTCCCCGAGAAGCCGTGATCCGCTTGCCGCCGCACCGCTGCGTTGAAACCGTAGTCATAAAAGAACCTCGATGTAAGGGCTCATATCCCCAAGAAAGCCGGGATGGCTAAGATAATCCTTCCGTAGAGCGGGCCAAAGAGAGTGGAGGAATTTTTGCACAGGTTCGGAATGGAAAAGTGGTCTCCGGGAATGACTTGGCCCCCTCTACGCAGAGCCTTCTCGTGGACTCCGGGATTCTTGCAGAGCACAAAGGAATGCATGCATCATTAACCTCCTTCTCGCCGGCCTCCCGGGCTGCCCGGGCCTTTAACAGCTCTCCTTGGAGGGAGGACACATCCGATTCTAGCTTCTTTACGCGAAGGGATGCAAGGGAGGCTTTCTTCCTTTCACCGTAAGGGAGTCCTCCAAATCCTTGAGTTGAGAAGAAGGAAGGGCATTGGAGGGGCCCCAAAGGCCGAAAGTAGGACACCAAACTGCAAGATGGAATCAAGAAGAATATGAGAATTAAGAGGATTAAAGAAAGCGTAAAAAAAAAATGCAGCAATATGAGGAATATTACTTGAGCAAAATGGCCGGCGGCATGATGCTTCGATCGGGAGGAAGGCTTAACAGCCTTTCACAGTCTTGAGAGGAAACCAGCTCACTAAAAACTTGCCGGTAGTCCGGCCGAGGAATAGGTGTCCACATCGATCGGGCAGAGGATAGGCCCTCGGCTTCGCCCGGTGGGATACTTGCGACGGAAAGTGTCCTTTGAGGGCATAGAGCTCCGACTCGCGGGACGCTTTGCCTTTACCTGTCTTGGACTTCTTTGGGGAGGAACATCGACCTCCGGGTCTTCCACGGGAGTCCGATCGGGGACGAGGGGGTGCGGTGGAGGCATCACCTTGTGGAACCGTGGCGGGGGAGCTGAATTGGAGGAGTCCTCCGGGCCCTCTAGAACCTTCGAGAGCCACAAAGATGTCCGGAAAACAAAGATCAAGGTTAGACTAGCCATAATAAACACATGGTTGCAATTTACGAAATGAGATCATGCAGTGTGTTTACCATCTCCGGTTCAAGAGGAACCCCGGAAGAACTAAACTTAAAGTGGGAAAGAACGCGAGGATTAAAACAAAGCCCGGGCAGGTTGAAATACCCATGGGCGTGTACGTGAGCATTAAGCCTTTGAATCACGCGACGGTTAGTGGAAGAAGAAATGTGATTAGGAGGGGCTGAAGGAGACGGGTTCTTGTACACCCATCTTTGATTCTTGAAAGGCCAAGGTTTGTCGTGGGTTATGAAGACATAGTGGTTGCCCTACTCTTTGTTGATATTGGGGACTTTGCCAAGGAACGAGCATTTCCCTTTCACCCTACCGCTCAAGTAGTAGAAAGGGTCAGCGGTTTTACAATTGTATTGTGAGAAGAAGAGTTCGTGGAAGATTTTCCTCCGTTTCCTTTAAGAAGGATATAGAAAGAGATTATCATGCGGATAGCATTGGGAGCAAACTGATTGACAGGATACCATAAAGATCGGATATCCGACACAAGAATTTAGGAAGAGGAAGGCGTAACTCACCTCAAACCGGGTGGGCCTGCCAAAAGGCTAGAGTGGGGGAGTTGCTAGGTTAGGGTGCTCCCTCGATCGGGAGAGACAAGCTATATCCCGCTGAGATATAGTCGCCGGAGATAAGACCGTGAAGGGCTTTTTCTCGAGATTTTAGAGGGTCCAAAGAAAAGATTCCCAAAATTGAGCCCGGTCTACCTCCGGAGAGGAGGAGGAGACGGGAGGGGAAACCCTATGCGGGTTAGGGCTCTGGGAATGATGAGAACTCGGGAGGAGTTCCGAGCAAGCAGAGATACAGCTTTTAGAAGAGTTAGACCGAGACATTACTAAAGGTACCCCTATGGATGAACGAAAAGGGGAAGGGAAGGTTTACCTGGATGATGAGAGTATTGAGGCGAGAATGGAGGAACACGTTCACGAAGGGCTTGTGGAGAAGAAATCCTAATAGAGCGAAAATTTAGAGTAATATAAAAAGAGAGAGGAAGCGGAAATAATCGATTTGAAATAAAGGAGACTGATGGGGCGCGTATCGTTGTACGAAGGCTGAAGGGCAGATGCATGCTCGACAGTGGCGGCCCAGTGGAGACGAAGGGTCACTAGACCCCAACAACAGCCGAGGGGATGCATCTCAGAAGCCGAAGCCGCAGGAGGATGTCCCAAAGCTAAAAGTCTGCAGGGAGGATGTCCCAAAGCTAAAGCCGCAGGGGAGGATGTCCCCAAAGGCAAAGCTGCAGGAGGATTTCCCAAAGCTAGAGCCGTAGGGAGGATGTCCCAAGAGACAAGTTGCAGGGAGGAATGTGCAAATCTTCCTTACTCCAAATGAGCTCCAAGATCGCTCACCAGAGTAGGGGGAGTGGTTGATACGGATAAAAATGTCAGGCCCAACTACACGTAGGGCCCAAATACGACTAGCCCAATAGGGCCCAATGACGTAATTAGAGCACCCTAGATAAAGGGAGAAAACCCGAGATGGGCCCGAGCCCAGATCGCCGAAACCGGGCTACGAAGCCCTAAACCCACCTACAGTGGGGGCCACGAGGCCTGTGCTCAGATGGAGAGGGGCCATGAGGCCCAAGCCCGACTACGGATAGGACACGAGGCTTACAATCGAATACAGGCCGCGAGGCCCAAAGCCCAACCGCAGGTGGGCCGCGAGGCCCAAACTCTGGCTGTGGGCCGAGAAGCCCAAAGCGAGATTTAAAGGGTACGTGAGGGTTTTTACTAAGCCCGGGACGGTTATTTATCGATAAGATCAAGAAACGCTCGAAGGAATGAGTAGTTGAGATAATTGAGGCCCAAGCCAAGGAATATTCCCCATATTCCTCATCGATCGGTCTAACCTCCCTCCAGAGGGGGAATTCGTAGATATGATCAGATTTCTTAAGGAAAAGGTATCCACGCACGACATCATGGCGTAACGTGCGGGATAGTGCCTAGAGACCGTGATTAACAGCTTATGGATCTTAACGTACGTATAAGTAAGACACCCCACAGGAGGTAACGGTATCGAATCACTATCACTCTCACTTAGCTACCTTATACGTACTTTCTTGAGTGTTTTCCGGTGATCCGACTTGAGCTGCCGGAGTGCCTACGCCGGAGAACCCTCCGCGTATTTTGCAGATACGTTTGTTCGAGGGAAGCTAAGGATCCTAAGTGCGTAAAGGCTTTACCCCGTGAACCTGTGGGGAAATAGGCCAGTGCCGCTTTTACGCATCGTACAAAAACGTAGTGTGCTCTGTATGGTGATGGTGTTTCATGACTTTTCAACTCGGTCGGATCTCTGTTACATAATGATGTTACATCTCATGTTACATTAATTAGATTTGTACATCAAAAATTTACAAATAAGAGAATAACATCCTAATATAATCATATGTACACGTGGCACAAATCTAATTAATGTAACAGGAGATGTAACACCATTATGTAAAAGGAGATCCTGTGTGTTTTAACTCTTTGTGCATCTTTTACATTATACTTTGGAGCACCCGACTTCGCAGAAAAAGTGGCATGGAAACAAGAATCGGCTGTTGATTCTTTGACTAAAGTCTTATATACTCATATCACATTTTACCATCCTCATGGCATGATATAATATATTGAAGTTTCGGATTATTGTTAGTGTGGTAACTTCATTGTCTCCTTGTCTGTTAAAATCTTAACGAGTTATTACCTTTTTTCAGATAGAAGATGTCGAAAGAAACCATCAAAATATTTCTTCTCGAATCCGTGAACTCCATATGCACCAAAGGAATAAGGTCTGGATAATCTTGTTCTAGATGCTCATCACATTGTTTTTCTCCTTCTATTCTTATTCTCTTTGTCACTCCCCTCCCGACACAATGGTCTTTTGATTTATATGTTCCTCAAAATGTTTACTTTAGAACCAACGCTCATGCGCGGTTATAATTGAATTTGTATTACCTTATGTGCTTAATCATTTACTCAAATCTATTCCGGATCCTTTGTTTGCTTTATGCTTGAAGGTTACCGCATTCGGAGGATCTCGAGTTACTAATCTCTTGCAGCGATTGAGCAACATCAACATAAATTTTGTATTGGTCCCATAGGTGCCCATGTGGTATGATATTAGAATTATTGGCATCTTTGTATGGCTGCGATCATATATGCTTGTCTATGAACGCCATGATTTACATTTGGTTTCACATGAAAAGCATTATATCACCGAACGAGGAGAAATGCAAACTAAATTCCTAGCATGTCCCATAAAATCTTGTACTCATAGCTTTCTCTTGATAAACTAAATTATGGTTCCGATAAGATGAACGGCCATGATGAAGATAAAGAAAATTGTACAAGGTACAAAGTGCAGCATGCAAAAGCAACAAAATACCGATGGATATCATTTATTGTTATTGTCTTGTAGTATAGGCCTATTGGAAGGAGACACTGCTCCATGAGTTGCGGTGATTGTTTGCTATATATGTATCACTCGTAGCACTCTTTAATTATCAAGGAAAGAGTATTCGTTCTTATCAAAAATACCTTTTTAATTTATAACTTTCACTGCTCTTCATTTATGCATATTTGTGATGAATCTCTTTATGGTATCGTAGCTCTAGGATAATACCTCGAGTCTCTGTACCTTTCCCTTTCTTTTCTTATTAAAAGCTATATTTTCATGGCCGATTCGCTTGATAGCACCAACACAGATGGAGTATCATCTCGTACCTCCTTTTCCTAATTTTCATATGCCTTTCCATCAACTCATTTCTCGTAAAACTTACGTAAAAACAATTACCTTATATGGAGGCAACAAATCTTGGCACCGCAAAAGGTTATGGACTCCATGATTATCTCGATGGAAAGAAGGAATGCCCACCGGAATACACCGATGGAGAGGAAGGAGAAGAAGGTAACATAAATCCAGATTTCTTGAAATGGAATAGACAAGATCGATTGTTAGTGTCTTGGTTATTATCTTCACTCTCGAGAAAGTATCTTGATTACCACCGTGGGGTTACATACATCTAAGGAAATCTGGGAATGTTTAGAGTCTAGTTTTTCTAGTCAATCTAGAGCTAAGATAATGCACTATAAACAACAACTCGAACATTAAGAAAGGGTCACTAAGTATGAGAGATTATTTAAACAAAATCAAAGGTTATTGTGATGTGTTAAATGCCTCTCGGTTACAAAGTTTCGGTGAAGATCACATGCTTTACATCATGACCGGATTAGGAGCCGAGTATAATCCAAAGAATGGTGTCCATCGATTCAAAGTGTGATCCCATATCGGTTCGAAGTCGATTCTCTACTACTTAGCTTTGAAGCTAGACTCGAGGGCATTGGTTCTTCTTCCTTCAAAGACAGATGGATCCTCCCCTACCGTTAACATGGCTACTCAACATAATACCGGTGGAAGAAATTTTAGCTCACAATCTAACAGAGGGAGAGGTGGAAACAAAGAATAATAGAGGAGGAAGAACATCATTCAGAGGAGGTTTCCATACCAATAGAGGAGGAGGCAGAAGTGGTAAGCCTCATTGTCAAATCTGTTATAGAACTAACCATACCGCTGAAATATGTTATCACAGGGGTGATTTTGATTATGTTCCACCTAATCAAAATCAAAACAATCAGCAAAGAACAACCTTCTAACAGATATCACCCTCGCTTAACACAAAGAAGTTATGATGGAGGTGAATCTGTGATGGAGAATTCTCGGTATCCAGCATTACGGTGCATCAAGCCATGTGACCTTTGATTTGAACAATCGAGTATTGGCTCGAGTATCAAGGCACAGAAAGAGTTCATATGGGAAATGGTACAGGTTTAAATATTGCACATTTTGGTAATACAATTGTAATCGTGCTCGATTCTACTAACTCTCATTCATTTCTTCTCAAAAATCTTCTTCATGTTCCTCATATCAAAAAGAATTTATTAAGTGTTTCTCGGTTTGCAAAAGATAATCATGTTTATTTTGAATTTCACCCTTCTTGTTGTTTTGTGAAGGATCAAAACACTCATCAAACACTTCTACAAGGAACACTTAAGCATGGATTATACAAGTTCTCTTTGACAGCTTCTCCACCTCTAAAGTCGTTTACTCCAGCCTCACATCCACACCAACTTTCTCATCCTCCACAAGTCAACGTCGGTTCTATTCCAAGAAGTTCTTCACTTAGCCTTTGGCATAAGAGATTAGGACATCCCTCATTTTCTATCACTAAGAAGGCACTTAGCAATAGTCATATTCCTTTTGTTGATGATGCTTCAAGTGCTATTTGCCGCTTGTATGAAGGCTAAGAGCCATAGATTGCCGTTTTCTATTTCCGAAACTATTGTTAAGCATCCGTTTGATCTTGTTCATTCCGATCTTTGGGGTCCATCTCCCATTACTTGTTAATGGATACAGATACTATGTGAGTTTTATTGATGGTGCTACTAAATACACATGGTTTTATCTCGTTGAAATTAAAATCGATGTACAAAGTGCTTTCCTTCATTTCAAGGCTCTCATTGAAAATCAATTTAGCACTAACATAAAAGCCATTCAAACCGATGGGGGTACTGAATACATGCCCTCATTCCTATATTCAATAAATCTGGTATTCATCATCGAATATCATGTCCTTATACACCTCAACAAAATGGCACCGCCAAGAGAAAACACAGACACATAGTAGAACATGCTCGCTATGCTATCTCATTCTCAAGTTCCTTTACTTTATTGGGATGATGCTTTTTCCACTAGTGTCTACCTCATCAACAACACCATCACCTTCACTCAATCATAAAACTCCTCTTGAATCGCTCACTGGAACCACTCCGCATTATCAAAGACTAAAAGTTTTTGGTTGTCTTTGTTTCCCCTTTCAAAGGCCATATACTCATCATAAACTTGAGAATAGATCGAGAGAAGTGTTTTTCTGGGATACAACTCTCAATACAAGGGATATAAAGCTCTTTTGCCCAATAATAAGATCATCATCACCAGAATATCATTTTTGACGAAACTTGCTATCCTTTCGCTTCGCTTCAATTCCCACCGAATCACATTCCTCTCAAACACCTCAATCTCCACTCTTATATATTCCCCCTCATAAAGACACTTCCCGTACTAATACTTCGATGATTCATCTTCCATTTCACCTCAATCTCCTACCGCCTCTCATCAGCCTACCTCTACTACTCCCATTTCATCACCACATTCTCTTCATGGCCAGTTACATGTTGAGTTACCAATTGTTCAATATGATTCCTCCCCATCTACTAATGATTCTCTAAGCTATGCAGTACACAAGCTCATACTCGTGTTTCTACTCATCCAATGGTGACTAGAGCTAAGGATGGCATTTTTAAACCTAAAGAAGTTAACACCACTTATACTTCTTTCTCGAGCCTCTCACCTACATTGAGGCTCTTTCTCATCCCTTGTGGAAGAAAGCCATGGAAGCGGAATACTCAAAGCATTAATTAAGAATGGTACTTGGGAAATAAGTTCAACCGCCCTCTACTCACTCTCCTATAGGCTGCAAGTGGGTTTTCAAACTAAAAAGACATGCGGATGGATCAATTGCCAAGTACAAGGCTCGGTTAGTTGCAAAGGGATACACCCAGTACTCAGTTTCGATTTTACCGATACTTTCTCTCCGTAGTCAAGCCTCGTTACGATCGTAATATTGCCGACTTTGGCACTTGTTCATTCTTGGCCTTTGCATCAAATTGATGTTGATAATGCTTTTTTGAATGGTGATCTTGAACATGAAATTTACATGATTCAACCTCCTGGTTTTGAGTTAGCAAAGGGGCAAAATATGGTATGCAAACTCAAACGATCACTATATGGTCTTAAGCAAGCTTCAAGGGCATGGAATTTAAAGTTTGCTTCTATTTTGAAAACACTTGGATTCAAAACTTCTAGAGCTGATAATTGTTTATATTATAGACATCATCAAGGCTCAACTATACTTATAGTTGCCTATGTTGATGACATTATCATCACAGGATCAAGTTCTACGTAAATTAAGAAAGTGATTGATAATCTGCATAAGTTTTTCTCAATTAAGGATTTGGGTGAGCTTAACTATTTTCTCGGGAATTGAGATCAAAAGAACCACTGAAGGAATTTTCTTATCTCAAAAGAGATACATCCACGGAACTTCGAAAAGAGAGATATGGAAAATGCAAATGCTCTTAACACTCCCATGATTTCGGTAGTCAACTATCCAAGTTTGAAGGTGACCCCATTCCGATCAACACAAGTATAGGAGTATTGTGGGAGCATTACAATATGCTACAATAACAAGGCCATATATTGCTTTTGCAAAGAAACAAAGTTAGTCAATTTATGCAAAATCCATTGCATACACATTTCAAGGCAAAGAAGAGGATACTAAGATACTTGGCTGGTACCTCCAACTTCGCTTTAGAAATAAAAAAGACTAAAGAGATGAACATTGTGGCCTTTGCAGATGCCGACCGGGCATCGATGTTGATGATAGAAAATCTGCTTTACGGGTATTGTGTATTTGTAGGAGGAAATCTCGTGTCTTGGTCATCCAAGAAACAACCAACAAAGTTGTCAAGGTCGAGTACGGAAGCCGAGTATCGAAGCTTGGCCTTGGTTACAAGCGAAGTGTTATGGATACAATCCTTATTAAAGGAGATACTTCAAAGACCTGACAAAAGAATTCCAACTATTTGGATAGATAATCAAGGGGCTATCTCCTTAGCAGCCAATCCCGTTTATCATTCAAGGACAAAGCACCTCGAACTAGACCTGCATTTTGTACGAGAAAAGGTGGAAAGCAAACAGATACAAGTTTTACATGTGCCGACAATTGATCAAGTCAGCCGATAGTTTCACCAAGCCTCTAATGTGCCAATTCTTCTATCGTCTGCGCAACAAATCGAATCTGGTTCCACAGAGCTCATCCGAATTGAAGGGGCATGATAAGATGAACGGCCATGATGAAGATAAAGAAAATTGTACAAGGTACAAAGTGCAAGATGCAAAAAGCAACAAAATACTTGATGGATATCATTTATTGTTATTGTCTTGTAGTATAGGCCTATTGGAAGGAGACACTGCTCCATGAGTTGCAGCTGATTGTTTGCTATATATGTATCACCGTAGCACTCTTTAATTATCAAGGAAAGAGTATTCGTTCTTATCAAAAATACCTTTTTAATTTATAACTTTCAATTGTTCTTCATTTATGCATATTTGTGATGAATCTCTTTAGGTTCCCTTGGAAAAACATTGTGTTCTTAATTCCTGTTTGGAAATGTAGATGGGACAATTTTGGTTATGAATAGAATTATAGAAAGATCTTTCAGTTTTTTTTTTTCGCATGATACTTTGATTGGGTGTTTTCTTTTTGTAGTGTTACTATTACCTTCATCCTACTTTTTAACAAGCTCCTTATTTTTGTTCTAGAAATTAGAACAAGGTGACATGTGGGTTATAGCTATTGAAAATGCAGTTGGCAGTTGGCAATAGCATTTTCACGGGGTTCTGATATTGAGCGCAAATTAAAACAATTTCTCTAGGTAGAGTGTTGTATTTTGTAATCGTGATTAGTACTTTCAATTAATTGCACAGGATGGAGCTCAATTCATATTTGTAAGGTTTTGTGCATTCATACAATATTGTGTGCATATATATAACCATGTGTGCATACATGTAATGACACGAGCATATATATATGTTCATGTACATATATATTATTGCTTTTACCTCGGTATATATACGTAGAAGCTCGTTATATTTTACCTACATTATTGGACCATGTTTCTAGTTAACTTTTTAAACAAGTATAAAAATAATGTTTACCGTTTTCAAAATGTGCAAGAGAAATGTGCAAATGTCGAGACATATATGCACATATTCCCACCAATGTGCACACGTCAAGATATATATACACATACCAATAAAAATGTGAAAAACATAACTTTGACACTAATTTGAAATTTACCTGTCTAAAATTATAACTGAAATTGCACATATCTAACTCATTATCTAAGAACTCAACCAAATTGATAGAAATTCTACAAAGTATGTTAAATCTCAATAAACAGAATATTTCCTTGTTGATCTTGTAAAATGTTAAAGGTGTTTTTATATTAAAAAATATACGATTAAAATGTTAATTACATTTTCAATTTTATCTAATAATAAAAGATAATATATATATATACACACATTATCTGCTCACTAATATATTTTTGTAATTTTTTGAATAACAAACTGTAAATAAATTGAGAGAAAGGAATTGGGAGGAAGATGGTCGTGAAGAGAGAGAGAAAGAAAATTAAGAGAGAGAAAATAGATAGAATTTTTCTGCATAAACTTTCATCCAAAATTTCCCACGTCTAATACACCTAAGAGGGGATCACAGTCCTTAATTAAAAATAACAAGAAATAAAGTGCTCACAAGAAAAGACTTAAAATAGACGGACTAATCTGCAAGTTATGATCTGCTTAATTAATAAACCAAGTCAATGGCTGATATTCATATTTCTTCATCAACATTTGGACGGCTCTGATTTATCCCGAAATGTGTGCCCATCTTTTGTCGACGTTGTGCACAGTCCACGACCCCTTGTCACTCGATCTGAGTAGCTCCACGAGCGGAACTTCCCCAAACGTCGTCGGAGGTCTTAGCAAGAAATATTAATTTATTTTTGCTTGTCCAGGATGTGGAGGTTATCTCACCAATCGTTCTACCCAAACTAAACAAACAATTAGGTACAGCACATTTTTACACTCTAACAAGGTCCATAAATGCCGATTAGTACAATGCCGTAGTACCTCATGTATCTCTTTTTCCCTGCGCCGGAATGGGCCACTTAATATCATTTCTCCGTCTCGCCGCCATGCTCAATTCGCGCAGCTGCGCCGTCACCCTCATGCCGTCAAGTCTACAATTAGCGCCGCCGAATCCGACCATCTCTCCACCTTTTTGTCATCTACCCACAAATAAACCTCCTCGAATTTCAACTCCTCCCTTACCAAAGCTCCGGATTAACAAACAGCAATCCTTTCTTTATTCAGATGGAATCCATCGCCAACTCTGTTCATCTTCTGCTTCCACACCTTTCTTCATTATCGCAGCTTCTCTCCGCCATCTTTGCCGATTTCCCGGTGACTAGCCAAGTTAGCGAACTCGTTTCTATATCCCAATTTCCACATATTCAGTAATCACCACTCCTGCTAGGTTTTTCTCTCTCATGGCTCAAATCCCTAGATTAATTGCACACGATAATTTCGCCGCAAAATAATAAATCTTCTGTTCTGGATATCAAATATTTCATCCAAGATTGTGTTTTGAATTAATTGATATTTCTTTGAGTTACTGTTCAGCAGTTAAGGGTTAATTCAGGAATTCCATGTGTCTAATTGTATGTGAGAGTAACTTTAAGTGCTCGTTTGGTCTGCATGATTAGGCCATGACAAATGAGTTAACATGGACTAACAAGTGTTAAAATGAAGTCAATCGTGTCTGCCGGATAATTAATGAGGGAAACCAAACGAGCTATAAATAGTAAATGTATCTTAGATTGAATTCCATGGATAGATTGTACCAGAGAGTGAAGGACCCAAAAATTTAGTGTGTCTGACATAAGAGGTCATGATCTCTTTACGTATATGTGTTTGCCTTAAAAAATATGGAGTACGTATAAAAGATTTTACGGGTACGAGGGACACCGGCATTACATTTTTTTACGCTTTTGTCCTTTACATTTGTCAATCCATCATTTGAGAGCCAGTTTCATAGGCTTATGATTTCATATATACTGATATAATTGCACGCGTACATCTCAAGGTCATAAACTTATTGGAAAAATGTGTTTTTTTTTTTTACCGGTTACAGGACGTAAATCAGAATTTAAAAGTTGATAGGATCAAAACCAAAGAAATGATAAAGTTACAGGGCGAAAACAATCATTTTCACTAAACATAATAACTCTCCTACTTATAAATCTATCAGAATATGGCACGGCTATCCTAGTTTAATAAGAATATTTGCACATATAAAAAATCTAAAGTTGCGAGAAGTGCGGCCAACATATTCATTACTGAAATAACACACATACACAATGGAAATATGACAATAAGAGTATCATTCCAGAATGCATCAAAAGAGACATTTCATCTCACTGCTCATAATCAAGTTTCTAGTCCTTGCTGTTTCTCTCAAACTACCCCATCTCGCAAACCACCATAAACTGCAGGAAAGCAAATAAGTGTATAATTATATGGAGCATGCCAAGTGTAATTTTGATTGTGGAAAGATAAAGCTTATGACTTTATTCCTCACAGAAAATTCATAATATTAACTATGAGCATTAATTGTAACACAAGTGACAGAGTGTTCTTTAGCATTAATAATTGGACACTACTGCTACTAATTCTATTAGACAATTATACGAACTTTTGACACGCGGAATCTATACTAGTAATCGCTTCTATAATCCCTAAACACGCGAAATATGTAATCCAAAACAACTAATCTTGTGCATAGAACTGCAAAAAATGTGGTAAATTTTGCAGACTTTTACTTAAGTACTACTTACTAGCATGAAAATCAATATGTTGCATGTAAGGAGTGATTAACAAAAGAAAAGATAAGGGTTCATAGTATAAAAATATCACGACCTCTTTTAAAATTCGCAATTCGTTACACAAACTTTTTAAATTTTGCTCTTATATCATATAACTATTTTCCAGCAACATATGCCAACATGGCAGCCGGAAAATCATTGACAAAATTGCAAAATAATTCACGCCAGCAGGACTTGCGGAAAATAATCATGTGATGGAATTGCAACAATTTAAAAGATCATGAATCGAATTGTGACTTTTAAAAACTTATGTGATTAAAAAAAAAAGATTTTTATCGGTACAAGTCCCGAAAGATATGTTAATTATTAATTCGGGGCCTGAAGTATAAAATTTATCAATCCGGGACACGAAAGATATTTATATTAAGTGATTTTATCAATTCAGGACCTGAAATTAAGGTCCCGAATTGATAATTGTCCGATCTTTTAGGTCCCGAATTGATAAAATCTCTTAATATAAACATCTTCAGGTCCCGGATTGATAAATTTTATCTTTCAGCTCAATTGATAATTAATATATCTTTCGGGACTTGGATTGATAAAAACTCAAAAAAAAAAAAAAAAAGAAATGCAAAGAGATAGTGATTTATTTTGTAATTAGCTATGAAAAGGACGTACATCACATGTTCATGTTCTCTTGTGCTTGGGCGTCTTCAATTGATTGAAGCCTTCCTTGAGAGTGGCCTTCCTATTCTCTTTGAAATTCCACAGCTCCAAAACCACATTACATCGACTTGGGTTGTATTCTTGGATTTCCTTCAAGGCCTTTGCAACAACATCAAACACTTCTTCTCCCCATTCTTCCTTGAGGCCCACTAGCAATTCATCATCCTCCTTGACCACATTCTACATTGAGCACCACCATTTATTCTTTCAGAACAAAGAAGGTAAGCTAATGATATACAAAATGACAGGCTTGGTGAATCTCATGGCCTTATGGTTCACTTGAAATGACACTATGGTATAATGGAGTCTTTCCATATCCACGAGGTATCTATCAATTTGCATGTAAATAGGGGTGTAAGTGAATTGAGTCAGCTATTCGAATTTAATAGAGTTGAGCTCGAGCTACATGAGTAGTTCCCAATAATGCTAGGCTTCTCATACTCGGGAGCCTATTCGAGCTTAATTGAGTTACATACTTTTCCCATTTTACCCATAATACACAAGTTATTAACAAATACTCCTTCCGTCCCACAATTAACTTCACATCCCTAAAATGGAATACCCTCCATAAACTACACCCTCACAATACCATTTAAATTTCAAAAATGTCACTCTTACTTTATTCTACTTTATTCTCTCTCCTACACTTTATCTCATACAACCACCCAAAATACCCTTACACTTTATTCTCTCTCCTACACTAATTTAAGTTTTCTTAATAAACGTGTCTCTTCACATATGAAGATAACTCCGGGACAGAGGGAGTATATTCTAATTATGAATAAAAAAATATTATACTCCCTCCGTCCAATTTTAATTAGGCAAATAGATTGGACACATATTTAAGAAATATTAGTTGTTTATGTAAAGTAGATGAGTGGAATAAAAAGTAAGGGTATTATTGTCAAATCATTAATAGGAGAGAGAAAATTGGTTAAATAAGAGAGAAAGTCAAATAACAAATGGTGTAAATAAGTGTATGTTGTGAGGGTAGAAATAAGTAAAAAAACTTTCTATAATTTTTAGATGACATATTAAAATTGGACGGACCAAAATGGTATATTGACTCATTAAAATTGGACGGAGGGAGTATAAGTTATCGAGTCAAGCCAAGGCAAGGCAAGCTCAAGTATTTTGAGTTCTCCACTGAGTTGACTTCCAGTTCAAAAGAACTGAGCTCGATCGAGTTCTAGTCGAGTTTCGAGCTTCAACTTTTTAAATGAGTCGAGATCGAGCTTGACACTATTCGACTCGGCTCATTTACATGCCTACATGTGAAAGGCAATGAGTACAAGTCATTTCAAGCTACCTGAGTATTCCCCTTGGCATCTTCAACAACTCGAAATGGATGCCATTCGCGGCTTTTTAACTTTTCTTGCCACAAGGAACACAGTTCTAAAGCCTTGATATTAGCTTCATCTCTTGGGAGTATTTTCTTGCAGGCATTCTTGAAGGCTTTTTCATCAATTTCACCCATCCTTTTTATCCCAATATTTGCACGGCTGCAGTTCGGAATACCTTTAAAAACCTGACAATAAGACAAAATTGGTAGATATAACATCAGACAGAGGCCAATTGCATTAATGAATTGGAGGAAAAATTGTAGTTTTAGTCCCATGAGAATTTTTCAACGACAATGTTAGTCCCACATTATTTTTGGTCTTTTTTTTTTTTTTTTTTTGCAAAAATAGTCACAACCATTATTTTTAGGATCAAAACTGCAATTTATCATTCTCTTGGGATCAAAGCTGCAATTTTTGGGACTAAAAATGGCAAAAACTACGGGACCAAAAGTGTTAAAAAGGACCATTTTGCAAAACACTCATTTTCTTGGGACCAAAAATGCAATTTACCCATGAATTGGAGGTAGGGAGAGGAGGGAGACTCCAATTTGTTTCTCCCCTTACACTAATTTCTAGAATCATTTTATATGATCATTACATCATTAACCAATAATCAATACATCAATAACTATACAAACATACATCGCATAGCAGCGAAAGGTCACAGGCAGAAAAATGTACGCTAAAAACTATTCTCTCCGTCCCACAATAAGCTTCTCACCTTTCCTTTTTTGTTGTCCCACAATAAGTTTCTCATATCGTTTTTGGAAACTCATCAATCCCACTACATTAAGTAATTATTCCTAAACTTCATTTTTTTGATATCAATTGCCACCATTTACACTTTTAATTATTCTTGCCCTTCACTTTATCTCTATTCAATCACATCACTTGTACTACACTACATTTTATATTAATACTCCTTAATCCGAGTGCAATTTTTTTCATTAGAAACTTATTGTGGGACGGAGGGAGTATTGCTTAAATGGAAAGATTACTCAGCATGTGCAAGATGGGTGGCCAATAAGATTATATACATTTCTAGATAAATTTTGCTTCTAACGAGGTTTAAAGTAGAAAGCAATAACTAATGGGACACACTTGTGTGAGACCGTCTCATGCATAAGACCATCATGAGACAAAGTCACTTTTTAATAAATTGTTATCATTTTTTCATAAATTGTTATCACTTTTCAATTTGTTATCACTTTTATACTAATTTGTATCATTTTAAAAAAATTATAACAATTTATTAAAAAGTGACTCGGTTTCATTCATGAGACGGTCTCATACAAGTTTTTGTCATAACTAATTAGGAGTTCAAACCTGAGCTGCAAATGTACAAGGTTTCAACTCGCATTTCATTGAAAATCGTTTAGCAAAACAAATGAGACTTTTGCCATCGCACATCTTAAGCAAACAATAAGCACCAAGTTGTTTAGCTGTAAATGAGTTGTAAGCATTTTTGGTCCTTTACTTTCACCTCTTTTGCTAATATTCCCAAGATATGAAGATAGTTAAAAATTTAATCTAGTCCCTTAACTTCGTACATTGTTCATTATACATCCAATTTTTGCAAAATGACCTCGTTTTTGCCTCATTTTTCACCATAACTTTTAACTTTTCGCAAATCATCCTAGGGCATATGCCAAAACGAGTGTTTTACAAAAAATGAACGTAAGATGAGCAAAGGTTATAAGATTAAATTGAATTTTTAACAATCTCAGGACAATTTGCGAAAAAAAGATAAAAGTTACGGGACCAAACATATTTTAAACTCAGCTGTAAATAGAATCCTCATCAATATTAATATACTTCATTTGCAAATTTCCAGACATTTACATTTTAAATACAATCTGGAACAACATGGTTATCATACCTCAATTAGTTCTTTTCGAGCCTCTTGCAGCTCATCGTTGTTTTTGCGCACATTTGAAAGTAGCTGTGTATTCAAGTCTTGAAGGCCTTCCAAATGCTCCTTTTTTTCCTGTAATTGCTCCTTCATCTCATTAATCTTCTCCTGAACAGCTGCATTTCGTGCCTAAAATCTCTCACAAATATACATCATGTTATCTTTTCCCAACAAACTGCCCAAACATATTTTCGGTCTATATTCATTTTCTGATCAAACAATAGTGTTACCTTTGCCTTCTCTTCTTCAAGCTTCTGCCTCTGACGTTCGGTTGAGGCCTCACGTTCGTTCAGCTCTTTTCTCCACGAGTCGAGTCCTTTTTCTTACTCTCCAACTCTAGGTACAACTTCTCCCGCTCATCCATAATCCTCTTAATGCGCTCACTGTCAATCCTCTGCAATATCCTCATCTCTGGAAAGATCAAATTAAGCTATTTAATATCAAGGCATGAGTGTTAGACATTGCTTCAGATAGATTTAGGAGCAGTAAATGCTTTACATACAAGTTTACAACAAGTTCATGATAAGATTATTTGATAAGAGGGTAAATTATATTTTTGTCCCAAGAGAATGAGTGGTCTGCAAAATAGTCTTTTTTTTTGACATTTTTAGTCTCAAAAAATTGCAGTTTTGGTCCCAATAGAATGATAAATTGCAATTTTGATCCCAAAAGAATGAGATAAAATTATAGTTTTGGTCCTAAAAAAATGTTTGGGACTATTTTTGTAAAAAAAAAAAAAGGGACCACAAGTCTATTTCTTTCTGTTTGATCTGCAACTGATCCATATATTCACTTTGCAAGTTCAACTCATTGACCAGACCAGCAATCTTGTCCCTATCTTTTTTGATTCCTGCTCTAAATCAGAGATAGTTTTCAATTGTCCTGTCAATTGTCCTGTTCTACGAAGATAATCGTCCGCCCAAGGCCAACAATACAACTCACTCTTCTCAGGTTTTGCAACTGTAGATTGAGGTATTGGCTGAGCCTCATTTGCCATGTCAGTTTCTAGGAAAGCTGCTAGTGCAAGGTGGTTTGCCTTTTGTTTTGCACTTGTGTTGGCTGTGGCCTTACTAGCACCTATTGCATGTTGATAAAGATGATTGAACAGATAATCTTGTTTCTTCTTTCCAGCACAAAAAGGGCATCTAAGACAACCATTTGGGCCCTTTACTCTGTATCTACCAGCCTTCAAAAGCTCATAAGGCTTCTCTTTGTATTCATTAATTTCTGAATCGCTAATGTCGGATTCTTTGTCTGAGCTGCTGCTTCCCATCGGAATGAATTGATGGTGAGAAAAAGCAGCGAAAAGGATCCAAAAATCATCAAAGAAGGAAAAAAAAAAGTTGATCAGAGCATAATAATGAGATAATTTCATAAATGGTCCTATAACTTTGTCTCTAAAAGAGATTAGATCAGTTTTCTTTTTGTTTCATCCTTTTGACATCAAAATAGTTCGCTAATTCAAATTTTGACTGGAAAAATTATAGAAAATGGCCGAAAAATCTGTTGTAGCATATAGAATGACATGAAAATGTACGAAAAATGACGGGTTTAGAAAGAAGAAGAGAAATTATAAGCTTTGGTCCTCCCCACGTTGTAAATCACTCGGAATTAACGACAATCATTGACAAAATTCATGATTTTGGAATAGCGATTCATAAGGGAGGTGTAATCAAAATTTGGATTAAAATTAATGTAGGATTTTGCTTCGTGAATAAGAGACCATTCAAATATATGGGTCGTGACAAGGACGTGACCAAAATAAAATATTAAAATTAGGACAATTTTTTGGTGGAAATGTCCAAAATAGACACAAAAGGATAAACATTGATAACATACAAAGAAAAATATTAAAATTTGATTCGGATTAATATACAAGACGAATTGTGATTTTTATCTATAAATGACTAAAATAGAGAGTGGGTTAGTATCAAAATGTTTACTAAGTGAAAATGTAACCAAATTTCGTTGTGAGATTCGTACAAAATAAAATATTTGGTTCCATCAAGGGATTTGAAAATAATATATATATCATATATTCACAAACCACAACGGAGAAAAACTAAATAAATGGATTTAGTTCACACAAATATTATTTACAAGTGGGGGATTTCAAATACCTCATAAAATTTTGCTAACAAAAAAAATATCTCACAAAATCTTGTCATTTGAAATTCTTTTACTTGTGCAAAATATTTGTTTGAATCAAATCCATTTATTTAGTTTTTTTCATTTTGACTTGTGAATATATCAAATCCATTGATTTCAAATGACTCCAAATATATCCAAATGGAGCCTTATAGAGTTTGAGAATCTTCTCACCGCCAACGAAAAATATGTGAGGAGAGTAATGCTGGTTCAACTTGGGTGGCGCATGCAGTATTTTGATGACACCCTAGAGAGAGAGAGAAAGAGAGAGAAAAGTGTTTAATTTGTAGGGCAAATGAAGAGATCAACGGAATGAAGGTCTTCTACTAAAGCGCCATAGAAGAGACCGCCGGCTATATTCTAGACTCTATAGAGAACGTCAGCAGTCGTATTGGGAAAGTAATCTTATTTAAATCCGATGAAATTCCTAAAACAATACATCCCCTTATATCTTATATCGTATTGGGAAAGTAATCCATATCTAATATCTGTATGTATATGTTTACAAGAGTAACACTAGGTTTTTAAAAAAAAATGTAAATATTTATTATTTAAAGTAAAGAAATTGATTCGATATGTATTATTCCAAAATTAATTGTATTTTATATAAATTTTATCAATATTTTATTTTTTTATCAATATTGTAATGTTGAAGGTTATGTAAAGTTTTTTATTTTAAAAGTTTATAAGGTATTGTGAATAGATCAAAAAGTAATGTATGAAAATTATTTTAGGTAGTATAATTTAATTTAGTTCTTGTCAAATTTTGGTAAAATCAAACATAAATCATACTCCCTTCGACCGAGATGATTTTCACATGTGAAGTGACACACTTATTAAGAAAATGCAATCTAGTGTAGGGGAGAGAATATAGTGTAAGGATTTTTGGGTGATTGAATAAGAATAAAACAAGAGTGGCATTTTTTAAATTTAAATGGTACTATGAGGGTGTAGTTTATAAAAAGTATTTCATTTTAAAGGTGTAAAAGTTATTTTAGGACAGACGAAAAAATGAGAGTGAAAATAATCAGGGACAAAGAGAATACTTATTACTTTTTTTTTAAGCGTTCACACAAAGAGAAGCGATATGAGAGGTGAGAAATTTTGGAGAGACAGTGCGATTCTGGATAGATCCTAGTTAAATCCGTTCCGAGAGAAATTCGGTTGGATAGAAAATTCATACCCACACGATAGAATATAGGAAGTAGACGAGTAAGTAGCAGGCAGAGAAGAATAATTATTGGCAAAAGAGCAATGGTGTTGAAAATTTTGTAAATATTTATTATATAAAGTAAAAAAAAAAAAATTAATTGGATTGTGTTGAGTATTGAAGATGTATCAGCATGAGAAACTATAGATTTGCTTTACTGATCAATAAACTGGTACATAATTTGTGCATATGAATTACAAGGCAAGTTGTCTTATTTATAGAGGTATATCTATGATAACCGTCTAACAACTTTCAGCTAACTAACTAGTAGCTATAACCAGAGTTGGTTACTTATTTTTCTAGAACCATCCTCCAAGTGATCCTTTATGTATGCATGCTATATTTAATATCTCTACTGCTCTACACCCCCGTCAAGATGAAATTGGGGAGACAGATACCAATTTCAACTTGGAGCAGAAATAAAGAAGTAAATGTCGTGGCATAGACTTAGTGAACAAATCGGCAATCTGATGATGAGTACTGATATGTTTTAACACTAAGAATCCTTCCTTGTAAAGATTTCGAACTAGGTGGCAGTCGATCTCTATGTGTTTAGTGCGCTCATGAAAAACAGGATTCTCAGTGATGTGAATTGCAGCTTTATTGTCACAAGAAAGTGTTACAGCTCCTTGAAGATTAAGTTGCAAGTCAGAGGCAAGATAAGAGATCCACTTCAATTCCATAGCAGTAGAGGCAATTGCTCTATATTCGGCCGGCAGAACTTCGTGACACGGTGGACTGCTTCTTTGTTTTCCAAGAAATGAGAGAGGAACCAAGGAAAACACAATAACCAGTTGTAGATTTTCTTGTGTCAAGACAACTACCCCAATCAGCATCACAATAAGCCTGAAGAGATACTTCAGGTTGTGAAGAATAGAATAAGCCGAGATTAGAAGTTCCCTTTAAATATCTGAGTAAATGAATCATGACATCCCAATGAGATGAGCGAGGAGAATTAACAAATTGGCTTAGTTGCTGGACTGAGTAAGTGATATCTGGTCTAGTGAATCCAAGATATAATAATCTTCCAACAATTCTCCTATATTTTTCAGCATCTGGTAGTACAACTCCATCAGTATTAGATAACCTTGTGCCCTAAGGAAAAGGAGTTTGCGTAGGCTTACAATCAGTCAACTTTGAATCATGGAGAAGATCCAAAATGTACTTCTTCTGAGTGAGAGTTGTGCCATGCTCACCCCTAGCAATTTCGACCCCTAAAAATACTTGGCAAACCCCAAGTCCTTGATAGTAAAAACTGCATGAAGATGAGACTTGAGAACTGCAATATCTGATAATTGGGCACCTGTGATGAGTACATCATCAACATAAACTAGTAAAGCAAGAAAGGAGGAACCAGATCCCATAGTAAAGAGACAATGATCAGAGGAAGACTGAGAAAAGCCGTATTTGATCAAAGTAGAGCAGAACTCAGAGTTCCATTCCCTGGATGCCTGTTTCAAACCATATAAGCTTCTTTTTAGCTTGCAAACAAGACCTGGTGCAGTGTTATATCCTGGAGGAGGTTGCATATAAACTTCTTCATTTAAGAAACAATGAAGAAATGCATTATTAATGTCTAGTTGACATAAAGGCCAATTAAAAGCAGTAGCAACAGCAATAAGCATTCTGATTGTAACAGGTTTGGCCACAGGAGAAAAACTGTCCTCATAATCAACCCCATGAACCTGATGGTAACCTTTTGCAACAAGTCGAGCCTTATATCTGTCTATGGTGCCATCAGGGTTGAGTTTTATTTTAAAAACCCATTTGCAGCCAATAGGAGATTTATGTGGAGGTAATGGAACCATATCCCAAGTTTGATTAGCCTCCAAAGCCTGCAATTCCTGTAACATTGCTTCTTCCCAGTGTGAATTACCAACAGCTTGATGATAAGATTTAGGTTCAGAAATATTAGAAACATTAGAAGCAAAAGTAGTATAAGCATGATCAAAAACAAAGGATGGAAATGGAGAAATAGGAATCTTACTTGATGAAGTGAAGCTGGCTTGAAGGTCATGTGTGGAACACTGAGGTACAGCTCCACATAAAACAAAATCATGAAGCCAAGCTGGCTTTCGAATAGTTCTTGCAGGTCTGGGGATGATCTTGGTGGAGGTATAATCTGAGTAATAGGAGATGATGAAGGAGAGAGTGGAATTGTGGGATTTGTAGATGAGTCAGAAGTGTCATCAGGTAGATCAAAGAATGGAAATATAGAAGGATTTTCAGTGTGATGTGGTGGACCTGAATCTGTCAGCTGGAAAGGGAAAATATGCTCATAGAATCTAACATCCCTGGAGGTAAATATAGTGTGATCATGGAGATTGTATAATCTGTACCCTTTCTGACCAGTAACATAACCAAGCATGATGCATTTTGTGGCTCTGGGTGTAAACTTTCCTTTATTTAGTGAGGTATTTGTGGAGAAACAAAGGCAACCAAAGGTTTTGAGGAAACTATAATCTGGAGCTGATTTATATAGTAACTCATGAGGTGTCTTCCAAGACAAAAAGCACTGGGAATTTTATTTAGTAAATAGTCAGCTGTAAGTATGGAGTAAGGCCAAAGTTTGCTTGGAAGTTTAGATTCAAACACAAGAGCTCTAGCAATGTTCAGCAAATGTCTATGCTTTCTCTCTACCACCCCATTTTGTTGAGGTGTATATGTACAACTTGTTTGATGGAGAATTCCAAGAGATGTGAACAAGGTTTGGGTCTCTTTACTCATGAATTCAGATCCGTTATTAGATCTAAAAACCTTAATGGAAGCATTGAATTGAGTGTGAATCATGGTGCAGAAAGTTTTGAGGATATGTGATGTTTCAGATTTATGCTTCATCAAAAATACCCAAGTAGCTCTGGTGAAATCATCCACTAAAGTGAGGAAATAGGGTGTATTTGTTATGGATGGTGTATTGTAGGGACCCCATATATCAGCATGAACCATGGCAAATGCATCAGTTGTATGAATAGAGCTTAGAGGAAAGGATAATCTGGTTTGCTTAGATAGATGGCAAATTGAGCAAGGATCAATGCAAGCATCAAATTTGTTATCAATAGATCGAAAGAAATTCAAATGTTTGAGTACATTTATTGGAACATGGCCTAGCCTTTTATGCCAAACATGTAGAGGTGGTACAAGTGTAGAAACAAGAGATGTAGTACATGATAAATGTGGCAAATGAACAAAAGAAGGTGTTGTTTGTAAAATGTAAAGCTTTCCCATCAAGTGTCCCACAGCAACAACCTTCTTACTCAGCTGGTCCTGTATCTCACATTTAGATGAAGTAAACAAGCATTTGAAGTCAGAATAGTGTAACAAATGTGAGATAGACAACAGATTGTATTTGAAGCTAGGTATATAAAGAACATCAAGAAGTATTAGGGATCTATTTAATTGAATATGGCCAGAATGTGTAACAAGTTTGTTTGAACCATCAGGAAGATAAACAGTAATAGGATGGGGAAGTAATGTCAATCCTAATGTAAAAAGTGTTTGATCATAACTCATATGTCTACTTGCTCCTGTATCCAATATCCATTTACCATAATTCTGACCATCAAGCAATGATAAAGCAAGCTGAGAAGTAGGAATATTACCTGCATATCCTGAATAATTTGCCACAACTCTTTTTGAGTCCTTGAGTGCATGATACCACTCTGGATAACCATGCAATTTGAAGCATTGAGCAGCCTCATGCCTCTTGCCACCACAGTGAGTGCAAATAAGTCTATCCTTATCCTCCTTAGATCTAGAAAATCTGTTTCCAGCCTTTGAAAACATAACAGAGGCATCCATGGATTCAATTTCTCTCTGTTGCTCAATTCGTTGGATTATAGAATAAGCTTTGTTTACCGTAGGGATCAAAAAAATTTGAAGAAAACTTAAGTGGCTCTAGATACCATGTTGAGTATTGAAGATGTATCAGCATGAGAAACTATAGATTTGCTTTACTGATCAATAAACTGGTACATAATTTGTGCATATGAATTACAAGGCAAGTTGTCTTATTTATAGAGGTATATCTATGATAACCGTCTAACAACTTTCAGCTAACTAACTAGTAGCTATAACCAGAGTTGGTTACTTATTTTTCTAGAACCATCCTCCAAGTGATCCTTTATGTATGCATGCTATATTTAATATCTCTACTGCTCTACAGATTGAGTATAAGTATTAGTCCAAAATTATTAATGGTGTTTTGAATAAATTTATAGATATTGTGATGTTAAAGTTTATGAAGGATTTTCTATTTTAATAGTGTGCAATGTATGGGTGTTTGGTTTGTTGAAAGGAATCGGAATGACAATGGGTTTGAAAGTAGTGAGGAATGGTAATGGGTATGTTAGTTATTGTTGAGTTGTTTGGTTTATATGTAGGTATGACTATCATTACCATAGAAAGTGTTTGGTTTTAATAAAAATTATTAATAATTAAAATTATTATTAATTTTTTTAATATTAAAAATATATTATATAATAATCATGATTAGAATATTATTATTAATATTAATAAATAATTTAGAAGATAAAATAAATTTTTTAAAAATTATATATGAAATTTAAAAAGGAATGACTTTCATTCCTCCCAAAATGGTGAAGAATGAATCTATGCCTTTTATTACTCACTTTTAAGATATCAAATATTTGATTCATTTCAACCAAACATCACACTTTCCTTTCATTGTTATTATTTACCTCTAAAGGTGTAAACCAAGCACCCCTAAAAATGGTAGTATGAAAGGTATATAACGACGAATGTAATATAATTTTAGTTCTTGTCAAGAAAAAAAAAGAAAAAACGACACACCCAAAAAAATCATATACTCTATTTGCTAAATATACCCCTAAAATTTAAAAATTAACCTACATTACTAAACACACTCATTTTTATTAACAAATTCTACAATGGGGCGGTGAGATTTGTGTCATTCTACCATAGTAAAAGAGTTTTCTATCCATTTCATAAAAAAATGAGATTTATACCCAATTTTGACATAAAAAGACCAAAGTACCACTGTTTACTTATTTTTACTAAAGTGTCAAAATCCTAAAATTACCTAAACCTAATTTTACCCCAACGAAACACCAATCGAGACACCCAACGAGAAGAAATCATGGTTGACGGCGGCGGAGTGGAAGAGGCGCCGCTATGGCGCCGCCGCAGCCTACAACGGGCGTAGCGAACGACGGCTCTACAACAGCGGCGGAGGGCGGCAGCTTCTTGGCGACGGATGGCGGTTTAGCAACGACGGACGGTGGTTCTGCAAAGATGACGGACGGCGGCTGCTGCAGCAGCTGACGGTGGGCGACGGAAGGAGGCCGTGGCGACGTCGGACGATGGGAAGGCCGGCGGCGGGATGATGAACGAAAATGAACAGTATGAATTTTTTTAGATTGAAATCTATTTGCGATGATGGACAAATTAATTGTTTGAGTATGAATTTTTGCGTTAAGTTTTTTTAGATGACGGTCAAATCATTTACCACAAATCTGTTTTGCGATGATGGACTGTAGATTGAAATTGTAGATTAGATTTGATTTTGTAATTCGAATTTGATTTTCAAATTAGGATTTGAAGTTTCTGCAATTTTTTGTTTAATTCTAGAACCGATGTGAGTATGAATTTTTGCGTTTAGTTTTTTAGATGACGGTCAAATCTGCTTACCACAAATCTGTTTGTGATGATGGACCGTAGATTGAAATTGTAGATTAGATTTGATTTTGTAATTCGAATTTGATTTTCAAATTAGGATTTGAGTTTCTGCAATTTTTGTTTAATTCTAGAACCGATGTGAGTATGAATTTTTGCGTTTAGTTTTTTAGATGACGGTCAAATCTGCTTTTACCACAAATCTGCTTTGTGATGATGGACTGTAGATTAAAATTGTAGATTAGATTTGATTTTGTAATTCGAATTTGATTTTTAAATTAGGATTTGAGTTTCGTAATTTTTGTTTAATCCATCGAGACAAAATTTATCAAGCGAGACAAGTTTTTACTTAGCGAGACAGAATTTTGTCTATCGAGACAAGTTTTTGTCTAGCGAGATAAAATTTTGTCTAGCGAGACAAAGCTTTGTCCAGTGAGACAAAGCTTTGTTTGCGAGACAAACCCCCGAGACAAAGCTTTGTTTAGCGAGACAAACCCCAGCGAGACAAAACTTTATCTAGCGAGACAAAGCTTTGCCTAGCGAGATAAAACTTTATCTAGCGAGACAAACCCTAGCGAGACAAAGCTTTGCCTAGCGAGACAAACCCTAGCGAGACAAAGTTTTGCCTAGCGAGACAAAGCTTTGCCTAGCGAGACAAACTCCAGCGAGACAAAACTTTATCTAGCGAGACAAACCCTAGCGAGACAAAGCTTTGCCTAGCGAGACAAAGTTTTGCCTAGCGAGACAAGTACAAAATTTAGGAAAAAATAAAATAAAAATAATTAAAAATTAGTAAACTATATAGAAAATATAATTTAATTATTTTGTAGCAGGTAGTGTGGAGTTGGGAAATTTCATGGTCGTCTCAACCTAAATGGTCGCCGCAACACATATTCTAGCGGGAAGTTATTAAAAATATTAGCACAGAGTTAAATCATTGTGGTGTACTTGATACTTTTAAGAAGTCGTGCTTCGGCCATTTTTAAATTGGAACACTGGATCACAATTGAGTGCAAAATTAATAATTGCACTCATGAATCAACTTATTGAAGTGGTAGGTGCCAGCCCGCACGAGCTTTGGTTTCGTATTGGTGGCCAGTGTTTGAAATTTTCACATGTTGATTTTTGCGTGATTAAGGGATTGAAGTTTGGGAAGTCGACTTTTGATCCGAGAATCCTTAGATAATGAACCACTAGAAGGTGGGGTTTATAAGAGATACTACAATGGGAAGTCGGTGATGGTTAGAGATTTATATAATTCTTTTATAGCTGGAAAATTCAGAGATTGGCCCGAAGATGCCCTTTTAATTGCAATGGTGTTGTTTATCACTAAGTATTTACTTGGGACTGATCAATGTTCCATAGTACCACTTTAGATGTGGTTCCGTGAAACCACTATACCATATATATGAATTTCCGATGGTCTTACGAGGTTCGTATGTTTTATAACTATTTTTATTATTTTTAACATATCATCTCACTCATTAATAATTTTCAACTTTTAATGTAGATTTGGGCGCACGAGTGCATTCCTAGTATAGGCCGACGGGTGGGACATAGACTGGATAAAAGGGATCCATTATACAATGGTTTACCTAGGGGTGTTCGTTGGTGTAGTCCAAAGAATGTAAGTGCGAAAATTATTTCAACGATCCTCGGTGCAAACAATGTAAGTAAATTTTAAAATATGTGTTTCTTCTATTATATTTATTATTTGAAACGTATCATTTATTTTTAAATTATTTTACTACTTGATATACAACTTCGGTCCAACGCATTACACCTACTTTGGAGGAGACGGTACAACCCTATATGGTTGATGTTGGTACTAGCATATCTCGATGGAGTTCGGTATATCCATAATGAGAATCCAATTAATCGGCCCACACAAACGTCTACCGATGTTTCTTGTACCATTGCATCTAGTCGGCCTACAAAGAAACAAAAGATTTCCAAGGAATACCGTCCTCCGTGTCACCCGGCTAAAGAGTCATCTCCCATCCTCCCGGCCTTGAATCCTAAGATTACAGCTGCACCCAGTTCCCGACTTGAGGACACGATTATCATGCTATTTTTGAGGAGGTATGCTTGATTATTTAATTTAGTCAACATAATCACTTTTGATTGATTAATCAATTTGTATACTATTCAATTAAGGGGCACTTGAAGAATGAGTTTACATCCATTTGGAAGAAGGAACTTAAAGATTATCATAATGAGCTCCTGTTGATTGCAAAAGAAGAGATTATGGCGGCACATGCGGTAGCATCTCAACGGACGATGGAGTATGTACAACAATTGCTACCGAGCATGTTACGGGACTTACTACCGAGCATGTTACGGGACTTACTACCGAGCATATTACGAGAGTTGTTACCAAGCATGTTGCGAGAGATACTTCCAAATACAACTCTCTCGTCGCCGAATGACACGACCGTCCATCCAAATAATCTAGCACCGATTTCGACTTTGTACATGAGGTTTCTTAGTTCTTAGATTGTTTGTCTCAACGCTTTACTTTGTACTCTACACGATTTTGAAGATGATAGAAGCCCACACGTATGATTAATTTCTCCTTACTATCAAAAATTGCACCAACTTCTAACTTTTTCTCCCCATCAACTAGTTCTGCGTAAACGAGATTGGGTTGTGAAGTATGTAGTGATGCCTGGAATAATCCAATCTCGATGTTCAGATCGACTCATCGATTAAGTTGTCTTCAATATCACAATCAATACGACTTGGTCTCAAAATATGAATTCTTCTATTTTTCCGCATTTGTTGATTGCTAGGACTAACATCAACATCTTCTTGTGGACAAATATCCTCTGCTACCCCAAAATCATCATTTCCCCACTCACCATTAAGTGTCACTTCATAATTCTCATCATCATCGTCTTCATCAACATCAAAATCACCATCACCATCATCATCATTCTCACTATCATCATCAGCACCATCAAATTTCTCATCATCCACAACATCAAATTTGTCATCATTGTGGTCCTCATGTTGTGGTACCGAGTTGGGAAAGGTGGGTAATTGATGATCCACTAAGGAAGCAAAATCAAAACCTGGAATATTAATGCTAGGAGGTGGATAGTTGGCTTCAATCTGACGATGAACATAAGGAGCACATGTATTTGAATTCGACTACAATATTAATCCTGTGAAGTCATTAGTTGAACAAAGCTACCATGCCCCCGATTGAGTTGTGTATGTAGATGAAGTAGTATTATTCCTAGGTTTGATGGAGACAAATATTTTAGGTGTTGCAAATACACCCGCAACTCGTGCATATCTCTCTCGATCGTATTTGAAATTTCATTATTCCACAACCTTTTGTTTCCATCAAACAATGCAACTCATAATTACAACATCTAAGATCAGCTCACAATATTATGAACGACATCCATAAACTCCTCAAATGCCATTGTTCGCAATGATGTATATATCAAATCATCTTTCCCATTTTTATACACCATTCCATCCCAATATCCACGATGAACTAGTACAACTTCATCCTCTTCCATCTAAAAAAATAGATAAATAAATAAATACAAAAATAATTATACAAATAAAAAAATTATACAAATAAAAAAATTTGTATAGTGGATGTATAGTGTTTTAAAAAAATTGAAAGTCTAAAACTTTAAAAATAAACTTGTCTCGCAGGGGAAAAAAATAATATGTCTCGATAGCAAAATGTTTGTCTCGATGGTGATATTGTATGTCTCGATAACAAAATATTTGTCTCGCAGTGTTTGTCTCGATGGTAAGATATTTGTCTCGCAGTGTTTGTCTCGATGGAAAAATATTTGTCTCGCAGATTTGTCTCGATGACAATATTTTGTCTCGCTGGTTTGTCTCGATGGCCTTGTCTCGTTGGTGAAAAATATTTGTCTCGCTAGTGAAAATGCTTGTCTCGATGGAACCCCATCGAGACAACCCATCGAGACAAGATTCAAAACTTCAAATCTTCAAGTTATGAAAATTTGAATACCGTCTCGATAGACCCAACGAGACAAGCATTTTCACTAGCGAGACAACCAATATCACCATCGAGACAAACATTTTCACAAGCGAGACAAGCAATTTCACCATCGATTTTTTTCCATTTTACGTGTATATCCGAAAATATAAGATGAAGAGACTATCGAGACAAGCAATATCGCCATCGAGACAATCAATTCCACTAGCGAGACAAGCAATTTTACTATCATTTTTTTATTTTACATGTATATTCGAAACTACAAGAGAAGAGAAGAAGAGAAAAAGTAGAAATAAAATACTAAGATGGATTACTTACCATAGTCTTGATTGGAGATGATGAAGATGTGAAGATGAGGTAGGGAGTGGCGCCAATGAACGTGAAATATGAAGATGAAAACATAAAAGTGTAGTAAATTATACTTAAGTTAAGGACATTTGAGTCTTTTTATGTCAAATTTGGGTAAAAAAACTCATTTTTATAAAATGGGTAGAAAACTATTTTAATTATGCATATTGGATAAAAACACCTATTTGGCTCCCTCCCTCAAAACATGTACCAAGATTTTTGCACTTTCCCCTCGAGAGAACCTTAACTTTCTCGAAAAAAAAAAAAAGGACGATCATCATGGTTGGAAATCAACCATTCAAAGGTAACAATTTTTTCTACATTTTAATTCTTGATAGATAAGTTATTCTTTGAATTTCTAGCTAGATTTGATCGTATCCTTTATTTTCTTAATTTTTGATATGGTTTGTAGTGTTCATGTATACAAACAATAGGAGAATAATTGTTGGTTGAATTGGAATAAAAACTTGAATAATTATCTCGAGTATTTAATTCAAAATGGTTTTGTAAAAGGTAAGATAGATAGAACTTTATTTAGGAAAGAATCGATAAGGGTCTTTTGCTAGTTCAAATATATGTTGATGATATTATTTTTGGATCAACTAATCTAATCTTGTGTGAAGAATTTAGTCATCTTATGAAGAACAGATTCGAAATGTCCATGATGGGAGAGATGACATACTTTCTTGGACTACAAATTAAGCAGACAAAGAAAGGAATTTTCATAAGTCAAGCAAAATACACCAAAGATCTTATTGAGAAATTTGGAATAGGTACCGATCGAGAAGCCAAAATACCTATGATGACAAATTTTTCAATGGATCTAGATGAGAAAGGAGAAGACACCGATCGACGCAGATATAGAGGTTTAATTGGCTCTCTTTTATACTTAATCGCTAGTAGACCCGACATTTCTTTTGCAAAGGTGTATGTGCACGTTTTCAAGCTAAACCTAAAAAGAGTCATCTTGAAGGCGCAAAGAAGATTCTAAAATATTTGAAAGGTACAATCTATGTAGGAGTGGTATCCATCTCGACGATAACTTTGAGTTGTCAGGATACTCGATTCAGATTTTGGTGGGTGTAAGATAGATATGAAATCTACATCTGGAACTTGCCAATTTCTCGGGAAGTAAGCTGATTTCATGGTTGTCTAAGAAACAAACCTCTGTAGCTACTTCTACTCTGAAGGCTGAGTATATGACGGTGGGAGTTGTTGTTCACGGCTTATCTGGATCGATCAATGGCTAAGGGACTATAACATTATCACCAAAGATGTACCAATCTTTTGTGATAGTAATAGTGCCATAGCTATTACAGAACCCGATCTTACATACCAGATGCAAACATGTTGACATTCGTCATCATTTCATTCGAGATCATGTGGAAAAAGGCAATATCGAGACTTGAGAAAATCCTGACCGATTATCAAAGGGCGTACTTATTAACAAAACCTCTGGCGAGACAAGGTTCAAAGATCTTTCTTTAGAATTAGGATTATTAGATGCTACCTCGGTGATATATAGTCCAGGTGATATATAACCCTATCTGTTATATTCTATTTTGTCTCTCTCGCTTATGTTATAATGTTTGGAAAATAATATCGGATGTGATAAAAATCATATGGATAATCATAGAGCTGATATCATTGATTTCTTCTAAGAGATCAAGAATCAAGGATTCATCTATTGATTTAAACTAACTTGATATTTATTTGTCTAAACATGGAGTAATTCAGACAAATACATCTTAGTCGGTGATCGATCACAAGGCAGGATGAGTATGAGTATCTTGTCCGAATTACTTTAGAAGATACTAATAAGTTCTCTCAAGTATTTGGTTTCAGGAAATTCTCAAGTCACCGATAATCTGAAATTTACAAGAAGAAGCAGGCGATGTTCAAATCGAGTCACGGTCAATTTAACAGGGAGTTTCTTTAAGCTTCTTTAATATTTTATTAAAAATTATGTTTGTTAAATCACATAATTAATATGTGAATTTAATTTCATAATTAGTTATTTATTCAAAAATTGAATTCACTCGAAGTTCTTCTTGATATTTGTTTTAAAATTTTATAAAGGATTCGTTTTAAAAGGTATACTTTTGAAAAATATAAAGAGATAATATTTCAGTTTATCTCTCCAATTAACTGAAAAGATTTTACAAATCAAGTTACTTCTTGTCGAGAGAAGTTACTATCGGACCCAAAATTTTATCAAATAAAGCTTTGAAATACGCCGAGTGACATTCACGCGCATAAATTGGAGGCGGTTTCGAAATATGAATCGTCAACAGATTCACGCGCGACATATTTAATATTATTCGTGCACTTTTCAAAATAAATCCGCATAATTGCATTAAATGCTGGCACGAAAGCCAAAATCTACACTTTTGCAGTCATTATTAGTTTTGATTAGTTTATTATTAAATCTTTCCATATAAATAGGAGATCGTGTGCATAATAACTTATGCACATAATTACCTATTCATTTTTCACTCAAAAATCATTTTCCCTCTCAAAACCTTCAAAAGCTGTTTCAATGGCAGATTCTTCAAAACCAGAATCAAGTATAAGTATGATCTTGCTTCTATCGGGGATCGAACAAAATCAGAAATGTATGTAGAATGGGGAATCTCCACGGATCACGAAACAAGAGAAGTGCAGTTACTAGAATCAAGAGGTTTAAGGCGATCTTGTTCTCTGAAACCTTCAAAATCCAAAACCCTTGATGATCTTGCTGCGGAATTCTTGACGAGTCAAAGCCACAGACACCTTTGGTTTAGAAACCGTATTCGAACTTTGGGAAAAAGCAGAAAAATTCATGTGTCCATTCTTGATATTGGAGAAATTTTTGGTCTAAGCATCACCGGTGGAAATCCATTTGTATATAAAGCAGAGGAGTATTTAGAAAGTTTTAGAATGATGGCAAGGAGATCTCGGAAAAATAAAACCGCGAATTTGAAAAAGGGGATGTTGAGGAGAAAATATCGACTTCGATGCTCATTTTGGCGAAGTGTATCTTGGGAGAGCAGCGAGAGTCACGGACGGATTGACTAAGCCAAGGATATGTTGTCGAGGGCCATCATAGACGGAGCTGATATTAATTGGGCTCAGACAGTGTACTCTCGAATGATGGAGGAAAGAAAGAAGTTTGTAAAAGACAGAGGTGTCGAAGGAGGCTGATAAGATGGTCGGCGACCAAGATAACAAGTATGATGGCAAGAATTACCATCATACTTGAACACAAGATTGGGACAGACAAAGCTGGATTGCAGACGGGGTGAAAAAGTTCACAAAGCGAAGGTCTCGCTCATCAAGGATGAGAAACCCTTTGGGAATACGAACTCGAAGGAGTCACCCCACCTCCATCACCTAAAAAGAAGGCATCTAAGGCCAAAGGAAAGAAAAAATGGAGACAATGTTAGCCGATGAACCTCATCTCGAGGAGGAGGAAACTGAGGCTGAGGTTGAAGAGGAAGAAGAGGAGGAGTTAACAGCTTCCCAAGGAAGTGTCGCGAGCTGGAAAATCGGGCGGGGAGGAGACGGTTGAAGTCTCATGCGAGACGAGCCTGAAGAAGCCGAGCAACCCAAATCCACCACATCATCGTCTTCCTCATGAGGTGACGATACCCAACCCTTATCTTCTCATCTTGGCGATGAAGGGCAGACAAGGCCGCTGCCTCGAGCCTCTAAACCGGTCTACTCCCGAAAGTCCAAACCAAACCCAACCCTCATCCGACCCATTTTCTTTTCTTTCCTCATCCCAAACAGAACCTCATCTCTACTCCTTACTTCCAAACCCATGGAGGTTATGGGACCAACGAGAGGAATCCCTTGAACTATCGGGAAGAAGTTCCTATTACACAAAGAACACAACCTTCAAAATGAACCCAAGCTATTGGAAGAGCTGGTTGATGTATGGCTCCTATGGAGGTTAAGGACCGGAGGATTTGAGGAGACAGCTATTCTCATAGCTGAGGTTGGTGGGAATAACCTGTCGATATGGGAGAAAGAAGTCGAAAAGAGCCAAGCTCAAATCCTTTACGGATATTTTAGCGAGAGCATGTTCTTCGATTATATCCTTCACAGGGTATATTTCGTAGACATGCGGCTACCGAGGAAGCTCGAGAAAAAGCGAGAGGAAGAAAGGCAAGTTGAGCGAGTTGTTTGGAGAAGGAATGGAAACCGAGCAAGTTTTGGCGGAGATGGCACGAAAATGAGCGGAGATGGCACTGGTGGAGCTGCCGATGAGCAGTGAGTTGGATACACTGGGAGGCACAAACAGAGCGGTTATCGAGGTACAGCTGGTAGATCTAACTCAACTTTCTCCATCGAAGATGTGGCTGGACCCTCGACACGTATGCATGTCGATTTCAACACGGCTGAAGGAGGAGGTGTTGAACATCAAAAGAGCTAGTCTGAATGCTCTGACTTGTTCCAGAGATGATAACTTCTTCAATCAAGGAAAATATAGAAGGCAATTCAAGAAAAACCAAGATTGATCTATATTTTTCTATGATCGAGACATGAGAGCAGAGATGGTCTGCGATTAAGACGGCAATTGCTAAGGAGATGAACTCTCGGGATGAATGGGTAAAAGCGATGCGTCCGTTACGCCTATACCGAAATCAAGGATTGATTGAGGAGCAAGTAAGAGAAGCCTGGAAAGCCAAGGAGGCATCATTTCATCAAGTCCTAAAAATGCAATTGGCTATGGAAAAGGATAGGCGGCAGCGATCATTAAGAAATTCATGGATGATGAGTTCGAGACGAGTGAGGTCGGACGAGAAGAAGAGATATGACCAGCTTGATCAAAAGACAGGGTATGTGAGAGAAGAACTCGTAGGGACAGATTTCCCAAGTAGCCACTATCTGCAATACCCGTTTCTTGATGCTAAAAAGGGGAAGATAGTGTGCTCAAGAAAAGAATAGACGAGCAAGATGACAAGATCATTGCCACTAAACATGAAGTTGGAGGAACTATTCGAAGAGGCTGCTGAAGCGAGAAGAGGAAAGGAGGAAAGAAGATGAGGACAAGACAGGGAAAGTCTTGAAGAAGACAAGAGTTGAACCTAGTACGAGAAAAGTCCACTGCAAGATCTGCTCAAATCACCTCTCCTTACGGATCATCTAGAACAGCTCAAATTCCAAAGAAAACACAAGGTGAGATAGATGAGGAAGAGAAGATCAAGAAAAGGAAGAGAGAGGAGAAGGAGAGATATAAGCGAAGGGATGCAAAGAAGAGGAGAGAGCGAGGAGAAGGCTGCAGGAAAATACTATGACCGCTCACCGAGGAGATGGGTTCGAGAAGATAACAGATGAGCAAGGGGAAGAAGTTCTAAGGCCATTTCATCGAAGTGAAGTCGTCCCCAAGGAAGTTCTACTAATGGCAGATCGAGGCAAAGTGGAGGCCATATGAAGTGGGCTGGATCTTCCAGTTCCATGTCCGCAAAGCCATCAAGTGGGGACTCGATGAGAATGAAGCTTTTCACAATTGGCTGGAAGAAAAGGACCCTCGGATGTATCAATACCTAGTCAACCTTGCTCACCGGAATTCTACTCGGATGTAGTCGCACCGGCTTACTCTCGAGATGGAACCCCCTCTAACGGTGATGGTCATACGGACCTAGAGAAGATCAAGCGACTTATCATCAAAGCCGAAGCCACACGGTGATCTTGCGAGAGGGAGGTGAAACAATCTCTTTAAAGAAGCGAGTCTTTGGTAGCTCAAGGTTCGAGAAGAGAATAGGTGGTATGACTAAATCTTTTCTTTCCTTATCTTATCCTGGATCTTATACGAATTTACATGAAGGCTGAAGTGATGGAATTACGTGAATAAAACTATTGATCTACTCTCATAATCTGTTGATGTTTTTTTAAAAAATTTCCTTGAAACTTATACTGTAACTAATCATTTCTTATAACATAATTTGTGAGACTCTTTCATAATTAATTAAACTAAATAAAATAAAACACTCTTTTACTTGATCATCGATTTATTACTCATAAGCTGATTGAACAAAGCTCTTTGAATAGCGATCATTTGTTTTTATGAACAAAGTATTACGAGTATATGATTCATGTGTATCACTACGATTATCTACTTCATAATCTTATCATCATACATTAATAAAACTATGTGCTTCAATGATCTAACTAAATGTCTTAAGTGTATTTCCGTATCTTTGAGATTACTAACATTTCTCTTTTCTTGAGCCATGTTTTAACATCATCAAAAAGGGAAATTGTTGGGATAAAATGTACTTAGTTTTGATGAGTTAAAGTGTAAATTAGGATGACCGGTGAAGACAAGTGTATAGTCGGTGATGTAATAAAAACTCTATATAGTCTAAGTATAGAAAAATAAGATAGGGATGATTCAAAGGAAGTCGAGATAGAGACAAGAACAGAAAAGCAGACGATGACGAGAACCGAGACGAGGTAGAAGATCGAGATAGAGATTCAAGACAATGAAAGACTTCGAGACGAGTGAAGACTCGAGACGGTGAAGAAAGCAGAGACGGGGTGAAGAATCGACGAGCTAAAGAGTTAGTTAAAATCAAGAGTCGATTACAACCAAACAAGAAGCGATTTCAAGAATTAGTTAATCGATTTACAACCTTCAACAAACAAGAACAAGGAAGTTATAACCGTCATCTACGAAGATCTATAAATAGGATCGAGAGATTGAATTTTATATACAAGAAAACCTCGCAATCCAGCAAGTTAGCACTTGAGAAATTTGAGAATTCAAATTTCTTCTCAATATCATTTGTATACACACGAACATTTAGTGTTCATTCATTTTAAGTGTTTATAGAACACCATTTTCTTTGTACATCTTCAAAAGCCAATTAGAGATAGTATCATAATTGTAAGGTGAAGAAGAACACCGTAAAGGAAGAAAGTAAGAAAGTAAGCAAGCGAGGAAGGAAGTAAGAAGAGTCCCTTCTTCAAATTGAAGAAGGAGAGTGGACGTAGGATCGTTTGATCGAACCACTATAAATCAGTGTTGTTTACTTTTCGTTCTTTACTTGTTTTCATTGATTATTTCTTGATCGCAAATTTGATATCGACAAAGCTTTAGATCCTATTTGAATTGAGAATAAACAAAAATTGTTTCATTGTAAAAGCGATTTTGGAGTTGATAGATCATCTAAGCTTGCAAAAGTTTTTGATAATCTATTCATCCCCCTTCTAGATTATCACTAGAGGGTATCTTGATTTTGTGTTTATACTCGTTCTAAAGGGACCCAACAAGTGGTATCGAAGCAGTGTTAAGTTGTTTTGATAAAAGATTTGTGGTCTTGAAATTTACGAGTTCTTATTGAAATCGATTTCTTATCATTGAGTTACTAATATTTACGATAAGTTGTGTTTTAGCATCTTGAATTACAATGTCTTCGTTAAAAGTAAGAAATCCAGGAGTTTACCAGATTTTTCTATCGAAGAATATGATTATTGGAAGTTGAGAATGGAGAATCATTTAAAGGCCATTCATGACCGCATGGAAGAGGTTCTTGAGGAAGGTCGAATAAAATTCTATCATGGAGTTGTTAGTCTTGGAGTGAATCTTCTACTACAAGAAGTCAACAAGAAAAGAAGAGTCTTGATTTGACAAGCAGCGAAAGGAAGATTCAAAATTTGGATCGGAGTAGCAAGGACAGAAATTATAGAGACATTGAGCAAAGACTGGATAGAAAAGGTAAAGAGATGTAAAAGCGCTAAGGATATGTGGAAGACTCTTGCAAATGTTTGTGAAGGGTCGAGCGAGTTAAAGAAAACAAGTTGCAATCAGTTTTACATGCATTTGATACATTCAAGATGAAAGATGGAGAAGCGTGGATCAATTGGATGTGAGATTGACCAATACGGGTGAACAAAGCTACGATTTGGGTAAAACCTATCTTGAGAAAGAGATTAATAATAAGGTACTCGAGATCATTAAGCAAAAGATGGAGGAAAAAGCAAATATTCTCAAAGCAACACGGGACACTGTCATCTATATCACATCATACTCTATTTTCTCATCTGAAAGCATTGGAATATGATATACATATTGAAGATGAGGAAGATGAAGCGAGTCATCTACTTACGGAAAAGGCTGTGGCATTTCTTCATCAAGAAGATTCTCGATAAGATTTCTAAGGCGTCGATTTGTCGGTAAAGGAGGAAATCGCATTATTAATCGAGCGTTATGAGAGACTCAAGATGAAGTATAAAAGGAATAAGAGAGTTAGGTTTAATCGTCGAGAATTATAAATCGAGACAAGGAAGAGAAGTATTTAGACAATGACAAAAAGAAGGATCCGGTGAAAAGGTTTAAATCACCAATCGACGAGGTGAGAATAGTCCAAAGTCGAGAAAGAGGAGATATCTGTTATACCCGCAATAAACCTGGTCATTTTAGCTATGATTGTCCTCAACTCACTCCTAGAGAGAGAGAAGAAAAGAGGAAGAAACGGGATAGGAGATATGCGAGATCAACGAGCTCTTTTAGCGAGAAAATGAGGAAACACATGAGACATCATCATCCTCATCCTCATCTAGTTTCTCGACAATGACATTTGCCTAATGGCTAAGGAGGTAAACTATTACTCATCCTCGCACAATGATAATGATAACTTGTCAGAATCGATTCATGTCTTATTAACAAACTTCTAAAAGATTCGAAGACGGCTTTATATCGCTTATAAACAGATAGAGACCGAAAATTTAAGTTTAAAGGATCAAATTCTTAGTCTAACAAAGGAACATCGAGACGAGGGACAAGGAAGAATCTAGATTGTACATTCAAGGGAATGTCAATCAAAAACTTCTACTAGTTCCTCGTCCGAGAAAACCAATAAGTTGGAAAAAGAATTGAGTACTTTAAAAATTAAATTTTCAAATATCAATAAGGAGAATGAGAATTTTAAAAAGACTAACAGAGATTTAAATCTCAAGTTAGGACATCTTAATAATTCTCGGTCTACAATTGATAACATCTTGATACTTCTCGAAGCCTAGTGATAAAGGCTGGATTGGGTTTTGATAGGAACATGAAAAATGATCCTATCAAACCTAGAGTTTTTGTCAAAGCCACTAAGACTATGGAAAAGACAGAACTTAGTCCAAAGAAATCAAAGGAGCAAATCACCCCATCCGATATATCAAAAGAGAAAATACGAGATGAGGAGAAATGTTTCCAAAAGAAATCTAAAGACTAAATCAAAGTCATTTCCAAAGTATAATGGTTTTGATGGAAGAAGCAAGTCGTATCCATTCTTTCCAAAATATAAGACAATCACTAGAGATCAATTAAATAAAATTGATCTAGATAGTCTAATATTAGTGGATAGATATGGTTGCAAAATTCAATCATTGGTTACGAAAAACTTGGATGTTTTTATCTGGATACCTAAGTATCAACTTGGCGTGAAAGGACCCAATACACAAAGGGTACCTAAGAATTAATTTGTGATTGCGAGAAGAATAAGGAGATAGTTGAACGAGAAGATGTTCTTGAAGTCATCGGTATATAAACAGTGGATGTTCTAAGCATATGACTTATGAGAAAAGACTTCTTTCTAACTATCGGACGATAGATGGACCTCGAGTAATGTTCGGAGACAACAATTTTGGTCTAATCAAAGGAGTTGGAACTCTAATGATTGGAGATATCCAGGTTAATGAAGTATATTTTGTGGAAAGTTTGAAACATAACCTACATGCGTATCTCAATTTTGTGATAAAGGATATTGTGTAAAATTCACTCATGATGCATGTTTTATTTTGGATGGTTTAAACGAAAATATTTTACTTACTGAGTCGAGACAAGGTAATATCTATATTGCAAATTTCAAGAGTTGCTCTAAGGATACTTGTCTTATTGCTAAGAGTTCGAGAAGATTTAAGTTGGCTATGGCATAAACGTCTTAGTCATTTAAATTTCAAAACTCTTAACAAAATAGCATGAAAATCTTTAGTCAAAGGACTTCCAGATAAAATATTTTGAAAAATCATATTTGTGACGCTTGTCAAAAGGAAAAGCAGTACCAAAACTTCTTTCAAAACAATAAATGGTCCTGTTTCTAAAAGGATTTTGGAACTTTTGCACATGGATCTTTTTGGTCCAGTTACACCTCTAAGTTTTAGTGGAAGAAAGTATACTTTAGTGATTGTAGATGATTTTTCTAGATTCACTTGGGTTATTTTCTTGTACAAAAAGAATGAGACTGTAACAAAAATTTGAATTTCTTAAAAGAATTTAAAATGAAAAAGGACTAAACATTGTTAAGATTAGAAGTGATAAAGGTCTTGAGTTCCTAAACTCATTTGTTACTAACTATTGTACTGAGAATGGTATAGCACATGAAACATCATTCTGCAAGAACACCCCGGTAAAATGGAGTGGTAGAAAGGAGAAAGCAGAACCTTGAAGGAAGGCTGCAAGGACTATGTTATCCGAGTATGACACTCCACGAGGTTTTGGGCGAAGCCATTAATCTTGCATGTTTTGTTCAAAATAGGTGTTTAATTGTGAAAGATAAATGCAAAACTCCTTATGAAATATGGAAGGGTAGAATACCAAAAATTTCATATTTTCATATATTTGGTTGTAAGTGTTTCATCCATAATAATGGAAAATCTAAATTAAGAACTTTTGATGCTAAGATTGCGAAGGGATATTCTTAGGATACTCATCTGTATCCAAAGCATATAGAGTTTTTAATAAGATTACATTATGTGTGGAAGAAACACCACATGTTGTTTTTGACGAAATTTCTAAGTGCAAAGCACGAGATGATGTCACCAAGATAGTGAAGATCTTAACAGATTAAACATCAAGAAATCGGTCAAGTTCTACTTACTGCAGAGTCGAATCAGATGAGGAAGACACATCGGACGAAATAAAGATAAGGAAGCCGAGAGTTCTTCCATATCATCCGATCGGGACGACTACAATACCAGATGGACTAGAAGATACTCCACGAAGGTAATACGAGAATCAATTGATGAAAATATCTCGAGATAAGACTTCATATCCAGTAAAAGATAAAGGTAAGCGAGTATTGACTTATCATCGGTGAGCAGATAATCGGAAGTTTAGATTGGAGTCAGACAAGGACACGAGATAAACCAAGACTATGCATTTAGTTGTTATGTATCATTACTCGAACCTAAAACTATTCGAAGCTCTAATGAGACTCCAATTGGATAAATGCAATGCAAGATGAATTAAATCAATTTCAAAGACAAGATGTATGGGAGCTTGTTGAAAGACCTCATCATCAAAAAGTTATTGGAACAAAATGGGTTTTCAAAAATAAGAAAGATGAGAACAACATTGTGGTAAGAAATAAGGCTAGATTGGTTGCACAAGGTTATTCACAATCGAGGGAATTGATTATGATGAAACCTTTGCACCAGTTGCTCGTCTTGAAGCCATAAGATTGTTCTTAGCTTATGCTGCTTATAAAAGATTTCTTGTGTTCCAAATGGATGTGAAATCTGCATTTCTAAACGGAGTCATAGCCGAAGAAGTCTATGTAGAACAACCTCCAGGCTTTGTCAAAGGAGACAAGGTCTATAGGCTGAGGAAAGCTCTATATGGACTTAAACAGGCCCCTAGAGCATGGTATGATACATTATCGAGTATTTAATTCAAAATGGTTTTGTAAAAGGTAAGATAGATAGAACTTTATTTAGGAAAGAATCGATAAGGGTCTTTTGCTAGTTCAAATATATGTTGATGATATTATTTTTGGATCAACTAATCTAATCTTGTGTGAAGAATTTAGTCATCTTATGAAGAACAGATTCGAAATGTCCATGATGGGAGAGATGACATACTTTCTTGGACTACAAATTAAGCGGAGACAAAGAAAGGAATTTTCATAAGTCAAGCAAAATACACCAAAGATCTTATTGAGAAATTTGGAATAGGTACCGATCGAGAAGCCAAAATACCTATGATGACAAATTTTTCAATGGATCTAGATGAGAAAGGAGAAGACACCGATCGACGCAGTATAGAGGTTTAATTGGCTCTCTTTTATACTTAAGCGCTAGTAGACTCCGACATTTCTTTTGCGGTGGGTGTATGTGCACGTTTTCAAGCTAAACCTAAAAAGAGTCATCTTGAAGCTGCAAAGAAGATTCTAAAATATTTGAAAGGTACAATCTATGTAGGATTTGTGGTATCCATCTGACGATAACTTTGAGTTGTCGGGATACTCGATTCAGATTTTGGTGGGTGTAAGATAGATAGGAAATCTACATCTGGAACTTGCCAATTTCTCGGGAAGTAAGCCGATTTCATGGTTGTCTAAGAAACAAACCTCTGTAGCTACTTCTACCATCAAGCTGAGTATATGGCGGTGTGAGTTGTTGTTCACGGCTTATCTGGATCGATCAGCAGCTAAGGGACTATAACATTATCACCAAAGATGTACCAATCTTTTGTGATAGTAATAGTGCCATAGCTATTACGAACCCAGTCTTACATACGAGATGCAAACATGTTGACATTCGTCATCATTTCATTCGAGATCATGTGGAAAAAGGCAATATCGAGACTTGAGAAAATCCCGACCGATTATCAAAGGGCAGACTTATTAACAAAACCTCCGGCAGAGACAAGGTTCAAAGATCTTTCTTTAGAATTAGGATTATTAGATGCTACCTCGGTGATATATAGTCCGGTGATATATAACCCTATCTCGTTATATTCTATTTTGTCTCTCTCGCTTATGTTATAATGTTTGGAAAATAATATCAGATGTGTTAAAAATCATATGGATAATCATAGAGCTGATATCATTGATTTCTTCTAAGAGATCAAGAATCAAGGATTCATCTATTGATTTAAACTAACTTGATATTTATTTGTTTAAACATGGAGTAATTCGAACAAATACATCTTAGTCGGTGATCGATCACAAGGCAGGATGAGTATGAGTATCTTGTGCTGAATTACTTTAGAAGATACTAATAAGTTCTCTCAAGTATTTGGTTTCAGGAAATTACGAAGTCGGTGATAACTGAAATTTACAAGAAGAAGCAGGACGATGTTCAAATCGATCACGGTCAATTTAACGGGGAGTTTCTTTAAGCTTCTTTAATATTTTATTAAAAATTATGTTTGTTAAATCACATAATTAATATGTGAATTTAATTTCATAATTAGTTATTTATTCAAAAATTGAATTCACTCGAAGTTCTTCTTGATATTTGTTTTAAAATTTTATAAAGGATTCGTTTTTAAAAGGTATACTTTTGAAAAATATAAAGAGATAATATTTCAGTTTATCTCTCCAATTAACTGAAAAGATTTTACAAATCAAGTTACTTCTTGTCGAGAAGTTACTATCGGACCCAAAATTTTATCAAATAAAGCTTTGAAATACGCCGAGTGACATTCACGCGCATAAATTGGAGGCGGTTTTACGAAATATGAATAAATCGTCAAGTTCACGCGCGACATATTTAATATTATTCGTGCACTTTTCAAAATAAATCCGCATAATTGCATTAAATGCTGTACGAAAGCCAAAATCTACACTTTTGCAGTCATTATTAGTTTTGATTAGTTTATTATTAAATCTTTCCATATAAATAGGAGATCGTGTGCATAATAACTTATGCACATAATTACCTATTCATTTTTCACTCAAAAATCATTTTCCCTCTCAAAACCTTCAAAAGCTGTTTCAATGGCGAGATTCTTCAAAACCAGAATCAAGTATAAGTATGATCTTGCTTCTATCGAGGATCGAACAAAATCGAAATGTATGTAGAATGGGGAATCTCCACGGATCCTGAAACAAGAGAAATTCTGGAGTTACTAGAATCAAGAGGTTTAAGGCGATCTTGTTCTCTGAAACCTTCAAAATCCAAAACCCTTGATGATCTTGCTGCGGAATTCTTGACGAGCGAAGCCACAGAACTTTGGTTTAGAAACCAGTGATTCGAACTTTGGGAAAAAGCGAGAAAAATTCATGTGTCCATTGCCGATATTGGAGAAATTTTTGGTCTAAGCATCACCGGTGGAAATCCATTTGTATATAAAGCGGAGGAGTATTTAGAAAGTTTTAGAATGATGGCAAGGAGATCTCGGAAAAATAAAACCGCGAATTTGAAAAAGGGGATGTTGAGGAGAAAATATCGACTTCGATGCTCATTTGGCGAAGTGTATCTTTGGGAGAGCGGCGAGTCACGACGGATTGACTAAGCCAAGGATATCTTTGTCGAGGAGCCATCATAGACGGAGCTGATATTAATTGGGCTCAGACAGTGTACTCTCGAATGATGGAGGAAAGAAAGAAGTTTGTAAAGACAGAGGTGTCGAAGGAGAGTGATAAGATGGTCGGCGGCCAAGATAACAAGTATGATGGCAAGAATTACCATCATACTTGAACACAAGATTGGGACAGACAAAGCTGGATTGGCAGACGGGGTGAAAAAGTTCACAAAGCGTATGGGTCCGCTCATCAAGGATGAGAAACCCTTTGGGAATACGAGACTTGAAGGAGTCACCCCACCTCCATCACCTAAAAAGAAGGCATCTAAGGCCAAAGGAAAGAAAAAAATGGAGACAATGTTAGCCGATGAACCCTCATCGAGGAGGAGGAACCGAGGCGAGGTTGAAAGAGGAAGAAGAGGAGGAGTTGACAGCTTCCCAAGGGAAGTGTCGCGGCTGGAAAATCGGGCGGGAGGAGACGGTTGAAGTCTCATGGAGACGAGCCTGAAGAAGGCTGAGCAACCCAAATCCACCACATCATCGTCTTCCTCATCTCGAGGCCGACGATACCCAACCCTTATCTTCTCATCTTGGCGATGAAGGGGCGAGACAAGGCAGCCGCCTCGAGCCTCTAAACCGTCTACTCCCGAAAGTCCAAACCAAACCCAACCCTCATCGACCCATTTTCTTTTCTTTCCTCATCCCAAACAGAACCTCATCTCTACTCTTTACTTCCAAACCCATCTGGAGTTATGGGACCAACAGAGGAATCCCTTCGAACTATCGGGAAGAAGTTCCTATTACACAAAGAACACAACCTTCAAAATGAACCCAAGCTATTGGAAGAGCTGGTTGATGTATGGCTCCTATGGAGGTTAAGGACCGGAGGATTTGAGGAGACAGCTATTCTCATAGCTGAGGTTGGTGGGAATAACTGTCGATATGGGAGAAAGAAGTCTTGAAAAGAGCCAAGCTCAAATCCTTTACGGATATTTTAGCGAGAGCATGTTCTTCGATTATATCCTTCACGGGGTATATTTCGTAGACATGCGGCCTACCGAGGAAGCTCGAGAAAAGGCAGAGGAAGAAAGGCAAGTTGAGCCGAGTTGGTGGAGAAGGAATGGAAGCCGAGCAAGTTTTGGCGGAGATGCGAAAATGAGCGGAGATGGCACTTTGGTGGAAGCTGCCGATGAGCCGGTGAGTTGGATCTGGTAGGGAGGCACAAACAGGCGGTTGTGCGAGGTACAGTGGTAGATCTAACTCAACTTTCTCCATCGAAGATGTGGCTGGACCCTCGGCTTACGTATGCGTATCGATTTCAACACGGCTGAAGGAGGAGGTGTTGAACATCAAAAGAGCTAGTCTGAATGCTCTCTGACTTGTTCGAGAGATGATAACTTCTTCAATCAAGGAAAATATAGAAGCTGCAATTCAAGAAAAACCAAGATTGATCTATATTTTTCTATGATCGGACATGAGAGCAGAGATGGCTGATTAAGGCAGCGATTGCTAAGGAGATGAACTCTCGGGATGAATGGGTAAAGCGATGCGTCCGTTACGCCTATACCGAAATCAAGGATCTGATTGAGGAGCAAGTAAGAGAAGCCGGAAAGCCAAGGAGGCATCATTTCATCAAGTCCTAAAAATGCAATTGGCTATGGAAAAGGATAGGCGGGGCGGCGATCATTAAGAAATTCATGGATGATGAGTTCGAGACGAGCCGAGGTCGGACGAAGAAGAGATATGACCAGCTTGATCAAAAGACGAGGGTATGTGAGAGAAGAACTTCGTAGGGCCAGATTTCCCAAGTAGCCACTATCTGCAATACCCGTTTCTTGATGCTAAAAAGGGGAAGATAGTGTGCTCAAGAAAAGAATAGGCGAGCAAGATGACAAGATCATTGCCTAAACATGAAGTTGGAGGAACTATACGAAGAGGCTGCTGAAAGCGAGAAGAGGAAAGGAGGAAAGAAGATGAGGACAAGACAGGGAAAGTCTTGAAGAAGACAAGAGTTGAACCTAGTACGAGAAAAGTCCACATGCAAGATCCTGCTCAAATCACCTCTCCTTTCGGATCATCTAGAACAGCTCAAATTCCAAAGAAAACACAAGCTGAGATAGATGAGGAAGAGAAGATCAAGAAAAGGAAGAGAGAGGAGAAGGAGAGATATAAGCGAAGGGATGCAAAGAAGAGGAGAGAGCAGGAGAAGGCTGCGGGGAAAATACTATGACCGCTCACCGAGGAGATGGGTTCGAGAAGATAACAGATGAGCAAGGGGAAGAAGTTCTAAGGCCATTTCATCGAAGTGAAGTCGTCCCCAAGGAAGTTCTACTAATGGCGAGATCGTGCAAAGTGGAGGCCATATGAAGTGGGCTGGATCTTCGATTCCATGTACGCAAAGCCATCAAGTGGGGACTCGATGAGAATGAAGCTTTTCACAATTGGCTGGAAGAAAAGGACCCTCGGATGTATCAATACCTAGTCAACCTTGCTCACACGGAATTCTACTCGGATGTAGTCGCACCCGGCTTACTCTCGAGATGGAACCCCCTCTAACAGTGATGGTCATCTGGACCTAGAGAAGATCAAGCGGCTTATCATCAAAGCCGAAGCCACGGTGATCTTGCAGAGGGAGGTGAAACAATCTCTTTAAAGAAGCGAGTCTTTGGTAGCTCAAGGTTCCGAGAAGAGAATAGGTGGTATGACTAAATCTTTTCTTTCCTTATCTTATCTGGATCTTATACGAATTTACATGAAGCTCAAGTGATGGAATTACGTGAATAAAACTATTGATCTACTCTCATAATCTGTTGATGTTTTTTTTTAAAAAAATTTCCTTGAAACTTATCATGTAACTAATCATTTCTTATAACATAATTTGTGAGACTCTTTCATAATTAATTAAACTAAATAAAATAAAACACTCTTTTCTTGATCATCGATTTATTACTCATAAGGTGATTGAACAAAGCTCTTTGAATAGCGATCATTTGTTTTTATGAACAAAGTATTCGAGTATATGATTCATGTGTATCACTCGATTATCTACTTCATAATCTTATCATCATCATTAATAAAACTATGTGCTTCAATGATCTAACTAAATGTCTTAAGTGTATTTCCGTATCTTTGAGATTACTAACATTTCTCTTTTCTTGAGCCATGTTTTAACATCATCAAAAAGGGGGAAATTGTTGGGATAAAATGTACTTAGTTTTGATGAGTTAAAGTGTAAATTAGGATGACGGTGAAGACAGGTGTATAGTCGGTGATGTAATAAAAACTCTATATAATCTAAGTATAGAAAAATAAGATAGGGATGATTCAAAGGAAGTCGAGATAGAGACAAGAACAGAAAGCAGACGATGACAGAACTGACGAGGTAGAAGATCGGATAGAGATTCAAGACAATGAAAGACTCGAGACAGTGAAGACTCGAGACGGGGTGAAGAAAGCAGACGAGGGTGAAGAATCGGGCGAGCTAAAGAGTTAGTTAAAATCAAGAGTCGATTACAACCAAACAAGAAGCAGTTTCAAGAATTAGTTAATCGATTACAACCTTCAACAAACAAGAACAAGGAAGTTATAACCGTCATCTACGAGAAGATCTATAAATAGGATCGGAGATTCAGAATTTTATATACAAGAAAACCTCGCAATCCAGCAAGTTAGCACTTGAGAAATTTGAGAATTCAAATTTCTTCTCAATATCATTTGTATACACACGAACATTTAGTGTTCATTCATTTTCCGTGTTTATAGAACACCATTTTCTTTGTACATCTTCAAAAGCCAATTAGAGATAGTATCATAATTGTAAGGTGAAGAAGAACACTGTAAAGGAAGAAAGTAAGAAAGTAAGCAAGCGGGAAGGAAGTAAGAAGAGTCTCTTCTTCAAATTGAAGAAGGAGAGTGGACGTAGGATCGTTTGATCCGAACCACTATAAATCCGGTGTTGTTTACTTTTCGTTTCTTTACTTGTTTTCATTGATTATTTCTTGATCGCAAATTTGATATCGACAAAGCTTTAGATCCTATTTGAATTGAGAATAAACAAAATCAAGCTCACGCCGTAAAGCTGATTTTGGAGTTGATAGATCATCTAAGCTTGCAAAAGTTTTTGATAATCTATTCATCCACCCCTTCTAGATTATCACTAGAGGGTATCTTGATTTTGTGTTTAAACTCGTTCTAAAGGGACCCAACAGGGGTTATGAGGAAGGACACCGGCATTCTATTTAAGTGAAAAGCATATGATATTTTTGAACCCTTTTGTCCTTGAGTATGTCTCTTTGTGAACGGGTTTTACGGTGGAACTTGATCCACATTGAAAAAACATATTAAATTAACCTTTCGGTTATCCTAGCTAATATTTTTCCTAATGTAGATGATACCGTTTAGTTATCATGACTAATACTCTTTGTAATGTTACCTTGTGTTGTAATATAGGTCATACGACTTGTGTCCTTCAATTATCACGACGATACCTTTCAATAATATAAGTAATACCCTCCAGGTTATCATGAGTGATACCGATGCGGGAAGCGTAACGATATAAATGAAATATCGTGATTAATCATTGATTCAAATGAATACCGGAATAAACACCTTCTCAATCTACGTTGATTCTTACGAATACAGCAACGAGAAAATAAGAGAAAAAATATCTCAATCAATTTTAATTTATAATTCAACTCCCTTTCACTTACAATCGATAGCCTTTAAATACTAAATTGAATGACTCTTCGTATATTAAAATACATAATATTTAGCAAAATGAATAAATAAGACTTAAATGCAGACTTTCCATCTTCATCTCCATCATTCTCCCCCTCTTCGAAATGATTCGCCTCGAATCGGCATGATCTTCATCTCCATTAAAAATAAAATTAATTAACGCCTCATTCGGCTTGACCTCAAAAATATCTGCAGATCACGAACCTTTGCCAATATCTTGAGACGATACTCAAATTGGGATTTTCGAACAGGGCCAAAATAACTATCCTTAATAATGATAAAATAATTATTATTAAAGATAGACTTAAAATTATAATGTCGAGGAACATTCTCCATAAAAGAATGAAAGCCATTATAATGTTGAGGGTCATGAGGATAGTCTGGCCCATCAAATTGAAGTAGGCCAGGAAAATAAAATTTCTCATGGAGCCCAAAATGTGCATTCCAATTAAAAGGCCCACGATGTGATATTAGGGCAGTAAGCCCATCTGCCATGTTCTCCGTCCAGCGAAGAGGTGCGCAGCAACCAGAAATCTGCAATTCATCCTTAGCAGCAAATGGTAGCATTCGGTAGCCTGATAGGAATATTTGGCGTGGCATCGCTGCGTGGACTGCGGGAGGAGCCAACTGGCGGTGGAGGAGCGCAGCCGGCAGCAGGACGGGACGAGGCATCGCTGGGTTGCAGCGCTTGGTGTTCAGTGGCGGTGATAACGGAGATGTCACCGTGAGTGGAGGCGGATTTTTCCGTGAGGTCCGCGATCTGTTGTCTCCTCTCGGCCTCCTCCTTCGGAAGGCTCAAATCGACAGAGTAGCGCCAGAAATCCACTTGAGGAGCAGGTTCGATAACGAGTTGGCGATGGGGTGTGTTTTTGGTGGTGTATGTTGAAGCAGCAACGAGGCTGCTAAATCTGGAGACTGTGGCGTGGAAGCTGCCTGTGAATCCAGCGAGTTTTGGTCTCATTTGCAGTAGTTATCGAAAATTCCATCGATGACTGCCTCCATTTGAGACCATTCATCCGCCATCATTGATAAATCAGAACCGTTTCGGCTCTAATACCAACTGATGCAGGGAAGCGTAACGATATAAATAAAATATCGTAATTAATCCGTTGATTCAAATGAATACCGGAATAAACACCTTCTCAATCTCCGTTGATTCTTACGAATACCGGCAATGAAGAAATAAGAGAGAAAATATCTCAATCAATTTTAATTCATAATTCAACTCCCTTCCACTTACAATCTGATAGACTTTAAATACTAAATTGAATGACTCTTTGTATATTAAAATACATAATATTTAGCAAAATGAATAAATAAGACTTAAATGCAGACTTTTCATCTTCATCTCCATCGATACCCTTAGTAATATAGAGCATCTCTTTAGTTATCACGATCGATACCCTTTTAATAATATTAGATAATACTCTTCGTTCATGACAAATGATACTCTTTAGTAAATTGATCAAGTTTCACCATAAGCTCTTATTCATAGTAGACTTTATCTTTGTCCTTTACTTATTTAATTATTTATATTTATATCCTTATACATAATTATAATATTTAATTAACCAATTTATCAAATGCATGAATCGACTTAAATTATCTAATTAAATTTATTAACTTATTAAATAAATAATAAATCTAAAAGACTTTAAATTTCTTAAGACTTTTCAGCTCTGACATTACCTAATTCTTTTTTAAGACATGAATTAAAAAGACAATCTAAATCTAAATAATTTAAAGAGAAGATTTTGGAGTTGGAGTTTAAAGTGAAGATCGTCAACAAAATTTGAAGTTATAGATAATTAATACAAGTTGAACAAAAGAAAGTTTGAATATTAAATGTAATCCAGGCGTTGCAATTAATATATCCCAATTTCAGATGGATAATTTCATTTGACGGATGGTATTCCCATAAAGCATCATTGAATTCTCAGTCTCTTCCAGGCAATGACCCTTCTCCTTCCTACTCCACCTCTGCATCGGGAAAATTGTAGTTTTGGACCTTTGGTCATAAAAAAATTTCAACAACAATGTCTCACAATCTTTTTGGTACTTTTTTACAAAAATAGCCCCACCATTATTTTTTAGGACCAAAACTGTAATTTTCTTGGGATTAAAAATGTCGAAAGAAACTACGGGACCAAAAGTATCAAAAAATAATCATTTTGCAAACCACTCATTCTCTTGGGACCAAAAATGCAATTTACCCAAAAATTATCAGTTAAGATATTGATTTTTTTAAAGACATTAACTTTTGAAGGTTGTAAAATGTGAACAATAATTTTTCGAGATAACAAATTAAGGACAATAATATAAAAAAATAGCGAATTGAGGTCAAATGAGCCCGACTCAACTCAAATTAAGCTAATTGGCCGATTTGGCATGAATTCGGGCATAATTTGAGTCTGATTTGGATTTGTTTGACCTCAATTTGCGATTTTAAAAGTTATGATCCTTAAATTGTCACCCAAAAAATTATTGTTCTCATTTTGTCAATTGTCACCCTCTCTATTAAGTTACGGCCCTTAAAAAAGTTACCCGTCAGATATCAGAAATTAAATTGAACGAGCAAAGGCAAACATTGAAATCAAGTTAATTAAAACTCGTACTTCACCAACTCTATTTATATATCTTATCTCGAGCATTCTGCAAACTCTCCGACAGATCACCATCGTATTTGTAGAACTCCAACTCCTTGCCTTCGAGAAGCTTCTTTTCTACCTGATGTCATGTGAATGAACAATATGCATATTAATACTGTCGAAATATATAATATATTAATAAAAATTTATCAAATTAGCTTTCTATATATATGCTTTAATATAAATCTTGATCGTTCTGACTAACATAAGTATGAAATTATATCGAAATTATTTATATTTGAACATCTTTTATTAATTTTTTACGTTGTTAATTCAACATAATTTTAAATCTTGCATAATAATTACACTATTGATATTTAAATATAGTCCTACAAATTACTAAATAAGTATTAAATTTTAAAAACAGATTGGAATTTTTAAATTTTATTAAATAATATATTGAATTTATAATATAATATTAATAAATTTTAAAAATTCCAGGGGTTCCAGCCGGTGCCCGCGGCACCCCGGACTCTGTCCCTGGCGATAAATGATCAAAATTGTGTTAATTTGTTATTTGAAATTGATGAGTTTAGAATTTAATAGATGATGAAAAATTGTAATTAATTTGTTATTTGAAATTGACGAGTTAATTTAAAATTTGAAATTGATGAGTTAATTTGTTATTAAGTGTGTCATGATTCTTGCACAATGCATGCCTTATACACTAGCTAACTATCTAGCATGCATGTCTAAAATAAGCTGAATTAATAAATAATTAAAAAAATTATGACACAATCTTGTACATCAAGTACACCGTACAAATCAAGTGTATTTTTAAATAGTATCGATTGATTTTACTGAGAAGTACAAAGGATTTTTATCGGTACAAGTCCCAAAAGATATGTTAATTATCAATTCGGGCTGAAAGATAAAATTTATCAATTCGAGACCTAAAAGATATTTACATTAAGTGATTTTATCAATTCGGGACCTGAAAGATATGACAATTATCAATTTGGGGCCTTAATTTCCAGATCTTGGATCGATAAAATCACTTAATGTAAATATCTTTAGGTCCCGGATTGATAAGTTTTATCTTTCGGGCCCAATTGATAATTAATATATCTTTTAGAACTTGAATTGATAAAAACCCTTGTTTCTACTAAAAATAGCAAGTGATTTTTAGTAAAAGCAACTGCACTTTTCAATGAAAATAATCAAACTATTAAAAAATGCACTTGAATTATACGGGTGCACTACTACTAAAAAAATTATTTATCGTGAATTAAGTTTCATGATCACCTTTCTCCCAATGGTGGCACCACCAGCTGTATGGCCGAAGTATATCATGTAGAAATGACAAATGAATCACTGTGGATCTTTTTCAGACAGCTCCTCAAGGTACTGAACATAGTTAATGCCAAGCGAAGATGGCTGTGGAATGGCATGACCTTGCTGCTCAAACCACTCCAAATCTTTCGCAAGACTTATCGATCTCTCTAGCCCTGTCTTCCTCAATTCTACATCTGCAACACCCCACAACTATTTTAATAATTAACTTAAGAAACTAATTATTATGATATTATAATTAAATTAAGGGAAAAATAGTTTTTTTCCCTCTAAGTTTCACCTATTAGGCTATTACGGTTTTCTTCCTATTGACTTTGACTTTTTATTCTTGTTCCTAACTTTCTTTTTTGACAATTTCGTCCTCGACTGTTACACCAGGTCACCTTCCGATCATATACGGCGTGGCGTGATTTTTTATTTTTTTAATTGCTAAATATCTATGGGGCATGAATTTGGTGGGAATTGTTGTTGACGTGACATTTTTAATTTTTTAATTGAAAACCTTAAAAAATCATAAAATTCATTAGAATTAATATAAAAATTTTAAAAGAAAAATCCCATTTCACATATTTATAATATATATAAATATATATTAAATACTATTGAAATTAATTTAAAACAGAAAATATTAAAATAAATAAATCTAATTAGAAAAAAAAACCTAACCAACCTTAACCAATTTAACTAAATATTAATTTAAATAATTTAATAAATATAAATACTATTGTAAATAATTTAAAATATTTTTTTAAAATAAATAAAATCTAATGTATTTAATTAATTGATGAATTGTTTAGTCGTCACCCCACCCATAATAAAACTTTCATACATTTCCTCACACCTCAAAAAAATTTATCTAAATATTATTTTAAATCATTTCTCATCAATGATCATAAGTACTAGAAATTAAAACCAAGAGAGCTTAGCCCACTTGGCCACCGGAGCTCCTCCAATCTCTTCTCCGCCACCGTCTCAATAGCCGAAACCACCACCGATGTTCTTGATTTTTACCCAGAAAATCTGAGATTGAGGTACTGCAAATTGAGGTTTCTTCAAGAGGAGGGAGATCATGGGTGTGGCAGAAGCCATGGCCAAGGAAGAATGCATGCTCGAATGATTATGATCGACCAAGACTCTATACGTCAATTAATATGAATTTTAGTTTGTGGGATAGATCGATGAGTGCTGCAAGAATTAATTAAAGGCAGAGGCATATATAAAGGATTCTGCAATAATTAATGTCGACTACAAATAATTAATTAACTTTTATTATAACGTACCATTTCTAATTTATATATCATATAACACTTTGTTAATATATACTAACATGTTGACATAGGTAATACTACTTTTTGTAGGCAACATAACATGACTTTTACAAAGCTAACACTTTTTAAATAACATTGTTAGCCCAAGTAATAATTGTTAAGTAACACTTTTATATGTGTAACATATTTTGGTAACAATTTATAATAATTATACTTTTATATATGTAACATATTTTGGTAACACTTTATAATAATTATTTTGATAAGTATATATATAATCATACTTTATGTATAGTACATATAATAAATATATTAGTTATTGGTATGTACACTATATTATATACATGCTCTTGTGTAGAATAATTTGTATATTAGCTACTAAGTATCCTAATAAATAATAGGTTAATTGCGAATAAAATTATAAACTTTACTTATATTGCAGTTTAATCTAATCAATTGGGTAATTGTAAATTTATCATTAATTTAAAAAAAAAAATTGCAATTAAGACTTCTGGGCAGTACCTCTTTGCTCGGATCTGGCGTAAGTTAATAATGTTGATCATTAACGTTAGTTAATATTATAAACCAAATGTTTTATTTAAAAATGAAATGATAAAAGAAAATGAATATGAATTAAATAAAATTAATGTATAAAATATGTAAAACGTTATGGACCAAGTCCAAATGGTAAGTTTTGTACTTTATACCATAAACTACAAGTGCAGGGTGCAAACATTCCTTTCTTTTCATTTTTTATTTACTTACATATTAAATAACATTTTTTTGGGTGCATACCAAGACACCCCATTTTTATTATAATTTTACATTGAGTGTAATAAAAGACATAACAAATTATCATTAGTAACGTATTAATTTATGTATTAAAGGTGTTGGAAATTCAATGGTTAGAATTCACTAACCTTTAACGCAGCGGAATAGATCGAGTCGGGTTGGATTCTACGTACCTCTTGTGATCCTCCGAGTAAGAAACACAACCACGTATAATCCTCCGGGTTGGATACTAAGTCTTAAGGTACTTTAAGACGTCCATTTAAACCTCAAGGCCTCATACAATGAGAAAAGAGGGATATCTTTCTCATTTCCTTATGGTCAACTTAGCACATGTGGTATGAAACACATGTTACGATGTCTTGAACTTCCAGATTGGAAGTGTGTGTCTTTGAGTCATTTTCTCTCTCATCTAACATCGTATAAATCATAGTTCAAGTGTATCCCGAACACTTAACTTGGATTTTCTCCCACTATAGTCTAGGGAATCCATTGATTTAGCTTATGAACAAGTCAAATAGATCTGTGGTAAAATCTATTGCGATTATTTCCAAATAATCTCATCTCTACACACACTACGATGTCGAGGTGATTGCTCGTATGAGTGAGCCAATCTATACTTGTCGACACACTATTATGTGAACCATCACATAAATTACAATACATAAATTTCTAGTAACATTAACATATACTCATACCATGTCCAAAATCATTTAAACTTTAATCTTAAATGTCCAAGACATCTATATGAACAAGTTTGACGAGAGGATTTGCTAACATTTATAAATAAAAGGTATTTTAAGAATCACTCTTTCAATCTTTGTAATATCTCTACAAAGAACCTTTTTAGAGTATTTGGGTTTCTTGATACTTGGAATATCTAGTGTAAGTTTTAGTTGCTTTGACTATCACTAAATAGTAGCAATAACTCCCACTAAAGTATTTTTATTCCACAACGAATTGTAGCAACATCTCTCACCAGGATATTTGATTCCATAATGAGTGACAACAACTCCCACTGGAGTGTTTAATTCCTCAATGAATCGCTACATATCCTATTGAATTGTTTGATTCCATGGTAATCTCTACAGCTCCCACTCGAGTGTTTGATTACTTGGTAAATCGCTTCTGACTCCCACTCGGAGTTTTTGATTCCACAATGAATCACCGCAACTCCCATTGGAGTCTTTGATTCCACAATGAATCACCGCTACTCCCCCTTTGGAGTATTTGTTTCCAAACCGAATCGCTACAACCTCATTTAAAGTGCTTATTATTCCCAAAAGTTTCAAGAAATTTCTTAACCAAACTACCTCTTGTCTGAGATGCACATGCCACAAGTTTGACTTCTATAGTGGACAGTGCTATACAAATCTATCGCATACTATGTCATTAGATTGCTTCAATTTTCAAGCAAGATGACATAACCGGAATTTGATTTACGTTAATCTAAATCACTATTCAGTTGTATCTGTATAGTTTTAACATTTAAATTTTAAATTATCTCCTTGAGATAATAACTGCAATACCACTCAAATATCTCAAAACTCGAACACTTTCTGTTTAGTGTTTTTCTCGATTAATTGATATCTGGCTAACCAAAACTAATAGTTCTACTATTGTCTCAATGTGTGCACAACTTAACATACATTAGACTTCCAATTGCATTTGTATATGATATTATCGACATCCCATCTTTGAGTTTTCAGGACACTCATCACAATACAATGACTCGTCTTTCACAACATGAGTATCAATAGGTTTTCATACACCTATTTTGAATTGTTTAAGAAGTCTCTTTGCGTAAGCCTCTTAAGACAACCCCAAATAACTTCTTCGAACAATCTTTATGAATCTTTCCATAAAAAACATACTCACCGTTGTTATTCCATTAATAATATTAGAATTACAAAACTATCTTGGACCGTTTAACTAAACACAATGATCTTTATTTTTCACAAAAAGTTATATGAGATAACCATTTAAATGAAATCTCAAGTTACACTGTCTTGAGGATTACTTAAGTTCACAAATCGACTTTTCAATTTACAAACATTATCCTCTTAGAAAATTGAATCCTACATGTTACATGTAGATTTCTCCTTCCCATTTTCCATTGGAAAAAACTAGTTTTAACGTCCAATTTGATGTAATTCTAAATCTAAACTTGATATATTAACTAGAATCGGTTGAGGTAAAAATTACAACGAGATGGAAAAAGGGTGATACACTCCTTTTAGAGTATAAATTTTCCATCACGTGAACTTTACTACCTCACTATAGAGTCATCAGTCTCAATTTAATTTTGAGAATTCATTAATTCTCAATTACTTAGTGTCTTGACGATAAGTCTACAAGTTTCCAAACTTCGTTTGACCTCAACGATTCAAGTTTGTCTTACATTGCTTTTTTCATTAGTCTTTTGTCACCCGAGATGGAACCTCTCGAACGTTTGTAGGTTCTTACCCATTCACTAAAGACTTATCATATTTTTACGGATATCATAATGTCATTCAAGCATATATTCTCTAGACAATTACTCTCATCAAGATCCATCTCGATCTTAAAAGGGTAAAAATTTATCAAAATATTTTATCGAGTAAATCACTCCCACTTGGATCCGATAGAGAGTGATTACTCCAATCCCAAAAAAAAATATGATTTAGATTTTATGTGATTCTATCTCAAGTATACTTCAACCTATTTGATCAACGATTAACACGTATCCCTTAGATTTAACAACATACCTAATGAAGGTACTATTGGTCAAGATTATTCTAGTAAATCTTGATCCACAATTTTAGGGATTGATTACCGTAATTAGTGCACATTAGGGATTTGATTACCGTAATTAGTGTACATGATTGTAACTCCTTGTATTACGTATGTATATTTATACGCTTGTAATTATCTTCTCAAATTAAAGGAATTACAGATTATTCCCTTTCTATATGGTATCAAGAAGGTTACGATCTTAACTCGTTTCATTCCTTTTCTTCATCGGCCGCCACCCACCATGTCCACTCTTTGCCTCCACCATCGTCCCAATTTCCTCTAAGCACGATTTTCCCATCAAACTTTCCGGTAAAAATTACCCGCCGTGGCGCGCCCATCTCGTTGCGCTTCTTCGCGGCCATAATCTTCTAGGGTTTATCGATGGCTCTTCCATCTGTCCCACCCTTGCGGCAGACGGTTCCAATACCACAAGTCACTGCGTGGATTCGGCGAGACCAGCTGCTGCTTGCCGCTATCTTCGGATCTACGGTCGCCGACGTTCTTCCCTTGGTGTCGTCGGCCAAAACGGCCGCCGAGGCATGGGCAATATTGTCCCGTCTCTTTGCCAGTAAGTCTCGATCTCGCGTTAATCAATTAAAAAGTGAACTTTATCGCATCTCCATTGGCGATCGCTCGGTAACGGAATTCCTCCATTACGTGAAATCTAAAGCCGATGAATTGGCTTTAATCGATCAACCTGTCTCCGCCGATGATCTCACTCGCTGTTTGTGATCAATGGCCTTGGTCCGAGTACGCTACCATCGTTGGCCCCATCCGCACCGTGAAATCGCTCTTCGCTTTTGAAGAACTCCATGACCTTCTCTACGAACACGAACTCACACTCAAAAATCGGGAAGCCGCCACTCGGTCTTTGGTCGCCACGGCGAACATCGCTTCTCGTCAATCTGACGTAAATCCAAACCGCGCACTGGAATCGGGGTTCCTCACAACAGCCCTCCAATTCCCGAGCGCTCCGACGGCCAACAACAAGAACACCAATCCGACCGCCCGCCGGTCGTGGTGCCACTGTGGCGACTACAAGGGGCCACGGTGCCCGCACTTCTGCCGCCATGACCATCCCCTATGGCGAATTTTGCTCGGCCGCCTTGGTAACCCCTCTCACACTAATTGGTTGATTGATTCGGGTGCTTCCCATAACATGACTACGTATATGCGTAACTTGTCTATCCATTACGAATATGATGGCACATATGAGGTTCAATTGGCGTGACGGTTCTAGCCTCCCATTACTCACACTTTAGGTACTTCCTCGTTAAATTATCCTTCTCGTAATTTTGTATTGTCGATGTATTGTGTGCCGGGCTCTAAGAAAAACTGCTGTCTGTGAGTAAATTTACCGGGATAATAACGTCAAGATGGAATTTTTCCTCTCATTTTCTTATCAAGGATCGAAAACGGGGGCCTCTCTCGGTTAATGGTGCTTGTCGTGATGGGGTCTACCACTTGTCGTCCCTTCCTTATGGTCCTTTAGTCCGCTTTTGGTGTTCGTACTTCGTCTCTTAATTGGCATGCTCGACTTGGTCATCCGTCTGTGGATACAGATCGCTTTATGATTAATAAATTTACTTTACCAACGTCGATAAGTCCTGTGTTTTGGGCATTGGATGTGTTTCTTGCACTTTGAGCAAAACATGTAAACCGCCGTTTTCTCTCGGCTCTTTTCTTGCTTTACATCCGCTCCATTATATTTATGCTGATGTTTGGGGTCCCACCGCTGATATTTCTATTGATGGTTCAAAATATTTCCTGCTACTTGTTGATTTGTATTCTCGTTATTGTTGGATTTATCCTCTAAAAAGCAAAATCTCAAGTTCCTACCGTCTTTCACACATTTCGTCCCTGGTTGAGAACCGGTTTAGACATCGAATTAAAAATTTTTACACGAGATAATGGTGGTGAGTTTTTGGCCCTTCGGTCCTCACTTGCTCGCTTAGGCATAAGTCGGCTCACTACGGCTCCACATACCCCTCAACGAGACGGTATTTACGAGCGTCGAAAGCAGGACATATTATTGAGGTCGGTCGAGCACTTCTTCACCATGCCAACCTTCCTCCTAAATTCGGGGTTTTGCTCTACAAACGGTAGTTTATCTAATCAATCGCATGCCCACATCCGTCCTTGGTCGACGTAGTCCTTTCTCGGTCCTTTTTAATAAAGAGCCGAACTACATTATGGTAAATTGTTGACACCGTTTAAGCCTTGCATCTTCATTGGCTACTCGCCCTCTCGTGCTACATATCGTTGTTTTGACATTGATTCTGGTCGTATATACACGTCACGCCATGTTCGGTTTATGGAGTCTACCTTTCCCGGTATTCCTCCACCTTTGCCGCCACAAGTTACGCCCCCACCTAGTACGATATCTCTTCCCATCATACCAGCCGTGGTTGATAACTCGCCGGTGGTTCCCGACTTGCCACCACCACGGCCTCGCCTTGCTCCTTTGGCTGCCGTTCGAGGCCCCTCCGCCGACTCGGCTGGTCGAACCCCCACCTCGACCTCCAACTCCGGTACTCGTGCACGCTTCGCACCCAGCGCCTCAAAGTACCCATAGCATGACGACCGCGGCCGCAACAATATCTTCAAACCTAAGTCACTTCATTTGGCCACTAAGCACCCTCTTCCAAATGAGGTCGAGCTGTCTCTTGTCAAAGCGGCTATGGCTTGTCCCAAGTGGCGCACCGCTATGTCCGATGAATATCTTGCCTTACTTCAACATGGCACGTGGGATGCGTACTGCTCCTCCTAATGCCAATATCATTGGTTGCAAATGGGTATTTCGGATCAAGCGTAAATCGGACGGTTCCATCGACAAGTACAAGGCTCGCTTAGTTGCAAAAGGCTTCCATCAACGTCTGGCATTGATTTTAAGGAGACCTTTAGCCCGGTCATCAAACCGGCTACTATTCGGTGTACTCACTCTCATTGTGTCTCGAGGTTGGTCCCTCCGTCGATTGGACGTGAGCAACGCCTTCTTGCACGGTCATCTCAACTTGCCCGTTTATATGAAACAACAACCGGGCTTCCACGGATGTTTCTGTCCATCGCATGTTTATGCCTTCGTCGTTCTCTTTATGGCCTTCGCCGGAGCTCCAAGGGTTTGGTATGACTCCCTTTGCCTTGCTTCTGCAACACTTTGGATTCACTCGTTCAAAAGCGGATTCATCCTCTTTACTCTCCACACACTGATTCTCAACTATTTGTCCTCGTCTACGTCGACGATCTCATCATCACGGGCTCCTCCACATCCGTCATTACTTACGCTATACGATATCTCCGGTCAAATTCTTCTGAAAGATCTTGGCTCCCTTTCCTACTTCTTGGGCATCGAGGTCGCCACTTGCAAGGAATGTTTATTTTTGTCACAAGACAAGTATCTTGTTGATCTCCTTCGTCCGCCATAAGATGGATGGCACCAAGCCTCGTGCACACTCCTTCGGCCATGAAGCCGGGCTCTTCCTCCTCTTCTCGGGTCCGTTGACTCTACCGAGTACTGAGAAGTGCCATTGGTGGCCTTCAATACTTGACGATCACTCGTCCGGACATTGCATTCACGGCCAACCATCTTGCCCGGACATGTACGCACCCACTCCACCTGCTTGGAACTCGGTGAAATGTCTGTTTCGCTACTTAAAGGGTTCTCTACATCATGGCTTTCTTGTTCACGAGATCGTCTAATCTCTCACTCACCGCCTACTCGGACTCGGATTTTAGTGGTGATCTCTCCGATTGCATATCCACCACCGCTTACATTGTTTTTCTTGGTCGGACTCCGATATCATGGCGCTCTCGCAAGCGAGCGGTAGCCCGTTCCTCTACCGAGGCGGAATACCGAGCCCTTGCCACGCCTCCTCCGAACTTTGTTGGCTTCGATATCTCTTCGACGATCTACGCATTCCTCTCGACCGTCACTCCGAACTCGCTATGTGACAACATGGGTGCCACACGCCTTGCTCTCAATCCGGTTCAACACTCCCGCATGAAGCACATTGCTATTGACCTCCACTTTGTTCGCGATCTCGTAAATAAGGGTCTTCTACGTGTCTCCTACATCAACACTCAAGACCAGCTCGCCGACTTGCTCACTAAACCTCTAGCTCGGACTCGATTTCATGATCTACGGTCCAAAATATCCGTTCTTGATGGAACGTCAATTTTGCGGGCGTATTGGTCAAGATTATTCTAGTAAATCTTGATCCACAATTTTAGGGATTGATTACCGTAATTAGTGTACATTAGGGATTTGATTACCGTAATTAGTGTACATGATTGTAACTCCTTGTATTCTGTATGTATATTTATACGCTTGTAATTATCTTCTCAAATTAAAGGAATTCTGATTATTCCCTTTCTATAGGTACAATTAATCACATGGACCAAACTTTCATACCGACTCGAAGAATCATGTATGTGAGTATTGATCCTTATATTTAAGGATACCGATTAGGTATTTCACCTATACGGTAGATCAAAAATATGATTGAAGTAATCAACTATGAATAGTCATTACAAAACAACCATCAACAACTAATAACTACTCATCTCTCCTCAAAAGAGATGGTAAAATTACCTTATGTTTACATGGATCTCCTCACATCCAACAATGTTCAAATCTCTAGTTAGTACTACCATTATGTAATGGTGTACAATATTTTAATAATTGTTGGATTTTGTCTTTCTCATTACAGTCCATTGAACTGTTTGGATCTCTTACGCGTTCTAAAGGTTCTTAAGACCTTTTAAAGTCATGTCTTTTAATTCATGCATAATGTTACGAAACATCTAAAACCATCATAAGTCTTAGACATGTGTGAAATTAAACAGACACCCTTTAAAGCATGAAAAATCCATTAACGTAAGTATTGAAAAACAGAAGTTCCGTGTTAGTTGTTTGACATTCATATAATCACATTTATCAAAAACAAAATAATTGCAATGAAGAGTCAACTTAACGGTTTTATTAATGGTTTTCAAGTCACTTATTAGCAAGACTATGTTCACATTTGATAACTCGACTTTTTTAAAAAATTGAACTTCAAAGTTCTTCTTTCACAAGTCAGTTCATCCAATCTTGCATAACATGACTTAAAACTAGTATGTCGTAATATCATTATTTACACAAGCATTACTAGTGGAACATATTTATAATAAATATGAACTAACTTCATAAAAATTAATAGTAGTTCTCTTACAATCCAAAACCACATAAAACATCTAAAGGAAGTCAAATACTATAATACATATTGTAAATACTAATTTCAACCAGTCTTACGAAAATAGTAAATTAAGTCTCAATCGTAGAAGAATATTGATAGAAGTGAGATCCTAAGTGATCTCTGGAGCAATCAGGAGACTATGTAGTATTAAACATTGACCATTGTCAATCTCAAGTTTACAAGTCCCTAGACCTCAACTCGAGCTTAAACCCTACATAATAGCATCTCGTCTCAATGCTCATTTGTCTTTAGTCAATGATCTTGTCATTTATGAGTCTCTAATCCATTGGGATAAGACTCAATTAAGAATACATTAATAAAGATTACTATGCTCAAAACAAAAATTGGAATGAACTACTTAGTCCTTCTTGGACTTAGGACATTCGTGAGTAAAATGACCACACTTGTTACATCCGAAGCATGTCACTCACTCTTATCCATTTTTTTAGTCTAGCATATTTTCTTTTCTTATTCTTCTTAGCATTAGGATTGACACCAAGATTTATCGGTACATCCATTCGAGGCCGTTTGCCTTTTTCACTTTCCTTCCGACTTTGTTTACATTTTAAGCTTGAAGGTTGTATTAATTAAATTCAGCAATGAGAACACTTTATGAAGACTTGTTGCTTCAAGTCCGTCATCTTGACTCAACATCATGAGCTACATGAGTGAAAGTCAAAAACATCCATCAAGAGTCGTGTCGACCCTCAAGTGTTCTCACCGGTCGGAAAGTGACTGGATTCGGTTCCGAATTTGATGTTCCTCGAGAATGTAAAATGTTACCATAATTTTCCTTCGGATATTCCCAGATATCATGGGTAGTAAGGCGATGTGTACACTCAGAGATCATGTTATTGATGGTCGAACTCATCAATATGTCACGAGCTATGACATTTTTGTTTTCAAATCTCATGATCTTTTTTATTTGAGTCACCATCATAATTCCAGGACCTTCCATAACATGGTTTGATAGTATCTAATACATCATGTTCTCTAAGAACATTCAAAGATCATGACGACATGTGTCACAATTATCGTCATTGAAGTTTTTCTATTTTGTTCAACTCAACAATGATTGCTTTTGAAGCTATTGTCCGATTTTAATAGAAGTGATCTACTAAGTTAATATTCATTTATGTATCAATTTGTTCTATGTTAAGTTAACTAACATCTGAAAAATTCGATACGAAATTAATATCGAAAAATGACTTAAAGTCATTAATCATCAATCTCATGAAGTATCCTCCTTAAACATGATTGAGATCCAAAACATGAACAAAAACAAGTTCTAGCATTTAATGATCAAAGTAAATAGCTAAAACTCCCACTCGACAACATGAAATTGCATGCTTAAAACATTCAATCAATATTAATGAAATAAAGCATAATCATGTCATAAAAAAATAACCAAAAATAGCTATGGTAATTTTAAGACTATCAAGTCTTAAATATCAACTATTAAGATCATTCGAAAAACAATCTTGTTTCAACAACGCTCTTAGGTAAACTCCTTAAAAAAATTTGGATTATCTATGATGTAATGTATGCGCTCTCGGAGTACTTCATTAGTACTCATTATGAGAAATTATGACAAAAGGATCTACACGGCGATTCTTCATCCGAACGTTACTTTGACTTCTTAAGTTAAAGCTGCCGGATCGTCGAATCATTCTCTTATATAAACATGTTGCTTGTTCAACTTGTCTACCGTATCCAATACCCAATTATCAATCGTTTCTCTCATAGTATCACAATTTTCATAAGATTCCAATTCTAATTAAATTTGTTTATTTTTTTCAAAAAAACCTCCAAAAACTAGTTAAAGTTTTCTTGGAAGTGTCTTAGCTCAAATCTCAACTCTTATTAAGTCTCGAGCTATAAAATTGGAATTAACCTATGAGATACTAAAACTAGCTATACATCTTCATCACAGTAACTTTAATGTTCCAAAAAAATAGTGCGAAAATTTTCCATCATATAATTCTTAAGAATGCATAACATCAACTTCATTGTTCGAATTTCAAGAACCATTATTGTTCTTCTACTCTTCGAGTTATACCCGTAAAATGAGAAACCATTAAACATATCAATGCTTAAAACTTTTAACACATGAATTTTAAGCTCACTATCACACCAAGAAAATATTTATTATCAAGTGTAATAGGCTAATTCACAAGTGAAATAAGTTCAACTATGGTTCTCATCTCAATGGATAAATAAGTATTCAAACTTTAATAGTTCAAATACCTCATATTTGTGCATATTAAGAATCTACACAGAAAAATATGAATATAAGAATTTACGACACCAAAAGCAGATTTAAAACGAGCTCAAACGAGCTCAAATAAGTTTCATTGCGCGCGTAGGTGCCGAAAACAACCATTAAAGGTCGAAAACCGCTCCCATATGGCCGGAAAACCATCCAGATCGCGAAATCGCCACTACGCGCCGTCACGCGCCTCCACGTGTGGCACAACCAACTACCCCCTCGGCGCGTAAGAGTCACGCGCCACCGTCGTCACCGTTTGTCTACCGGGCGAGTGGATGACACGCGCCACCGCCACCGCCCTCGTTCGCGCGTGGGTGTCACGCGCGCCACCGCCGCCGCCGCCATCCACCGCGCGTGGGTGTCACGCGCCACCACCGCCACCACTGTCCGCCGGCGCGTGGTCGTCACGCGCCTCCTCCGCGTGCTCCGTCCGTTGACGTGGCTCACCGGTTCGGCTCGGCTCGGTCGGTTCGCTTAGGCTGAATCGGTTCGGGCGGTTCGGTTGACCGAGTCAAACTGTTTTTGACTTGATCTTATCCAAATAATTTCAAAAATTACAAACGGGTCCTTAGAGAATATTCAATTCTCGGAAAAATGACCCAAAATTTTCTCGAAAACTTTGATTTGCCCCAAATACGTTAAAATTTCAAAAAATCATAACTCACTCAATACTTGACCAAAATTAACAAACTTTATATCCACGGAATCCTCATTCAACGTACTACAATCTAGTAACAAGAAATCATCACGATTCATGATATATTATTCGTAATTTCTAGTCAAAGTTTCTATAATTTTACAAAGACTGAATTTTATCTCACAAACGGTAAAGCCAAAAATTACGAAATTTTGCAGATTAAATCTACACTATACAAGGCATGTACAGTAAAATTTTCAGCCTCTAATTCTACCGTTTCATAAAATCGAAATTTTGAAAAAATACTGATTCACATGATTTCAGTACAATTACATGCATAACATATACACAAATCATCATACGAACGCATCTAACATACTTCTAACATGCATAGAGAATCATTTTCACGTACGAGAATCCAACATATTGGCTTTGATACCAATGTTGGAAATTCAATGGTTAGAATTCACTAACCTTTAACGCAATGGAATAAATCGAGTCGGGTTGAGAGCACAAGAAGATTCATACTTCTTGTTTCTGCATGGCATTCTTTTGAGAAAACCCGTTGAATGGTTTTCATGAGGGAATTAATCAAATAACCTCCTCATCCTTATCCACTTCATGTGTGGATATTAAATAAATAATATATTTATTATTTATTATCTTTCAAAAGGTAATTAAATATATGATGAAATATCGAGGTGAAATAAGTATTCTTAATTGGGGTGTGACAGGGCAATGCCACACTGGTGGCCTCCCTCAGAATTTTAATTTTTCATTATATTATGGAAATTAATATATTATCCTAAACTTTAATAATTATTTAGTACTTTATAGGTGTATTTTAAAATCGGTAATGTAATTATTATGAAATAATTAAAACTACGATATGAATTAGAAATATAAAATGAAAGTCAATTGGGTCATTCTTTATTCGTAAATTATATGTTTCTGACAATATTAATATAAGATGAAAAGGGTAGCTATTATTTTTAGTTGGACCTCATTTGTATATACCGACCTATTGCGACGAAGTCAAGAATTTTGTGAGGAATTTAAAAATTTGACAGCTGCGGAATCTAATTAACAACTATAAGAATAAGAGTGTGTATATTGTGAACCAAGTTTCACGGTGAAACTTGATTCATATTGAAAAAAATAGAACAATTTACTTTTCGCTTATTTCGACTAATACCTTTTAATAATATAGATAATACTATTCCGTTATCATCACCGATACTCTTTAATAATATAGGTAATATTCTCAAGTTATCACAATCGATACTCTTTAGCAATATAAGACATATTTTTGAGTTATCACTGAAACTTTTTAGTAAAATAGGTAATATCGTTCAGTTATTATAACGAATACCCTTTTACTAAATGATCAAGTTTCACCGTGAATCTTTGTTCACAGTAAACTTTGTCTAAAAAGAAATTAAGCTTATTAACATTTAATATTTGCATAATATCATATTCCAGTAATAAAATTAATTGAATAAATTAATTTTTCGTTCGGTTTACGAAAAAGTGTTGATCTCTTGTTCTCTCCTAAAGAGGAGAAATAATAATATCTTAAACTGAGTATGAACTAGGGCTTATAGAATTGTGTATTTTCTTGAATTGAGTACGAATTACATGGGGATAAGCGGTAGTTTTGACTTGTGAGTATGGATGGTTGGGAATGGTATATCGAAAATATTAACTGCTCTATATTATATACTTTATTAAAAATTTGGTGTATAAAATTTCATGTTGTGATCGTAACGAAATTCGGTATATCATAATTTCGGTATAAAAATTATTTATTAATACCGAACCAAAATTTCGACATACTGAATTTTTAAACGATATCGGTATACACCGGTACATAGGGAAATTTTGATACATTTCATACCGAAATTGTGGTATACCGAAAATATCAAAATATATTGTTTATTGAAAATACCGAAGTATGTCGATTTTTGTTATTCCTGTATATATCAAAATACCAGTTTTTTGAATATGCATACCATGCATTACCGTATTGGAAAAAAAAAAAAAAAGCCATCGTAATAAAAATAAAAAGTCGTGTTTGCTCTAAATATAGGTGTGCACATGTAGTGTACAATTATAGTTCGTAATCACGGGCGTATTACACGGATAAAAAGAAAACAATTACTCCTATATTGTATTATCATTTTAGATTGAATATTCCTTACATATATCTAACGACAAAATTTATATAAAAATTATTCATAATAGAGTTAGTCTCTTATGGGGTGCAAATTGTGATGGTGGAGTTTATAAAGGATTTTTCATTGACGAAGTGGTATAGCTCAAGTGGTTATAGCTACACTACGTATGACTCAAATGTCATGGGTTCGAGCCACCATTTGCCCAATTAAAAAAAAAAAAAAAAATTCTATTTTAAGGGTGTGAAACTTATAATGGGACGGACGAAAAAGAAAAGTGTGAAAGCTTTTATGGGACGGGGAATATAAAAAAATATAATATTATAAAATTTAAATTAAAAGTATTAAGTCTTAAAAAAATCAAGTATTAAGTATACGTGAGAAGGTATAGCTTAAGTGGTTAGTGCTCCATTATCTAAAATTATGGGTCCAAATTACCATTTGAAGTTGCCAGAAAAATTCTAAAATAAGTGAAATGGGTCATTGGGAAGAAAATAATTGAGTTTGGGAGTTTAGTTGGGTTCGGTCCCTCACTGCCAGAAATAAGGACCTCCTTGATGCTCTATTGTCTACCACTACTCTGATAGATGGTCATGGAAGTTTACACCTAATGGCATTTTCACCACCTCATCGGCATATTCCTTTTTTAGAAGAATGAAGCTGTCGACTCTAACCCAAACTGATTCGGAAAAGCTGGCTTTCAAACGTCTCTGGAGGGGATGGTCTCCTAGAAAAACAGTTTCTACTGCTTGGAAATTGCTCAAGGGGCGCATTGCAACAATGGATAACTTGTCAAAGAGAGGTGTTGATGTTGGAGCTAATGGGGTAACATGCAAGATCTTCTGCAATGAAACTTCTTTAGAGCCCATCACATTTGGTCCAGTATCTTTTCTTGGTTAGGAGTTAGCATGGCACCTCACTGCAATCCTGTGATCAATGTCCTGCAATTCTCGGACTCCTTAGGTAAGAGTAAACTGAAAAGGGTGGCTGTTACCATATGGATAGGTGTGGTTTGGACGATTTGGAACTTGCGAAATGATGTTTTTGATAATGGTAATTTTCTTTTAGACAGGGTGGCTACTTATCTTAAAATTAGAGTTTGAGCTCTCATGCTATCATGCTCCATTGCTAAACTTTAATATTTGTACTTGGTTAGGAAGTTCTTATATCTGTCTGAACTCTATCTGTTAATTCCTTTGTATCAAAAGGTTGAGTACCCCTCGTACTCAGTATTAATGGAATTTCTTTGACAGTTCAAAAAAATAAAAAAGAGAATATATGACACAGTCGTTGAAACTTGGATGTTGCCTCCAGTAGTAAAAATCAGTGGTTCCATGTAACAGTTCGAACTATATTGTTCTTCGTCTAGATAAGCATCGATAGTACAACGAGCGAATGAGTTAACACAGGTAAGTGTCATATGGTACAACGCCACAAGTACGATTAAATTTTGGTAACACAGTAGACGACACCCAAGTTCAGAGATCTTAAAATACAAGACATACAATGATTTGTACAGATGAATTTTGAATCTTGAACTAAATCAAGAAAGAGCCATGACATAATGACAGCAGGCTTGTTCATCATGACAGTATCAATCGGAGGATCTCACCAGAAAACTTGAATGATTTCTCCGTTTCTTCGAGGCAATGGTCCTTCTGCTCCCTGGTCCAGCTCTGCATGAAACAGAAGATGACATTGTGAGATAAGATGATGCCAGTAAAGAATATGAAACCAGAAACCGATCAAGGGGGAAAATCGTACTTCAGCAACACGGTTTAGCTTATCTCTAACATTTTGCAATAGCTGGGAAAGGTCACCCTCCCATTTGTAGAACTCCAGTTCCTTCGAGTTAAGAATCTTCTCGGCTACCTGATGAGAATGAAATAGCTGGAATGAGTTAACATCTTTCTTCCTCTTTCTGGGATTTTCGGTTCTTTTATTATTGAAGTAGATGTAGCCATGCCCACTTACTGATTATCATGCACAATGCCTTATATTCTGAGGAAGTGTGTGAATACAAGACATGATCAAATCCCATAAATAAAATGGATGTCCCGAGACTACTTTTAAATAACAGAGATTTTCCGTTTATCTAAAGACATCCTGTATTGCTTCACCATCTTTCTTATGTCTGCAGTCATGTAATTGGTGAATTGTGGTAGGTGGAACGAGAGAGGAAAGGTAGTTACTAGGCAAAGAACATTAGAATCTTTAAAAGTAAAATAGGACAAAGTAAAGAGGAAGGATAACCAAGCAATACAAAAAATTGAGTAAAGTATAATATATCCCCTGTTTGTTATTGGTTAAATGAATACCATGAACTGGATAACTATGATTTAAAAAATACTCCTTCCGTCCCGCAATTAACTTCACGCTTTCCTTTTCGGGACGCCCTGTAATTAACTTCACACCCCTAAAATAGAATATCCTCCATAAACTACACCCTCACAATACCATTTAAATCAATAATGCCACTATTATTTTATTCTACTTTATTCTCTCTCCTACACTTTATCTCATACAACCATTCAAAATACCCTTACACTTTATTCTCTCTCCTACACTAATTTAAGTTTTCTTAATAAACGTGTCTCTTCGCATGTGAAGATAACTCCGGGATAGAAGGAGTATCTTCTTTTTCCCTTGAAGTAAAACTAATAAGCAATGAAAAAGCATGCAGTTTTTAGTTAAGCTGAAATAAGAAACGAAGCTTACCTTTCTCCCGATCATCCTGCCACCAGCCGTGTGGGCAAAGTACGTATTGTAAAAATGGCAAATGAATGCCTGTGGATCGCTTTCTGATAACTCCTCAAGGTATCGAGCATAGTTAGTACCAGGAGAAGATGGTTCTGGGATGACATGACCTTGCTGTTTAAACCATTCGAGATCTTTCTCGAGATTTCCTGATCTCTCTAGCCCTGTGTTTCTAAATTCTGCATCTGCAACATTCAAAAGTAACTCGACAAATTTAGTTGATTTAAATACTAACGACAGCAAAGAACACATCAATCACCATCATTAGATTAGCAAAAAGACTAGTTGATTTAAGGAACATCCGAGACTGATTGACTTTGCATATTTAAGGATAGCTCAAAATCGAAAGAATCAACAGGAGACAGCAAGAATCACATCCCTTGAAAGAGTTATTGCTATATGTGTCCTTTTGAACCACTATAGATCAAAGAAAACAACTGGGATTGCACATCATTGAGTTGGTATATTATCAAGATCCAACAGTGAGTTTCTATATCCCCTTTTCCCATCCAACAAAGATCAGACATCTTTAAAATCATTCATGAAATAGGAGGGGAAAAGCTCAAATTATCAAGATTCAGAGAGCAAAGAAGCACAAGTTAACAGCACAGTAATCTTTTATCTCCCACAAGTCAAAACAACCTAAATTTTACACAATTTACAGGTAAATGAGCACCCAATAAGTCCAGTCATAAGCATCACAAAATCATAGCAAACAACACAACAGGTTTCATCAACCATGTGACTTAGCCCACCTAACCACCGAGTTCCTCACTTTAAGGTGACTTGTTCTTAGAGTGTCTGGGTGCATGGTGATCTATCTACTAACAACTATAAACTAACATTTATTGATCAAAAAACACAACAGGTTTCATCAGCAAACATCTAAAAAACAAGAACACAACATACCAAAAATCATACTCACATTCAGGGTATGCAGCTTTCTCCACAATCCTCTCAAGAGTATCATAAACCAACTTACTATCCACCAAGAATTTCAAATACCCTTCAACTTTAGGGTCCCACCTAGCAATAGGCTGCCCCTGCGGCTCCTTCTCCCCTTCCTTAGCTTGATCCTTTGTATGCAATTTCATGGCCACAAATCTCATCTCCTCCACAAACCCCTTCGCCTCACCGGGGTACCTCTTCTGCGGCTTCTCCGCCGTCGTAGCAGCAACCACCACCATCCTTGATTTCTTTACTTTTAGGGAAAAACTCGATGTGGGCAGTGACAAAAGGTGCAATTGAGGCCTTTTCAAGGCTTCCAATTGAGGTTTCTTGAACAAGGGTTGAGAATGGGAGATGGGTGCTATGGAAGCCATTGATAAAGAAGAGTGCCCAATTGAATATCCAAGAAAATAGTCAAGATTGATTGAGACGGGTTAACTTAGATTGCTGATGAGTGCAAACAAGATAAGAGTATGGAGAAAAATAGGCATATACTAGCAATAATGGCAATTTAATATATACTAAAGTAGAAGGTAAACGATGCTGTTGGTGCAAGGGGGATTATTATATTTATAATATATTTATAGAAATATGTATGGCTGGCGCGGATGTCTGTATAAATAAAGTAATCAAAGTTTATTCCGCCATGGAAATGGTGAATGGATAGGTTTCTCTATTTTTCTATTGATGAATGATGAAGAGGGGGTGATCCGCCACGCCACGGCAAACTGCCTCGGGTAGACAAATACGACGTCGTACGAGAAACTCCGTTGTCGTTTTTTAGGAATATATTAATTGGGTGACATGGTATTCTAGAAGCCATCACTTTTTCTGAGAAAAAGTTAGAAAATTTGTGCTCCCAATAGCACAAGTAACTAGAAAAACATACTCCAACAATTTAATTCGAGTTGGTATTTTTTTATGATATTTTTTAGTCTTTTAATTATTATAATTATATTTTTTATTTATAATTTTCCTTTTTTTTTCTGCGTATGAAGATATCTCACAAACTGTTATTTTTTCTATATAATATTTTCAACCATAATAATTTGTATGGAATGATTTCATATGTGCAATGTGATAATTTTTTTAAAATAAATATTACTATTTTCTGAGATCGGTTTTGTGAGTTGACTTTTAAGCGGTTTTGTGTGACAATTATTTTAGAGTAATATGTGTATAAAAGTTGTTTTATATGAATGGTATGTTAGTTAACCTTATTAACTATCATATCATTCATATGAAACAACTTTTGTACACATATTACTATGAAATAATTGTCATACAAAACCGTTGAAAAAGTCAATCATAAAACCGATCTCTGACAGTATGAGTATAAAATAAATTTAAAATGTGATATTTATAAATACATTAAAATTGTGTTCAATCAAATAGTGATACATGCAGGATAAATAAATATTAAAACTCAAGCTATTTACTATTTATATGTTGAAAATTTTAATTAAAATTTAATTCTAACCCCATATAGTTAAATAATTGATATTTAGGGTCCACTTGGTTTGGGGTATTAGAAGTAGGCAATGGGAATGACTTATTAATCATTCTCATTGATGATGTTTGGTAATATTTATAATTTGGAATTAATCTAAAAATAAAATAATCACTAATTTATTTTGATTACATAATCTCCCTCTTATAATCAATCATTTAACAATCATTTATTTTTTTCTCCGCTCAACTTTTTTCTCGCTCAAATTTTTTCGTGCTCAACTTTTTTTCCAAAATTCAACAATGGGAATTTAATCACTAAGAATTCTCATTACCTAATTCTATTCCCCAACCAAGCGGCCCCTTAATATATACAGTATGACCCAACCAAATTTAATGAATATTTAAAAAAATGACTTGTATATGGTAAACATCAAGTAATATATCAGGAAAGGAAATAATTAATCAAATTGGATGGATATCTTACCAAAATATTGTTAGGAAATAAAACAAGATTATAAACTGTTTTTTTTTTTTTTTGAGAAAATTAAATTAAACTGTTTTAGGAGGCATGAAATACGATTTTCAGGATCGACTTCGATTATTGTTTTAATAGGATTTTCAAATTGTTTCAAGAAAAACATTGAAGTGTGCATAGAGAGTGAGAGACAAGTCATTCTAACATTTAAGTAAGGCCTTAACTATATTTAGGCGACCATGGAAGTGAAGACAACATAAAGAAATGTTGCAAATGAAGTCGTGTTGTGATGGAGATGAAAATGAAAAGTCTGCATTTAAGCCTTATCTATTCATCTTGCTAAATTTTATGTATTTTAATATACAAAGAGTCATTCAAATTGGTATTTAAAGGCTTCCGGATTGTAAATGAAATTCGGTTGAATTATAAATTAAAATTGATTGAGATATTTTCTCTATTATTTCCTTATCACGTATTCGTAAGAATCAACAGAATTAAGAAGATATTTATTTCCGATATTCATTTGAATCAACGGAATTTAAATATATATTGTTTACGTTTCCCCTGCATCATGTTGGATGCAGCAAGACCACTGGTTTTTTTTTTTTTCTTGGTTGGTTTTGATCTATATTAGTTCAACCATTGCATGACATAATATATATTATGGGTATTGAGATTTTTCACTCAAAAACAGTTTAAAACTTGGATAGAAGAAAAAATGGCATTGTTTTCGATACTGGTTTGTTGTAATTATAATTAACTTAATGTCGGTCAATTTTTTGCCAATTTTGATTATGGTTTTCGGCAAGAATTTGCAGTCTTTAATTTTTGAAAAAAAAGATGATATTTCAGTAAATAATAGTTGCAAATTATTTCGTTTATTTTTTTCTGAAATCTACACATTATTTCGGTCAATATATGCCGAAAAAGGTAACACTTTTCAACAAATTAAAGTCGAAATTTATCACTTAATTTTGAAATTTTTTTAAAAAAATGCGTGAAAGATATTGTCCTATAATTTTCATCTTAATTTTGGACCAAAACATCAACCCTTCATACATAATAAACGATTTGTGGTGATGAGAAAATGAAGACAAAAATTGAGAAAAAAACTGCAGGGGTTTGGAATTTGGGAAATGTGGGTGAATGAGATGAGAAATGATGGTTTTTATAATCATTTTCTAATCAATTAAGAATATTTTAAAATTTTTATAATTATATCAAAATAATCAAAAATCAAGGTGGTGTATCTACTAAATATGAGGGTGTAAATAACCTGGCCCATTAAAAGAATACTTTTTTAACTAGTTTTATCGTGCAACATAAAACGATGTTAGTTTTTATTATATAATATTACTATCGATGCGTAAAACCGACTGAGCCTATTTCCCCACCTCGGGTTCACGGGGTAAAGTCTTTACGCACTTAGGATCCTTAGCTTCCTCGAACAAACGTACTCGCAAAACACGCCGGAGGGTTCTCCGCGTAGGCACTCCGACGCTCAAGTCGGATCACCGAAAACACTCAAAAAGTACGTATAATGTAGCTAAGTGAGAGTGATAGTGATTCGATACCGTTACCTCCTCAAAGCGGGTCTTACTTATACGCACGTTAGGATCAATAATCACAATCACAGCCTCCAGGGCACTATCCCGCACGCTCGCCATGATGTCGTGCGTGGATATCTTTTTCCTCAAGAAATCTAATCATATCTACGAATTCCCCTCGAGAGAGGTTAGACTACCAATGAGGAATATGGGGAATATTCCTCGGCTTGGGCCTCAATTATCTCAACTACTCGCTCCTTCCGCGTTTCTTGATCTTATCGGATAAATAATCGTCCCGGCTTAGTCAAAAACCCTCACGTACTCTTTAAATCTCGATGGGCTTTTCGCCCACTCAGAGCTGTGAGTTTGGGCCTCGCGCCCACCCGCAGCTGGGCTTTGGGCCTCGCGGCCTCGTATTCGATTGTAAGCCTCGTGGCCTATCTCGTAGTTGGGCTTGGGACTCATGGCCCTCTCCATACTGTGCACGGGCCTCGTGGCCCCCGTAGGTAGGTTTAGGGCTTCGTAGCCGGTTTCGGCCCGATCCGGGCTCGGGCCCATCTCGGTTTTCCTCCCTTTATCTAGGGTATCTAATAACGTCATTGGGCCCTACCGGGCTGGTCGTATTTGGGCCCTACGTGTAGTTGGGCTCGACATTTTTATCCGTATCAATCACTCCCCTACTCGGTGAGCGATCTTGGAGCTCACCGGAGTAAGGAAGGTTTGCACATTCCTCCTCGCAGCCTTTAGCTTTGAGATGTCCTCTCGCAGCTTTAGCTATGGGAGGTCCTCCCTGCAGACTTTAGCTTTGGGGGTCCTCCTCGCAGCCTTCGGCTTCCTCGGATACATCCTCTCGCTAGTCCTTTGGATTTCGGGCGACCCTCGTCTCCCTAGGTCGCCACTGCCGAGCATGCATCTCGCTCTCCGGCCTTCACACACTAATGCACGTCCCATCGGTTCCCCTCTTTATTTCAAATCGGTTACTCTTCCTCTTCTCTCCCTCTAAATTCTCGCTTTCTCAGCTTCTCCTTCGCGAAGTCCTCCGCGATCATCCTCTATGCCTCTTACTTCGAATTCCTTTCCACCGCCTGTAATTTTTCTCTCCTTTTTCTCATTTGTTCATACAAACGTTTTCATCCATGTCTCACTGGTTCCTCCCGAACCATTTCCCACGCTCAAAACTCATCCCAAAGTTCTCATCACTCCCTCATCCCCAACCCCTCTAGGGATTCTCCTCTTGTTTCCTCCTCTCCAGAGGTGGATAGGGTTCGGTTTTGGGACTCTTTCGCGGGTCCTCGAAAATTTCGGAAAAAGCCCTAAAGGACCTCCTCTCCGGTGACTATATTGCATCGGGGTATAGCCTATCTCGCCGGATCGGGAGTGTGACCTAACTTGGCGACTCCCGGTTTTAGCTTTTGGCAAGCCTGGTTTGAGGTGGGCTTCGCCTTCCTCCTCCCAAATTCCTCTCGGATATCGGACCTTTATGGTGTCCCTCTCAAACCCAATTTGCTCCAAATGCTATTCGCATGATGATCTCCTTTTACATTCTTCTCAAGGGAATGGGGGACACCATCTGCGGAACTTTTCTTCTCTCATTATAAGCGTAAAACCGTCGGCCCTTTTTACTATGTAAGCGGTAGGGTAAAGGGAAATGCTCTTTCTTGGGTAAGGTCCCAAATGTCAATAAGGAGTGGGGTAACCACTATGTTTTCATAACCCCGATAAACCCCGGCCCTTCAAGCACCAACACCGGGTGTATAAGAACCCTTCTCCTCCAGCCTCCTCCTAACCATATCTCTTCTCCCACTAACCGCCGGGTAATTCAGATGCCGAATTCCCACGTTCGTACTCCACGGGCCTTTCTATTTGCCGGGCTTTGTTCCAACCCCGCCTCCTTTCTCATTTCAAGTTTTGCTCCGTGAAAGTCCCTCTTGAACAGGGAGACGGTAAATGTTTTCTCTTTTCTCATAAACACACCTTTTATGAGCTTTCTCTAAATATTCTTGTCTTGTTTTCCGTTTTCGGATATGTTGTGGTTGTCGAAGGTCTTGGAGGACCCGAGAAGGCTCTTCGGGTGCACCTCCTCCATCCGTCTCGCAAACCGATGTTCCAGATGCTACTCCTTCCTCTCCTGCCCCCGGATCAAGCGGAGCCTCAAGAGGTTGAACTGAGATTCCCCGTGAAGAAGTCTAAAACCCATAAGGGCAAAGCTACTACCGGTCGAGGGCTCAATCCCTTCGAAGGATACCTTTAGATGCAAGTACCCCACACGGCGCAGCCGGGGCCTCTCTTACGCCCCCATCGATGTTGACTCTTACTCCTCGGGTGCCTCCGCCGACAAGTTTTTAGTGAACGGATTTCCGCCGAAGATTATGAGAAGCTCACCAGCCTCTCCTCCAGGACCAACAGCGGCGCCAGTGCGAGCCATTTCGCTCAGTAGTCCCTAATCCCTTTTGATCGAGTTATATTTAACTCTTAACGCAACCATTAACACATTCTCGTGCACTCGTGTCTCATCTCGGGCATCCTTTTATCCAGCTTGTGGAGCCCTTCTAACCTTCTCCCTTCGCCGCAACTCAAAGAATCGGAGGACGCCCTCCTTGCAGAGAAGAAGAAGGTCTCCTCGCCTCCCTTCGCCTCAAGAAGGTTGAGGCCGAGCTGCAAAAGCGAGGCAGCACGGGAGGCTGCAGTAAAAGAAACTAACGACGCGGCGGTCCACCATGCTTGGCGGGAGTCCTGTGTGCATCAAGGCCACTGGTGGAGGGAGCGAGGTCTGTTTTGAAGACTCCTTTTTTATGCCGAACTTGGCCAAGACTTCCTACATGCCTTGTGGCCCGCTTTGAAGAAGGATTATCTCAATCACCCTAGCTTCCTCGGGGACATGAGCCCCTATATCCGCTTCTTTTATGAGTATGGATTCAACGCAGCCTGCTCAACGTGAGGCCGATTCTAACTTCTCGGGGAATTTGACAAGATCGGCCCTCTCATGGCCATGCCAACTCCTCCTTCTTTCAAAGGCGACTCTTCCCATTCGATTGAGGAAGAGTGGTGGACCCTGTCCTTAACCGGTGGCGTTTGGTGATGAAGTTCGAGGTTACGGCAGCAGAGATGCCCCGATGATCCCCCTTTGTGCCCCTTATCCGGGAGGTTTCGGTTCCCGGAGGAAGCATGCATGGCTCGTGCCATGGAGAAGGATGCCGCTCGAGCCGCGCCGATGATGAGGTTGAGGAAGACTCTAATCCCCCGTTTAATTCTTGCCTTGAACAATTTTACTTTTATCCTGTAATGAATTCTGCTCTCTCTTTCTCTTTTCCCTATGTCGGTTTGGCATTTTAAACTCTGCTCTCCCCACTTGTTGGGAGTTTACCTTATGTCTTTGCATACTATCGCCCCTCGTAGGGGGTCTTTTGATATGATCATACGCGATCCTCCCTTGCCGGGAGTTAATTTTTGTTTATCTCGTGCTCCTTCCCTTGCCGGGAACTAGTTTTCATTTAAGGGTTTATCCTCCCTTGCCGGGAGCTTATTATTTGCATGAGTACTTGTGTCCTCCCTTGCTTTGGGAGTTATATGTTGTTTATTTGTGTTTTCCATGCTCAATTTTCACTGCATGTTTACAAACTATCTAGCCTCCGAACTATTAGCTTGTATGCATGACTTAATCATTGGGAACATAACGCTAGCTAGTAGTGTGTACGTATCATTTTCCTTGTAGGTGATAACTCATCTACTTAAAACCCCTTTTTCATCTCTAGGGTTTTAAGCTTTAGGTTTTGAGGTTTTCCTTTGACTTCATAGTCTATGATTTTCTTTAGGTAGCCCTTCCAAGCTTCAAGGTTATCCCTTCTCCGGGTTTAGCGTAGCTTCCTTCGGGGAATTAGTGGAAACCATATCCTTCTCTCATCTAGGTAAGTTCAACCCATTCTTATGGGCCCGACTTAGTGTTCTTTAGGCTTTCCTGGTTTTCTACTTTAGAAACCTTCCTCTAGGTTTGGAAGGACCAAAACCCTCATCTCGCTTGGTTCGGCCTGAATTCTCCCTTAGCTTTAATTTGTACACCACCTCCGGGTATAAATTAGTTGGACTCTTGTATGCCTAACCTGCATAATCTTCTCTGGATATAGGTTTAGTCATACTTTGGAAGTTTAACATCGAGGCTTTTTAGAACTTTTCACGGTCAGGATCTTTGGCACCCTCTAGGTGCTTGTCTAGCTAAGCCCCTCTTGATAGACTTACAGCTATATCTTGCTTTCCTCACTTAGCCCAAGTAAACTCTAACCGTAGAGTCAAGCTGGATTTAAGAAACTTTTTATTAGCTCCTATCTTCGCTAATATTCGTGGATTCAAAGTGGCTACATCCCATCGTATGTTCAACTTAGATGGCACGAAGCCCGACCATCGAGTTTTCACTCTTTGCCACTCCTTGCGAGGAGTAAGTAAGCTATGTGCACCCCATGGGCTTAGATTTTCTTAATCTCCCATGACTTTCAAGTTAGTCAAGCCCTTTCTACGGGCTTACTTTTATTCCTTTGGTAGCTCTCCTAGCTTTCATTTTCTTAAAACCCCTCCTTAGGTTTAGCTTGATGTTTCAAACTATTTCTTAGTTTCTTGTCTTAAATTTCATCCAGGCTTAGGTTGGTTAAACCTTTGCCGTAGATTGATTGTACACGTAGCTATGTATGCTTTAGTTGTTTGCCTCGTAATCCTTTCCTTGGGACCAACCCGGTTAGGCACTTATAAGTTCAACTTGATAGCTTTTAAGACTTTCATAGCCTTTCATCTAATAGTCCTCTCTCGACACGGGTTTAGCTAAACTTTACAGGTTTAACTTAACAAGTTCGCCATTTCGGCTTTTCCACACCCCAAGACCTTTCCTAGGTGTGAGTTTCTCCGAGCCCTTCTTGTGGGCCTGGTCAAGGCCTGAAAGCCCTGTCTCTGTCGATACTTAGTCGGTTAAATCCTTATCGTAGGTTTAACCAAACTTTTCAAAGTCATCTCTTTGACTATTATACCCTTTCTCGGGTCTAGATAGGTTAACCCCTCTCTGCGGGTTTGACCTTAGCGTTTTAAAATTTTATCTTTTAGCTTCATTTTGACAACCCCTCTGCGGGCTTCGGTGGGTTAAACCCTCTCTGTAGGTTTAACTTTGGTGTTTCAAGCTATCTCTTAGCTCCTTTCTCATAACCCTTCTCTCGGGTTTAAGTGGGTTAAACCCTCTCTGTAGGTTTAACTTTAGTGTCTCGAAGCTATCTCTTAGCTTCTTTTCTCATAACCCCTCTCTGGTTTAGGTGGGTTAAACCCTCTCTGTAGGTTTAACTTTGGTGTTTTAAAGCTATCTCTTAGCTTCTTTCTCGTAACCCTCTCTGGGTTTAGGTGGGTTAAACCCTCTCTCGTAGGTTTAACTTTAGTGTTTTGAAGCTATCTCTTAGCTTCTTTCTCGTAACCCTTCTCTGGGTTTAGGTGGGTTAAACCCTCTCTGTAGGTTTAACTTTAGTGTCTCGAAGCTATCTCTTAGCTTCTTTTCTCTCATAACCCTTCTCGGGTTTAGGTGGGTTAAACCCTCTCTCGTAGGTTTAACTTTAGTGTCTCAAGCTATCTCTTAGCTTCTTTTCTCATAACCCTCTCTCGGGTTTAGGTGGGTTAAACCCTCTCTCGTAGGTTTAACTTTAGTGTTTTGAAGCTATCTCTTAGCTTCTTTTTGCTTGATGCGAATTCATTTCGTGAATGCTCATCGTATTTCTCATTGAATGCTTGTCGTGCATTTTATTTGTTGTTTAACTTTCTCGCAAGTTATTAATTCTTACGTAATCAATCGTGGTGTTGTGATGCAATTGAATCGAATAGCATGTATCTATATTATTTCAATCGTACTCAACGAAAGAATGAACTCATAAACTCATAGATAATGAAAAAATCGCTTTCATTAATTGATAAACAAATTTGCCCCATTGACCATAATCGATCAACGCAAGTTAAGAGTTAACTTGGCCGGCCTCTTTAAAAACCTCCCTACGGTAAAACCCGGTGGGAAACCGCAGGAGGGGAAAAAAGAGTACCGGTGGAGTGAAATTACACTTTATTCAAAACATAAATAAAACAACTTTAGCATAAAAAAGAACCACCTACTTGCAGCGAGGCGGGTACTTTCTTCAGTATAAAACCTCTTCGGATGGCGAGACATTCCAGTGGTCTAGCCAATTGATTTCCTTCCATGTCTTGTAGCTCATAAGCTCCTCCTCGGAGGACCACTGGTCACCTTGTACGGCCCCTCCCACTTGGGATCGAGCTTTCCAATATTTTTCAACGCGTCGGCTTGCCTCAAGACTAGATCTCCTTCTTCAAACCTCCGACTTACGACTTTACGGTCATAAGCGGCCTTTATGCGGCTTTTATACTTCTCATTTTTCGGGTGGGCGAGCTCGCGCTCCTCTTCTAGCATGTCTAAATTCTCTCTCATCAATTCTTCATTTCTACCCTCCCGGAAGTGGGCTAAACGATGTGTCTCCATCCCCACCTCTGCAGTATAACCGCGGCCGCCCCATACACTAGGTGGAAGGGGGACTCCTCCGTTGGCTCCTCGGGGGTGGTCCGATAAGGCCACAAACCGACTCGGCTCATCGACCCACCTCCCTCCGGCTTTGTCGAGTCGGGCACGTATCCCGCTCACAATAGTTACATTGGTGACCTCCACTTGACCGTTGGCTTGGGGGTGCGCCACCGATGTGAACCTCTCGGACAATTTTCGTGTTATCACACCATTCCCCGTACCATGTTCCCCATAAACCGGGTTCCATTATCCGATACCAGGATTCTAGGTATACCAAACCTGCAGCAAATATATCTCCACAAAACTTGATTATGTTACCTTCTTCTATCCTCGCTAGAGGCACGGCTTCGACCCACTTGGCCAAGTAGTCTATCGCCACCAATAGAAACTTCCGCGCCCACCGCAATTGGGAATGGGCCCACTAGGTCCATCCCCACTTCGCAAAGGGACATGGAGAGTGCATGGTACCCATCTCCTCCGCGGGAGGTGGATGAGGCGGCCATGCTTCCGGAATTTCTCGCACTTCTTCACCCATCTCTTGGCATCCTGGGTCATGGTAGGCGAGAAGTATCCGGCCCTCAAGATTTTCCGGACTATTACCCGAGCTCCTGCATGGTCATGACAACAACCCTCGTGTATATCCTTAATTACGTACCTCCCTTCTTGAGGGGATAAACATCTCAAGTAAGGTTGCGTGTAGGACCATCGGTACATCTTGTCTCCGATCATCGTGTATCGGATTCTCCAGTCCCGAGCTTTCCTTTTATTCGGCGGCTCTCCGGGTTACGCAACACTCGATATATGTTGGTTCTCCAATCATCTTCGGCTCAGATGACCCCTACCGAGGGATTTGTTGATTCGGCCTTCCCGCTCACCAAGGTGATCTTCCTCCTCCGATAGTGTTGCTTTGAACTCGCCTGACTTTGAAAGGCTATCCGCTCCGGAGTTTTCCTCTCGAGGTATCTGCCGGACCTCAAAGGAGCTGAACCTTCCTTGCTCTCGGCTACTCACCGAAGGTAGGCTACCATCTTCTCATCTTTGGCCTCGTACCCCACTCGTAACTTTCTTTGGGTTACAAGTTGGGAATCTGAATATATGACCACCCGACTGCTCCCAGTGTTGCAGCCATCTCCATTCCTCGAATCGGGGCCTTATACTCGGCTCCATTGTTGGAGGTGATGAATTCAAACCTCACCGCCACTTGCGTTTCTGGCCCTCTCAATCAATGATCACGATCCCAGCTCCACAACCCCTGCATAGACACAGAGCCGCCAACATATACCTTCCATTCTCCTTCCTCCTGCGCACGTGTACCCTCCTGGATGAAGTCGAGAGGGCTTGTGCTTTTATGGTCCTCCGAGGCTCAAAATCCACATCATATTCTCCCGGTTCGACGGCCCACTTGACCATCCTCCCTGAAAGATCAGCTCTCCCTATCACCTCGTTTCAAAAGGTAGTTAGTCCGAACAATGACCTTATGTGACGAGAAAATAAGGCCGTAACCTCCGTGCGGTGACCATTATAGTCGTGCTGCTTTCTCTATCTCCGAGTATCTCACTTGACTCCGTATGAGCTTACTAATGTAGTAAACAGGTTTCGGGTTGACCCCTCCTCCCTCACCAAAGACGGAGCCGAGTGAGACCCCACCTCTGAGAGAGGTAGAGGTAAAGTGTCTCCCCAGTACGGGCTTCGTTAATGTAGGTAATCTGGGCCGAGGTGTTGTTTAAGCTCTTCGAACGCTGCTGGCATTGCTCACTCCACTCGAACTTAGATCCCTTCCTCAAGATTTTAAAGAAGGGATGGCTCCTCTCTGCAGATCTGGCTATGAATGCGCTAGAGCCGTAATTCTCCCATTCAGTCTCTGCGGCTCCTTGATATTGGTGGGGGATGCATATCAAGCACAGCTTTCACTTTAGCAGAGGTTAACCTCGATTCCATTTGGGTCACCATATATCCGAGAAACTTCCCGGATCTCACTCCAAAAGAACACTTTGTTGGATTCAGCTTCATGCCATTCCTCCCGAGCACCGAGAAAGCTTCCTCTGTGCCCGCCACATGTTTTCCGGCTTCTACGCTTTTCACGAGCATATCATCAACGTAGACCTCCATGTTCCTCCCTAGCTGGTCTCGGAACATTTTATCCACCATTCTCTCGATAGGTAGCTCCTGCATTCTTCAACCCAAAGGGCATTCTAATATAACAGAAAGTTCCACTAGCAATAATGAAACTAACCTTTGGGATATACTGGAGGAAAATTTGTATCGATGGTAGCCTTGATAGGCATCCATCATACTCAAGCAACTCAAATCCCGACGTAGAGTCGACCATCCGGTCAATCCTAGGCAAGGGATAATGATCCTTAGGACAAGCCTTGTTCGTGTCTTGGAAATCTATGCACATTCTCCATTTCCCGGTTTCGCCACCAACACAGCGTTGGATAGCCGAGGTGGGGGAATTGTATTCGCTTGACATGTCCCGCCTCCAGCAGCTTTTCTACTTCCACCTTCGTAATGGCATCTTTCTCTCGGTCCGAAGACCCTTAATTTATGTTTTATTGGTTTAGCTTTAGGATCCACGTTCGGGTGATGCATCGCCACCTCCTCGGGGATACCTGTCATATCGAGAGGAAGAAAAAGCAAAAACGTCCGCATTTCTTCGTAGAGCTGCTACTGTGTCCTTCTCCAACTCGGCTCCAATGGGCTCCAATCTTCGTTGTGTATCCTTTCTTTTCGGATACAACTCCACCATCATCGATTCTCCTTCACTTCCATCTTTGGAGGATCGATTTCTTCGGAAATCTTGCACCTCTTGGACTCTCGACCTACCTCTTTGTCTCTTTTCAGGCTGCGATGTAGCTCTTTATCGGCTATCTTTTGCCTCCACGTAGCATTTCCTAGATTGCGGTGATCTCCGGCTACTTCACCCACCTCGTCATTCACTAGGAACTTGAGTTTCATGTGATAAGTTGATATAACCACCGAAATAGATTCAACAATGGTCTACCAAAAATCATGTTATAGGATGAGGGTACATCCACAATCAAAAAATTTGCCATAACCATCCTCCTCCGTGGAGCTTCACCTAGCCCCACCCGGGAGGGTTACCTCGGCCCAGAGGGGTGGACTGCTTCCTCCCGTGGAAACCGCATAACGCCGTATCCACCGGTTGCATTTCTATATTCAAATTCATCTTCTTGAAACATTCTAGGAAGATGATGTCCATGAGCTCCTCGTATCTACGAAGATCCGTGCTACCGTGTATCCCGCCACATCTGTTGTGATGACCAGTGTATCACCGTGGTCCTCCTTCCTTAAACTTCCATCCTCTGGGCCAAAATGAATCCGAGGTGTATGGATAGCTTCTTTGTGATCCACCTCTCTGGACATTTCTCCTACCTCTCTCCCGAGGGTCCTCTCTCCAGCCTTTTCTAGCGCGGAAGGAGTCTCCCTCTGCTGGACCTCCGACTATCATCTCGGATAAGTCCTCTCTTATGGGAGGGTCTCTCCTCCCGCCTCCCTTCGATCATTCTTCCTTTCTCCTCGCCTTTATCATCGCCTTCTTTTCTTTTTGACCCTCGGAGCTAACTCGATCTCTCGTAAACAAATTCTTTAAGATGTCCTCGCTTGGATCATCCTCTCAATCTCATCACGTAAGTGAAAATAATTGTTAGTGTCATGTTCATATTCATTGTGGAAATGACAAAACTTATCCGACTTAGGTTTTGAGGCCCCGGACCGTGTCCATGGAAACTTCATTTCCGGATGGTCGATGTCACTTCAGCAATTCGCCGCTCAAGCTTCAGGGGGTATACTTGTCGAACCTGGAGCGAGGCCCAGATTTTGCAGCTTTCTCGAGTTCTCGCCGTTGAGCTTTTCTTTGACGATTCCTTCTTCTTTTCAGTCCACTTGGTTTGACCTCGGCTCTCTTCGCCTTTCTTACCTCCTCCAATGTGACGTACTTCTCCGCCCTCCTTAGCAGCTTCATCGAACGCTGGATCGGAGCTTCTTAGCCAGGGAGGAAAACAAGTCTCCATCTCGGAGGTTACTAGTGAAAGCATTAATTTTTACCTCCGGGGTGGCGGTTGGAACCTCTAGTGCCGCTTTGATTGAACCTCTTCATGAAGGCCCTTAGGCTTTCATTCTCCCCTTGCTTCATGTTAAACAATGTCGGCGTAGCTCTGGGTTTGCCTCCTTGCACTAGCAAATTGGTGTAAGAAGAGCTCCCAAACTGCTCAAAGGAGTTGATGGAATTGGGTTCTAGCCGGCTAAACCACTGGCCGCCTTAGATAGAGTAGTAAGAAAGACCTCGCACTTCACACCCTCACCATATCGATGGAGGAGGGCCGAATTTTCAAATCTCACCAAATGATCATAGGGGTCAGTCGTACCATCATATTCATAATTAAGAGGTTTAAAATTGCTAGGCAATTCATCTTGTAAGATATTCTCAAATTGGCAACCCGTAGCAGTCGAGGCATACTAACCCGATTTTCCATCCGATGTTTCATGTTGTCCATTTGTTTCCTCAAGGATCTCGATCTCGGTCTTTCATGGCCTCAGATCGGGTGTCTCTGTTCCCTCTTCTTGGTCCTCGATCTTACTTCCTCGCCGCAATGGCTGTCTCCTTCCACTGCCGCTTCCTCGAGACCCGGCCTCCCTCGGCCGAGGGGCTGCCGACCTTCTCTCTTGAGCTCCTTCGGCTCCCGTGGCCTCTTCCTGGTTCTGGACTCCACTTCTCTCCTTCTCTCCTCTTGATACTCGTCTTGCCTCGCTCCCCGGGTTGGGATCGAGCAGCAGATTCCCCGGTCTGGTTCTCCAGTCCTTCCTGCAGTGGAGGTACTCCTCCTCCGGCCATTGCCTCGGCCACGGCTCGAGCTATCATGTCATCCAGTGCTCCCGGGTTAGAGCGACAGAGGCGGCCGGTTCTCGGGATTCTCTCGAGGTATCCCCTGGCCGGAGCATTAGCCGCACCGGGGATTCCTACCATAGGTATTCCTTCCGGTATTGCAGAAGAAGAGGAAGGCATGTTCCCTCCTTCCTCTCTAACAGCAGCTCCTACTCCTGGATGGTGTTGGCCGTGAGTTGAAGCTCTCACCTTGCGCCATCAGAACCATTGGCGGTCCTCCAAAGATTGGGCATAGCCACCGGAGGCACGGGGTGTGGCACGGCTTCACCTCGCATTGGGTTTGCGGGGTTATCCTTCCCCGACCGGTACTAGTGCAATCGGTCTCATGGGTGTACGCTCACCCGTCATGATGTCCTTCTTTCGTATAATTAGAAAAGAAAAGAAGCTAAAACTCACGCCTCGGCTCTTCTTTTCCCACAGACGGCGCCAATTGATGCGTAAAACTGATCTGGGCCTATTTCCCACCCGGGTTCACGGGGTAAAGTCTTTACGCACTTAGGATCCTTAGCTTCCTCGAACAAACGTACCTCGCAAAACACGCCGGAGGGTTCTCGGCGAGGCACTCCGACGCTCAAGTCGGATCACCGGAAAACACTCAAGAAAGTACGTATAAGGTAGCTAAGTGAGAGTGATAGTGATTCGATACCGTTACCTCCTTGGGGGTGGGTCTTACTTATACGTACGTTAGGATCAATAACTGCCAATCACGGTCTCAGGCACTATCCCGCACGCGTCGCCATGATGTCGTGCGTGGATATCTTTTTCCTCAAGAAATCTAATCATATCTACGAATTCCCCCACGGAGGGAGGTTAGATCACCAATGAGGAATATGGGGAATATTCCTTGGCTTGGGCCTCAATTATCTCAACTACTCGTTCCTTCCAGGCGTTTCTTGATCTTATCGGATAAATAACCGTCCCGGGCTTAGTCAAAAACCCTCACGTACTCTTTAAATCTCGCACGGGCTTCTCGGCCCACTGTAGCCAGTTTGGGACTCGCGGCCCACTGCGGTTGGGCTTTGGGCCTCGCGGCCTCGTATTCGATTGTAAGCCTCGTGGCCTATCTCGTAGTTGGGCTTGGGACTCATGGCCCTCTCCATACAGCCTCGGGCCTCGTGGCCCCCCGTAGGTAGGTTTAGGGCTTCGTAGCCCGGTTTCAGCACCGATCTCGGGCTCGGGCCCATCTCGGGTTTTCCTCCCTTTATCTAGGGTATCTAATAACGTCATTGGGCCCTACTGGGCTGGTCGTATTTGGGCCCTACGTGTAGTTGGGCACGACATTTTTATCCGTATCACTATCAAATTAATATTTTTTATGAAATAACTAATACTATACATAAAATACAAATAAATTTTATTATAAAATTATTTCACATTATACTTTGTTTTTAAAAAAAAAAAAACTCTATTTATGCGCGCTTATATTCTTGATAATACGTCATGGGCTCAAATGGTGCGCACTGAAATTCATACAGATGAGTTAGACTTCGGGCCTACAATTAAAAATCAGGCCCAACATATGTTATATAATATTTTATAATTTTTTTCCTATATTATATTTTGTAATAAATTATAATTCCTCTCATACTAATTGTGATATATACTGTTTGACACAAGTTTCAATATAAGAGTTGTTTAATAATATAAGTTGTTATTTGATTGGGGATAAGGTAGTTTTTTCAACTTTAAGAAGAGAGTTGTTTAATAGTATTAAATTGGGTTAGTGTGAGAAAAGTAATGACATATGGTGTGATATTATAGTGTTTAGGGGGATAGATTAAAGTAAAAAAGTTGTTTTATTACCATTTAAGGAATTAATGCAATGAGTACGGGACGGACCTTTTTGGCAAATGACACAATGAGTATGAGATGGAAGGAGTATTATGTAAAATTGATAAATTGATATCTCAACTCAAATTTTATATATTTCTTTTCGGTCAAATTAAACTTGATCAAGGTTATATTATGTCCCTTTCGATTTATCAATTATTTTTTTACTAAATGTCTCATTTCTAACAAAGAATCGATCCCTAATTTGGCTGAAAAAAATAACGAAATTTAAGTTTAGGTACCATCTGTCAATTTTACAGAGTACAAAATTGCAAATTATAGAATGTGTTATAATAAATGTTACAAATTGTAATTAAACCCCAAACTATTAGAAACATTAGAAGAAATTATTATCTTAACCATAACACTTTCATTCGGAATACTTACAACATGCAGTTCAGTACTATATTGAAAGATAAGTCTTATATACACCAGGCTCGTTTGGTTTCCTTTATTGGATAATACCGAACTATAATACCTATATTTGTAATACCAGTTTATTATCAATATTTTGTTTGGTTTCAAAAACTTGAGTTAAATAATTAGTTATTAGCTATCAATATTATGTTTGGTTGCAAGTATTATAACTAGTATTAATTTATTTTAGACTAATTTGTCCTTATAAATAAAAATAATAATAAACACATTTTGATGAAAGTGAAGGGTGTTTTTGGTATTTTAAAATTTAATAGATGTTGGAGAAATATAAGTATTACAAATACCATATGAAACTTGGAATCTATAATACCATGTATTAGGTATTATTTGAACGGGTCTATTCTTAATAACGGGTTGGAAGTATAATGTATACAACAAACCAAACAAGTGATAAAGGTGTATTAGGGATCAATACACCCCTAATAAAGGAAACCAAACGACCCCTGTGTGTACTATAGTAGTACTTAATGCACAAGATCTTATTCACATTGCAGTAAATTGGAACCCGGTAATAAATTCCTTATATAATTTTTGTAGGGATAAAATCCAAAATGGTCCCATAACTTTTTACCTTTTTGATTTAGTCCCAATAAAGTGTGATGTGTCAATTTAATCCCAAATTTTCGTGAATTGTACAATTTACGCCTCAATTTACACCGAGTTGACTATTTCGCCGGAGAGACTACATCACGTCCCGGTGCATGCCATTAAACGACGTCGTTTCATAACTCCGGTGTAAATTGGGACGTATTGTACAATTCACAAAAATTTTGGGATTAAATTGACACATCACACTTTATTGGGACTAAATCGAAAAAGGTAAAAAGTTATGAGACCATTTTGGATTTTATCCCGCTTTTGTGTGACACAATATATCCAAGAATGATGAGTGAATTAATAGTAGTGATTGATCTTTGAACAAACCCTTCTAATCTCCCCTTGTGTGCCAGTCTTCACTTCAATGCTACTCATTTTGATCATAGATTTAGGGAAACCATGATTAAACCTAAGACCAAGTAAACCTCTTATTGAGCCTGCATAGTTGTCAACAAGTGTACGTGTATTAGAGTCCCCATACAGCCTCTGGTCAGACTCTAGAATGGCATACCCATCCCTGACGTTCTTGAAGAAGCTTACATCGAATGACAACTCACTATTTTGGTCAAGAGCCACTCTTTGTGAAGCATCACCATCCTTTGGACAAAGGGTTTGTAATTTAGTTAAGAATGATTGGCTTATGCTTGGGTCTGCATTCCCAGTTGATGTGAAGTTGTAGAGACGATATTGGAAGAGACCACAGCTTGTCTGCCCTAGAGTATGTGCTCCTGCCATATGTGTGACAATTTAGATAATTAAATTAAAAATAGGATTTTTATCGGTACAAGTCTGAAAGATATGTTAATTATCAATTTGGCGCTGAAAGATAAAATTTATCAATCCGGGACACGATGAATAATATTTATATTAAGAGATTTTATCAATTCGAACCTGAAAGATAAGACAATTATCAATTCGGGACCTTAATTTCGGTCTTGGATTGATAAAATCCATTAATATAAATATCTTTCAGGTCTCGGATTGATAAATTTTATCGTTTAGGCCCCAAATTGATAATTAATATATCTTTCGGGACTTGGATTGATAAAAATCCTTACAAATATATATGAAAGTGGCAAAAGACTAATGCCCTATCCAACAATTTAATTTTTCTCGTGTCACTTTTCATGTTCCAATATGAATTCCACTTCCCGGATCTTTAACACATGGACTCAAGATTGTGGTGGTTCGTTGGATTATTTTTAACATGTCACGTGTCATTCATCTAAATTATGAAATATAGGGTGGAACACAAAAAATGGCACAAATGATAGCATGTGCCTATCCAAGCCCATAATGTAACTTTCCTTGAAATCAAAAATATTTAGATTGGCGTTGAATGTTGGTATTTGACTTGCTCTAATCTTAGGATATTGATATTAATGGATTGATTTATAATTTTTCTATATGTTCGGACTTTTAGATATGGCAAAAATTTTTCATGGTATCAGAGGAAAAGCATGGGTTCAAAAATTTTAATGGATTGATTTCTAACCTATCTACAAGTTCGAACTTTTATATAAAACGAAATTTTTTTGCTTTGTTTGATGATCAAATATACATGAAAGTGGGAAAAGACTAGGGCCCTATCCAAGATTCCAAGCCAATAATGTAACTTTCTTTGAAATCAAGAATATTTTCATGCAATGATGTCAAATATATATATATATATATATATATATATATATATATATATATATATATATATATGCAATTATTATTCTTTTAGTATTACCATTAATGATTAATTTTGTCCTCCAACTTGTCAATTTATTTTCTCCATCTTGTACATGGTTTTCACTTTTTCTCCTAGGGTTGTGGGTATTTACACCCCCAAATTAAATTTCTAAGTACACTCACCATTTTATTAAATACTCTTTCAGTTCCAAAATTACTTTTATATGGAAGTGGACATATTAAGAAAAAAATAATAATTACTAGGAATTTGAGGGATAATGTGAATTAAATTATAATAAATTAATAATGTGTAGTTAACTAATTACCTACTAGTGTGACAAGATCATAGTCATCAAGGCCTTTGTCTGCAAATTTCTGCCTCTGAATTGCAACAGTGTCAAAAGGACTAGGTAACTTTGAAACTTCAGACGACAAAGAAATTCTACCATCTCTTCTTCCTGTCGGCACTCCCCAGCTTGGCCCACCTATCTGCAAGTGTGTATATATATATATATATATATATATATATATATATATATATATATATAAGTAAAAATTATATATGTCCGTATGATAAATCCGTATATACAGTAATTATACTGTATAATTTAGGGTTTTTATCCGTTCAAGCCCCGAAAGATATGTTAATTATCAATTCGAGACCGAAAAGATGTTTATATTAAGAGATTTTATTGGTTCATGCCCTGAAAAATGTTAAAATTAAGGCCCCGATCGAATTGTAATTGACCTATCTTTCAGGATTGTGATCGATAAAATCCCTTAATATAAGTATCTTTCAGTCCCGAATTGATAATTGACATATCTTTCGCAGTTTGTATCAATAAAAACCCTATAATTTATATATACAAGCAAAATTGTGGTTGAAAATTAAATAAAACTTAAAATAACCAAATAAAATGAATCGAAGTTAAAACGTGTTTTGTTCTCATAACTTGTCTACTTTTCAAGTTTGGTCCCAAAAAGAAAGTATACTTTTTCGATTATTTTCAATATTAAAAATTGTCTAATTTTGACCTCAAATCACAGAAAAATTAAAAATCATGTCGTTTTATGTCACGTGAATATCCAATTTTAGCCCTATAACTTATCTTATGTACAATTTTGTGACCTAAAATTAAATCATCACATGACATTTGTGTGACATAAAACAACACTGTTTCCATTTTTTCAACGATTTTTTAGACCAAAATTTTACAAATATTTGAATATTCTAAATCAGAAAACTTTTTTTTTTGTACAAGTAAACAAGTTACGAGATCAAAAACTTTCAACTCTAAAATGAATCACCAGATCAACAGCATCACGAGCTGCTAATGCTAATATATCGGCACACGAGACGACACCGGGCACGCGGCCTCAAGCTGTGATTTTGCATCATCAATGACTTGGAAACCTCTTAACCCAAGATTGGGGATCGCCTTTCTTTCAGAAGTAGGCGTGTCAATCAAAACTGAACCGTCACAACCCTATGCATGCATGGTAATACAAAAATTCAATCAAAATTCAAGAAACGAGATCTCCTGTTACACAATAATATTATACTCCCTCCGCTCCGGAGTTAGGTTCATATGTGAAGTGACACGTTGTTTAAGAAAACTTAAATTAATGTAGGAGAGAGAATAAAATGTAAGGGTATTTTGGGTGGTTATATGAGATAAAGTATAGAAGAGATAATAAAGTAGAATAAAGTAAGAGTGACATTTTTTAAATTTAAATGATATTGTGAGAGTGTAGTTTATGGAGGGTATTCCATTTTAGGGGTGTGAAGTTAATTGTGGAACGTCCTTAAAAAGGAAAATGTGAAGATAACTCCGGGACGGAGGGAGTAGTATTTTTCTATTATACTATCTAGATAAATGACATATAGACGAACGTATCATTCATCTACATAATATAACAATAATATCATAATATTTTTCTTGGGAAATTGGAGTTTTAGTCCCTTGAGAATTTTTCAACGACAATGTTAATCTCACGTTCTTTTTTTGTCCTTTATTTTGTAAAAATAGTTCCGACCATTATTTTTAGGACCAAAACTGCAATTTTATCTCATTCTCTTGGGACCAAAACTGCAATTTGTCATTCTTTTGGGATCAAACTGTAATTTTCTTGGGACTAAAAATGTCGAAAAAACGACGGGCCAAAAATGTTAAAAATGACTATTTTGCAAGCCATTAATTCTCTTGAGACTAAAAATGCAATTTACCCTATTTTTCTATTATACTATCTAGATGATTGACATATAGACGAACGTGTCATTCATCTAAATAATATAGCAGAAGATATATAAAGAGGGTTTTGAATTTACTTGAACAAAACAGTCGTGGAAATGCATCCTTAGCAAACCAGCAGCTAGGGTAGCATCTTTCTTGAAATAGGCTTCGACTGTGGACCGTACTATCGACTCTGCTTTTGGACACGAAGACTTGTAAAACCCCGTGTTTAAGCTCCCTGTCCTAACACGGGGTTCGACAGCATTATCGTGTTCATGATTAGTGAAATCATGAACAGAGGAAAAAGTAAGTATGGAGACTCCATTGTAGAGGAAATTATTTAATTTAATTTGTTAGGCACTTTACTTAGGCTTATATATGTGAACTTATATAGATAATTTCGTCTTGAGTTGCATTGCAGGTTAATGGACTTTAGACGTGTGAGGCATTAACAAAAATTGTGACATTTTGGTTACTTTTTAAATATGAATTTGGGATAGTTGCATGTAGTGTCATTTTGTTGCCTTAATTATACCTCAACTGCGTCTACGTCGGATTTCATTATGCCTTTCTTGTTGCGACAAAGATTAGTGATTTAGTAATTATCAAGGTTAGGAGTCAGGGTTTATAGTTTTTTATATTTTATTAAAGGAATGAGGGCGAGAATATTTTAAGGACAGAGGCGAGCTCCTTCGCGACGTGCAAGGACATCGGGCGAGCTGCCAGCTTCGGTGAGGAGGGAGTGTATCCATGCGAGCATCCCTTCCTCGCCATTTAATATGACAGAGGGCACGTGTGCCTCGATCGAAGGCCAATCCCATCGAGCCAAGGGACATTCCTTTTGTCGATGGAGTGGCTCACTCCCATTGGTTGAGAGGTCCATCAGCCGACTTGTTAAAGAAAATGAGGCCCATGCATTTAATGCATGGATTAGATTTTCTTTTTAAGGATATTTAAAGGCGGCATATTTGTAGTATAAATAGATATTGTTGGTGATAATAAAAAGGATCCGTAATCCAAAGGAAAAATACTTAAGATCGAGCTAAAAACCTCAGCAATCGGGGTGTAGTATTTATTGTTCTTGTTATTCTTAAATACCGTAAAGTCACCCATTTATCGGGATTATATCCGATAAATAGCACTCATTGTTCAAATCAAACCGTTATTCTTATAAAACCGGATATAACTTGAGTGATTATCAAATACTGTTTTATTTGTGTAACAACACTTCTTTATCTCTATTAAATTTTGGCGAATTACTTTTGCATGAAAAATTACTTGGCCATTTGTTTTTGCATGAAAAATTTTGCCATTATATATATATATATATATATATATATATATATATATATATATATATATATATATATATATATATATATATATATGTTTGATCCATTTTGTGAGGAAAATGTTCGATGTTCCATCTCCTACTTTCACATTACCATACGACATAATATAGGTACAATTATGGGGAAAAAAAAAAGTGTTTTGGGAATATTCCTATAGAATTAAAAGTGCAATTTTTCAATTTGGATTAAGATGACATTTGGTTTGAAAATTATTCAATAGGAATGGAAATGAGAATGAATATATGTTATTAGTAATTAATGAAAATTAAAAATAATTTAGGACATTATTTTTCTTCCTAAATAAGATAATAATTACTTCATTTTATTATATATATCTCATATATAATCATCCTTTTCAATCACTTGATCCCTTATCCGACAATCAACAATTTTTTTGTCAATTTTTTTAATTAGAGCACATGCAACACTAGTAATATAATCATAGTATAGAAAAGCATTCATCTATATGCAGTAACGTAGAAAGAAAAATATTTTTGTTCTCATTTCCTTTAAAAAAACTCGAACCAAACACGGCTCAAATGATTTGTGCTAAAAAATTAAATGATTCGCGGATGAATTTGAATATTGTCTATCCATTACAGTCAGGGACTAACATGAATTTAAAATTCATATCTCATTTTAAACGAATATTTTGTTGAAAATATTTATAAGTGAATTTAAAATTCACCACAATTTGAATGGATTAAGTTTCAAATCCCTCGCGATCTTTTAATACTTGGTGAACATTTACTATGCCATCTCTTCGATCTCTCATATCATTACCCTATCCTTCGCCTCGTTACATATAAATTTTTTTTTTTTTTTACAAGTTTTAAGAAATAATTATAATTTATGTATAAAGTTGATATATTGAAGGGTATTATGGAATATGGTAGGGTGCATTTATGAATAAAGTTAAAGAAAATTTGGGTAATTAAATAAATATTTGAAGAGTGGAAATAAATTATTGTGTTCTCCTTTTTGGAATATTACTAAATTTTTTGGACTAAATTCTTTGAAAGAAATATATTTTGGGGTCATTTACATATAGGTTCAAAAAGATTGGCTAATTATAAATATGTACAAAAATTTACACAAAAGCACGAAAAATATTTGAACAGATGCACAAAAATATTTGCACATGAATTTATTTGTAATTTTGAATTTTTTTAACTTATTTGTAATTTTTTCTGTATTTTCATAGTGCTCAAATTTTAAAAATATCACATAAATATATTAAAGTATCAGATTTCATAAATGATACAGCCTCATATAAATTGTGTTCACTTTTATGGTGGGTGCTTTCTTACTCTTTTTCCAATATGATATCCATATACAAGTTGTAGCATATTCCTCTAACAAACTGTTATTATAAAAATATTCCATTGAGTGATAAACTCCTTTGCCAATATTTTAGTGACCACTCATTTTTGTTTTGATCACAAGAAAACCAAGCGACAGCAACCCACTAAACAATCTCCCAAGACCATTAGGCATTTGCTTTTTTTTTAATCCAAAATGATGACTCAAATCCATAACTTTTTGAACATAAGTCATAAGGCATTTGCTTAATCCATTTGTAACATGCAAATATTAAATAAAGCTCATTATAGAGTCTCTCACCACGAGGTATTAATACTCAAATTTTTGTATGAAATGATTTTTTTTTCTTTTTACATATTATTTATAAAACTTAAATTTCAAAAGTATTACAAAATTTACAAAAATATCACATTTTATATAAAAGACTGCTTCATGAATTTTTTTCAAAATTAATACACGTTAATATAAATTACATTACATGTATGTACATTCAATTATCCTCTCCCCTTCTATATATATTTTTCTCTCCTTTATTTAAGCCTAGAGCATGAAATGAATAGGAAAGCGTGAATACAACTTTAAAGGTAAAACTAGTTTTAATAATATTAACTATTTTATTAAAAATACTAATTAGTTTTATTATAAAATATTAATTTTAAATAATATTAATTATTTAATTAAAATATATTAGTTATTTAACTATAAAATATTAATTATAAACCTATTGTTGATGACAAGAATATAAAATCATTTTTAATGTTGATGACAAGAACATAAAATCATTTTTAAATCGATTTACAAATTAAGATCCAAGGACGTACTAGTTAGCATGCTACTCCATTGTACGGCCGGGATTTATTATTTTATTAAATTATTTCCTTTCAAAACTATTATACGATATTACCCCTTCCATTTATGAAATACTAGAAAATACTTTTGCAGTGAACACCACACATACCTATACATTATAATAGAACATGCGATCATCATTGCACATAGCATTTTAATTCCATATTTTAATATCATCAATACATATAAAATGGTATTACAAATCACAAACTACAGGAGATAATAATGTTGGAATAACATCATTTCAATTTTCATGTAGAACTTAACTACTTCCAAATTTTAAATGTAAAGAAAAATATTAGTGTCTCCATCCCATAAAAGCTTTCACACTTTCTTTTTCGTTTATTCTAATATAAATTTCACACCTTTAAAATGGAAAACCTTTTATAAACTCCACCCTCACAATTTTCACTAATTTACACAAATGTCATTATTTTTACTCTCACATACACATAACTCAATAAATTTTTTTACTCTATTCATAAAAGTTTACAAATTTATCCCACAAAACTTCAATCATTACTTTTTTTTTAAAAAAATATATGCCCATGTGAAAGTTTTTCCGAGACGGAGGGAGTACTAATATGTTGGACTAACATGATGTTTTTCTTCCAAACAACATCTCAATCATCACCATATCCAAAAACACCAAAAGTCTTGTACACCAAGTGCAAGTGAAAAAACTACACTTTTAAATTAAAGCAATTGCCCTTTTTTAGTTAAATCGTAATTTCCCGATACACCTAATGTATACAAGACTTTATCCAAATTAATCATAATAAGCTCTGGACATGATACAAATTAATCCAAATTACAATTTTTCAAAAAAAAAAAAATAAAATCATCTAAGTCGTTCCCGATATTCCTCATCTCCCCTACCCAAAATATATTTTTCTTCCAAAAAAATTATTAAAAATAAAAACATCATCGGAAACAAACAGCATATATTTAGATAGCGCTCGGTTTGATAATTCTTCAACGAACGAGAATGAAAATAAATTTATGTTAATTATAAGTGGTTGATGAGAATAAAAGATGATTCATAACATCATTTTTTTCTATGTAAGATAATCATTACCCCATTTGATTAGTCCCCTCAATCATTCCCCTATATCACAATCAATAACCTTTTTTGTCCATTTTTTTCAAAAATTAGAGTACAACACCTAATGATAAACCAATCGTTCATCCAACATATCCGGGGCGCAGAGAAAAATAGATTTTCATTCTCAATCTCGTTGAAGAACTCAAAACAAGTGCCCCTTAAAATTATAGCCTAGTTTAATGAACTGAGGTAAAAGAATTAGCTCAAACATTAAAATAGCATAAAAAGGATAATATATCCCATCAAGAATCATATATATTCTCTTATGATAAGCCTGTGATATTCTAACTTAGCAGAAATCATAGCTAGAACTGGAGACCAGAAACAAAGAACATGCCTAATTCTGGAGGCTTACCCATTTAATTTGCTTACCTTGAAAAATGGTTGTTGCATTAAACTGGAAGCCAAACTAACAGTCAATCGTTCTTTGATTCTATTTGTTTATGCTGCAAGAAACAAGAAGGTACACAACACAGAATAGTAGATGCACAATCAATTAATATTTGATTAGATAACTTACATTTAGTTATGATTGAAGCCATAAATAAAAATACTATGGTACAAAATCAGTGACAAAACAAGAGAAATCTGATAAGTAGAATATATAATACCAGAGACCTCAAAACTATGTCAAGCCCTCCCATTTGTCACGATTCCATCACCGATGCCTCCTCCATCGCTTCCCAACTCAGTTGCAGTTGAATCTATGAGCCACTACAGTTGGAACACAAGGGGGTTAATATCGGAGTAAAATTAAAGGTAGTGAGTGATTATATATACAACTAAACTCTCAGAACAACACTCGATTTTTTAATCGTAATATAAGTTTCGTATGATACTATAGCCGTGAGACAATTTTCTGATCATTAGTTTGGCATGGTTCAGGCAACTACTCAATTCTCTAAATTTTAGGCATTAAAGTTATGTTTGCTGAAAATATTAAACATATTTCCTTACAAAAATTACGAGAATTATATAATTTTCGACAAAAATAGTACTATTTTTTAAGTAGAATTGCAAATAAAAATCACATTGTTTTCGCAAATTACAATCAAATGTAAACTTTTGAATCTTGGTAAACATTACCTCAATAATTAAAAAAATTGCACTTCAAACCAACGGGCAAACCCGGAAATGACGATTAATTATTTTATTTGTTCTCACCCAAACAAATCTAAACATGTTAACATAATTAATTATCCGTTGCAGATAGATGACAAGTCATTTCAAGGCATAAGCGAATTTGCCCATTAGTTCAGATTGCAAAAGAAGAAAAATTAAATTGAGGTTTTGTTTAGTTCAAAAGTAAAGCTTAGATTGCAATTTGTGAAAAGGTTGTGATTTTATCTGCAACTTTTTTAAGTTGAGAATAGCATGCAGCAGAAACGGTTGAATCAATGATGCATGCACTAGTAAATATCAGTGACAACAAAGCAAAGCTTAGAATTTGCCTACAAAATAGAAAGAAAGGAACATGTATAGTATTTTAGACAGGCTAACCTGGAGTTCTTGTTCTGATTTTTGGATTTCTCATCATAATCTCTCATTTGCAAATAACATTTATGCAACTGCACCAGTGACAACACTTAGAATGGTCTACCAAATGTAAGGATTTTTACCTTGAATAAAAATAGAAGCTGACGGTACATCACACTCACACTACCTTGGTTAGTTGTATGCGACGGCGAGAGGTAACTTTTTTTGCTGCAATTAATGAATCTTCCAGTTTCTAGGGTCACAAAGATAACTCTTAGGAGAAGCACAACGAACTAATGCAAACAAATGATATGCTAGAAAAGCTGAATATAAAACCTATATCATCAAAACAAACTATTTACCTGGTACTTTTCCTGTAATTTAGAAACTTCTTCTTGTTTGTCTGCAACTAATTCTTCCATACGAGTTATCTGATCAAAAATTGGACAATATTATTTAATAATTGTAACCAGAGTTTCACAAGCACAAGAATAGTAGGCCCACCAACCAAAAGTCTCAAAATCCTTTTGGTTATGTTTGATTTAGGATTTCAAATCTGGTTTTGGGATTGGAAATCCAATGACGGTTCTACTTCGGATTTTTAAATTCGGTTTAGAAACCACCACATAGACCACTACTATACCTGTAAATCTACTATCACACTTTCCAATACAATCAATTTCTCTCACACTTTTATATATTTAAATCATCACCACATCATTCAGTCATTTCAACCACATCCAACAATATAATAATGCATCATCATTCACTCTTAAATATTGAGTTGACAAAAGTTAAACCGCATCTTACTTAAAATATCAAAACAAACACACGTCATTACTATTCATCAGAATTTCAAATTCTACTCTACACCCAAATCAAACATCACCTTCATGAAGTTGGCCCACAAATCACAGGTACCAATTATTAAACATACAAATTGACACTGACAGATTAATTCTAATAGAAAATGCAGAGTGATGTATGGATGAAGATCATGTTTAATAATTTTGAAAGCAAGGCCTTAATTTGGGCGACCATCCAATAATATAGGGGTTTACATAAATAATCCAATTAGATAAGCAGTGTTTCATATGATCACAAAAATCAGACTCCACTGTGTATACCTCCTTACGAAATTCTTCAAGCTTTTGATTTGAAACTGCCAATTTGCTTTCGCCCTATTGATACAGAAAATAATTAGGTGTGATAGTACAAGTAGTCGACCAGATTTCGAACAGATGTAGACAAATACATTTAAGAGAATACCGAGAGCTCAACCTGATCCTGATCATCATTGTAAGACTCCAAAGAGAGCTCTCTACTCCCATGATCATCAAATCTAGACCTGTTCAGGCATAAATAGTTACAACAAATAAACTACAATTAAGATGACTAAAATATAGCAGCTACAGGTTGAAGTTACTATAGAACTGAATCAACATGCTTTGTCTGACAAAACAATAGCATCCCTTATTGAAGTTGACTCTGCAATAATTAGCCAAACCATGCAAAATTTACATGTTTAACTGCCTGAATGATTGCCAGAAAAAAGTCAATTACGATTCATGAATGATGGCCAATGCAAACCAAATGCTTGGATCAAGTCACATGACTGCTTTCCTTACAGATTTTAGGGAGTCATTTTTTAATTTTATTCTCTAGGCTTCAATTATCATGTGTTAAAAAATTTACTCATCCAAAAAAATAAACCATACTATATATAAAGAAAAAGCAAATAAAGAGAGAATTAAAAACAATTGCATCAAAATTTAGAAGGAATTCATGCCAGAAATTAATAGAGATACTTCTTGCTGGCAAACAGATTTCATCACTGGTGTCTCCAAAAAAATTAGGAACAGATGAACACCTTTAGGCTAAAAATACAATTGCAAATCCTTCAGGGTATGTTTGAATTGGGATTTGAAAATAGGAGAAATCTAAATTTGGTTCTACTTTGGAATTTTTAATCCAGTTTTTCAAAGCCTAATACATTCACCCTACAAACACCTATAAACCCTATAAATACCATTTTTTTCCTACACCACTCTCTCCAATGACTCATTAATGTAAATATTGTTTTTTAAATTCCTAATCTTATTTTATTTATACTCACTTTTGCAACTTTCAATAAAATACGCTAATTATTACACAATCATTCAATCATTACAATTACAATAAATAATTACAGTACAAACATAATTATACAACATTACACACTTTTACACATTGATTTGACATAAACTCTACCCTATTTAAATCCCAACCCAAACAAACACCGTTACTATTTATCAAAATTTTGAAATCCTCTAAATCCAAATCAAATATAGAGGATGTTCTTCTTGGGTTTTAAAAACCTGGATTAGGTTTTGAAATTTAAATTCATTTTAGTTTGGGTTTTACAATCAGGTTTTCAAAACCTATACTACATTCCTATAAATAACCTATGAAACCTATCAATTAATAGTATCAATTAACTATTATTCTACTTTCACTCAACCCAATACCAATTTTGACCAAAGTTACACTCTCTTTCATCTTTTTAAAAAAATTACACTCAACAAATATAATATAATATTACAACATCGTTCATTCTTACATCATAAAGTTAGATTCTACCCTACTCAAAACCCAAAACTAACACACATTTTAAAATCCTCTAGATTTCAATAATCGAATTTTAAAAGTCACTTAAAACCCAAAAAGAACATCACTTATGTTTTCTATCGATAACAGGTACAAAACCCAAAACTTGTACCTTCGTGGAAATTGAACTTGGAGCTGTTTATCCTGGTCCCCACTTCTATGATGAGGGGTGTTCCTCTGTTGCTCGTTGTTCTTTTCACTACCTCTTCCCCAGTCACGCTTACGCGCCCATTCTCCAGCTCCACATCATCCATATGTCTATTGTAGTCCTGAAACCTCTCTTCATCCACATAACGATTGCGATCATGACCACGACTATGCTCATGACCTCTCTCCCTATTCAGGTCATAATCTTGAGACCTTTCCATATGTGCCTCCTGTTGACGATATCGATCATAATTATCACCTCTTCCTCGATCTCTACCTCTGTCACCTTCAATACTCCTATCCAAATCATGTCGAGAATTATCACGGTTCAAGTTTGGTCTCCCGCCCCTAGTCCTCACATCATTGACCTTAACAATTCGTCCATTAACGGTCTGGATCAAAGCTTTATTACATCAATATTTTGAGGGTTTAACAGCTCAAAGTTATACAACCAAACACAAGAGGGAGAAATCTATAAATTTGATATTCTCAGTTATAGATGAGTCAAAAGGGGAGGATATGGCACCTGGCCATCCATTTCCTTAATGGCTTGCATTGCTGATCTTTGACTAGCAAAAGTAACAAATCCATAGCATTTCCCACCAACAGATCGGTCATTGATTATCTGTAAGATAAAAACAGTTTTTGCTTAATGACCATAGTATAAAGTTACTTATGGCAAGAACGGGAGATGCTATAGATTCCCAAATGCAGATTCAAGAGACTCTGCAAATGAGATGTAACAGAAGTACCTTCTCCATGACTGGCATAACAAAACTGTTCCAGGTAGTAAAGGTGTCATGCAAAGCGATATGACAGTAGAACTTTTAGAATAGACTAGACTCCTACAATTATATACATTAGCTCATTGATAAATAATTTTGCCCAACCATAGAGGCTTGTCATTGTTTGGCTCAATTTTCAAGAGCATAGATATAGGGGGTTGAAAATCTTTATTTTTAACATAAGTTTTATGTACTCAAGGGTCAGTATGTTCTGCTCTTGAATTCACTAAAATCACTTTGCAGGCAAAAGGAAGTTCTAAAATTCAAATCCTTTTAGAAGGCAAATATCTTGTAATGCTTCTAACTTAATAGAGATATAATCATTGAAAAACCTAACAGCCGAAACAAAATATACCCTATGCAGGATCATGAAACTGGAAAAATATTAGGTTGTGTTTAAATTAAGAGATTCGATTTGAGTTTCAAATGCTCACATTGAATGGATTTCAAGCCCACCAAAACCACTCAAAAATAGAGCTATGAACTAATAAACCCATCCAAACAACATCAATCGATTTTCTTATTATGCATTTGAAATCCATTTCTGTCCAAACACAACCTAACTGATTCAAACTAACTTGCACATTAAACTCTATAGCATATTTTAGCAATTAGCAGTAGCTTCAATGAACAGAATGAACTTCTACAACAAGAAAAATATGTAAATAACAACTTGGTAATGGAAACACAGAAGAAAAAAGAGCAAATCAAAAGCAAACTTGCAAAGGTTTAGTCCCAAATGCTCAAATTCAGTAAAATTATTAAATAAAATTTTGGAATTGGCAAGGCATGATATTTTAAAACCTACAAGAGAAAAACAACAACATCACAGGGGAGGGGAAGACCTTGATGGCGATTATAGAGCCGTATACGTAGAATACTCTGCGAAGGGCCTCCTCTGAGATGTCGTACGGAAGACCACCCACGTATATGGAGCTGTTGTCATCGAGCGTCATTTTTTTCAATCTCTCACCAAAGACGAAAATTACACTGCTGATGCTACAAAATCGCAACCGATAATTTGTGCCCTAATTTAAGACTGCCCTCTTCTTTACTTGGTATATCACTGAATCACTTCTGCGCATGGAAGACTAATGGCGATTCTTCTCTCTTAATACTTCCACCTGAGCTGAGGCATCATAACTGGTTAACTACGATTCTCGATTTGATTTGATACGTTAAATTATGGAACAAGAGATCTTTTCTCAATTGATTGTATTGAGTTTCTTCACACATTAACACATTTTTTTTTACCTCAATGCATTATGTGAGACCGACTTCACGTGGAGACTAGATGAATATTACTTTTTAATAAATTGTTAATTTATATATATATATATATATATATATATATATATATACTAGCACAAAATTCGTGTATATGCGGGTTGAAAAGAATTTTATATTTTTTAAGAAATAATATTTAAAAAATTATTTAATTATTTAAAATGTAGTAATGTTTTAAAAACAATGTAATTATATAATTATTTAATTTAGATTAGTTTTTTTTTCTCGTCATTACAATTTATATTGCTTAAAATTAAAAAATTGAGGTTATAATTTTATATTTCTATACTTAACCCATCAAAAAGAATAATTTTGTCCTCTCAAATTAAACGCTTATAAAAAAATTTTATTTTTAAAAAATTAATTTAAAATTTTAAAAATTCAAAATTATGAGAAAATTAGAAATTGAAGAAGAAGATTTTGTATTAAGACACGTTAGGAGTAGGAGATTGTCAGTTGGATGAAAGAGAAAATATTGAAATGATTAATAATATAATTCTAAATAAATATTACATATAAACTAAAGACATAAGGATATATATAAATATATATTTATTAAATAGTCACAATAAATATTTGTGACATATATAAAATAAATATATCTTAAGTTTCGTATGCTCTTTGAATACTCCTAATAAACATCCTAAATATTTAAAATACTCCAAATTCTCCGAACTTGCAACACTTGTGAATTCAATCTTTATAGTTATAAAATGTCTAAATTATTATTATTTTTTTTAAAAATTAAAATAAAAATACATATATACAGTATGAGATAATTTTTTAAAAGGAAACATATAGACTATTATTTTATTGCATTTTAACTAAAAGTTGAGCTCAAATATCTCAAAATTAGTTGGGTGACATCTTCAAAATTTCAAACTTTACCCCCACATCGACTTGTCACTTATCACCCCATGATTATCTCAACAAATCTTCTTCCTTCTCTTATTCTTTTTAAACGTAGATTTTGTATGTTCGGTTAATAAATTTGTATATCTCGTATATGATGAATCTAAATCAAATATATATATATATATATATATATATTAAAATATCTATATCTATATCTATATCTATATTTTTTTATTATACGTTTTATATAATTTGTATATATCATCAAATAAATTAAATATACATTTTCTAAATATTTGAATACAAATTGAACAACTTAATTTAAAATTTCAAAATTTTAAACGTAGATTTTGTATGTTCACTTAATGAATTTGTATATCGTATATGATGAATCCAAATTTTTGACGAATCTTGTTATAGAAATTGAAATAATAAATAATTATATTAAATTAAATTTATTATAGTAAAATATATACGATTTATCATAATTATATTAATTTGACTCGATTAATTGATTTTAAATTTTTATTTTTGTTAATTTATAGTAAATCAAAATAATTAGTAATTATACTAAATTTAATTTAGTATAAAAATTAGATATGGTATTCAGTGTTAATTAAAAATTATATTATTTATTTTTTAGGTTGACTCGATTTATATATTCGATAATGATAATAAATTAAAACTAATTATTGAATTGAATATCTAATTTAGTATGAAAGATTAGATCTATGTAATCTTTCTTAATGAATTGAATATTTGAACACAAATTTTAAGATAATTTAAAATTTTAAATGTAGCTCTCATAGGCATTTGATTTAATTAATCGAATAAATAAATCAAAAATTTTCGATACTTGTACGAAATTTTGAATGAAATACAATATAGAATTTACAAATTTACAATCAATAAAAAATAAATACAATCAATACATTAATTCCTATAACAAAACTAATAAAATATATTAATCTTATAATAAATTGAAACAATTTCTAAATCGGATAAAATAAACAAATTCGACGGCTTTTAAGGAGATGTTGATCTCTATCAATAGCATAATCTGCAAAAATATGAAAAATCATTTTGTAATTGAAGTTTAACGGGAATTGATAATTGAACAAAAAAAAATCACACATACGTGTTTATTATAATTGAACAAAATCTAATACATATAGTTTACTTAATAAACCGAGTCAAGACAATAGAATTAGTAAAGTCACAACAAAAAGAAAAAAAGCTTTAATTCCTTTAACCACCTAATACCGCAAGTGGTTGAGCCACTCATTCATCAAGTCCGAAAGCCACGGTTGAACGAAGGGGAGAAAGGAAAACCCAACGCCGATCATCATTGATCAAACCAACCTTTAATTTAAAAGCGCAATGAATAAAAATGAACAAAATGATTAAGATGTGTAATTATAAAAAATAATCAAACAAAATCGTAAAATAAAAAAGGTTAACACATTTATAGACATAGAAAAGAAAGAAAGATTAACACATTTATAACACAAAAAAAAAAAAATTAATAAAGAGAAAAGAAAGAAATTAGGGATCTACATAGAAAAAACTAATAAAGAGAAAAGAAAGAAATTAGGGTTTGTGATGAAAAATAAATGAGAGATATCAATTATTTATAGACTAATATGTAAATAGATGAATGGTTGAGATTAAAAATTATAAAATAGATGGTTGAGATCAAATTTTAAAACTTAAATGAATGAGAGGAGAGAGATTTTTAATTTTTGTTTATCTTGTTTGAGATAACTTAGATTGAAAGTTGAAAGTAGTTAATAGTGCTTTTTAATTTTTGTTTATCTTGTTTGGCTAGTCTTGAGAGGATTTTGATACTTGGGTGTTTTCTAGGTGTGCATGAACACAAGATCCGGTGGTGTTGAACAAATACCTATTGACTTGGAGATCGAAGCAACCGCTAGAAGGAGAAACCGAGAGAGAAATCGTCGAAGGGCCCAAGCCCGAGCAAGAGAAAGGGAACTTGAATGGAGAACAACGACCAAGATGTGGTCGATAGGAGGGAGAATCGAAGAGAAAATCCAAGAGAAAATCCAAGGGAAAGACCAATCCGGGAGTATTTTGAGCCGCCAATCCAAATCCACTATGATGGGATAGCTCGTCCACCATTGATGGCTAACAATTTGAAATCAAGCCGGCTTTGCTGCACATTCTCCAAAGCAAGCAATTCGGTGGAGATCCCAAGGAGGACCCGAATCGTCATATTGCTCAATTCCTTGAGTATGCCGATACAAGTGAAGATGAATGGAGTGACTGACGATGCTTGGAGAGCTCGTCTCTTCATATTTACTTTGAGAGATCGAGCCAAGGATTGATTGCCTCTCTACCACGAGATAGCTTGAGTTCTTGGGAAGAATTGAGTAAGAAATTTCTCTTGAAATTTTTCCCACCTTCAATGACTCTCCAATGCAAGACGTTGATTGCTCAATTCCATCAAATGGAGGGGGAAAATATGCATGAAGCTTGAGAGAGATTTAATAGCTTACTTCGGAAGTGCCCTCAACATGGTTCTTGTTTGAAATAGAAGAATGTGATTTTGCCACATCGCCTTTCTAAATTTTAGGTTTATAAGAGTATAGATATAAAAATAGAAGTCGGGAGAGAGAAAGTGAAATGTAAGGAGAGAGCAAGTGAAATGCACTTGCCATGTAATGTAATAGTGAGTCTCATTCTCCACTATAAGAGAATGAATTAATTTTTCTTTTTACTTTACACCAACAATTTCAAATTTTCATAAATTTTAATTTTAAATCTAATTTTAACACATTATATATCAACTTAATTCTCTTTTAAAAATTTAATTTAACATAAGTATTGCACATATAAAAATAAATTTAGATCTAAAATATTTATTTTATTATTTTTATTTTAGACTTAATTATATGAATTGAATTTAAATTATTTTATTTAAGATTTAGTTATATGAGTTGAATTTAAATAATTTAATTTTAGATTATATAAGTTTTGTTGAATTTTAATATCTGTAATGAGATTAGTAACTATTAAAAATTATATAATTAATTAAATAGTTGTAATATATTCATGGGTAAACAACATAATTTATATATTAATAAAAGAATTAATATTTTTTTAACCCATTTAGTTTCCATTGATTTGACTTTGGTGCGAGCTACGTTGTGAGTTTGAATATTAACCAATAAGTTGTAATTTTTTTAAATCAACCCGTAAACCTAAGCAATACTCGGTAATTGAACCGGTCATTGCACACATGGCATCCTATTTGTCTTTCATTGTGTGTGTGGCAAGGTCTTGATTGGATAATTATGTTTATGTGGCAATTTTGTTTGATATTTTTGTTTATGTGGCATTATTTGTTTAAATAATTAATTAAAATAGTATAAAAATATAAACATTTGAAACTCAAATTATTTCATACTTTGATAAATAGATAAATTATTTTTATTTATCTTTTAGGAAATATAAATTTATTTTTCAAAAATTAAATTTTGATTTCTATTTAAAATCTACAATATATCTAAATATCATAAAATAAATTAATTGTTCTCTCTCAATTTAATTGTAATTGTCCTAATTATTTTATTTATAGGCAAAATAAATATTTTTAATTGTAAAATTTAACAAAATTGAATTTTTTTGAACACTTTTTAATTGTAATTTTAACATATTTAATTCTCCCTCAATTTAAAATTAACAAAAAAATAGAAAGTTGTTTAATTATTTTAAAAAATTAATTAAAAACATCAAGTTCAAATTTAGCAAATAAATCAGTTCAGAAATTTAGCAAATAAATCAGTTCAGAAATTAACAAATAGTTCAGAAATTTAGCAAATAAATCGAATAAAATTAACTAATAAAAAGAAATTAGTTCACCCATTGGATTGGTGAGTGCACCCACACAGCGATGGGTGAGTGCACTCATCTTCTCCTACACCAAATCCGCACCCCGTCGCAACCCCTGCACCTGCAACTTTTCACCACAATCATTTTCAACCACCACAACAGTCCTCTCGCCGCCGACAACCACCACGATCGTCGCGACTCCAACCGCCGTCGTCTCGGCCACCACCATCGTCGCCGTCGCGACCTCCATTCCCGCCACCCCTCTTCCGTAACCTTCAATTGGCGACGCCACCAGCCACCACCACACGATCCTGCGTCTTCTCGCCGCAAATCATAGCCGCGCCTCGCCTTCTCGTCTCTCCGACACCGACGCAATCCTGCAAAATTCATCGCCGCCACTGTCGGACTCCACCGCAGCAATCGACGGCGCCATCGCCGCGCCTCCCTTGCCGCACGAGACTCCAACCGCCCTCTACCGCCGCACGCATCCATCCTCGCCGCAGATCGCGTCGCCCAAAGAACCCCGCCGCCGCATCGCATTCAACGGTGAGTCGGGGCCGCCGCATCGCCTTCACGGTGAGTCATCTTCTTCGTGCCTCTGTTCTTTCCTCGGCAAGGTGCGTGAAAACGGTGGCTCGGTGGTGTGAAAATGGTGGCTCAAGTATTAAATGGGCTTTTAAGGGTAAAAATCCGAACCCAAAAAAATGACCCGAAATATACCCATATTAGTATAGAAAAGCCAAGTGGAGGTTTAATAAGCATGGACGATAAAAATTTAAAAAATAAAAAATTAATTACACGTGGGCAAGTTACCGGTTTGATTACCGGGTATTGCCGATTTCTCGGGTTGATTTCAAAAAATTACAACTTATTGGTTAATATTCAAATTGTCAACGTAGCTCGGACCAAAGTCAAATCAATGGAAACTAAATGGGTTAAAAAAATATTAACTCTTAATAAAAATAATAGTAAAAAATTAATAAATTAAATTTATATTTTAATTACATATTTAAAATTTATAATATTCAATCATGCATCACACTAGAGAAATTACTAGTAATAATTATATAAAAGCAAAGAAAGAATGTGTCAAGTAGTTGGAAGATTCTGCGGTCAGCGTCTCTTCGCATGCTCCTCTTGGTGAAATCGTGGCATGAACGCGTTGTTATTCGCGTGAATGTACTCTACATTATTTTTACGATATTAAAACTTATTTATTTATTGTAGTGTGATATGAGTGTCGCACATTCCGATGTAGCAACAATTTAATTTTAAATTTAAAAATATAAATATACTTGAAAAGGTAATAATACCGCAATGTGTAGAGGTGGCAAATCGGGCGGGCCGGGCCGGCCCGCCCACCGGGCCAAACGAAATTTTCGGCCGGGCCGAAATTTGATCGGGCCTACAAAATGGAGGCCCACTGCCCTCAGTATGGGCCATCGCTATCGGGCCACCGCCCGTTGCTCTTTTTTTTTTTTTTAATTTACAAAAAAATATATATAACAATTGTATTAAAATAGTGATCATATAATGTTTATTTATAAAAAAAGTTTAATTATCACTTACACATTACTAATAAATCTATACAAAAAGAATATAAAATAAGTTAATGTGAAATACATAAACTATCATAATTCATAAGCCCATAATATTAGTCCATTAAAATTCACAAGTCCAAATAAAAGTATCAATGACTCAATTGAATGTTGATGTGATAGGGTTCACTTTCATAATTTGAAAATATTATAAATTATAAAAAAATTGATCAAAAAGTTGAAAATTTTATTAAACTAAAATGGTTCAAGCAAGAGATATTCGTGAGATCAAATCCAATTAATATAGAATATATGTGTTAGTCTATCAAATGCCACTAACAAATTTAAATGAATAAAGATCTTTCATAATTTTCTCTCTCACAAACGAAATATGATTGCATTTCATGTCTTCCATATTAACCAAACAACACATTCTCATATAAATTATTAATTATAAATTATAACTATTAGTTACTAACTTAATATTGATTTCATATATTAACATTGATTTATTTATACTTTGAAATATGGAAAAAAAAACTTCAAAAAAATTTTAAAAAGTCACGGGCCAACGGGCCGGGCCGTAAAGCCCGTCGGGCCAAATGGGCCGGGCCAAACGGCCCCGGTTTTTTCGGCCTATAATTATCCCGCCCAGCTTAGGTAAATATGCGGGCGGGCCGGGCCTAAATTGCCGGCTCTAAATGTGTCGAGAGTATTGTCTTGAGATACACAATTATATCATCTAAAAAAATCAAATTTTAATTTTAAACGACTGTCAATATACCGAGGTGATTTTAATTAAGAGAAACAACGGTTAAAATTCAAATTTTAAATTGTGTAGCAAATCTGTCTATATATAATGATAATTACATGAAAAGCCCATAACCCAAATATAGAGTATTAAGCTTCTGGCAGGATAAAAATTTCTCGCTCTCCATGCTGCAGGAATTATTGTTCTGGGTATGTTTAATCAAATATTATATTGGGTTGATGACATAAATGGGTTCAAATTGGACGATATTTTGCGGCGAATTTTTTTACGGGAAATGAAATATAATAATTAGGCCGGTAAATCGGCATTGAAGACAGCATTACAAGCAGGAGGAAGAACCTCAGAAACCAAACGCTCAGTGTAGTCATAAGCCATAGAAACTAGAGAGTGATGTGCAACTTTATTACAAGAGCAACTAGGAGCAATCTTCAAAATATCATCGATAAAAGACCCAAAACCGATAAGTCGAGGCTTGGGAGAGGACACCGCAAAGAAAGAGAATTTGAGAATCGGGCCAAAGAACTACTCTGCGAACTCCTTTCATGGCCGCAAGTTCAAGGCCTCTAAGTAAAGCAAAACCTTCAGCAGCCTCCACCACCAAAGTCATAGAAGTCTTCTCCATAAAACACCACTCAACAGCCCCTTGACTATCCCTCGCGACTCCCCATTCGACGCCCCGTCCCACGTCAATCGCCGCATCGACATTAATTTTAACCCACCATGATCCGGAGGTGACCAAGTGTCGCAGGTCGAAGCACTTCTGCTATTCCCTCGAATTTGACGGCGAAGGACTTTCTCAAATTCTCGTAGCAACACTTGAGGCTTTCGCGCACAAGAAATAAGGATCAACTTTTCTTCAAAATAGAATTTATTCCTTGCAAACCACAACATCCAGAGAGAGGTAATGAACAATCCCCGATTTTCTTTCGAAAGTGACCGCGCATTGCGTAAGATCCATTGACCGAGAGGCATCATTCCTAAATCATCGAAAGAAGGGAATTATGAAGAGGGAACGTCGTCCGTAAACTCTTAGTCCAAATGCAGTCTTGGAGGGCATGCTCAACGGATTCGATTTCGATCCCACATCTTTTGCACAAGGGGTCAACATCAATAAAACGCCCAATCGATTAATACTCACAGGAATGATATCTTGAAGCACCGCCAAACAAAAACGTGCACTTTAGGGGCAACATTTAAATGCCAGCACCAAAATCCAGCCGCATCGAGTAGATGGGTGAAGAAATTTGCTCTTCTCTCGATACTCAAAGAAGCCCGAAAGTACCCTGTTTTCACACTATAAGCACCATTCCTAGTATGCCGCCAAATCAACCGATCTGGAAAGTCCAATCTTCTAAGGGGCAAACTTTTAATTCTATTAGCTTCCTCCACCGAGAAATTGTTATATAGCTTATCAACCTCCCACCCACAAAGATTATCCGTGAAGAGATCACAAACCTTAAGATCAATTGGGGAGTTTTCCCGTTCGATTTGATGCGTGGCTCGTTCCCATCATTAACCCAAGGGTCGGACCACACGTTAATGTTGTGACCATTACCAGAGACCAAATCAAACCCTCTTCAAGAACTTTCCGCCCAAAGAAGGATACCGCTCCAAGTGTAACTCGGTCTCGTAGCCTTCCGTGGCGAAAAGAAAGTCACCGTGTTTAAAATATTGGGCCTTGAGAGTCCGTCCAAGAAGGGTATCCGGATTACGCACACCCGCCACCGCTTAGCAAGCATAGCTAAATTGAAAGTTTGGATATCACGTAAACCTGCACCCCTTCCCTTTTTGATCTACACAATTTGTTCCAAGCGACCCAACCGACACTTCGTTCATCATGTTTCGACCCACCAAAACCTTCTCATAGCAGCCACAATTTTGTTCACTATCCCATTCGGAAGTCCGAACACACTCATCAAATAAGTGGAAATGGATTGCGCCACCGACTTGAGCAAAGTTAATTTACCCGCTTGAGACAACATTCTACTCTTCCAATCTTTTAAGTTTCTTCTCAATACGGTTAACCAAACTCTAGCGGCCAACATTTGTTGGAATTCCCAGTAAATGCAATGTTGATCCACCTCATTAACCTCCAACAAGGCTGCCAAGGTCGTCCCTCTATCCTCCGTAACCCCACTATCAAGCATATATCTGATTTTGCACGGTTAATTGATTGCCCCGAGGCTTTCTCGTAAACTTCCCAGCACATCCTTCATAACTCTAATCTCTGTCTCATTAGCTCTCCCAAAGATAATGCTATCGTCGGCAAAAAGAGATGAGAAATAGTCGGCGCCCCCGATAGATTTGTACCCCATGTAAGGCTCCCTCAAAGACCCGCTTGCAACAAACCTCGTAAGTGCCTCGGAACATAATGTAAAACAAATATGGCGATAAAGGATCGCCTTGGTGAATCCCCTCGACGGATAAAAGGTGGAAGTAGGCTGACCATTAATAAGAACAAAGAAAAGACACAGTCCTAACACATCTCATGATAGTAGCCACAAGGGGAGGAAAAACCAATTCAACCCTATCATATGTTTTACGCATATCCAACTTGAAAGCAAAGGATCCCCGATTAATGGCCTTATTAATATTCGGGTGATGAAAGATCTCATAGGCTAATAATGCATTGTCGTAATGAGTCTCCCGGGAACGAAGGCGGATTGATAAGGGTCAATGATGGAAGGAAGGAAAGGTTTGATCCGGTTAGCAATAGCTTTGGTAATAATTTTTAAGGACACGTTGCAAAGGCTGATCGGCCTAAAGTCGGTTGGGGTTAAGGTTTAGGCAGTTTAGGTATAAGTCCAATATAAGTATGATTAAGAGAGGACAGACAAGCACCCTTATTAAGCACATCTAAGCAACAATCGATAACATCACACCCCACAGTACCCCAAAACTTTTGATAAAATAAAGCACAAATACCGTCCGGGCCCGGTGACTTGGTGGAAAACATTTGAAAGAGAGTCATCGTAATCTCCTCCCTCGTAAACGGCCGTGATAAAGTAGCCTCCATCTCACTTGTCACTTTGTGCTCCACAGTTTCCACAGCTTCCTCCATCTCAAGCTCACCCTCAGTCGCAAAAAGATTCACGAAGTAATCTCAAAACACTTTCTCAAAGTCCTCCTCCTTCTGCCACAGAATTCCCTGCCCATCAACAATATACTCAATATTCAATATTATTCCGTCTCCTTCTTCCATTGGCAATGCGATGGAAGTACTTAGCATTTTTATTCCCTTCTCTCATCCAGCAGATACGGCGAATAGAATTTTATCAAAAATCTCTTGCTAAGGTTCAGGGAGGAATAGAATAACAATGTTATTATTATAGGAACATAAATTAAATTTAAAGAATAAAGTTAGACAGTGTACGCTGATCAGTATTGTAGTTTTCTTTTCTATATATTGAATTTGGTTAATTGCCTCGAAAAGAAGATGTATTTTTAAAATGAGAGATGAATGAGAAATTTAGATATGAATGATCGTGGGAAGAAGGCTCACATTATGAAGGCAAATATGATATTTGACACCTCACTTTGTATTTGTATTGAATTGTAATGTAAAAATCAGTTGTATCATATTAGATTGTAATAAATTTAATTTTAAAATTTTAAATATTTTAAAAAAATATGAGAGGATAAATGTTTATTTGAACTTGTGAAGTTTTATTAATGGTGAGTAGATTTCTTACAAATAACACGACTTCTATTTATATTAACTTACTCTCTCAATGGACGATGATTTTTTCTTGATCTTAGGAGAAGTTCGGTAGAACCATCAATACTTCTCTATATATCTTTAACACTTTCAAAAATTATTTTAGAATACTTTACTTTTATTATTCTAGATAGTTTTAATATTTGGAATGAGATCAAGATTCTTAGAAATAGAATGCTTCGGCATCGGGTGCTTTTTTTTTGACAAAGAGTGTGTTTGACCAGTTGGGAACCGTGTGGGGCTGAACCTGTAGGATCAAGTTTGGTGTTCAATTTCAAGTTGATTTGGTGTAAGCTATTACCGTTTAAAATGGCGGCTATGGCATGGAGGCTCGTGTTGGAACAAATTACCAACCAAAAATAATTTGCTTTGAAGGAAAATCATTCCTAATAGTGTTAGCTACTCCTTATTGGGGGAGAAACGGAGTTGGCGAACCATTTGTTTTTGGAGTGCTCAGTCTTATCGGAGGTGTAGTCGGACATATACACATGGATCTGCTTACCTATGGCGAGACAAAGTCAAATTAGAGATCACCTTCTTCAACACTCTAATTTCTTTCATGGTAACCAAGGTAATCTCCTTTCGATTGGCTTATGGATTTGTGTGGTTTGGATACTATGGAAAAGGAGAAATAAGTTAATATTTGAAGGAACTTGTTGGATTAGGGTGGCAATTTTTTATGAGATTAGGAGTAGGTTTGTGTAATTTTTCTTATTCTCTTTGTCTCTCAAATCCTAGATTATGTCTTGAGAGTTGATGTTGATTCTTTAACTCAATTGTAAATGGTTGTACCGAACTTTAGTTTATGAGTACACCTCGTTCCCGTAAACTCTTTAATATATATTTTTGTCTTTGCCTGATAAACAAATTTTATTTGAGATAGTTCTACATAGTTTTAGGGACAAATAAAGTAACACTTATGAGATGATCTATTGTACAATATTGCACATTCAATTACAGGGGACGCAGAAAATCTATCAAGTCGAGACATAAATTTTAAAAATAAATAATAAATATACAAAAATGTAATTTATAATTAATTAAAATTTTAATTACATGTGACCACAATAAATTTTAAAAATAAATAATAAATATACAAAAATGTAATTTATAATTAATTAAAATTTTAATTACATGTGACCACAATGGTTTGTCATACTCTGAAATCTACTAATCAGTTCTTCACAATATTTATAGCAGCGAATGTTATTTCCACTATAGCAATTGCAACCGACAAAACCAAAGTTAATCTTACAAGTAGGGCTTGAAAATCAAACCAAATTATTCAATACTCGATTCAAAATTGTTCAAGTAAAAGCTCGTTTGAACTCGAGTCGACATAAATATCAAACAATATGGTCCAGCACACTTAAGCAGATATTAATGGCGATATAGATGATCGCTTGACATAAAATTGCAACAAAAATAGAACAAATCCCCCAAAATGATTAACAAGCTATAGGTACAGAACATTAATGAAAATAACAAAACATTATGTAAATTTCCCAGCTGAATTCATCGACGGCCTGCAGAATATAGACGGAATTTACGATGGGAAATAGAATCGTAAGTGTATTAGTGCTATTGGAAATTTTCTGAACATGACTAAATAAGCATATGCCCAAATTGCTCAACATTTCTGGATATATATAAAAGACTTTACATTGCAAATAATCACGTGGCAAAATGAATCATTACATTACAAAATAGACTATGCATTTTACAATCTTTGTCAGCATATAAAACATGCATACATAAGAAATGCAGGAGCAATTAGAGACTACTTATAGGAGGGATTTTGTTCCAAGGTTCCTCTAATCCACTAACTTGGAGTGGAGGCAACGAAAACGCGCTAACAGTTGAGCTTCCACTCCGTATTTCTTTTAGAACGCGTAATGCAGCTAAAGTGCTCTTCATATGCAGGCTTTTCATGTATTCTATCTCTCCAACCACTTTCGATTCTTTCACTAGCCCCTCTCCGCTTGTGGACGCTTCATTTTCATCCACAGACGGGGTGGGGAACATCTGTTCGAGCATTCTCTCACACTCTTTAACGAGCTTGTAAAGCAACTCGGTCGTGAAAAATGGCTGCTGAAGAACCTTCTGAATGAATGGCAGTCGAAGAACAGCCCCTGTTCTTTTGTCGTATTTCTTCAGTATTTTAACCAGCCCTGTTCAGTATTATAAGGAAAAATGTTAACCAAGCCATGGAGATATATGTGTCACAGTCTTATTCAAGAAAATGTCATGACCCAAATATTGAAAAGCAATCAAAGGTGCAAGATTTAAGTACCAGTATAGTTAAGAGCACTGTAATTCTCCAATAAGACCATCTCTCCATGGAAGTCGACGATTTCTTTCCGAATTTTAATCATCTCATCGTTCATATCCTTAGCTCTTGCCACACTATCCTGAAGCTCCTGTATACCCCAAATTACATGTCAATTTACTACTCCCTCTTATTCAAAATATATGTCATTTTGGATGAATGCACACATATTAAGAAAATTATTGAATTCTTATTATACCCTTAATAAATGTTTGTCTCTTTTATAAAGAACACATTTTAATAATTTTAGGGGTAAAAATGGAAAAAATATAATTAATTTACATTGAAAGTGTAAAACATCATATAATTTGCAAAGAAAATGAAAGGTCAAACCGTCACTTATTTTGAATGGGAGGGAGTACTAGCTATTTCAATTTTCAAGTATCAATTCCTAGTACTAGTTATCGATTGGCATGTGTCAACACTAACTTCCTCATCAGGAAATAGTTTGTTGCAGCGAAAACATACTTAGCTAAAGAATTGTTGATTTGTCCCAACAATTTGAGAAAGAATCAAAATTAAGCAACATATATTCAAATATTTGTTGCTTCATTAAAATGTATTACTCGTTTTACTGTAAAGTAGTAGTTGCAAGCTGGCACATATCTAATCAGTTAAGCCTTCATTGCCCTAAATTTAAAATGTAATCTACAATCATCAGCACAATTCTGGTATTAACTATACAGTTAAATATACATCAACCGTGCTATGATTCTGAGTTTTCTTATGCAGCATTCTAGGACCTCATTTGGTTGTCATTATAGATAATACCTGAATTATAATACTTATATTTGTAATACCATTCTATTTGTCAATATTTTGTTTGGTTTCAGAAAATTCAGTTATATAATTAATAAATAGCTATCAATATTATGTTTGATATGAAATATTATAACTAGTATTAATTTATTTTAGACTAATTTATCCTTCTTATAAAAAAATAAATAAAAAGAGAAGGGTGTTTTGGTATTTTAAAATTTAATACATGTTGAACAAATAATAAGTATTACAAATACCAAACAAAGTGATAAAGTAGTATTAGGAATAAATAAACCCCTAATAAAGGAAACCAAACAAAGTCTATAGGAATTACAATGGATATTGATTGCTATTTTGAGCAGCTAATTACTCCCTCCATCCCGCCCTAAGTGTCCCATTTTACCATTTTCGTCCATCCCACTTAAGTATTTTATTCCTTTTTTATTCATACCCTACTTTTATAATTATCCCTATACTATATACATATTTACACAATATGTCACTCAAATATATTTAATTACATTTTTTTATCTCACATCACTTATATTATATAATTATTATACTACCTTTCATCTTTCTATCTATCATATCACCTTTACTGTATTATTATTATACAATATTTCTTAAAACTTGTGCAAAAGTGTTGGTACACCTTGGGCGGGACGGAGTAGTTTTTATCCTAATAATCCACAGTTAGCTTAGCATTACATAAATCAGCACAAAAGGAAAGCACAAATAGTAGTAAACAAAGAGCTAAAAGTAAATTAGGGCTAAAATGAAACTATCAAATTAGTTTACCTTCAATCTAATGATGTACTCCTCCTCTTTCTCAACAAAAAGGCATTGAATTTCTCGAGCTCATCCTCCAAAAGCTCGACGAAATTAACCTCCTCCTCCGAAATCGCCTCCGTCTCTTCGCCGCCGCCGTCTATTCTCCGGCACTTGAGAGGACTCCCGTGGTCGGCGGCTTGCGGCTTGGGCTCAATCAGTTTGAGCTGCTTCTTCAGCTCCTTGTACGACAAAAATTTGTCCCTCCATTCCGGCAACGTTTCCTCAATCTGGTTGCTCAAACTCTTGCCGAATTTCATCGTCCCGATCGGGAATTTAATTTAATTAAACAGATTTGTTTGTATAATGCAGTGAATTTGAGTGAAATGGGTCGTGGAAAACGGAGGCGGGTTTATAAGGCAAATGCGGGAAAGAGAAAAGAATATGCGGAGGGTAGAGTTGGGAATATTCTTTTGTCCGAAGAGGATATCTTGGGTTTTATTCGTTTACCGACGTTGACGTTTTCTAATTTTTAATTCCGATTTAGTGCCACGTGGCTACTTCGAGAAGTGAGTCGAGTCACTGTCAAAGCTGAGCTTGCGGAGTGCGGACTCCTCCATCCATTTCTTCTCCGTAAATTTCTTGTAAATTTTGAAGGAAGTGTAAAATACAATAAAAAGATTCATTTATTTTTTTATCGTAAATTTTAGTTGTTAATAATTAGTTCTCCAATTAGCTAAACATTCCAAAATTTCTTCAAGTCACCCTATAATTCTAAATTCGTTCTTAAATAGAATCGAATCGGGTCTTCCACTAAAGTGAAAAATTCCGCTTAGTTGGGGGTATTAGAATTAGGTAATGGGAATGACTAGTAATTCATTCTCATTGATGAATTTTGGAAAGAAAGTTGAGAGCGAAAAATTTAAGCGAGAAAAAAATTGAGCGGAGAAAAAATGAATAATTGTTAAATGATTGGTTATAAGAGGGAGATTATATAATCAAAATAAATTAGTGATTATTTTATTTTTAAATCAATTCAAAATTGTAAATATTATCAAGCATCATCAATGGGAATGATTAATGAGTCATTCTTATTACCTACTTGTAATACCCCAACCAAGCGGGTAATCGGTGGGCTAAGCCACCTGGTTAAGATCCACCCATTACTTTATTATTGTGTCCATCTCTTTTCGAAATTCACAAAAAATTTACACCAAATAAATGGAGAGGATCTAAATTCCTCGAATTAAGATACTTGATTCTAAACAAGTAAACATGCACTACTTATTAGCCAGGTTTAACCCATAGTTGAATAATACTCCCTCCGTCCCGCCAAAGTGTCCCAACACTTTTGGGCACAAGTATTAAAAATATTGTATAACAATAATATAGTACGGTGATGTGATAGATAAAGAGAGATGAAAAGTAGTATAATAATAATATAGTATAGGTGATGTGATGAAGAGAGATGAAAGAATGTATTTAAATATATTAAATGAGTGACATATTGTGTAAATATGCATGTAATATAGGGATAATTATAAAAGTAGGGTATGGATAAAAAAAAAGAATGTGACACTTAAGTGGGATGGACGAAAATGATAAAATGGGACACTTAGACCGGAATAGAGAGAGTATATGAATAGTAATAAAATAATGTTATATAATAAAAATTTAATGATGAGGAAAGAATAAAAAAATGAGATATTAGGATAAAATTGATGATAATTAAGTTGTAATATATGTAAATAATAATGAAGTGTAGAGATATAAATTTTGGAGGTGTTTGTCAAAAATGAAATATGAAACTAGCTTACACCAGTGTTTTAAAAATTGGACCGGACCGGACCGGCCGGTTCGACAGTTTAACCGAACCGGTCACGGTGCCCATCCAGTTCTTTGGGCATACCGTTCTTTAAAAAACCATTAAAAACCGCTAAAAAACCAGGTTCAACCGATTGACCCGGTTTTTAGTTTTTTTAATTAATTTTTATCATTTTTGTAATTGCTATGAGTTATTTTTAATTGTAAAATTTTAAATTTTAGATTTTATTTTTATGGACATATTTAATTTTTGCGTACTACATTAATTTATGCAATATTTTGCCATAATATTGAATTTTATGTTATGTCTTTATATTATTTTTTAAAAAAATGTTATGTCTTTATTAATATCTATAATATTTGTAATACATTAATATATATTATATATATTATACATAAATATATAAATAAATATTCAAATTATCCGGTTTTTTTACAACGGTTGAACCAAGTGAACCAGTTCATTGTCCGGTTCGCTAACCGGTCCGGTTTTAAAAACATTGGCTTACACTCGGAATAGATAAAAATTAAAAACATGAAATTTATAGTGGGACGGACCAAAAACAAAAAAATAAAAACTTATAGCAGTAAACGAAATAAGTATATTACTCCCTCCCTCCCACAAAAATTTGCATACTTTTCTTTTTAGTTTGTCCCATAAAAATTTGCATACTCCAAAATGAAAATATTCCTCACAATTTTCACCCTCACAATAGTACACGTGTTTACCCTTCATATCATTACTTTTGACACCTCACATACACTCATGTCAATTAATTCTTTTATTTTATTCATAAAAGTTTACAAAATTACTCTTCAATACTTTACTCATCGCATTTTTTTCCTTAAACTTAGTGTCAAAAGATTCCCGCAAATTTTTTGGGACGGGGAGAATTAATTTTATATTGAATATTTATTTAATTTAAATAAACGGCCAAAAAAGTTTTTTTTTTTTTAAAAATGAATGGTTAAGATTAATTTATTGACAAACAATTAGATGTTCCGTTAGGTAAAATATATATTGTGATGTTAAATGCTTCTAATATCTATACATTATTATTATTATTATTATTATTATTATTATTATTATTATTATTATTATTATTATTATTATTCGAAAATCTCATAGCAAATGGTGACTCGAATTTATGATCGTACAATATATGTAATGAGATTTTAATCACTTTATCAAGAAACATAGAATTTATAGTATGTATTTAGATCATACAAATATTTGTTTATATTTTACGAAACAAGTAAATTTCAAAGTGCAAGTGCATTTGTCTACTATTTATCTCGGTCTTCATATGGGAGGCAACCATCGTAAGAAGAAGTTCTTATAGCATGTTGGCAGAATTTGGAAACGTCTCTTGGGATGGGAAAATGAAATTTTAATTCTTCTTATATTGACAACACACTCATCTTTCTGCATTTGGTCAATAGCAATGTATTCTACCTTGGTCAATGCAATAAATATTATAATTGAAAAACTATATGAATTCAAAAATAATTTTATTTTATTATTCAAATTCAATAAATTGGGGTGGGAGATTGGGGACAATTTTTAACACTTTCAAATTTTTTACCCATTTACTAAGGTTGAGAAATTTGCTAAATGAATTAATTCTAACGTAGTTGATGTTTAGTTCAAATGAATTCATTCCAAAATTAAATTCTGACTATGAGGTTATCAGATAATTGCTGGATTTTTTTGTCCATGCTATGGAGCAAATAGAATTATCTCACCCACAAAATATTTAATTTGGTCCTTTCATTTTTTACAAACAAATACTAAATAATCAAAGACATTAAGGTAATTTTGAGATTTATCAAAGATACCCTATGTGATTCGTAATGCAAACACAAATAATCATTTATCATGAGCAATGTACTCCTACAAATCAAATATAAATTTATTTGAAAAAAGCAATTTAAACAAGTACAATCTCGAAAAATCCTATCACAACTTATCAATCTCATCCTCAGAAACAAACAACACCTAAAAATTTACATGTTTTAAAATTATAAAATGGATGGAAATAAATTTTATTAAAGTAAAGCAGGTATAATAAATATTTGGAAGTTGAAAATAATTCTTATATCTTGAGTGATTAGAGTCCTCCTATCTATATAGGTAGGGGTGAGAAAAATATCAAAATTTTTGATATACATCAACGATAGAACCGAAAAATACCGAATATATCATTTTTTCGGTATGCCAAATTTTCGGTACAAAGATATCATGTTTGATACGGTTTATTTGTGCACATTTATATTTTTCGGTATTTTGTACCGAAATACAAAAAAAAGGAAAAGGTACAATCGGGATCCTGAACTATTGTTCCAGTACAAATAGGCCCTTAAAGTATATTTTGGCTCAAATAAGTCTTCTAACTTTAATTTTTGGAACAAAGAGACACTTCGTTTAAATTATTTAACACACTTGACAAATTGATTGTCTTTTGACTTAATTTCTATTAAAAAATATCCCCAAATATTGAGTATAAAAAATATCCACCATTGAGAAAAATAAAAATATACAATGCAAAAATTATTAAAAAAGTAAAAAAGTAAAAAGAGAGAAAAATCGGTAAAGAAAAAGTCAAAATAATGAAAGTACAAACAAGAAAAATAGTTTGAAAGCATTTCAATTTGTACTTACTAAAAAAGACGTTAATTATATATTTTAATTTTACCAAAAGTTTCAATTACATTTTAGATTCTTTTTGTGGAGTAAATTTATTCTACAATATATACCTAAGAAAACATAATGTATCATTCAAGAATATTTTCTTAGGAGTCATTTTAATTAAATAATTTAAAAATTGAAAATTTTAAATTCAACATTATGTGATAATGATATCTAATTTATTTCATAAATTTAAAAATTAAGCAAACAATTAAGAAAATGAATAACAGAAAGTGTTGTAACAATAAAAAAGGCGACAAAAGGGTGTAGAAGAGTGGCGAGTTTATTTTTATACTCAATATTTGGGGATGTTTTTAATAGAAATTAAGTCAAAAGACAATCAATCCATCAAATAAGTTAGATAATTTAAATAAAAGTGTCTATTTATTCAAAAAATTAAAGTTAGAGGGTATATTTGAACCCAAATATATTTTAAGGGCCTATGTGTATCCTGGATCAATAGTTCAGTCTGTACTTTTCCCAAAAAAAAATATATATTTCGGTATTTTCAGTAAAAAAAAATGTGTTTGGTAATAGATATTTTCGGTATACCGCAAATTTCGGTATTTAAATAGTATACTTAAAATTTCGGTATGGACCGGTATATACCGATATCCACTTTTATATATATAGCTTAAGATTTATATATATAGCTTAAGAATTTCGATACGGTATCAATAAGTAACTGTTTTATACCGAAATTTTTGATAGAGTATACGTTATGAAATGATATTTTCGATAGAGAACCACCCCTATACATAAATTGGAGTAATCATTTATTCAATTAGAAAAAAAAATCTTATTTTAAAATCGTAGTCGGTCATACACTGAGCTCGTCGGCTTCAGCTGAAGCCGAGCCAACTGCCTCCAACTGCTTGACCATCCATTTTGTTATATTTCTTCTCTAAGTGGGGCCTCCTTTTATGACTTATAGTGTGGAATATGCGGATTTTTTGTTCTCAAAAGGTATGCGAAATGACATATTTGGACATTTTAATATCCCAGTTTCAGATATGACGACAGCGAAGAAGCGGAGATAAGATTTGAGTGTCGAATATGCTCATGGCATAATTTCAATTTATTACAACTTGTATTATACGGTCTTTTTTTATTATTATTCAAATGATTTTTATAAGTGAATATTAATTTATATATCAAAACTTGTATTATAGATAAGAGTCCACAATTATTTAAATAATTACTAATAGACAAATATTTGTGTGCACATTTGTGCGAAGATGATTAATTGAAATTTGTAATCACTATGAGTTATTGTGATAGATTTGGAAATGAATGAATAACTCTAAGATACTATATTGGAATTTTTATTACTAAGAGATACCATGTTAAAAAGCTAATACTCTGAGGTACAATTACCCATCTAAAATTCCCTTTTTGCCCTTAAAATTGTTGCTCCCCAACAAATGTGCATATATCGCTTTTACGTTCTCTCTCATTTCAATCACTATTCTCTCTTCTCAATAACTTTCTCTCTCCTCTTTCAAAAATCTCTGCTCCCAACGAAGATGAAGAGAATAGTGGCAGAGCACCGCGATGCGCGACGGCCGCCGCCGCCCGACGACGAACACCGCGACAACGAAGACGAAGATCGACGGCGTGCGGCAGAGCAGATCGACGCCGCCGCTGCTTGTTCCCAACGATGATGTGCGCGGCAACGACGCACCCCCACAGTGCCACTCGCGGCGACGCACTCCACAAAGGCCACCGGCGGCGGCGACGCGCCCGACAACGAAGGCCCGAGATCGGCGGATCCATAGATCTGTTTTGTAAGTGAACGACGGAGGCGGTGGAAAAGCTTCCGACGGAGATCTTGCTCGACGGGTTATTCACCGACAAAGCTCCGCCACCGCAAAGCTTCGGCGAATCCGTCGAAGAAGAAAAAGAAGATGACGTCGAATGGTGTATTGGGTTTATGCATTTTCCTTTCTCCACTTATGCATATTTCTTTCTCTTCAAAGATCTCGTAAGTCATTTACTTGCACAAAGATGTAATGTTACATTTACTTTCTTTCACCTGTAATGTTACATTTACTTGCCCAAAGATCTCGTAAGTCACAAGTTGTTATTTTTTATTATTTTTTATGGGCTTTGATTTTTTACTTTTCTCTTTGCCTGAGATGGTTTGATTTTTGATTTAGTTGTTCTTAAATTTTTACGCACATGTGCAATGAAAGTTACAAATGTGCAATTAAGTTGCACATGTGCGTAATTACTTTTGTGAGAATAATTCGGAAAGATTTTTGGTTGTTGTGTGGTAAATTTGGTGTTATTTAGAATTTTGAATCACAATGTAGGGAAAAAAAACGGCGACGTAAATATTGAATTATTGAAGTGCACATATTTCAAATTTTCGAAAAAAAAATGTGCGAGAAAAAAATTGTAGAATTTTTTTAATTGTTGTGTAATGATTTCTTTTGTAGAAATAATTCGGGAACTATTTTATTTTTTTGTTGTTGTATGATGATTTCTTTTGTGGAATAATTGGAACTATTTTATGTTTTGGTTGTTGTGTGATGATTTATACAAAATGGAGCCCAAACAAAATAATAAAATAATAACAAATAAACCATGTGATGATTTGCACAAGTAAAAATAAACACAAATATTAAATTTCTTAAAAATAGATATGAATGGTCGATTCGGTAAGTAAAATAAAAATTAAATCAAATAGTGCGGTCAAATCACAAAAATTGAAAAAGTCAAAAGTTAGAAAAGGCTACCAAAAGTGCATTTCAAGATACATAAGGGTATTTTGGGGACAAAGATCACAAATTGTTGTATCTAGGAGTAATTGTAAAAAAATTGTACCTAATAGTAATGGGCTTTCTAAAATTGTAGTGCGAGTTATCACCCTTTGGAAATAATGATAAATTTACGGAACTTTAACTTGGTATAGAGGCTTTTCGTTTTTTTTTAAGGTTAGAACTCTACCCTTATTATTTTAATGAGGGTTCCGTCTCTGGATCGTTGTGTGATCTTATGACTTTTTATTTTCTTTTTAATATAATACTTAATTAGACATTGTGCACACTAAAAATAGTGTGCGCAATATTTTTACCCCGCTCAATCCAATATGACCCGCCCCATAGCACAAAAAAAAACTAATATTACACTCAGTAACTAAACTAATACTATACAATGTCTCGAAATAATAATACGGTGTAACCAAACTAATATTATACAAGACTGAAATAATCTCACACCGTAACCAAACTTTGTGCACACAATCTTTTATTGTGCACAATATGCACACAAATATTACTCTTACTAATATACATAATATTATAACATAAATGGTGGAGATATAAATTGATGGACACCATTGAATGTATAATTATATTTGTATTATTCAAATTCTAGATTTTTTTCTTTTAAGTTGTAATTAAATGAACGCAAAAAAGAACAAAAAAATCATTGGCAATCAAGAGCGATAAAATAAAAAAGTGGGTTTACTTGACAATGTCTACTAAGAACTATTTATCAATTTTTGATAATTTTGGTCAAATATTTGATACTTTAATATTTTGTTTAATTGTGTTTTGGCATTGAATATAAAAAATTTAAATAGTAAAAAAATTTGATTGTTGTTGATAATCATGAACAATACTCCTATGATATCACCGACCTAATTTATAATACTTGATGAAATTCTTTATAATCTTGATCAAATACTTGTTACTTTAAATTAATTAAAATAATTTCTTGATAAATGTTGTTGTGGCACAATAATCCTTAAAATATCCCACCTCGATGAGCGAGTCGAGGTCCCATAAGAGTATCTTGATCTTGATATAAAGACAAGATCGAAACGAGTTCGTCAGCGATTACGGTGCTCGGCAAGATCGGGAACAATACTCGAAGCCGACAAGCTAAGGCGAATAGCTAGATCGTCCAATTACGAACCGAAGACGAAGCGGAGCTCGACGGATGAACAAACGGCGAGATCCACATCACGACCCTATAAATCCGGCAAGATCCTTTGGTACGAGAAGATCAAGGGTCAATGTCAACAAAGATATTGAAGTACTAACACTTTTATTTATAAGGCAAGACAATACCATTAAATGTAAAGTAGATCTACCCTAAATTAATGGTTGAAATTATTTCTCAACTTTTAAGTTTGGGGTTCTATAAATAGAGGTCAAACCCTTTGTAAATGTATACATTCATCATTCACACATAACACATATATACAACTCATTAGACTATGGATCACTAGGACACTCAAAGTCATCTTCGGGGAAAAACTCTCGGTTTCTTCTCCCATTACTTGTGTTCTTCAATTATTTATGTTTGTAGTTCATTTATTAGCCACACCCAAATATCCACATTATACATAATAAAAACAGCTACAATAAATATATTACGAACTATTTTCATATAAAACTTTGTCAAAATAAAATGATCATCACGCGCTATCGTCAAAGATTGATATTCATACAACTCAAACATAATGTCTGCAATGCAAATGCAAAAACATGAAAAAGAGTAGACCAATATCCAGAGTAAATACAAAATATTAGGATTAACACTTGTATGAATCAAATACATACGATGAAGTATTCTTACTATCAATTGTTCTTAAGATATAAAAAGGGTTATTTTTATACACCCTTTGTTTTAATTAGTTATGACCCACCAGAAGTTAATTTGATAGGGATTTATTATTTTTCTCGTTTGTTTGTTAGTGGGGCTTATCATCCTTTTTAAATAGGGTCATCTTCCCCTTCGGTAGTTTAAGTTTTCAATTGCGAAACCCTATTGCAATTCTTTCTCTGTAAATCAACTCTTGGATATTAATTCACAATATATTTCATTCTTGTTCTTCTATCTCTGATTTGCAAACATCAACATGGTATCGAGAGACCCATCGGTCTTGATTTCTCGTCTTTTCTCCGATCCCCTTCGTCTCCCGCTTCGTCCTTCTTTTCCGATCGCGAGATCCTTTTCTCTCTCCCGCCCTAATGGAACTCGACCTATCCAAAAATGTTTTATCCCCTCTTATGCTTCATCACAATGACAACCGACCACCGCCATTTCCTTGGATGCCGACGGAACAAATTTTATCGAATGGAGAGTTGCGGTTCGGCGTGGCCTCTCCGTGAAGAACAAATTGGTGCTTGATCGATGGTTCCGTACCAAAGCCCGACGCGGATGCTCCATCCGGCTGTTCTCACCGCCTGGACACGGGTTGATGATCTTGTTCTTCGGTGGATCGTTAATTCCATCAAACCAGAAATAAAGTCTACTCTTAAATTCTTCACGGTTGCCAAAGATCTTTGGGACGAGCTTAACATCGTGTACACTCGCTTCGATAAAACTCGCATATACCATCTAGAAATTTTTTTGAGTGATATGCATCAAGGTACTCTTAATCTTGTCACTTATTATAACCTCTTTAAATCTTCTTGGGACGAATACCTTAGCTATCGGCCTACCCTTGTTTGCTCTTGTGCTGCGCAATCTATATGTACTTGTGATCTTCCTCAATTGGTTAGTAGCGTACAAGAGCAAGATGCCGTAATGAAATTCTTAATTGGGCTCAATGATTCTTATTCTCATATTCGTTCTCAACTTCTTCTCACATCTCCATTTCCTCCGTTGGCAAAAGTTTACTCCCTCGTTTTACAAGAAGAAAGCCAAAGAGCCTTAATCCCCTCTACTTCGATGATTCTATTGCTATATTTGCCAAACACAATAAATTTTTAAAGATAAAAAGAAACCTCTCATGTGTACTGTTGATGTCGCATGTGATGTTATCACATATTCTCGCTACATCGAATTTGACCCTTTCTTTCTTCATATAACTAACTTTTATTCTCTAACAGTTCAATGTTGTAGTAGATGTTGTGTAATAACCCAAAACCAAAACCTAGAGTTTTATATTTGATTTTCTAAGTTTGATTTATTTTATTGATTGATTTAAATTCTATGTGGTTTTCTTAATTTTTCTCCAATCGACGAACGGTTTTTCAACCCGAAAATCTATCGATACTTTTCGAACTCACATCCGTAATCCGCATTTGTTTAATAAATATCAATGAGTCCTTTAAAGGTGAGGAACACTCAAGAAAACCCTAATGAAAAATGTTTGTTTTACAATCGCTGCGTTTTAATAAATTTTGAGCGAAACTTGAACCGAAAAATACCGAAAATTCAACGTCGAGATCACAATACTGTATTAAATAGTGGGCTGCCAATTGACAGCCCAATTGCCCAAAAATAACCGACCATGTGGGAAGTTAGAGGGGAATAGTGCCATTGTACCTTTCTTTTGCCCAAACTCACACTCAAATAACCAACCTTGTACTATCTCTCCCAAATTCCCTCCCCATCACCCAATCAGCCGTCCCTCTCCCCCTTCCTCCCTTCTATAAATAGGTTGCTACCCTCTTTCATTTCCCACACCAAGAGGAAAGCTTTGGGGCTCTCAAGAAAGGGAAGAAACTCTCCAAGGGTAAGCCTCCTAGCCATTTCTTTTAGTCTTATGCCTTCTTAGCTTAAAAGACTTAGGAAAAATAGTTTAGGAAGCCCTAAGAGCTTGTTTTGATATGCTTTAATCTTATATGGAGTGCTTGAGTTGGAATTATGGTGTTTGGAGTCAAAATGGTGAAGTTATACTTGAAGTATGAAACTGCCGAAGTATATGCCCTAGCTGCTGACCCGTTTTGTAAAATTCATTTGGACCCTTTCCACCCGTTTAAAAATCATGGAAAAATTCGTAGATGTATTATTTGAAGTATAGAACAACATGTTTAAATTTCATAATTTTCTGGTCAATGTGTAAGGAGAATAAAATCGTGGAAATATGTGTGACGTAAATGTGCATAATCTGGGAGCAGTGACTCATTTCTGTTATTTCTCCCCTTTCTGATAGTTATAAAATTCTAGGAAAAATCTGGGATGTTCCCTTGATGTGTTGTAAATCATAGTCAAAAATCATAATTTTTCGTTTAGTACTTTATCAGATAAAATTCGTTTCTGAGTACCTGGTCGATGTTCGACGCATAGGGCTATTCTGTGTTGCACGAATTTATTTTTCAGTTATGCTTAAGTAATAAATTATGGAAAAATTCATGGATGTCCTACAACCTGTTTATAACAATATTCTAAAATTTGGTGATTTTTAAACGAGTATCCAATAAGTTATGAATTTTCTCGTAAGACATGTCCAGTAACCAAGCCAAACGATGGATTGAATGTTCACAAATTTTCTGGGCAGAATCCGTACGTCAAATGGCTTGGGTCCCTGAATGAAAGTTGTTCATATTTGAGTAATGCACCACATGTTTTAATTTCATAATTTCCGGATATTTCTACAAAGAGTTATGGATTTTATAAGTTTAAGGTCACTGTTTTGCCGAGACAGAAATTTAGAGTCCTTATTTTAAAATCTGCTATAATTCCGTAACTCGAATGAACTAGAACCCTTAATAACTTTGTTCTACACTGAAAGATGTACAACATACTTAAATTTCATAATTTTCCAACGAGTCTAAGTATCTTATTCTATTTATGCATGTTTACGTGTCACTTCCTTCAATGGTAGAGTATTAGGAGCAATAGTCTACTTAACTTTTAGAAAACTAAGCATGCCTTATATGAATGCATGATTTATGTGATACTCCATGAATGTGGTATTTGGTTTCTTATAATAGAATAAAACCAACTAACCCAAATCCCGAACCTTGAACCGACAAAGACACTAGAAATACCGTTAAACCAAAAGGTTTGAATCCATAAGATCGGTTAACGAAACAAGTACCTCTAAATACCAAAGTCTAGACTTAGAGAGACACAATAAGATCGAGAACCTAAGTTTCTAATGGACAAAAGATTTGTCGAACTAAACATACGGATTGTGCTAGGTAGAGTACGGTCGGAACCGAGACCGAGATTTCGTACGAGAGGCCTAATCAATCACAAGAAGTTAAACTTTCTCTTAAAAGTTTCCAGGTGGGTGACACTATTTGTATAGCCGATTAATGTTATATGGACTGTTGTCGGTTTTCTGAATCAAACATAAACAGATTTTCTTAAAAGATGCAAACACCAAAAGCATGTGAATTCATAACTTATAAATGTGTGATCATCCAATGATGAGCTTTATTTTACTGCCCTATATGATGTGATGAAAGTTTACGGGTCCGGATGTGATAGGAAACTATCATGTGCCCTCCCATATGAAGAAAGTTTACGGGGTCCGGATGTGATAGGAAACTATCATGTGCCCTCCCATATGATGAAAGTTTACGGGGTCCGGATGTGATAGGAAACTATCATGTGCCCTCCCATTGATGAAAGTTTACGGGGTCCGGATGTGATAGGAAACTATCATGTGCCCTCCCATATGATTACGGGTCTCTCGGTTGTAAGCGTGCCATCCCGCAATATGCAATACAACATAAATGACTTTATGTAACACCATGTTGTAACACTTATTAGGTAACACTTATTAGGTAACACTTATTAAGTAACACTTTATGCACAATAGGTAACAATTTAGGGATGTTACATAATCTAAGTTATGTTGTAGTGATGATTACGGGTCTCGGACGTGTAAACGTGCCATTCCACAATGTGATTACGGAGATCGGATGTGATAGGAAACTATCATGTGCCATCTCATACGTGTTATATTTATGTACTAAGCTGTTTTAAAAGAAAGATGAATTTCTTAATCGAGCGGAAGTTAAAGGATGAAAATTTTATAACGGAAGATTACCTAATACAAATGAACACAACGTCATAACAAGGAAGTAAATAACGAAAGATGAGAATAAAGGATAAAACATTCAACTATTTTGGGATTTCCCCGTCAATCAGTATAACAACAGGTCATCCAATCGAGATTTTATCTCACACCCTATAACTAATATTTTCGTGTCACGAGATTGAGGCCCGGGAGCTGCAATAGACGACCCGCTTCCACTCTCCTTTTATCTAAATGGGTCGCTTTATATCTTTATGAAAATTTGTATTTTGTTAAAGACTCGTCACTATGTTTTTCCCAAGAGTTGAACCTTAGACTCACCGGGTGACTTTTGTCAAACGATTAATCTCTTCATTTAGTTATGAATATGGTTCAAACGTCTTAAATAAGTGTTTGTGAAATCTTCCGCTGCAACTCAAATGAATAGCTTTGCCTTCTAAAAAGAAAATTTTTGGCTCGATTTTATGGTTCACTAAGTGATGACTCGGGTTTAGGGCGTCGGGACCTCAAAGGTCGACTTTACGAATTAGGGCGTTACATGTTGTGACATTGCGAGGTTGAAGATCTAGAACGTTCTACAAGGATTTGGAATGAAGATCGAGTCAAATGTTGCCGTGGATGTTGTAACATTGAGTGCAACATTGAGGACGGATTCGAGAATCTTCCACAAGGATCCAGTAATTCAAGACTAATTCCAGAGAAATATAGAAGGACCTAGATCATGCGGTTGCAGGAGTTAACCACGAAATCAACTAGCTACATGGACGGTTATGTGAGAGAATTAAGGGGAAGTTATTTTGGAGTCTTTCTAGATCCATCTACAAGGATCTATGGTTGAAGCCAAGGACGTCTATAAATAGAGGACCGAGGACTTGGCAAATGGCAAGGAATATCCAAATATCAATTGTTGAGTGCGTTAGTGCATCCAAGAGATAGGGCCGTTATTCCCCATTTACGTTGGTACTTGTGCATGTTACCTCGTTTACCAACATAGGTTTATTGAAGTGTCATTAGCGTAGATGTCTTTGATACTTTGATTTACTTTTGACGGTGTAATATTTTGTAATACTACACTTAGCCGTTTAAGAGTCAATAGGTGATATTGAGTCTTTATTTCCGTTGTAAAGGTTCTATCTTGGAAACTCTTTACACAAACTTTTGTATTCACTCTCGAATTAGTGAAACGTTACGCCGAGGCATCGGAGACTTTAATTAACAAGTCTATGAAAAATTTACTCCTTTGCATTGTAGTGTTAGTTTTCATTGTGTTTCACATTCGATATTTAGATGTTGTAGTGCATGCCATAACATTCAATACAACATCATTCTCGTTTTACACTACACGCACACTTTCATGTACCCACCGTGATGTCCACTGGACATACCATAGATCGTTGCTTTCAACTTATAGGGTACCCCGGATGGAAAGGCCCCGAGAGGCCCAAGAGGTAAAACTATTGTCCCCGAGACACACCGCCCATAAGCCAACAATACAATCAGCTCCCCTACCCAAGAGACACTGCTGCCGCCAACCCACTAATCACCCGGGAGTTGCTCGATCAATTCCTTAACTTTGCGAGGCGCGAGTCCACTACTGGAAACACAAATCATTGCGCTGTTGGTGCTATCGTCCACAAGGATCCTTCATTGGATCAAGAAGGTACTAATATATGTCTTAGTTACATTTACTTCCTCATCAAAAACCTCCGCTTGGATTCTTGATACGGAGCAACGGACCATATGATATGTAATATTTCTTTATTCACTTCTACACCCTCCTGTTAACATCAAAATTAATCTACCTAATGATAATGCCTCTCTTGCTACTCATATTGGAAATGTTATTATAAATGAATTCTTAACTCTATATAATGTACTTTATGTCCCAGATTTTCACTTCAACTTGCTTTCCATTAGCCATCTAACCAAGTTTTTAAATTGTTACATCAAGTTCTCTTCCTCACACTTTGTGAATTGCGGAAAACATGACCACGAGGGTGATTGGTTTTGCTGAACAAATTGGAGAATTATATCATTTGAGGGCTTTTCTTGATACATTTTACTTCTGCTTTTCTTTCATCTTCCTATGATGTTTGGCACTCTAGGCTAGGCCATTTAAATAAAGTTTCTATGCAACATGTTCTGACTTACATATAAAAGTTACTAATAATGAACATCCATGTGAAATTTGTCCCTTAGCCAAACAAAAGAAACTTTTCTTTCCTATTAGTATGTCTATGTCTACTATTACTACTTTTGCTTTAATCCATTGTGATATATGAGGCCCTTTTTCTATTACTTCTCATAGTGGTTTTAGATATTTTTTACTATTGTAGATGACTATAGTAGATGCACTTGGCTTTATCTCATGAAAACTAAAGCCGATGTTAAAGAATCCTTGGAAAATTTTAACAATATGATCAATACTCGGTTTGTGATAAAATTAAGATATTAAGAAGTGACAATGATCCTGAATTCTTACTTCCCACATTCTATCATAATCTTGGAATTATACATCAAACTTCATGTGTAGAAACCCCTCAACAAAATGGCCTTGTAGAGAGAAAACATCAACACCTTCTTCAGGTTGCTAGATGTCTTCTCTTTGAATCGAGTTTACCTATTAAATTTTGGAGTGAATGTGTTCTTGCAGCTGTCCATATTATAAATAGAACTCCCACCTGTTTTGAACAATGCCACTCCCTTTGAAAAATTGTTTAACAAAGTTCTGATTATTCCTACTTTCGTGTCTTTGGATGCCTCTGTTTTGCTAGTACTTTAACCGCTCAACGCAATAAATTTGACCCTAAAGCAACTAAATGTGTATTTCTTGGTTATCCTTTTGGAACTAAAGGCTATAAAGTTCTTGATTTAACTAATGGAAAGATTTTCATTTCACGAAATGTAACCTTTTTGAAATTCCCTTTTAAAGAGCAAAAGCATTCTGCCAAAACTTTTAATCAGTCTTCTCCCTCTCTTGACATTGTGTATGATAATATTTTTATGTATCCTTCCGACCTCTCTCATGCGCATATTAATGATGGCCCACCTACTATTTCACGCACGCCTATTAACAATAGCGCACCCACTGTTTCTCAAAATGACACTTCTTCTTCTTTTATTCATCCTTCTACAGGTGATAATTTAACCAATTTGAGGAGATCTACTAGGATAAGATCTCAACCTGCATACTTAAATATATATGAAACCGATTTGCCTTCTTCTATTTCACACACATCTTCTCATGCTTACCTAAATTCTTGTGGAAAATTTTATCCAATTTCGATTACTTGTCTACTAATCAATTATCCTCTTCTTACAAGGCCTTCACATTGCCATCACTAATATTGTTGAACCAACCTCATACAAAATAGTGTTAAAGATCCTCATTGGACAAAAGCCATGAAATCGAAATTGATGCTTTAGAAAGAACAAACACTTGGACTCTTGTCCCTTTGCCAAAAGATAAAAATTGCATAGGTTGCAAATGGGTTTATAAAATTAAATATAAACCGGATGGTACTATAGAGAGATATAAAGCACGATTGCTAAGGGATATACACAACAACAAGGCATTGACTATTTTGATACTTTTTCTCCGGTAGCTAAAATCACTACGGTTCAAATTTTACTTGCTATAGCTATAAGCAAATCTTGGTTCATACACCAACTTGATGTAAATAATGTCTTTTGCATGGTGATCTTAATGAAGATATATATATATATGAAACCACATCCTGGTTATTGTGATATAAATGACACACGTGTTTGCAAATTAAACAAGAGTCTTTATGGTTTAAAACAAGCTTCAAAACAGTGGTTTCATAAACTCTCCGATAGTCTTCTTGCCTTTGGTTTTACACAATCACAAGCTCGATAATTCTCTATTCACCAAGTTTGCTAATAATTATGTCACTATTATTCTTTGCTATGTGGATGATTTAATAGTTACCGGGAATGATCTTCTTTCAGTTGAATCTATCAAAACTTTTTGCATACCAAGTTTACTATTAAGGACATTGGTGACCTAAAATATATACTTGGAATTGAAGTAGCTAAATCTCCAAAGGGAATACAAATTTGCCAAAGAAAATACACATTAGATCTTCTTGACAAAGCTGACTACTTAGGTTGTAAACCTTCATCTACTCCCATGGATCCCAAACACTCTTTCTCTAACAATGATTCTCCTCTTCCTAATTCTAAACAAAGATAGGAAACTTATTGGGAAATTATTATATTTAACTATAACAAGGCTGATATTTCCTACCTTTGTTCGGACCTTATCTCAATTTATGGATTCACCTACTAACTCTCATTTACAAGTTGTTCACAGACTTCTCGAGATATTTGAAGATGACTCAGGGATAAGGTCTATTTTACCCGATGAGACAATGACTTCAAGCTACATATATTCTCCGATTCATTGGGCCCGATGCCAACAAACTAGAAGAAGCATCACCGGATATGCCATTTATCATGGGCATTCTTTAATTTCTTGGAAATCAAAGAAACAGACCATCATTAGTAGATCTTCGGCCGAAGCGAATATTGTGCCCTCGCTACTACGATTTGTGAAGCTCAATGGATCATTTACATTCTCCAAGATTTGAAGATTCCCACTCAACTCCCCGCTAGTGTTTACACCGACAAGTAAATCTGCATATGCCATGGCCCATAACCCTTGTTTACATGAGAAGTCAAAGCACATTTCCATCGATTGCCATCTCACTCGAGAAAAATTCAACATGGTGTCGTCAATCTTTTCATATACCCCGAAGAGAACGTAAGTGACTTACTTACAAAGCCTCTTCCTTTATCCACCTTCTCTACAATTAAATCCAAAATGGGTCTTTGCAACATCCATTCCCATTTTGTGGGGGGTCTTAAGATATAAAAAGGTTATTTTTATACACCCTTTGTTTTAATTAGTTATGACCCACCAGAAGTTAATTTGTTAGAGATTTATTATTTTCCTGTTTGTTTGTTAGTGGGGCTTATCACCCCTTTTAAATAGGGTCATCTTCCCCTTCGGTGGTTTAAGTTTTCAATTACGTAAACCCTATTGCAATTCTCTCTCTGTAAATCAACTCTTAGATATTAATTCACTATATATTTCATTCTTGTTCTTCTATCTACTCGATTTGCAAACATAAACAAGCTGTCATGCACATTTATTATCATTGTCATGCACATGCACCGTCATTGTCTACAAAATATCATTGTTATGCACATGCAATCGTTGATAGTGATAATAAAAATAGAGTTAATCGTATAAATTCGGTTCACACGAGTTTTTATCAAATCCTAGATTAATAAGTCTTTGCTAATATTACGTAATAAGTTATGTCTAATTTTTTTCTTGAAAAGCATTAGTTTTGTCTATGTGTAATTAATTGCTGTCATTAAAAGCAGAAAAGAAAACATTACAACCACCAAAAAAACAGAACAAAGAAGCCAAAAATTACCCTAAAAACAAGAAAGCCCATAAACTTATCAATTAACAACAATAAAAGAATTGGGCTCAGACCAAAGGTTAGCCCAATAAAGGCAGTAAACATGAAACAAATTGCGTCGATTTTGATCGTCGCAAATTGCAATGGGTTCTAAATTTTAATGCAAATTGTGATGGGTCTAAACTTTGATATTCATCGTGGTTTAGAACGATTGTTCGACCAATTTTTCAATGCTACACCCGAAGCAAATTGCGTCGATCCAACAAGATCTCAAATTTACGACGATCACCCTAAAATCTGTCACAAATATTTGCGACACCTAATTTTGCGATCAATTTTTTTATGTTAGCAAATGCCTTCATAAAACACTTTTTTTTTATAGTGTTACACATGGGAAAAAATGTTGTCATAATAAAAGACATAAGATATTTAAATTGGGTTAGGTTAATCTTATGATGCAACTAGCCTCACATGTAGGCATTTAGATATTTCATGAGATACCTAATAATGAAATCTTATACTATTTCATTACATCTCTTAATCGCACTTAATCATGTACCTTAAATTTAACCACTGCTACTTATACTAATCAACAGGCCCCCACTACTTTTAAATACATAGTCTGGGCTGGACATGAAAGTATGAAACCTCCATTTTTAGACTTGTAAGTCACATTTTACTTTTTATGATTGAATAAAGATAGACAAAAGTCTGATGTGTTTTATATACATTTAAGTCTACAGTATTTTGCTTTTTAATTTTATTTAATTTTTAATATTTTTGTCAAATATTTAATATTTTTATCAAATATTTGATATTTTAAATTTAGTAATTATAATACAATATTTTTATATTAAATATGGATAATTTAATTAATATACATATTAATTTATTGTTGATACTCTGAAATATAATAAGATATCATTAATCCTAATTTTTATATTTCTAATGAAATTTTTAATACTCTTGATCAAATATTTAACATTTAAATTTTTCAAAAGTGATAACACCATAAACTTACGGCGTATACAAAACACAAGAAACCTACTCATAAAATATATATGCGATTGAATTTGTCAAATTTCTGTTACTTCAAATTTCTCTAATTATTTGTTGGTTTAACTAACTCATCTCATCACAATGTTATTTGAAATAATTTAAAATATCAAATATTTGATCAACAATATCAAGAATCAATCAATACGTAACAATTAATTTTTTTATTATTTAAATTATTCATATTTAATACAAAAATACAGTATTATAACATTTAAATTAAAATATTAAGTCTTAAAAAATATTTAAAATATCAAAAACTTAACAAAGAGTATCATTATCATATAGTGGTTCATATTATGAATCAAATTCATATAAAATCTACATTAATTATGATAATCATAATTTTTAAAGAATTATAGAAATTTCAATGATCAACTAACTTTAACTTTCGAAACATGATTTTGTTTATGGAAAGAGTAGATAAAAAGAATTACATAAAAAATTGATTAACACATGCTTACAATAGGTGATTTAAAAAAAAAAAATGATGCAATAGGTGGTTGGAAAGATATATTGGACAATATTGTAACCAAATACCAATTTTTATATGCCAATTTTGCACATACAAGAGGTGGTTGAAAAGACAATAATATTACCAAGTACCAATCCTATAAGCCCAATTTTACGAACTACTTAATTTAAATATTGGATTAGTTGCATAAAAACTTACATATATTTTTTTGGTATATATCAATTGTAATATTTTTAAATTTACAATTCGGTACACATATTAATTACTTGTTATAATTCAATCAACCGGACTAATTCTAATGTATGTAACTAAGGATGATATGATAGTTTATGACTTTAAGTTGTCTTCAATGTCATGTGAGACGCCAAAAAATTATACCGGTGCATCAAATTGAGGGTGTTTTATTGTCACATCATCTTTAGGTATATAAATAATTAGTTTGTGTATCAAATTATAATAAATAATTAATTAATTTATGTATCAAATTGTAATTTAAAAAAATCATGCTTTAATTAGTAAACATCATAATCTCGTGATTTTTTAGAATTTTTATGCAATTAATCCTTGAATATTCAATTATCATAATTTAATAAAAGTTAATCTCAAACTTCCACAAATGGGAGCAAAAATCCCTCTTATTTTTTAAAGCCAAACCTTCCACTTATTAGGAATGCGCTTATTGCACTTGTTAAAGAAGACCATGCAACTTCCATGGAAGGGAGATAATAATATTATAGATTATAATTATTACTCCGTTTAAAATAAATATTGCTTTGATTTTTCACACGTTTTACATTTTACAATGCAAATTAAATGCATTTCTTTCAAATTTACCCCTAAAATCATTAAAATATTTAGATAAATGTATTTTCTTGTTAAAATATCAAACATTTATTAAAAATATAATTGAAATTAATTATCTTTTTAATATGTGTGCATTTATTAAGAATAACATGTATTTTGAACTAAAAGGGAGTATTAATAATAATAAAAACTAAACAAGAGAGAAAATATAATGAGAGAAAAATAATATAATAAGGTTTAGATTTTTGGTATTGTAATTTGAGATAATTGCGTGAATAATATGGATGAATGAGAGAATACGTTTTTGTAAAAAAAAAAAAGAAGAGATAATACGTTCGTAACATATTGCACTTGCAGATCAAACTAATAAATAAACATATAAAAAAAAGTAGTATTTGTGTGCATATTGTGCACAATAAAAATTGTGTGCACAAAGTTTGGTTATAGTATAGTATTATTTCATGTTGTATAGTATTAGTTTGGTTACGATATAGTATTATTTAGTCTTGTATAGTATTAGTTTGATTACATTGTAGTATTATTTCAAACATTTTATAGTATTAATTTAATTAACAACATTGTACAGGTATTAGTTTAGTTCTGAGTGTAATATTAGATAAAAACATTGTGTACACTATTTTTAGTATGCACAATATGCACACAAATATTTGCCTAAAAAAATCTAGCAACTATATATAGTCAAAGTCTTGTATGAATAATACTTTAAAAATATATAAATTTTATGGTAAAACTTTTTCTCACAATTTTTTTTTCCTATATCATTATATGAAGTTGAAGACTAATTTAGTTTTTTCGACTTTTACCTTTATAAATTACAAACAACGTCCAAGTGGAGTCCATGTATTATAAATTGGAAATTTAATTGGAAAATAATGTGGATAGAGAATATATATTAAATAAAAGCCAAACCCATGTGAGAGTCTCCCTTCTTTCGCCAAATCCGTTAGAACTTAGAACAATGCATTATGCACCGCTTAAAGCAAATGTATTTAATTTTAAAAAATATACATGAGTAATATAATTTTACTTAATATTTATAAAACGGAAAATTCCCCCATGTGGCAGCTGGATGATTTGTTGGCCTGCTTTGCTTAGGCATTTCATATTACAAAATTTATGGTTTTATCGGGTTGGCAAAATAAATAAGACATTTTCAAACTTACCAAAACACGGTCGAAATTGAGAAAAAAATTGAAAAATAAGCAAGTTGGTATTTAATTATTATGAAAATAAGACATATTCACATTAGCCTCAAAATTTTCATTTAGTTTTTAAAGCTATGAAGTCCACTACAAAAAAATAGTCATTTACCGACGGATTCCCGTCGGTAAAATTGGTCATCCGTCGGTATTTTTTCACACAAAATACCTGACGAAAAATTAATTCGTTGGTAAATACCAATGGATATCCATCGGTATTCCGTCGGTAAATACCGACGAACCTATTCCGTCGGTAATTACCGACGAATATTCATCGGAAAACATTGTTTATAAAAAAATTCAAAATTTTGTAGGTAAATCTGAAATTTATTCCGGTATTTTATCGTTATTTGTGACGGAATTTAGTCCATCGGTATTTCACAGTTTTTGTAGTGGTCTACAAATAATTACTACTTACGAAGTTTTATAGCAACAATATCAACTCTCCTAAAACCACTAAATTGGAGCAGAATTTGTAAAGATTATATTGAGAATTATAAACAGGTCATGCATTTCCTATCCATTAATTACGGGGACACTCTTGTATGAGACCGTCTCGCAAATGAGACGGACATAAGATATAATTACTTTTTAATAAATTGTTATCACTTTTCAATTTGTTATCACTTTTATACTAATTTGTATCACTTTTTAAAAAAGTGATAATAATTTATTAAAAAGTGGTAGGTCTCATGCATATTAGACGGTCGCATACAAGTTTTTTTCCTAGTTATATATAGTATATACATATATATATATCATTTCCATGTGACACTTGTAATATTTTATTTTGTTTCCGAATGTTCTTTACCACGCAGGGTTTTTTCATAAATCAATAAATTTGCAAATCGCCACGTGAATTTTGCTCTTTTTTTATAGGTCAAGATTGAACTCTTTATATATATATATATATATGGGGCACTCTTGTGTGAGACCGTCCCATGCATGAGGCGACATAAGACGGATTCGCTTTTTAATAAATTATTATCACTTTTTCATAATTAATTATCATTTTTTCATAAATTGTTATAACTTTTCATAAATTGTTATCACTTTTCATAAATTGTTATCACTTTTTAATTTGTTATCACTTTTATACTAATTTGTATCACTTTTTAAAAAAGTGATAACAATTTATTAAAAAGTGATTCGGTCTCATGGTCTCATAGAAGTTTTTGCCTATATAACCTAATTATAATTTTACATCCAATTTTAAGTTAATATGAGTAGAATTGATTACAGCAGGGTATGAACTTCAGGGGTGAGGAAAATAAATAAATTCTTGTCCTGTGATCTTTCTTAATCTTCAATTCAATGCATGCGAAGAATTTGCATTTGATTTCTTTTTTGTTTTGGGCTTATATGTTCATGGTGGTGTATTGAAGAATTTTAGGTTTTGAGATTTATTTTTTCGCAAGTGTAAAAACAAAAAAATGAAGAGTGAAGATATTATTTTTGTGGGCTTCATTGGATTTGGGAATGGATGTGTTTCGTAAATTTAATATTGATTTATAATTGTAATTACAAAAGATATATTAATCTCTTCTTCCCATAATTATTTATCACATTAACTGAACATGAAAATTAAAAAAATACACTTTTGGTGTGTTGACTCATTTAAATAAAGGATATTACAGATAAAATATATGTATGTAAAAGTAAAAGATTAGTTAATTGAGTTGAGAAAGTAATTACATTAGTTTAAATAAATGTGTATTGTTAGAATGTTAAAAATAAAAAATAGAAAAAATTACAAATAGGTATAAAATTAGTCAAATTACAAACAGGTGTAAAAGTGCAAATTTTTGTGCTTCATGCAAATTTTTTACACCTAGTTGTAATAAGCGCTTACCTCTTTCTACCTTATTGTAAATGACCCTAAAAATATTTTCATTTATAGATGTGGGAATAAATGTGGGACGGATGAATAAGGTAAGCATGCAAAACAATTGTGTAAGGTAGGGAGTAGTATTTTCCATGTGGGGTATATTTGGAAAAATTGATGAAATATTTTAGTTACAAATAGGTTCAAAAATATTCAAAATTGCAAATAGGTTTGAAAATATTTGCATAAGAAGACAAGATAAATTTGCACGAAGCATAAAAATATTTACACAATAAATCTATTTGTAAATTTGAGATATTTTTAATCTATTTGTAATAATTAAAAAAATTGTAGATGTGGATAGCCATCTAAATAGTTCTAGAATCATGAAGATATTATCAAAGGAATAAATGCAAAAGAGTATGCGTCATCAAAATTGAACAAGGAGAAAGAATCCACTACAATCTACGCTACACTAAATAGGAAAAAGTTGTAATAAAAATTCAAATTTATTGCTTCTAATAATATGCAACAATAATAAAGAGAAAATTATATTTGTTAGAGCAAGTTCGTATTTAAAAATTTAAAAAGCAATACATTTTATTAAAAAAATAATTGATAATTATTTAGGAGGACAAAAACTTCTTCGGTCGGTTTTATAGTGAAAATTTTCACAAACTAGCACGAAATAATATTTATCTATTCCAAAGTGTTAAAAGCATCGTTCCTAAATTATACTACATCATATCTTGAGACAGTCTCACGCAAGATATTTTCTTTAGGAGGTGAGTCAATTGCATTGCTTTATACACTCTTATGTATAATATTCTCTCCATCTCGTACTTGATATAACATCACCGTTCATCACAAGTTTTAATGTAAGAGTTGTTTAATAATATAATTTTTTTTTTTATGAGAGTAGAACAGTGTTTTTCACTTTACTAAGAAAGTTTTTAATAATATTAGATTGAGTTAGTATAAGAATCTATAAATATATAATACACCATTGAATTACCATATATAGTTTTCCCGCCTTTTTCTCGGTCGTAGATCTAAACTTGATTATTATATTGACCGTTCATTTTTTCTTCAATATATAAATGACAAGTTTGACTCTAATATTTTTTATCCTTAAATATATTCTTAATTTTAGCCATTTAATTTATACTTGCCATACAAGGTAGTTTTGACTCTCTTATTATTCTATTTATTTGCCATCTAATTATACGATAATTTGTTTCTTAATTAATTACATGTTTGCCTATTTATTGTCCAACAACAATATAAAAAAATATTCGTCAATTTCATGTGAGATTAATCTTAGAATTTCTCCCTCTACTTATCTTTTCATGTAAATCATACATATTTCTTTTGATTTATCTTCCTAATATTATTTTTATTTTCTCAAATTTTTGTAACAGGTGAGTTTAACAATATATATTCGTTGATTGTAGTCAACTTTTTTTAATCTTATTATTGTTTTCATTATTTTTATATGTGCGATTATTTGTAGCAGATCATATCATTATTACAGATTCAATTGAAGATGATGTCCAATGATTTACTTAAAAATTTTAAAGATACCGTCAATCGAATATCTCAGAGATATTGATGAAGATCTCAATGTTAAGATAATCAATGTCAATGGTTGTGAATTTGTTTCTCTAAATAATGTTTGAAAGAATCAATGTCTTGATCCTCTGCAAAATAAAAATGATCACAATATTTAGGGTAAAAATTAATAAAAATATATATCGATTAAAACTCAAGAAACTATGTTAACCACCGTGCGAGAAGCACTCAAGTTATGGGCAAAAACTAGTAATAATGACATATGATGTAATTTAAGGTGTATAAGGACTGAGGGAGATTAGAAAAAAATTAAAATTATTTTATTGCTATTTTAAGAAATTATATATTTAGTACGTGACAAACTTTTTTAGCAAATGATGCATTTAAGATGAGATAGAGGTATAATCTTTTATATTTGAACACATCTATAAAGTGGATGTATAGAGTAATTTTATTCTTCTTTCGTCCCATTTTTAAATTCAAAAGTAAATATTTTATTTTTGTTTTTTCATACCAAAAAGGCAAAAAAGTAAATCTCCCTACTCAAACTAAATCATTTCAAACATCTCTTATTTACATTGCATGTCGCTCGATTACCCACTTTATCCTCTTAAATTAAAGCAATCTATCTGAAATAAAGTTGAAATGACTCATTTATCCTTAATTTTACACTTTTTAGTATTAATAAATAAATTTCTCATTAAAATCCACGTCATTTTGAATCGAGTTATAAAAAATGAGATATAGTGATTGTTATCCACTTAACCCACCTGTCAAAAAAATAAATTTTGATCTCTTTATAAATAAAAGAATTAAATACGATCAGGTACATGATATGCACACATATTACGCTGAGGTACATTAGATTTTTAATGGCTTGCATTTGGACCAAAATACCCTTTTCGTTTTTAATCTTATTTTTCGGTTGTTGACTTTCTATCTCATTCTCCGATATTTCCTCTTTCACTCAACATATTCTGAGATTATCTTTCTCTCGGCTAATTTATATATACTACCTTCACGACTAGAGTTTCACCACGACCGAGAATTTTTGCGGAAGGCGATGATGAATCGCGCAAGGAGATGGCACTGGTTTGTCGGAGATGGATGTCGCGATGCGACGGCGCTGTGGTCCGTCGGAGATGGGGATTTGATCAGCAGCAGCGGCGGCTACTATGGTGGGTTGAGAAATGGCGACGATGGCGGAGAAGATGATTCACGGCGGCGGCGTTGGCTCCGGCTTAACGACGGCGAAGATGGGTCACGACGGTGATGGGTAAGGTGGTTGTCGGCGGTAATCGGTGGTTGGTAGTGGAATTTGGTGCTGATTTGGGATTTGAGAGTCGCAATCTGTAAGTTGAAGACGATGGGGTGAACTCATCGGATTGGTGGGTGTTGTAGGTGGGTGCACTTCTTAATCTGAAGGGTGCAACTCGTCTGTGGGTGTACCAGCTTGATTTTCGCCGTCTCAACTTCGTTCGACTGTATCTCCTTCATACGAACTCTGATTTGAGTGATTCTTTTTGCTACGCAAAGCTCTCTTGACCTTCTTTCCAACCATACAAATTCTCACATGATTTGGCAATGTTATCAGCGCCCAATTTGTCTTATATCTATCAGATATTGTAAGCATTCAACCAATGATTGAAAATGATAATTGTTAAGGATTTAGATGGTTTATTTTTCAAGTGCTGCTATGGATTTTTCTTAATGTTTGTTCTTTTAATGCTGATTTGTAGTTGGAAATTTTGGGTAATTCGGAAATTTTTTTGTGTTGTGCACACATTTTGTCATTGTGCAAACATTTTCCGTCATTGTGCAAATATTTTACGTCATTGTACAAATATTTTTGTCATTGTGCAAATATTTTCCTTCATTGTTTTTCCGTGATTGTGCAAATATTTTTCACTATTGTGCAAGTGTTATTGTGCAAATATATTTAAAACAATTGACTGATAATTTATTTTTATTGATTTTATTATTGTTCAAAATTTTTTTGTTATTGTACAAATATATTTCACATTTGTGCAAGTGTTAATTTTGCAATAATTGTGGATATTTTTGAAGAACAAGTGATAGAAAGAATCGGATATTTGAAGAAAAAAGTTGTGATTCGGAGAAAAACAAGAAGAAGAAGAAGAAGAAAATTCATTGGAGTGATTTTAGGAATTTGAATTTTGAATTTTTATGGAGGATTTTTGTTTTTAGTGTGATAGGATTTATGTATTTGAATTTTGAAATTTTGAAATGTAATTTTGAAATCTTGAAATTTGAAAATTAAAATTAAGGAGAATTTGAAGTAAAGGGTATTGTTGACTTTTTGGGCCTTTTTTTTGCACCTTTACGTAAGGTTTCACCGTATACGTACTCCAGCGTAAATACCTCTAATATTTTGTACTGCGTGTTAGTGACTCTAAATAAAAAGAAAAGTTAAAAGGTGTGTAGGTTAGACCAAACATGATTGAAGACTAAAATGAGAGAAATATAAAACCTGACCAAAATGGCCAAAATTCACGGTAGAGTACAAGACGGATAATTGTATACCGCGGCCCACACGTGTGGGTCCCGCGCTTCTCTTCAGCACAACTCTGTTTTTAGTTCCACTACCACGCGTTTCTAATACACGCGCATCCACGCATTTACCAACTTTAAAAAATAAAAATAAAAAAATGAATGATTTAAAATGGACTGAAATTTGAGTACTTTTACGTGTATGATACACTCCTTTAATTTTGAGCATTTAGCTCAATTTTAGTCCATGTCAAGGGTTCTCATCAAGAATTTGGCAATGCATATTTTATTAAGAGTATGAAAAGGGAGAAACGAGCATCTTTTTAAGGATTTTTATTGGTACAAGTCACCAAAAAGTATGTTGATTATTGATACGAAGTGCGAAAAATAAATTTATCAATTCGGGACGCGAAAGATGTTTATATTAAGAGATTTTATCAATTTGTGACCTGAAAGATCGAACAATTATCAATTCGGGACCTTAATCTCGAGTCCCGAATTGATAAAATCACTTAATATAAACAACTTTCAGTTCGGATTGATAAATGTTAACTCTCGGGACCCAAATTGATAATTAATATATCTTTCAAGATTTGAATTGATAAACACCCTATTTTTAATGGACTGTTATCTTTTATTGATCAAACTGTGAACAACATCAAATATTGTTAGTGGAAATACATTTTAGGCTTTATAACTTGTTTTTAGACTATGCTTTTTCCCAACAAACAATAATCAATTAATTTGATCGGATAAGGATAATTTAAACCCATAACTTTAAGGACATATATAGTGTTCTGAGAAATTAAGATACATCACTTTGTCCAACAGACATAAATTTATTGTTGTCTTCTTTTGTAATCTATTTTGAGCTTTTGAATAACTCATGTATTAAAGTGATGTATATCATTATATATACCTTTAGACAAATGGTGTTATCATTTGATCCAACTTTAACACACTTACAAAAACACAGCAAATTTATTTTATGAAATACTCCATCCGTCCCGAAAAGATAAAAGATTTCATATATAGGTGGACACACACTTTAAAAAAAAAGTAATGATTGAAGTTTTGGGGGATAAATTTATAAACTTTTATGTATATAGTAAAAAACTTTATTGGGATATGTGTATGTGAGAGTAAAAGTAATGACATTTGTGTAAATTAGTGAAAATTGTGAGAGTGGAGTTTATAAAAAGTTTTCCATTTTAAGGGTGTGAAACTTATATTGGGACGGACGAAAAATGAAAGTGTGAAAGCTTTTATGGGACGGAGGAGTAGATCGAGTTTATATTAACAAAAATATTTGTTCACATAAACGAAGAATATTAATTTGAATGTAAATTAATATTAACATTTTTAAATATACGGACTAATATTTTTCATTATATAAAATAATATTTTTGCCTTTTTTATACAAAAACTTCTTCTAATTTTTTGAGACATGTACATCGTAGAGTAATAGTATAATACTAGTGATGTAAGATTATGTTTATCGGTGACATCCATCCAACCCAACCTTTTAATATAATATTTATTTCTCTCTCATCCACCCATATAATCTTCAATCCAATCCATATTTAACATTTTTATATTTTATCGGTGAAACCAACCCAACCTAAAATAAATATTTTTTCTTCATTATTTTTTAAATTCATATTATATATGATTAATTTTATTATATTTAATATGTAAAAATTATTTGACATTCTAAATCCATAATTATAATAAGAAAAAAACATTACCATACGCTTAAAATGAATTACTACTTGATAACAAAATTAAAATTACAAAATTACTTTTATAAATACTAAAAATAAAAATTCATGAAAAATAATTGGGATTATTTGGATCCATAATTGAAAAAATGATAGAAATATTATAAGAGAAAGAGAGAAAATTAATTTGTGTTCAAAATACATCAATATTGAACTCTATTTATAGGGAAAAATGAATTTTAATATATTTATATATACTTTTTTATTACACATAATCTTTAATATATACATATTTCATTATATCCAAAAAAAAAAATTACACTTCTCAATTAAAAGTAAACACTCCTCGGTGACACTTTGGTTTGGATGGCTAACCGGTGTCACCAAAATATTGTTCGACATCCATCCATCCCATTATTTTAACAATATATATGTTTGTTTTTCTTTGTGACATTCTACCAATGTCACCGATGAATGTGGTCTAATAGAGAAAGATAAAAAGAAATTTGATGAAAGGTATAAAAGTGTATTAAATATATTATTGGAGTATACAATATACCAAAAAAGAAATGAGAAACTTTTATTAAGACGGAGCAAAACGGAAAAATAGAAAACTTTCACTAGGTCGAGAGCAGTATTGTTTATATTTACACATAAATTGTAAATTAGTTGCATGATGAAACTGATTTATAAAAACTTTGTCATAACTTATACTCCCTCGTCCAATTTTAGTAGACATAATTTTTTTACATGAGTTTTAAGAAATATTAGTGATTTATGTATCAAGTAAATATGTTGAAGGATATTATGAAATATTGTATGATCTATTTATTAATAAAATAATTATTTATGAATAAAATCAATAATAATTTTAACAAGTAAAGAGATATTTGGAGATAAAATATTGCATGTATTTAATTTTAAAACATAATTCACATACTAAAATTGGAAGAAGGAAGAAAAAAATATGCCTACCAAAATTGAACAAAGAAAATATAAATAAAGGAAACAAAAATTTCATGCACCATTCAAAATCGGGTAAGGATCATAGAAATAAAACTAATTGTCTACCCGAATAGTTTTACTTGTTTATCTACATAATATGTAGTATTACATACAATATAAACAAACATGTAATTTTGTTAAGTAAACAAATAATATTATTTTTATGATCAAATCCGATCCGATCCCCGAGTTTTTAACCACATAATTTTTTTAGATATGTAGATTTGTTTCTCTACAATTTAATTTAAAATAGGGACACTTTTGTGGGACACCGTCTCATGCATGAGGCAGATATGAGAGTAGTCACTTTTTAATAAATTGTTATCATTTTTATCTTAATTTGTATCACTTTTTTAAAAAGTGATAACAATTTATTAAAAAAGTGATTAGGTATCGTAGAGACGATCTTATCTGATTTTTACCTTTAAAAAATGTTTGGTGTAATATTATGCAATTGACTCCCAAATAAATAGGTATAACACGTGTAAAAATGTTAGTATTTTCGCCCCATGGGCATACACGAGATGGTAAGTAGGCAAAGTGAGTGGAGCACATATACTCCGACATCCCGAGTTCATATTTTTATTAATAATTCCTATACCCTTTGAAATTTTTTTCTTTTATCATTTTGATCAACTCACTTAGATCTTTTCATTTTTAAATGACAATAAAATGTCTTCATATCCCTCTTTTTTAACTTTATTTATCTCTATTTCTCTTTATATTTTCCCTTTCACATCGCATTTTAACAATCAATACACTTAAAATACTACTCTCTCCGTCCCATAAAAGCTTTCACACTTTTTTTGTCCGTCCCATTATAAGTTTCACACCCTTAAAATGAAAAACCTTTTATAAACTCCACCCTCACAATTTTCATTAATTTACACAAATTGCATTACTTTTTAGGGCTTTTATCGGTCTAAGTCTGAAAGATATATTAATTATCAATTTAGGACACGAAAGATAAAATTTATCAATTCGGGACTGAAAGATGTTTATATTAAGAGATTTTATCAATCCAGGACACGAAATTAAGACCAATTGATAATTGTCTTATCTTTCAGTCCCGAATTGATAAAATTTCTTAATATAAACATCTTTCGTGTCCCGGATTGATAAATTTTATCTTCAGTCCCGAATTGATAATTAACATATCTTTTCGGACTTGTACCGATAAAAATCCATTTATACTCTCACATACACATATCTCAATAAAGTTTTTTTACTTTATACATAAAAGTTTATAAAATTACCTCTCAAAATTTCAATAATTACTTTTTTTTTTAAAGTGTGTGCCTCCTCTACACATGAAAGTTTTAGGACCGAGGAGTATTTTTAAAAATGAAGTAGCTTTCGAGAAAGGTGAAGGAGGAGTATTATTTAATTATAGCATGAAATATATTCTAAAAAATCAAAAGAACAATCATGGAAAAAATTACGGAACATAGATATTCCTGCAATTTGATTATGTTTCACGAATCTGAATAATTTAATACTTGAAATTGATCTACTACTGTTGGAGCAAATTGCGGAAGAATTATCATTTTTAATAAATTAAGACGCGTCGGATATAATCATGACCATTGAGCTGTATCTTTAAAATGCAGAAAAGGCAACTCACTAATTTCCAAATTATTTTATTAATAAAAACACTAAATAAATTAATAAAAATAATAATAAACTTCGCGTAGTAGACTTGATCCCTTCAAATTTGCCCAAAAAATCGAAAAGCAAAATCAGGACCAACTTTCGTTATTTCCAACGACTAAATTCTCTCTCTAAAACTCTTGTAAGAGAGAGAGAGACAGATTTTCCACTCTCTACACACTGATTTGATTATACCTTTCATTGATTTCTTTTACCAAAGTTCAGAGAATGTCGACGCCGGCGCCGGGGGCAGCGCCCTCCCTCCTCCCCCAGCAAACACCACATCTCCACCACCCGCCGCCGCACCACCGCCGGCAACGCCGGCATCTCCTCCACCAGCGAGTCCCACTCCCCCGGCCACTTCCCCGCCACCTGCATCCTCTCCGCCTCCGCCGGTTCCGACCGCCCCTCCTCCATCCACGCCTACTCCTCCGACCACCACCCCGCCGCCCAGTACCAGCCCGCCATCTCCGCCAGCCTCCACCCCTCCATCTGGATCCCCAGTTCGGCCATCCCCGCAGCCTCCTTCCGGCGGTGGTTCTCCTCCGGCGCCACCGACTAGGGGATCTCCGCCGTCACCGCCGACCAGGGGTTCTCCTCCCGGAACAGGGCGGTCGCCGCCTCCGTCTTCCGATGGGTCATCCGGAATATCGACGGGGACGGTGGTTGGGATAGCTGTCGGAGGTGTGGCATTACTAGTGATTTTGACTCTGTTGTTTATATGTTGCAAGAAGAAGAAAAAGACCGCGGCCGGAGTACTACGTGCCTCCACCGCCACCACCAGGGCATAAAGGTAATTACACATCAAATATCTCCCAGATTTGGTAATTCCATTAAACATATAGATTGATTCATTTTCAAGAATCGCTTGTTCATCTTAATTGGCTGTGATTCAAAATTCCTGAAATTGAATGGCGATAAATTACTCTAATCTGTTAAAGGTTGAAAGGGAGAGCTGGTGTGCTTTTAAAATTATTCCCTGCTTTCTTCACGTTGTTGTCGTCATTAATGACGACAAAAAAACGTTTCAAAATTGATTGTTATTTGTTAATGAATCACTCTCTTAGTCAGAGAAAACCAGTAACTGTGCACATGGTGAAGTTCACAAAGATATATTGAAAGACATAGTCTACCTTGAAACTTGATCATTCATTTAAGGGTATCAGTTATTATCTATATTACTAAAAAGTTTCAGCCGTGATAAGCTGAAAAGTATGTCCTATATTGTTAAAGAATATCAATCGTGATAACTGAAGAATATTATTTATATTATTAAAGAGTATCGGTCATTATAACAGAATTATCTGTATTACTAAAAGGTATTAGTTGTGATAACTGAAAAATAAATTAATCTATTTTTTCAATATGGATCAAGTGGAATTGGAAGATATAGTTGGAAGTTTATTTTTGTTTTTCGTAGCAATTCTGCGTGCGTTTCGATTTTTCAAATTTTAGAAGATTATATAATCAAAACATTTAATGCCTCACAAGTTTTGATGTTGTTTGATATTTTCTGTTCGAAAATATAATAATTATTCAAACAAAATGATTGAACAATAGGTGAAAATGAGTAAATTCTTGTATAAATATCAAAATGTCAGACAATTGGGTATTGATTAGTTTGGTTACAGTCATGAAATCGAAAATTTAATAGCCAATACTGGATATATTCAATGCTTGTTTATTTGCAGCACTTACATATTGTTCTCTATTAGCTTAATTCTTTAATCTTTTGTGTGTTTCCCAGTTGACAATTGGCAGCATAATGCTCCACCACCTGCAAATCATGTTGTCACAATGCCGCCTAAACCCACGCCACCACCGGCGGGTGCTTCAAGGCCTCCTCACTCACCAATGGCGCCTCCTTCACTTCAAGCGCCGCCTCCTCCTCCTCCTCCTTTCATGAGCAGCAGTGGTGGTTCTGGTTCCAATTACTCAGGCTCTACAACTCCTCTTCCACCACCATCACCGGGAATGGCTCTAGGCTTTTCTAAAAGCACTTTTACGTATGAAGAACTCGCTATGGCTACTGATGGCTTCTCTGATGCCAACCTTCTTGGTCAAGGTGGCTTCGGTTATGTGCATAGGGGAGTACTTCCGAATGGTAAAGAAGTAGCAATTAAACAGCTGAAAGCTGGAAGTGGGCAAGGGGAACGCGAATTCCAGGCTGAGGTTGAGATCATTAGCAGAGTTCATCATAAGCATCTGGTGTCTTTGGTTGGGTACTGCATTGCTGGGTTCCAGAGAATGCTCGTTTATGAGTTTGTTCAGAACGATACCATGGAATTCCACTTGCACGGTTAGTTACTTTGATGTGGTTTTGGATATTGTGGGCTGAAAATGAATAGTTATTTACATTCTTTAGCCTTGTTTACAACTGATTCTTTCTCTCGTCGTATTATTTTTATGATTCAAGTAAAATCTATCATTAGGATACCTTACGATTTAGTGTCTTTCAGGAAAGGGAAGACCTGTAATGGACTGGGCAACTCGATTGAAGATTGCTCTAGGTTCAGCAAAAGGACTTGCGTATCTGCACGAGGATTGTAAGTTGTCATCATGTACAATAGAGAATAAGTACATTCCGTCTCGTATATTTGATATCAAATGACAAATTTCTTCCGCACCAGGTCATCCAAAAATTATTCATAGGGATATCAAGGCTTCTAATATTCTTTTGGACTTCAACTTGAAGCAAAGGTAATATCTTCAACTTTGACTAGAGTTCGATAAATATGTTTATCGAACTCCAGCAACTTAATAAGTAATTTGAGAAGTAATAAAGTGAGTTAAGATTTTTAATGCTTGCTGATACATATCATTTTATTTTCAGGTTGCGGATTTTGGTCTTGCGAAGATTTCTTCGGATGCCAATACACATGTCTCTACACGTGTAATGGGAACTTTTGGGTAAGTACAATACTTTTTGGCTTACTGTTTCGCCCTGTTGCTTTAATATCTGAAAGACCGTAAATAAATTTTAATACGCTAAAGGCACCATGAGTTAGGTGTATGAACTGTTGTATGTTTTTGCGCCACACTTCTGTTTCCTAATTCTCTTTTTCGGTTACTATTGTTTAAATTGTCAGAAGCTTGTGCGAGTTTTTGATTTCGTATAAAATACCCTATTATATACACGCGCTTTCTTGCTTTAATAGTCGAGGTTTGCAATGCACTGAGTTTCTGGATGAATTATGCTAACTAAGATATGACTATATTTCAGATATCTGGCTCCTGAGTATGCTGCCTCGGGAAAACTTACCGAAAAGTCAGATGTATTCTCCTTTGGTGTTATGCTTCTCGAGTTGATTACTGGGCGCAGACCTGTTGACACAGATCAATCTTACATGGATGATAGTTTGGTCGACTGGGTAAGTCGGGCATACTTAACAATGACTATGTTTAACGAATCTCCTTTTTTGAGAATATTAATGCTAATCTTGAGTATGTAATTGTAATACAGGCTAGACCATTGCTCACTCGAGCTCTTGAAGAAGGAAATTTCGACTCTCTTATCGATCAGAGACTTCAAAATAATTACAATCAAAAGCGAGATGGCTCGCATGGTGGCATGTGCTGCTGCTTGTGTTCGACATTCTGCAAGACGTCGGCCAAGAATGAGCCAGGTATATATCCTAGTTCTTCCTTCTTTCATCCCTCTTCAAAAATAAACTATTACGCAAAATCTATGCATCAATTGTATCGTTCAACTAGTGCAATTTTGGCTTATTCACAAACAACACTATATGTAAAATGAAAAGTATTGGTGCATATGAAGAAATGTATTAGTTTGAATAGTATTAGTACTTTTCAATATACAACTAATACTTTTCATCACACGAACGAACTGGTGCGCCAAAGCGCTACTCAAAATATAATCGTCTGAAGTTCATAGTTTTCCACGTTTTAACATGTGCTAAAAATCGGGCAGGTTGTGAGGGCTTTAGAAGGAGACGTATCACTATCCGATCTCAACGAAGGAATCAGACCCGGACACAGCACCGTATACAGCTCTCACGGAAGCTCAGACTACGATACTGCCCAATACAACGAGGATATGAAAAAGTTCCGGAAAATGGCTCTAGCAACCAGCCAAGAATACGTGAGCAGCGACCAATACAGCAACCCAACGAGTGAATACGGGTTAAATCCATCGGGCTCAAGCAGCGAAGGCCAACAAACGAGAGAGATGGAGTTGGGAAGGATGAAAAAGGACAGTCAAGGTTTCAGCACCGGTTCTTGACGTCATCCGGACCGGCTAATTCTCTAACATCAAGAAATCCAAGAGGGTGGCATTTTTTTGCTGTTTAAAATTTTTAATTTTTTCTGTTACCCCCTCCCTCCCCCTACAAATTGTATTTATCATGGGTTATTGTAGTACAGAAAAACAGCTCAATTCTTTTGTATTTGATTTTCATAATGTTGCTTAGGCTTTGGCTTTTTAAAGCTGTTAAAAGTTGAGTATAGAATTGAATTAATAGTGCTTTGTTTTGTATATTTGATGAATGGATGTGGTTTTCAGTTGAATCACAAGTCCGACTCATCGAAAATGATCACATGTTCACCATTGTATGTTTTTTTGTCTATATAGCATCATGCACATATATTAATATTAAGTCGAAAACGATCACATGTTCACTATTGTATGTTTTCTCGTCTATATAACATCATGCACATATATTAATATTGAGTCGAAAATGATCACATGTTCACTATTGTATGTTTTTTCGTCTATATAGCATCATGCACATATATTAATATTGAGTCGAAAATGATCACATGTTCATTGTATGTTTTCTCTTCTATATAGCATCATGCACATATATTAATATTGAGTCGAAAATGATCACATGTTCACGATTATATGTTTTCTCGTCTATACAGCATCATGCACATAAATTAATACTTATTTTATTAAATTTATTATAAATTACATATTATCATTTTATTAAGTTTATTCTATTAATTTATAGGTAATGATAAAGTCAGCACCCTACGTAAACAAGCTGTATAAGTTTAATATAGATTCAAAAATCTCTCACTAGCAGCTACAAATGTGTACGTATACAAATCTAACTGTATCCAGCTGGAATTATTTTTAATTATTATACTGGTTTAGGAATAATTAGTTTTGGATTAATAATGAGGGCGTCACATGCCTCATCTAGAACTTTAGCTAAAATTGGATTGAAAATGGTCCTATTCGGATTTGGTCTCATTCTTTCATTTTTAAATAATAATAATAAAATAAATGTGATACCGTCTCACTGTAATTCAATTTAATTTTAGAGCACCATTACTTTAAACCAAATATGAAAAATGGTACACATTTTACATTAAATAAACTGTATTAAAAATATATATAATTTAGAAGATTTTTTTAAATGGCACTTTAAATTAAAACAATAAAAATTAGATGGGGGTTAGATTTTTGTGTCACAATCTAATGTTACTGGCCACCATATATAGATGGGGGTCACATGGGCAAGCGTGTGACAAAATTGGAGGGTTGCAAAGCGGCAAATGTCAAATTAGCATTTTGGCACATGCTCATAGTCATAGTGGATAAAGAAAGCATGTTCCACCTAATATGATCATTCAACAATACAATTCCACATGCTTTTCCTATTTCTTTACTAGTATTTAATATGCCATCTTTTTTTTTTAATCAAAAAGTAGTTTTTTCCATATTATAATTAATTTCGGTTATCAACTTCAAAAGTTAAATAAGTGACGGTTTTTTTATTTTTATTTTTTAAAATTACTTCTCTATCCTATAATATGATTGTATAAAGATAAACTATTATATAAATAATCAATCTAAATTATTAATAGTTATTTTATTTATGAAGAAAATAGTGACATTCATCTTTTAATTAAATTTTAATTAAATTTGAGTACATTCATTAATATATATTTATGCTCATTAAAATCTACAACCAAAGGCGGTCGTTGTTTTAAAAAATCTCCTCCTTTTGCATTTAATTGTGGTATTGGTTGACCATCTCACATTGAACTAGGGGTGAATGAAATATCAAAAATATTGATATATCAAGGCTGCCGTGTCAAAAAATATTGAATTTTCGGTATGCTTACCATACCAAAAATTTCGATCTGATATCGATTGTTCATTTTTGCATACCGAAAATTTCACTATGATATACGTACGATACAAATATGCCACCCCTACATTGAACAGACAAAATTTATTAAAAAAATAGTTGAAAGAAAAATGAATAAAGATTAGTAGTAGATAAATAGTTGAGTAAAATAAAATACATTTAAGAGAATTCAATTTATACTAATTCAACTTATCCTCCAAGTTAATGTATATCTTTATTAAAACAAACCCTACTTTCCAAGTAATTAATAATATTTGATTCTCTTCCATAATTAACTTTAGAGTGTATTAGTCATTTTCGTCCATTTCTTAATTTTTGACAAAAATTACATAACAAATTGGCCAATTTCCCATGGTGATCTGTCTGAAATGGACCAAAAGTAAAAGTGTTAGTATAATAATAAAAATAATATCAAAGCTTAGATATTATAAATAAAAGATGTCAAGTCAAAACAGCCTATATTTTTATTTCATTAACATAGATTATTAGCACAGTTAAACCGTATTTATAATTAATTAATTATGTCTTGGCGTGGCAGCGCGTCTCTCAAGTGTGCGCGTATGAAGCGGGGTGCGCATTTTAGCGAAACTGTATCACATTCACACTTTAGTAGAGATGCTCAAACCGAAACCGAACCGGCGGTTCGAACCGGATTTTCGGTTTGAAACCGCCGGTTCGCAAAATCGTCGGTTTTGGTTTATAAACCGGACCAACCGAGTATTAGGCAGTCGGTTTCGGTTTCAGTCATTGCAAAATCGAAAATCGGCGGTTAAACCGAAAGCCGGCGATTTTGCGGTTAAACCGCGGTTTTCGGTTTTTGTATTTTTTAAATTTAAAATTTCAAATGGACGGATCAGATTAGTTGACCGTTGGAGATCAACGGCCCAGATCATCGATCCGTTAGATGGAACCGGTTTGAACCGAAAGCCGTGATTCAATGGCAAACAATAGGTTTTGACCGTTGCAATTCAATTTTTTTAATTAAATTTTCCACCTCTATAAATACCCCACACCTCTTCTCATTTTTACCACACCAATTCTTACTCTCTTACTCTCTTACTCTCAATTCTCAATTCATACTCTCTCAATTCTCAAATTCTCAATTTCAATTATTATACTTATATTATAGTTATATTAGTTTAGTTTACTTATCTATTTATATACTTATATTATACTCAAATTCTTATATAGTTATATACTTATTATATTATATACATTATACACTACATTTATTATATTATATACACTTATTATACATTATACACTATACACTACACTTATTATTTTATTATATACTTATATTATACACTTTACAAAATCAACCGAAAATGTTTAGTCGAAAGTCATCTTCTTCAAAGGGCAAAGACAAAGTTTCCACCTCCGATTCTCAATCATCTCTTCCTCCTCCTCCTAGCAATGTAACCAATGCTCCTATTTTTGATCTCGACGATGATCGCGATGATGCTATTCGCGAAACTCTCGGTGTTGGTTACGAAGATTATATATTTTCGGATGATGATCAACCCGACGCCACCACTCAAATGCCTCCACCACAACCACGACGAGGCCGAGCCACCACTCAAGAAGAAAGTGACGATCAAGAAGAAACGCCAACTCCGGATTCAAACCAATCAAGAAAGGTGTTGAAGTCCATGACGCGTTTGTTCATCATTTTAAGAAGAATTACGTGGGGAAGGATTCAAAAGGGAGGGACAAGTTCGAGGCGATTTGCAACTATTGCAACATGAAATATTCGTTTATAAAAGGAAACGGATATGGAGCGTTGAATAGTCATACAAAGTCGAAGCATCCGGCGGAGTGGGGGATTGCAACGAGCCAAACGCAACTTTCAAGTCACGGATATACCGAGTCCTCCGGTGGTGGAGCTCAAGGCGCTGTAAGTACTTCTAACACTAATATTTGGAAATATGATCAAATTGCTTATAGAAAACTTTTAGCAAAAATGATATGTGTGCAACATCTTCCTTTTAGTACTCCCGATAATTTTATGTGGACCGAAATAGTTCAACTTGGTCTTCAACCTTGTGTAAAAAAGTTTCTCGTAGTACTACTACTCGTGATGTAGCTAAAGTTGTAGGAGAATATAAATATGCTTTGATTAACCGTTTTGCCGATTTTGATGGTAAATTTTCAATTTGTGCCGATATTTGGAGTGATAATTTTCAAAAATATTCTTATATTGGAGTTACTTGTCATTGGATTGATGAATCATGGACTTTAAACAAAAGATTAATAGCTTATAAAGATTTTGATACCGATCACTCTGCCGTTAATATTAGAGATAAATTGCATGATATATTGAATATGTATGTTTTAACCCATAAAGTTTTTTCCATTGGTTTTGATAATGCTAGTGTTAATACCGCTAGTATTGAAGATTTAAAGGCGATTGTCAACCGTGCCTTGGAGGTAAATTCTTTCATATTAGATGCATGTGTCATATTTTAAATTTATGTGTTCAAGATGGTTTGCATGCTTTACGTGAACAAATTGCTCCTATTAGAGATGCTATTTTTTTATGACTCGTCGTTCTAGTTTAATGAAAAAATGGAAATTTTTTGTAGAAATAACAACGTGCATCCAAAAAAATTTCTCTTGATGTTTCTACACGTTGGAATTCTACCTATAAATTATTAAATGAGTCTAATGAATATAAAAATCATTTATGTAATTTTTTTGCTAATGAAAATATTGGTTTTCGTTTATATCCTCAATATTGGGATCCTTGTGTGAAAATTTGTGAAATTTTAGGTATTTTTAATGATGCTACTTATGCTATGTCTAAAATTTACGAGCCTACTAGTCATGTTGCGATTGATTATTATTTAAAAGTTGTTGGTGTTTTACGTAAAAATTTGCATGATCCTATGTTGCATGCTAGTGTGTTTTCTATGATGGAAAAATGGACAAAATATTTTCATACCATTCCCGATTTATTTTTAGTTGCTAAAGTTTTTGATCCTACTTTTAAATTAGATGGTTTAGAAGATTTGTTAACTTTTTATTATGAAACTTTATATCCATTCGGTGATGTAACGGAATTTGATCAATTTAGTGATATACGACCTAATGTAGGTGAGATAATTGCTAGAGTTAGACAAATTATTGTTGATTTACTTAGAGAGTATGCGGGTCCACCTCAAACTCAAACTTCTTCTTCTTCATCATCTTATAGTTACTGCTTCAACTTCTTAGGTCCTATTCTTAGTCGTATTAATTCTTTTTTGGATAATCGTTATCAAAAAGGGCACGATCTTCTACTAACACTTGTCAAGATTTAGAAACATATTTTTCTCTTAATGTTGAGTTTGAAAGCGGCGAACATAGTGAGAAAGGCATTGACGTGCTAAAGTGGTGGGCGAGGAGAGCAACCATACTTCGGTGATGTCTAAGGTTGCACGAGATATTTTTGCATGTTCCGCCTCCACCGTTGCTTGTGAACAAGCTTTTAGCTTGGGAGGTTATACATTAGATGCAACGAGATCAAACATGACGGTGGAGAATGTCGAGAACCAATGCTTGCTCGATGATTGGGTAAGAGCCGAGCATAAAGCTCAAGTAGCGCTCGTAGAAGATGAAGATAGCGAAGAATGGACGACATCCACCGGCGGAACTAGTGAAGGTTAAAGAATCGAGCATTCAACCGTATAAACCGAAAAGGTAAATTTTGAGGTAAGAGAACTACGTGGACTTTGATTCCTAATTGGATACGTAGGCAACTTAATTTTAAGTTATGGACTTAGAAATTCTAAGTTAATTTCTTAAAATTAAGCTCAAGTCAAAATTTTTTAATCCCTCCCCCTTCCCCTTTAATTTTATTTAATTTGTAATTTGTAAATTTGTAATGTATTATCTAAGTTGTAATTTGTAAATTTGTAATATTTCAATATTATAAATTGTAATATTTTTAATTTTGATATTCTAAAGTTGTAAGTTGTAACTTGTAAGTTGTAATGTAAGTTGTAAATTTTAAGTTGAATTATATTATATTCAATTTCAATATAAAATGTAAGTTAATTTAGCAATGTAAGTTAAATTAAATTCAATTTCAATGTCAAATAAATTAATTTGCACATGTTATGTAAGTTGTAACTTATAATACTATTTTTAATATTAATTACAAGTTGTAACAATACACATAAATTAATTAAAAAGATAAAAAAATAGAAAAACCGCCGGAATCGCCGGTTCGAACCGGAACCTAAATCTTGGAACCGCCGGTTCGGTTCCGGTTCCAAAAATTGGCAAACTTAAGCATAATCCTCCCACCAACTTTTACTCGAATTTATTATCCATATATATATATATGTATTTTTTAATTTTTTTAAAGGGATCTATTTATATATATATTTTAATGTAAATGGAGGTATACTATAATTTATACTGATACTCTATTAATTATCCATTTATAACATTTAACTCCTTGGGACAATTTTTACTTATAATAATTTACTTTAAATGAAAAAGATCGGTATTTATATTTTGCATTTGATAAAATCATTATTGTGGGAAAAGAAAGTGCAAATTAAAATGATCCAGAATCATGATATTTGATGATTGAAGTAGTTAGAGCTCCACTAGCTATAAGCTCATAGGTCGTGAATTCAAATCACCTTTTGCCCGGTAAAAAAAAAAAAAAGATATTTTATAATTATTTTGACTTTCTCATATTATCCTCTATTATCAATTAGGCAAAAGAGAAAATGAAAAATGATTATTATTAATGAGTGCCACACTTACCGCAAAGATTGCCAATTCTTTTATTGCATCATAACAATTCAAATCGTGTCTTCTATTTTCTTGTGAATTATTGCAATTTCTTGTTATTTCCAACTCGACACTTATTTTATGATTTTATCTGCAATCTCTTCTATATATATGCTTCTTTCTCTCGAGTCGTTGGCCTTCTCTTTTGGTCTTTTCTTTTTAATCTTCCAATTTCATTCAATAGATGCAAGTGTGACTTAGGAACATTTCATATTCATATTTCAATTCACATTTTTTTAAAAGATGAATAATGCAAGTGTGAAAGTCGAACCAAAAATTAAACTCTCTCTCCAAATCTTTTGGTTCGACTCTAACACATTTTCATAGTCTTGAGTTAGCCCAACCACCATGTCTACTTCATCCTCAAAAGATAATTCTACTTATAAGGAATTTTTTTCCTTCTCATTTTTCTCGATGTGGGACATGAGACTCTTGAAATGCTCATTTTTTTATTCGAAATTGTCATTTTTATGTATTAATATTTCATTTAATCGAACTTGATTTTTAGCAAATAAATACATTAAATTAAACTATTCGAATGCGGACGAAGTAGTATAACTCAAGTGGTAGAGCACCACTACCTATATTGTAAGGTCATGAATTTGAGTCACCATTTGCCCGATAAAAAAAAAAATCACAATGTAGAATACGAATTTACAACTTACTTCTATTTTTAACAAATGAATCATCACTTTAAAATTGAGAAATTTATTAAAATATTGTATTTTTTAATATTTTTACATAAATACAGTGAAAATTCAATTTCTATGAAATACAGTAAAAATAATCAAAATTTATTTAACCAATATCCTTGCCACAATACACAATATAAAGTTATTTTCACTAGGATTTCAAAGTATCAGAACACCGAGCAAATGGGATTTATTCAGTATATTATGTTAATTTGTTTTAATATATTCATCAATTGATGATACCACGTTATTGGACCATGAAATGAATTTAAATTAAATATATTTTCATTCATTTACCATTAATTTTTGTATATTTTTTTATGGTCCAATCATCAAATATAACTCATACCTTTTATTTTTTATTTAATTAAATTATACCCATACTTTTCACTTTTAATCAAATCTAACACATATTCTTTTAATCAAATTATAATCATTCTTTTCATTTTTTTTTTTATCAAATCTAACCCATAGTTTTTCTCTTAATTAAATTATACCCACATTTTTTTATAAATATTGTTGTGACATGGAAATAATTCGAAGGGAGGATGCTCGCACGAGGGTGCGAGCAAATGTCCTAGCGAGCATAATACCGGGCCTTAAGCCGCTCGCCTCTATTACGCGAGGAGAGCTACCCCACGAAGAGTCCCAAGACCGAGAAGCGACCAGCCGGAGACAAGATCCCCAAAGAAGGAAAGAATCGGGGGCAGACCGCGGTCGAAGATGTCATGTCCAAAAAGAAAAAGATCTCGCCGTCGAGAGGATCCCAGCAGCTTAAGCCACGTGGAAGGCCCCGAGAGGGTTAGAAGTCGATCCTCCGTGCGGTACCTTGATAGGCGCATTTAATTTTGTACCATTACATTAAATGCACCCGATTCCACGGGATTTAAAAGCGCCAATCGGCATGTATAAAAAGACCGACAAGGCATAATAACGGGGATCGAAAAACATCCAACCTTAAGCCTCGTGACTCACCCTCCCAAGAAATCTCTTTTGCATTTCTTGCTTCTGCATTTATATTCCTCATCATTGTTCATCAATACACACATATTAGTTGTCAATCATTAGCATTCAACATACATTAATCTAAGCTCCCAAACAGGCCGATTAGACACCCAAATACTCAATTATTGGGTGGCTTAATCGGTGTAACAACAATTAGCGCCGTCTGTGGGAACGCTGACAAGAAAAGCCACTCCCAACCGATATTTCTTTTGTTTCAAACAAACGCCATGACTAACTTGATCGCGCGCCATAGCGAGCACGTGAGCCTTGATGGTGAAGAGCGAGGCGTAATGCCCAATCCGCAACATCGATGACCAAGTCCCTCTCCTCCAGGGAGTACCAAACTCCGGAGCAGTGAGCAGAGCCATCCAGCAGCTCCAAGCCCGGCCCGTGAGCTTGAGTCTCGTGCACGACCCATTGCCGTTCCGTAGAAGGCCCGTCGAGGCCTCGAGAAGGGGAAGAGGAAGGCTGTGACCAATAGGCCGAGAGCCGAGAATCGATCGGGGATACGCCCGGCTGAGCGTCGGTGTTTCATCGCCTGGGCTCCCAAGCCCGAAGGCTCGATTTCGACGAGCGGCCCCAGTGTCTCCTCCGAGGAGGCCGTCCATCGCAAAGACACAAAGTGCGAAGTGGTGGCAAGGTCAAGGATCCCGCCCATGACCGCATCGACCCAACGTGGCTCATCGAGCCCTCTCCCGGCCGGACCCGGCCATAGTCGCCCTCCGGCGGAAGGCTGGACCTCATAGAAGGCCGCGTGGACGCCCGTGAGGGCATCCCCAAGAGGACCGCCGTTAACCAGCCCCTCTCTATGGCCATTGAGATGGCGGAGGTCCGAGACTCAAGATTCTACCTCCACAACCGCCTCAGTATGAGGGAAGACGGACCCAGAGGTCCATCTCGGTAAGTACATCACTTACATGATCGGGAGAGGGGCATCGGATGCCACTAAGTGTCGTTTGTTTCCGCCGACATTGGGCGAGCTAGCCCACAAATGGTACACCTCTATCCCCGCTCGCACGGTCGGCGACTTCTCCAGTCTCGGCGAACAATTTGTCTCCTATTTCGCCTCCAAAATTGCTCGCCGTGCAGCCGGCAGAGGCTCATAGGCATCGACAAAGGCGGAGAAGGAGTTCGACGAGGAATACCTCGGCAGTGGAAGAGGTGCTCCTTACGGTGAGCCCGTTAGCGACGAGCCGCAGCCTTCACGCGGCGATGAGCGGACTCGGGGTGGACTCGCACATGTTCCGTCACATGACCAAGCAATATCCGTCTTCCTACGCCGAATTCAGGCGGCGAGCGGGCGACTGACACTGTGCAGAAAGCTCCTCGCCCAACGCCTTAGGTGAAGTCAAGACACCGTCGCCGAGGCGCCTAACGCCGCTCCACCCGCGAAGAGATCCCATCACGCAAAGAGGCGAGATCAAGCCAAAGTCCAATGGACTTTCAAGAGTTTCGAGGGTGGAGGTCGTGGACAAACCGACGTGCTCGCTTGCCTATGTGTTCAATGCGATGAAGGGAGAGGGGTATTCACCCCGCCTAAGCCCCTCAAGAACAATGCTGCAAGGAAGACCTCAAGCAAATTGCGCCTTTCACGATGGCCCCGGCACAATACGAGCGAATGCGGGGATCTTCTTCGGCAGTGTGGAGGCTATACGAGGAAGGTAGGTTGGGCGAGTATGTTAAGAAGCCGGCCCCACGCCCGAGGCATGACGGGGAAGAGCGCGGACCTCCTCGGCAGGAGCAGAGAAGAGGGCGCGCGGCAGCGGCCGTGGTAGCCGCGGAGGTAGATGCGGGATACAACGGCGATGGCGTTCCCCGCCGAACCAGGGGGACGGGTCCAAATGATCCAAAGAAGGAGGGTGTAGCTTGGGCGGATCGACTCCCGTCCTCGCTATGTCAAACAGAAGCGGAAAGCCGAACTCCGCGCCATCGACAACATCCACATCATCGCGCCTCCCCGAGCCAACGATTTCAAAATGCTGCCCGCAATCGGCTTCTCCAACAATGATCGTGAGGGCCTCTTTTTCCCAAAGAGCGAGGCCTTGGTCATCTCGACCAAAATTGGGGATGACCGTGGAAAGGATCTTGATTGACAACGGTGCGCTCGCAACATAATCTTCAAGTCCGCCCGGATCAAATGGGCAATCGACCAAGTTCATCAAGCCATACGATCTGCAGTTGAATATAATCAAATTAGTTAAAAAAAAAGTATCTTACTTTTTAAATCGGTGTCAAATTTTAAAATTATTTTTTTAAAAAATTATTTAAAGAATTTATACTAACCAAAATCTACCTTTTGCTATAAAATAAAATGAACTATTATGGGTTTGAGTCATCTTACTCGACCAAACTAAAAAATCTCCAAGCTTCAGTATTTAGAGATTTTTGGGTTAAATATTTTTCACGAGTTAATTTTCTTTTCAAAGTTTAATGCCCATTAGAAATGGCAATCCAATCCCGCCCGATGGGCTACCCAACCAACCCAAAGGTTAGTATAAACCGATTTAAAAAAATAGGCCCAAAAATCCTGGCCGATTTGACCCATCCCATTAGCACAACGGGCCAAATGGACTTGGATTGATTTGGTCCAATGGGCCATGGCCTAAATATATATGTTTTTTTTTTAATTTTAAATTTTAATGTAATTGTCTAATTGAGAATTGGTGTGTAAATATTAGTATATAATAGGGTTAAAACTTAACCAATTCCATTATTTTTTTCGTGATTTTCATTATTTTCTTATGCATTAGACCATATCAATTTATAATATAATATTTTAATTTATTTTTAAATTTTTCGTTCATAAAATTGACAATAAAAATTGACCATTATATTGATAATAGTTATTGCATATTGACTAGAATCATTATTTTGTATCCCAAAGAATTAATTTCTATATCAATTGTTAATAAATTAAAAAAATTAAAGTTATGGATTGTATCTTTGGCCCGTTAACCTAATAATGTTAGATTAAACTCATATTTTATAGATTCGATGTATTTATGTGTCGCCCAACTCAACCCATAAATATCATTGAACCTTATAAATTTGGATTGAAGCTGCGTTGAGCAATCCAATTTGCCATCTCTAAATTGCACATTTTAAGGGCCCGCTTGGTTGGGGTTATAAGAAGTAGGTAATGGAAATGACTCATTAATCATTCCTATTGATGATGCTTGGTAATATTTACAACTAGATGAGCTCCTGCGTATTACGCGGTATTTTCGTTAAATAAACTTTACAATATAATATTATATATATATATATATATATAATATTTTTAAATAATAATATACATATTAAAATAATGTATATGTATAACAAAATTTGTAATTATAAAATTAAATTTAAATAATGGTAATATTAATTGTATGACAATTCATGCTAGGGATTAGAATTATTATAATTATGTGAAAGAATTTACTATAAGATTTGTTTCCAATTTATTTTACAATTAATTAAAAAAGGAGATGATTAATGTAATTTTTTTATATAATTGATGCGCAATATTACTTGAATAATATATATATATATATATATATTTATATATATATATATATCTTATATTTACAATAAATATCATATATAATTATATTAAGTTTTTTTTTTTTTTTATAAAAGTTGATACAACCACAATTTTTCTTACATACATTTATAGGTTTAAGTTAAATATAATTTTATGTTTAAAAATTGTCATAGGATAACACTTTTTAGATATAAAATAGATATTTAAAATATTTAAAGATTTATATATTAACTTATTTATTAAAAAATATACATATTGTGCAAGAGGTCTAAGGTTCAAACCTCCTTAAAAATATATTTTTTAATTAATTCCTATATTAAAATGCCACATAGATGCCATATATTAATTATAAATCAATAGGAAAATGACACATAGATTATTAACATATATATGCATTTAATAAGAATGTGACGCCTCATTCAAATTAACCTCATGACGACGCCTAAGCAAAAACAAACTCCCTATTAGTAATATAGAGATTTAGAATTGATTTAAAAATAAAATAATCACTAATTTATTTTAATTACATAATCCCCTCTTATAGTCAATCATTTAACAATCATTCGTTTTTTTTTCTCCGCTTAACTTTTTTCTCGCTCTAATTTTTCGTGCTTAACTTTCCTTCCAAAATTATCAATGGGAATAAATCACTAGTCATTCCCATTCACCTAATTCTAATATCCCAAACCAAACTGCCCCTAATTTCTTTGTCGTTCATTCAAAATTTCCTTTTATCTATGATCGAGTACCAAAAATAATATAATTCTTATTTGTACCGTCATAAAATTTTGGGGTCTACCAGTACTTTTTTTTCTTGAATTAAGTATATTATTTAATGGAATCAACTTAGAAGAATTAAGTATATTTCTGTCACTCTGTCAAAAAAAAAAAAAAACTGCCAAAAAAAAAAAAAGAAGAAGAAGAAGAATTAAGTATATATTATTTAATGGTATAAACATAGAAATAAACGTGAAATAACAAAAGTGCCCTAATCAAAAAGTGTACAAGTTTTGGTAATTTTTCCGAAAATACATGAAATTTCGGCAATTTTTTTTTGAAATTTAAGGTTTGAATTTTTTTCCTGGAAAACCTATTGTTCTCACATTTTGGCGAAATTTCTCCAAATTTTCAAAAATATTTTCTGAATAAAGAACACATTTTGGGATAATTTTTCCGAATTCGAGGTTAGAATTTTTTTTTGAAAAATCTTTCTCATATTTTGGCGAAATTTCTTCAAATTTTCGGAAATATTTTCCGAAAAAGAACATATTTTCGGATAATTTTTTGAATTTTGAGGAAAATTTTTATTCGCAAAAGGATATTTTAGTGAGTTATTGGGGTATACTCAATAAACGGTGTGTGTTTTCATAATGTGAGTGTTCTAAATAAAAATGTGTGTGCAAAATAACCTGGGCATTTATAGATTCGATGTATTTATAGGCCGGCCCAACTCAACTTATTCATGGGACTGATGGGCTGGATTGGACTGCGACGGTCGCTTAGCAGCCCAATTTGCCACCTCTATTGTTATTATTATTATTTTTTTATTTGAATGCACTATTGTAATTTCTTTTAGTCGTTCATTCAAAATTTAGTTTTATCTATGATCGAGTACCAAAAAATAATATAATTCTTATTTGTACCGACATAAAATTTTGGGGTCTACCAGTACTTTTTTCCTTAATAAACTACGAATTAAGTATATTATTTAGTGGAATCAACTTAGAAGAATTAAGTATATTTCTGTCACTCTGTCAAAAAATAAAAATAAAAAAATCTGCCAAAAAAAAAAAAAAAAGAAGAAGAAGAAGAATTAAGTATATTATTTAATGGTATAAACATAGAAGCAGAGTTTTGAGAGACGAGAGCACATTTGTTTCAAAATCTCTGTTTCTGCTCAACTTCCTGATTTTCATCTTAATAGGGTTCTGAATTTCAATGGCGTCTCGTCGCCGTGTGCTTCTCAAAGTTATCATTCTCGGCGACAGCGGGTCTCTCCCACTCTCTCATGCACACGAATTCTCGCATTTATGTTTTTTTTTGAAATTGATGGAAATGTTTTTCATGCTTGATTGATTGATACATTGCAGGGTCGGTAAGACTTCTTTGATGAATCAGTATCCTTTTACTGCAGATCTTATTCAATAATTCAATAACAAGTGTAAATGTTTTAGTTTCCCCCTTTTCTCCTGGCTTGCGCAACAATCGTACAATGGCGTGAAATTTGGTCGCTGCGACTATTTGTTTGGCCTTGATTAAGTTTAAAACAGATATGTGAATAAGAAATTTAGTAATCAGTATAAAGCAACAATTGGGGCAGATTTCTTGACCAAAGAGGTCCAATTTGAGGACAGGATTTTCACGTTGCAGGTTAGCCTTAATAAATTTCTTATTATTTATTTATTTATTTATGCTTACATTCATTCCTTGTATCATGTTTTTATCTCTTAGTTAATAATTCATCTGCTGACTTTTATAGATATAAAATTTTCCTTAATGGTAGGGTATAATGATGCTCTAGAACTAATTTGTGTATGACTGTATCCACTCTATCTCGCAATTGAGATGTACAATTTATTGTCCCCATGCTTTGTCTTTATTTTATACTCCCGGTCCCAATTTAGATACAACATTTACTATTTGCACAGAGTTTAATGCGAGAGTTGTTTATTAGTGTTGTAGGAGATAAAGTTTCCTTTTGGAGAGGTTGAATGGTCTTTTGGATGGATTTTAATGCGAGAGTTGGGTTAGTGTAGGAAAAGTAATGACATATGGTGTAGTTTTGAGATGTTTAAAGAGTGTAGTTTAAAGTGATAAAGTTGCTTTATTTCCTTTTTAGAAATGATGCATCTAATTTGAGACGGACATTTTGGGAAAATGATGCATCTAAATTGGGATGGAGGGAGTATTATTGGTTTATAAAAACTGTGATGCTAACTTGGTGGGAAGCGGGGGATGATGGAATATGGCATATTCTGTTATAACAAGAACCTTATTATAGTGTTGTTAACATAGTTGCAGTTGTAGCGAAGCCTTTAATGAGGTGTATTCTTATTCAGTTAGCTTGGCAATAGGTGATCTGTGATTACCATTTATCAGGAAAGCAAAATTAACATCTAAGTTGTACGAGTTCTGGAATTTGTTGCAACTAGTCTTAGGACTTCTCATCTTCCAACACTGTGAAGTTGGATCTCATTATCAGTGCTCTTCTAAGTTCCTACAGAAATGATATGCCAAAAGTCTTGAAACATGTACAATAAATGCTCATATTCCTGCATTTGACCTAGGCATAGTGTCTTACAGTGTTTATATTGTACATTTAGACCTCTATATATTTTGTAACACATATGGATTATGGAAAGGGTTATAGATAACACAGAAATATTGATGTTTTATATTTTCCATTTTGTTCAGTGGCAATAGTAACGCCTTTCAAAACATTAAGGTTATTGATAGTTGGACATACAACCTCATAATAATTTTATTGATGAAGACCCTTTGAATGTTTATATGTAATAAAAATGGATATGGTCAAAGATTGTTGAATGGTTGTAATTTTGAACTTGGAGACCAAAGTGCCCTGATTGATTTTAGAAAATTTCTTCTTTCTATATCACTGTTTCACTTTCAAAAAATCTTAGGTTCTGTTTAATATAAATCTAGAGGTATCTTAGTCATATTCTGTATTGACATAGATTTAGTTGATGAAGCTTAATTTTGCAACGTTTATAATATGTTCAGCCTGCATGTTTCTTAGATCGAGTTAGACCCCTTGCTTAGAACTAAATAATTTTGTTCATTAGCCCTTAATTTTATGTATTCCTGTTATATCCAGAAAGAATTACTGTTCTAACTTTGAGTTAACCACCAGCCATTCATCTCGAGATTGAACATATCAGTTGTCGCTTAAATTGAGCTTGAGCCTAAATAATTCCTTCTAGTTCACAGTACTGTAAAATGTTTTTCCCTAAAGAGACCATCCATTTCATCACAGAAGCCAAACAAAATTCAGTGCCCAGAAAATATACATACTTTGGGTTTAGTTTCATATATTTGATGGGAAGCTTGCTTGAACATCTGTTTGAATGTTGAAACCATACAGTACAAATTTAAGCACAGCCCAAGAAAACTAGTACTCCGTACTACTGATGAAACTTTTGACTTTGAGATAATGCTAAACAAAGCATAAGTTTTATTTGTAATATATTGCATTTCAACTTTGCAATAAGAATATTGGAGAATGGTTCGACGTATTCTAGCAATAGTTGTATGTAATGTTACTGCTCGACTGCTTGCTCTATATTTGTACTAATAGATGGGAAAGCAAAGTGTCAGCACATATTACAAACCCTCTCTCTTTTCGATCCTCTAATGAAACTGAAAACTAGAAATAATAAGGTTCTCGCCTTGTTACCTGAATGCTTGTTGTTATGATGTTACTACACCTATGCAAAGACCTAAGAGTAAGATATATCCGGGCCTTAAAAATGAATTTGTTCTTGATGCTATAGAGTGAATAATCATCAATATGCATTGACAAATGTTTCTAACATCTTGTTCTCAAGAATAGTGATTTATACTAGTATCATTCTATATATTACTGACATACTTAAGTCAGGAAATTTTGGAGATAAAGTAAAATTAACCTGCATCAGTTTACGGATCATTACTTTTGGACATCCTAAATGAATCATGAGGATATTCATACCTTGGTTGTGGTTCTAATATCTACTCTATTTCTTCCAATGTCAAGCTCATGTAAAGTATCTCTGAGGCAATGTAATACCTTGGATTTCTTGCACCATAGCCCCATACTCTAAAATTGAGGCTTAGTCTAAATTAGTGTATTCCATAGTTATAATACTTCGTCAGATCTTGTCCTGTGCAATGATGCCCATGCCTATTCCAAATATCATAAGATATTAGAATGGTGCAGCACATGAAACTTAATTGGTTTGTTAAGATTTTTGTAATTCTCAGGCTCAATTTCCTCTCAATTTTTTTACGAATCAAAACCTGTTCCAGATATGGGATACTGCTGGTCAAGAGAGGTTTCAGAGCCTTGGCGTGGCTTTCTACCGAGGTGCAGATTGCTGTGTCCTTGTTTATGATGTGAATGTCATGAAGTCATTTGACAATCTCAACAACTGGCGAGAGGAGTTCCTCATTCAGGTTATGATTTTATCTGCTATCTCAAACTCTTACTGTTGGGTTTCCCTCATCCTCTAATTCCACTAGTTTAATTCTGATGTTCAGGCTAGCCCTCCTGACCCTGAAAACTTCCCGTTCGTTGTGTTGGGGAATAAAATTGATGTGGATGGCGGCAACAGCAGAGTGGTATTGTTTTTATTGCTTCTTTGACGTAGGCATGAAGACTTTCAATTCAGTTTTAGTGCAGTAGGAAAACATGAGAATCAACATATGATCATAGGATTGTCTAAAGCTCTACGTTTTTATTCCTCGTAACTTGTCTACTGCCCAATTTTGGTCCAAAAAAGTTTCAATTTGGTCCCAGTATTAGAAAATTTGTCCAATTTTGACCCAAAATTGTGGGAAAATTGAAAATAGTGTCGTTTTATGTCATGTGAATGTCTAATTTTGGCCCAATAACTCGTCAACTGTCCAATTTGACCCCAAAATAAAACCTCGTGTGATATAAAATGACACCGTTTTCAATTTTCCGGCTATTTTGGGAAGAAAATTGGAGAATTTTTAAATATTGGGACTAAATCGAAAAGGTTAATTTTTTTGGGACCAAACTTGGATAGTAGACAAGTTATAGGATCAAAAACCCTTTTTAACTCGTATTAGTCATGTAGGGCTGATGAGAAGGTCCTGTTGTTGATACATTGCCATTTTGATTTTTCCATGTTATATTGTTGCTATGCTAATTTTGTTGAATCTCGCATGAAACTTTAGGTATCTGAGAAGAAAGCAAAAGCATGGTGTGCCTCCAAAGGGAATATCCCATACTTTGAAACTTCTGCGAAAGAAGGGTTCAATGTGGAGGCTGCTTTTGAATGCATAGCCAAAAATGCTCTGAAAAATGAACCAAAGGAAGAACTGTAAGTAGTTTGCTGCATTGATTTACTGGAGGTTTCATGTTTGTTTTCATCAATTTTTCTTAAATGTTAACCGCACTGTGTTGTGGAGTAGTTTTTGAGTGGCCAAATCTACCAAATCAACTGAAATTCAAAATGAGAGTAAAGAATTTCAAATCCATTCTACAAATTGTTCCATCCAAACAGCATCAGCGGATTCAATTAACTATCAAATCCTTCAATCCAAGCGAAGATTTTTTTTTCTGGTTATTTGAAATTTAGGGATATGATATAACCTGTCGCATGTAGAAATTTGTCAAATTTTTATTTTTGTTTGGTTCAATTTTTGTCAAATTATTATGCTGAAGGATATCTGTGTGTGTGGAAAATTTTAAATTTGTATCTCATGATTGGTATGTTAGATGCATATTTTTCAGTGATTTTCTTGTATCATTTTTCTAACTTTTCGTCTTCTTTTTCCGGTTGAACTTGTGAAGATATCTTCCGGAGACCATTGATATGGGGGCGGACAGCAACAAAGATCTTCAGGTTGTGAATGTTAGTTCCTTTTCGAGTTTATATTGCAAATTTGTGTGCATTTCATGCTTGTGTCTAAAGTTTGGATAGGAATAGGATTGTTATCTCTCTTTTTGTTGCAAGGGGCCAAAAGTTTGAAACTGTTGGCCTAGTTATCAGATCCTACTAGTAGATGAAAATGAATTCTCTCTCACTCTCTCTCTATACTTTCCTGTAGAAAGTCTGTGTATTCTGGAAGGAATATGGCTCTCTTCTTTGTGCAGATAAGATTTTGTCCTTTGTGCAGATGAGATTTTCGCATGAATAGCTTTTTTCTCCTTTACTTTACCCAATTTTGAATTCAGCCACCGTAACTTTCTTTTTCTGGCTGATTTAGTTTCTTAATTTTTATTTTTTAGTTTTGTCTATATACCGTCTGGGCAGGTAATCCAACCGGGCAAGGTGACGAAAAGTTAAAAAATATAAGGGGACTAGAATCAAAAGAAAAACACTGCCATGTCAAAAGCTACTAGCTAGTTTATCTGCACCAGCTGCTTAAAGGACAAAAAGTTTTAAAGAATACAAAGTTAAGGGACTAAAACCGACTGAATTCAAAATTGGGTAAAGTTAGAGGAAAAGAAAAAACCATTACTCCCTAAAAATATAAAATCCTTGAAATGTGTGATATGTTTTATATGAGTATTTTGTTCCTTTGGTTTTTGTAAGATATTCTTGACGCTATTACGTATTTGGTTAGCTTCTATTTAGCACATGATTTACTTTCTGGGAAAAACTCGTAAGTGACGATCTTATACATGAGACAAGTGTCATTTACTCTACCATATTATCTGTGGGTTAGTGGATCCCCAATGCAATGATATTTAGGGAAAACATGATTTAAACATTAAGGTGGGAGTTTGTCTCATATATAAGATTGTATTACACAAGATTATCTCTTTGCTTTTTAACTTGTTAAGACAAATTTGTATACTTGTTCGTTTTCCTCCATTTTCCTTAGTCTAAAGTTGAAAAATAAAATAGTATTTTGATGAGATTTATAGTTATATTGAGCATCATAGATTTTTAAATACTTCCTTCATGTCACCTTGGATTCTATGTTATTGAATTAATTATAGTTTTAATAATATATATTACTAAAGCATTTTTAAAAGGGCATAACAATACTTCAGAAATAAATTTCATTATGGGTCAAATTAAACTCGCTGCCAAAAATCGAATCAATGCTATATTCGGGTTTTAATTAAACCGGTCTAAACGGCTGTCTGGGTTGAAAACATTGATAGCATACTTGGAAAATTATTTAAACTTCATTGTGAATAGTTGTTTAACTGTGCAATAGTGTATGGGCGTGAAAGCGGGCAATGGGTATCCACTATGTTGTCGTGTAGAGTACATCACTAATATTATTGTTTATAAAAATTTACTACAATTTTTAGCATGCATGGCCCAGAAAAGGTATATAATACATTCGTAAAAATTAGAGTTAAATTTTATAAATGGAAGGTGATAATGTGTTCAAGTAAAGGAAAATGAGATATTGAACATTAGAGGCAAAAATTAAGAAATAAAGAATGGTAGGTCACAAGTATTTGCAGGCGTTGTTGTGAAATGTGATCTTTTGAGAGCTGTGAGTATGAATGTGTAAGAAGCAAGAGACATGAACAGTGTGTTTCGTCTTCATCAACTCCCCACTATATTTCCTTTCGACTCTACTTCAAACTCCAGCTTCGACGGAATTCCATCTAAACCACCCAGTGCCGTCCCGCCCCGTATAGGGGAACCTCCTTCCCCACCATCCTCACCCGAATCATCCTTGTGCTCTTTCTTGGTAGGTAGTACTTCTTCAGCTGAAATATCGTCCACAATTAACTAATATTAGGCACAAGGTGAAAAGTGACGCCAGCTTTTGATTGAAACGTGATATTAGCTATTATTGAAACGTGCGAGTAGTATAATTGAAGGGAAAATTGTAGTTTTGGTCCCATGAGAATTTTTAAACGACAATGTTAATCTCATGTTCTTTTTTGGTCCTCTTTTTTGCAAAAATAGACTTGACCATTATTTTTAAGACCAAAAGTGCAATTTATCATTCTATTGGGACCAAAACTGCAATTTTCTTGGGACTAAAAATGTCGAAAAAAACTACAGGACCAAACAGTAAAAAAAATTGACTATTTTGCGAGACCATTCATTCTCTTAGGACCAAAACTGCTATTTTCTTGGGGCTAAAAATGTCGAAAAAACTATAGGACCAAAAGTAAAAGAAGGTATCATTTTGCAGACCACTCATTCTTTTGGAATAAAAGATAAAATTTACCCTATAATTGAAATGTGACGAGTGCATGAATTTTACCTGGCCAGACGCAATAGTGATGTGTGAGAAGATGAGATTAGCAGTGTGGGAGGTGACTTGTATGCCAAAAAATGTAGCAGGATTATGAATGAGCAAAGTGGCTGAACAATTTACAGTCATTAGCTTGGTCGGAACTCCTGTGCGATCTGATCCTTCCCCATAATACACATTTTCAATCCTTAAACTCTGTGGAATGCATCATGCATGTCTTAATTTGTGTCTTTATACTTAAATACAATACTTTGCAAATATAGACCTATAACTATTTTCACATAGATTAATAAATTAATCTAGGTTATTACAGTTGGGATGTTAAATTTTTGCTTTGTTTTCTCATTTTACCCTTATGTATAAGTGCTTTCTAAGATAATTACAAATACCTAGATATGGGTTTGAAATAAAACAAGATAGGAAAAAGAAGGAAATGAAACATTAATGAAAGTATTGAAAAAATTGCAGAAATGGTCCTATGAGAATAGACCCCCATGAAAATGCTCATTTTTTTTTTTAACAATTATAGTCCTTTCGTGTATAAAAAGTGTAAAAATAACTCTTTTGGGATCAATTTTGCAATTAAAATACACACGAAAAGACCATTTTCGAGCATGTTACCAAAAGTGCAATGAGAAAATTCTCTTGGAACCAAAATTACAATATACCTGAAAGTATTTAATATAGTAACTAGCCTATTTTTGTCATATGAGCGAAAATAGAAAATAAGTCTATTCTTGTGGGATGGGGGATTACTATTTATTTGATATATAATCTATATAATCTACAAAATTAGTTGTGTGTGTGCTTAATCATGGAGTGTTATGATTAGAAAGAAAAATTCATATCAAGATTTCAAGTAAACCAAATAGATTTGACCCCTCTCACAAACATGTTTACAAAAATTACTCATCAAATTATTAATTATTTAGTATTTTATCTGATTTAAGAGTTATATATATATATATATATATATATATATATATATATATATATATATAATTACATTTCCTTATGTATTTGGTCCAACATGTTATTTATTATAGCCATTAAAATTGTACTCCAATAATTTCAAAATTCTTTATGACAAACACCTTTAAGACATTCATGTTCGACCATTTTTGGTCGAACATACGTATTGTTGTTCGAAAACAACAACTATCAAACATAAAAAAATCGAATTTGTATAGTATTTATAGAATGAAAAAACCAACAATATGAAAAAATATTACCTTGATTCTAATTTGAGCTTTATAATGCATGCTAACTCCCCAAACACCCAAACATATCCCAATAAAAACCAACACAAAAGTCACACCAACAATCATGGCATTGCAGTGTTTAGCATATGCTCTACTCCC